>CM066320.1:126684427-127284427 GCA_033807775.1 Saussurea involucrata
AGTAGACTCTGATGAGGAATGTGAGAGTCCATGTGTCAAGAACACTGAGATCAAAAGGAATGAAGAGAAAAAGGGAGTCCATTACAAACAGACCACAGTTGTGGCTCCCAATACCTGTAAACATTGTTCTTGTAAGAAATCTCAAGAGCTCAAGCCCCAAAAACATGATAATCAGAGGGGAAATCAAAGGAACTGGAATAACCAGTGGGCTATGAGACAAGGAGTTGACCTGAACAGAATCAACAGGCCAAAACCTTGCTTCATCTGTGGTAAGCTAAATCACTTAGCCAAACACTGTTATTTCAATCCAGTTAACCAAAGGTTTAATGCTCAAAGATATTTTCAAAAACCTGCTGGTTACAGAAAGAATGGGGGATATAAAAAGTCTGTGAGGAAAGTTGTGGCAAAGAAACAAGCTAAAACCATAAGCCACATGAAAAAGGCAGAAACAGAAAGTGTTAGAGTATGGATGCCTAAAGGTACTAATGATAATACTGCCAACTCAGTTAGTACTGCTAACAATGTTAGTACTGCAGGAAGCAATAATGTTACTAGCAGTGTTAGTACTGCTAACACAGTTAGTACTTCTTCAACAATTAATACTGCTTCTAGTGTTAGTACTGCTAAGTTAGTTAATACTGCTGAGAAGGCTAGTACTTCTGGAAGCAATGTTAGTGCTGCCAAAGTTAGCACTCCTACATCAGTTAGTACTGCTTCTAGACCTATCATCAAAACAAAGTACTCAAGCACTGATGTTCCTCACTTTGACAAGCTCATCAAAACAGAATGTAAGTATTTTGATGATCAAGGGAGACCCAAGACCACTATGGCTTGGGTCCCCAACAAAAACTAAGTGATTTCTCAGATGTGCAGGGCAGCCAACAGCTTAAGGGAAGAAGCATTTGGCATGTTGACAGTGGTTGCTCTAGGCACATGACAGGTAACATGGCCTGCCTTCAATATTTCCAATGAATTGATGGAGGACATGCTACTTTTGAAAATAATCCTGCAGAAGATAAGAGAAGTGGTAAAAGTGATGTGTAAGTTGACATTTGAGGATTTGACAAGTGATGCACAGTGCAGAGTTACTACTGCCTGTGTTCTCGTAGTTAATACTGCTTGAGCAGTTAATACTGCTCAGTAGTTAATACTGCTCAGTAGTTAATACTGCTTGTGTAGTTAATACTGCTTTGTAGTTAATACTGCTCAGTAGTTAATACTGCTAGTGTAGTTAATACTGCTCAGTAGTTAATACTGTTCTAGTATTAATACTGCTCAGTAGTTAATACTGCTAGTGCAGTTAATACTGCTAGTGCAGTTAATACTGCTAGGTAGTTAATACTGCTAGGTAGTTAATACTGCTTGGTAGTTAATACTGCTAGGTAGTTAATACTGCTAGGTAGTTAATACTGCTTGGTAGTTAATACTGCTTGGTAGTTAATACTGCTAGGTAGTTAATACTGCTAGGTAGTTAATACTGCTTTTGATGATCTAGGGCATATAAATACCCCTGTTTGCCCGCCCAAGTTCATAACGACTCTTCGCATTTACTTCTTCTCTCTCGTTCTAACCTAGTCTCTCAGAATCTCTGTGCTTTTCTTTCAAGAATCCTTAGGCATCATGGAGTTTGTGGATGAGCACAATGAAATAGCCATGCTTCAGAAGCCGAAACAAGCTGCGGGATTCCACGATATTGTCGATTTTCTAAAATCCTCGCACATCTCCTATGCACTCACAGTGAGCCCAACAATCTATATCGAACATCAGAAACAATTTTGGGAGAATGCCACTGTTAGTGTTGAAGAAGGGCAGAAAACCATTCGAACAAGGGTTTGTGATAAACCCTTGAAAGTCACTGAAGAGGTTATTCGCATCTCCCTTCAGTTGAATGATGCTTCAGGTATAACTTCTATTCCTAATGAAGAACTCTTTTCTACTTTACAAAGAATGGGGTATGAAGGTCCCATTGGTGTTTTTAAATTCTACAAGTCAAAATTTTTCAACCAATGGAGATTTCTTGTTCATACCCTGATGCACTGTATTTCCAAGAAAACTACTGGATGGAGTGAGTTCAGCAGTCCCATTGCATATGCCTTGGTCTGCTTATCCACTGCCAGAAAGTACAATTTCTCAGCAATGATCTTTACTGATCTTGTATCAAACTTGGAATCCAAAAAGACCTTTTTCATGTATCCAAGGTTTGTGCAAGAAGTTCTTAACAAGGAGTTGATGGACTTACCTCAGTTCACTGAGGTATATGTACCCAAATCCCCTAAAGGGAAGGTTTTTTCAAATATGAAAAGACTTCCTAGGGACTCGGAAGGAGTTGACACACCATTGTTCTCTACAATGATGGTTGTGTCCCACCCCTCTGAAGGTATGGCATCAGGATCAAGGCCCTCATTAGATCAACCCACTGATGCCCAATCCCAACCTTCCATCTCAAAAGACATCCCACAGTCCATTCTTGAACAGCCCACTCCCACAATCACCAAAAGGTTTCAAAGAAGAAAGGTGCACAAGGCTCCTTCCCTTGTTGTACCTACTCAAAGCCCTACGCCTTTAAGCCCTCAATTGGAGCATTCTCCAATTGAGAATATCAACAGGGAAACCACAGGGGTGTCTCCCAACCTCAAGAAGGTGGTCTCTAAGGAGAAGGATGACCATATGGGTGCTAAGGCTGCCACTACTTCTGCTAGCACAGAGAAGGACAGTGGTAACATAAATAAGACCTTCCCCATGGCAACTCTAAATGAGAAATCATTAGGAGGACCCAGGTGCCAAGAAACCAAGGGGGCAGGTAGTGCTTCTGCTAGGCAGAAGGCTTCTGCTGAAACTTCCAAGGATCCTTTAAAGAAGGTAAACACTTCTAAACAAGGTGAGGATAGATATAACTATGAGGAATTGATGGAAACCATAGGGAATATCAACTTGGATGTAATGGCACAAAAGACAGAGATAGAGCAACTTAAGACTGTGGTCACCTACCAACAGTCTCAAATTGAGAAGCTCAAAAAGCTGGTCACCAGGTTGCTGAACAGAAAGAAAAAGGCAAGATTTGTGCTGAAAAGAAGAACTTCAACTGATGATGCTCCCAAAAAGGGGGAGTCAGAGTCAGAAGCAGAACTGAAAATGAAGGGTCCACAAATTGAGGGGGAGACTGTTCACATAGAGACTGAGATGGAAATGGATTATGCACAGTTTAAGGGGGAGTCCAGTGCACAAATTAAGGGGGAGTCCAGTGCACAGAATAAGGGGGAGACAGAAAAGGTGGAGGAGATGATTAAAGAAGCTGAAACTTCAAGAGCAGCAGAAACCACAGCAGCAGAAACTGTTAATGCTGCTGAGTTTGAACAAGCAGCAGAAACAGTTAATGCTGCTGAAGACCTTACAAAGAAAGAACCTGAAATTGAAGTAGCAGCAGAAACTATTAATGCTGCTGACTCTAAGCAAGCAGCAGAAACAGTTAATGCTGCTCAATCTACAGAGAAAGCAGAAACAGTAACAGAGAAGCTGACAGTAGAAGAGGTGGAGGTTGCAGAGGCTTTAATCAAAGCCAAACATGATACACCTCCAAATGCCAAGAAACAGGAAGAACCTAAGGATGCAAAGATGGTCTTCAGCAGAAAGAGAACAAAGTCTGTGGCCACTAAAAAGAAGTGTGTAAAGAAGCAAAAGATAGAACCTGTTGAGAAGCCAGTGGTAGAAGAAAGAGAAAAGGAAGAAGTTGCCAAGGATGAAGGACAAGGAGATAGCAAGACAGGTCAATCCAGTAAGGCACAATCACTTAGCAATGAACAGTGTGACTTGTACATCACTATGGTTGATACTGAACCAATAAAAGTGACTCCATTAGACTCAAAGCCTCCTGAAATCAGTCACTGGGATACATTGATAGATGAAAGAAAGGAGTATATCAGACTCAAGAGAGCTGATGGGCAGTATGAAGTCTACAGAACATGGGGACAAGCCATAAGAAGATGCTCAAGATCTGACCTGGAAGAGATGTTCAAAGTAGGCATGCAGATCTATGGCAACATGTTGACAGAAAGAGGTATGTCTATCACAAAGATGGTGTTAGAATACCTATGCCTAATGTTCAGACCAGAAGTAGTTCAGCACATAACAACAAGACCTTTTCAAGCAGTAACCAACTGGATGCTCTATGAAAATTGTGGAGTGTATGTCATATCAATTGACAACACATATCAGGAGTATTATCTGGTGGATCAAATATATAATCACAGCATGAAAAGACTGAAAGGGATGCTACATGTAAAGTTGGTCTGCAACAAAGACTCTGCTATGGGAAGATTCTTGGTAAGGAGGATTGCAAATCAGAGTCTAGGTCTAAGTCCTAATCTGTGTGTACATGATGACTAAGTTTTGGAAGCATCATCTGAAGAACTTGACTTCTTTTCCTAAAAGTCAAGTTAGGGGGAGATTGTTGGGAACTGAAGATATGCTAAGTATGGTTAGTACTGCTAAGTCTACATTACTACTGCTAGTTCTTCGTTACTACTGCTGGGCAAGATTACTACTGCTAGACGAAGTTAGTACTGCTAGATGAAGTTAGTACTGCTAGACCAAGATTACTACTGCTAGACGAAGTTAGTGCTGCTAGACCAAATTACTACTGCTAGACATGGTTAGTACTGCTGAGCTGAGTTACTACTGCTTGAAGACTGTGAAGATTAATACTGCTGAAGGTTGTTAATGCTGCTGAGCCAAATCATCATTAATACTGCTGAGTTGATAAGTTTGGTATGCGATTCTTTTGGAGACAAAGAAGGAATTGATCAAGATATGTTTAACGAAGATTCAGAAGATCAATTTACTTTTTATGGTTATCTTGTAATTACTTTTGTATAAATAGTATTGATAGATAGCTATTAGAATACACGAAAATACGAAAAAGGAAGATAGATAATATACAGAATTCGATATTCAAGAGTGAATTAACCTCAAGATCATAGATCCTATTTCTAGAGAAGTAGAAATCGTCTTGTTGAGCCTGTTCAACAAGATTGAGGTTTTGGTGTAAAACTTGTGAGTTATAACTGTTTGATATATATACAGTTTATTGAATTTCTATTGATTGTTCTTTAATTGATTTAGAGTTCTATTCCGCAAGATTCTCTAAATTCTGTTTCTAAGAAGTTTAATTCTTGTTAAGAATCGATCCTGACAATGTGTGTTGGCTTCCGTTACCATAAATGTCCTGGTATAACCCTCTATTTATACTAAAGACAAAGGGGACAAAGTGTACAGGAGACAAGGTCGTGGGACGTATTCTGGTACACGTTGATGCAGTGCGCCGTTTGATAGTACTCTGTAAAAGCTACAACCTCTCAGAAGATGACACGTGGAAAGTAGAGGAACATGCCTTGTACTATTTGATCTTCAGGATCTTCGTACAACAGAGGCACGTGAGCAGTACACTTTTCTTTGTCTTCTGTCTTCAACTCCACAGAGGCTCTATCATGAATGGCGAGGCTCTGTGGCCTTGGTCTATGTTCTTCCCAGATGATGGATCAATGAAGGCTCTGTGTTCTTGGTGTCCGGCAGAGGCTTCTGCCAGTGTTCTTCCTTAGCCTATTTTCGATACTTCTCTAAGCTAGAAAGTTGGAGCTGACAATCTCCCCCTAAGTATTGAAAAGTCAAAAATATAAAACTTATGTGTATCTTAGGCTAATAAGAACCAGAGGTGAAAGATTCAACCTCTGTAAAAAGAGATGTTTTCATTAAGATCAATACTAGAGGCATTTACATGAGCTTTTGGAAAAATTAAAGATTACGGGACTTGAAATTTTTTAAGTACAAAGATAATCTACAGAGATCATATTTTAGGATTAGGGAAATCGTTGATCTTCTTTCCCCAACCTCCTTCCTTCTTGAGTTGTCGATAGAAGAACGCGCATATGTATCTGAAGCGGAGTGTTGCGTCTATTGCCTCTATCAATCTATCCGCGTCCTCAAGGTTAACAAGTTCAGAACCTCTGTTGTTGAGTAGATTTGCCTTGGATTGGAGAAGAGTCTCTGTCGCATACTTCTGGCAGTCATACTCTACAAACAGCTTCTTTCTTTCTTGAGGATCGATGAAGACATATCCGACTCTGGGGCTGCGAATGATGGTGTGCGGAAGTATGTCAGCAGAGGAAGGGCATCTGTCATCTGGAGGTGTCAGGGTTATCTTTTTGACTCCAAGGTCCAAGGCCACTTAGAAGTCATGTACACTAAATAGCAGTAGTTTTTCCCTCATAGCCTTTCTGATAGCGTCATAGGCTCTCTGATGTTCAAGTCTGCTCATGTAGTTACTCTCTGCCCAGCTGTAAAGTTCTGAGAGGTCAAACGGATGGAGTTTTCTTAAGTCTGCGTCTGAGAACTTCATTTGAGTCTTGTACTCTCTCACCACACAATAAAGGTTGTACCAGAAGTTTCTGCATTTTGGGTGTGAGACTTTGCAGCTCAGAACTTGCTTGATTTTTTAGTTGGAAAATACGTGTTTAACGCTCTTGGCCTTTTCTTTATAGAACCTCTCCTTCTCTTGTTCGATAATGTCTAAGCTCAAGGTAGGCTTGGGCAGAGGGTCATTAATGCCTCTGCTATACATATAGTTGTACACTACCTCTTCCATATTTCGTTTTGGGGCAGAGGGAGGAGGCTTGGGTTTCCTTAGAGCTTCTATGTCTCCGAGGACTTGGGCAACTCTGTCCTCTGAGGGTTTGGCCTTGGGGTCAAGGGTAGGAATGGCTTACAGAGGAGGTCTGAATGCCCAATCCTCTTCCTCTAGTTTGGGCGTGATAAAGGCGTCAAAAGCAATCTTCATCAGCTTCTCAGTTGGTTGAGGATTGGGTTTCTTGGGTTTTGGAACCACTGTGGCAATGGATTTGCCCTTTTCTTTGGTTGTGGGTTTAGGTTTGGATGCTTCTGTTGGTTTGGGTGGTGGTTTGGTTGGGGCTTCTGTTTTGGATGGTTCGTTGGTTACCTCTGTTGGTTTGGTTGGGGGTTCTGTTGGAGCTTCTGTTGTTTGTTGTACCTGTTGTAGTTGCTTGTTAATTTTGTTTGTTGTTGTGGATTTCTTCATAAATGTGGTCCTTGAATGTTGCTTCTGTTGTAATTGGTTGATGATTTCTTCTATTGTGGGTGTGGGTTTCTTCAGATATTTTATGCTTGGTTTGTGGGCAAGGGATTTCATTCTTGATAGTGATGGTTTTGGTTTTGGGTGATCTTTAGTGGGTGTGGGTGAAGGTAGTCTTGGTTCTTCTGCTATTGTTGATCTGGGTGTGGGGGATGGTAGGTCTTCAGTTTGTTTGTTTTCCACAGGGGTGGGTATTGCCTCTATGGTCTTCTTGGTTGGTTGGGTTTCGGAAGGTTTTTGTTGCAGAGGTTTAATCGTCAAAGGTTGCCCTATCAAGGTTCTGCCTATCTTCTCCCCCTCAGGATGATCTGAGGGTCTGTCTGAGTCACCCTCAGAGTCATCATGCCTATCACGATCCTTTCTGCCATCTGCTTGGCAAGATGTTGGAGGCTTCTTCGGCTGACTTGAACCAACAACCATCATCTTGGCGTAGAGGTCATCGCAGATGCCAAGCAGATAGGCCACTTCTGCTTCAGAGTTTAACCTTAATTTTCCCACACTGGCTTGGAACTCTTTTACATACAAAGCGTTGGCGGTGGTGAAGGCCTTGATGAAGTCGGTTATTTCGTTCAGTACGCCCTGCCCAAGCTCTGTCAGTTGGGCCCTGGAGATGTAATCCTGAGGTTTGAGGGCCTGCATCTGTTTTGTAGTTGACTCTTGAACCCTTTCTAGAGCCTTTCTTAGGTCTTCTGGGTTAAGGCTGGAGTTGTAGAGGATTGTTGTTTCGATAGAGCTTCAGCAATTGCTCTGGATTCTTGTAACTCTGTTGTTAATTTGTCAATTGAAGCTTGTGTTGCAGAAGTCTGTGGGCTCTATGCAGAAGAGTTTATGACTGAGTTTATCACAACAGTGTTCTCTTTGACCTCTTTTGATAAGGATTCAACCTTTGTGGACAGAGCATCCAGGGCCTTCTGTGTGTTACCTGAAAGAGAATTTACCAAGCTTTTCTACTCGGTAAGTGTGTTGGTCACAGATGTGACGAAGGTTTGGAACTCACCCTTCGCGACACGTGATCCAAGGGTAACCTCTGGG
The DNA here is from genome assembly GCA_033807775.1 of Saussurea involucrata. Classification (NCBI taxonomy): domain Eukaryota; kingdom Viridiplantae; phylum Streptophyta; class Magnoliopsida; order Asterales; family Asteraceae; genus Saussurea; species Saussurea involucrata. The sequence goes on from CM066320.1 coordinate 126,692,601, forward strand.
GGAACACATTCATCCCCAGAGTGAACCTCTGTTCCTGGGGTACCTGCATTCAATCCTGTGTTTGCGTTGAGATTGGCAGGACTTCCATCCAATCCTTGAGCAGAGGTTTTTGAGGCCTCGTGCTCTATGAATGTTCTGTCAAGGACCCTATTCTGATCCACTCCAGAGATGGGGACAGAGGTATCCTTGATTGGACTAGGGGACTTGTCTAGAGTCCTTGCGTCAGTGTGCACTCCACGCTCCTCTAAAGAGCGGTTTGTTTCTATATCAGTGTGTGTGCCAGAAGAAACAAGTTCCTCTGTTGGGAATTCAGGTGTGACTTGGGGTGAAGAGTTACGAATTAGAGTAGTGTCCTTTGGAGAGGACACTATCTGTTGGGTTTCCCCAGTTTGTGCAAGCACAGAGGAGGAAAAAGGTTCCCTCGGCCAGATAGTATGGGTAGGGGTCGAGCTGTGCGGCTCTTGTTCAATAATCCCTTCTGCTGGGCATGATTAGTAATGTGGGTAGCACAGGGAGGGAGGTTAGGATATGTGCCTCTTCTAGCACCGGCATCTTTTTCACTCTCTAGTCCTGAGAGTTCTGGGGTTTCTAACCTAGACTCTACTTTTTCAACTCATGTTTCCTCTGCAGCCTCAAGTTCCTCTGTCTTCTCCAAATTAGGATCGAACTACAAGTTAGGAGACTCTGCTATTATACCTTCGGGAGTTGCATCAGACATATCCAGAGAGGCTTTCATCTGAGTTCGCTCGAGAATGTCGCCAAAAGTTTCAACAGAGGGTTGTTCTGTTGACTCTTGGTCGTTGGATGGATGAGCTTCTGCATCTGCGAATCGCAGAGGGGTTGGAGATCGGAGTTCTGTTCCAGCAAGGGTCACATCCTCTGCTATAGTTTGCAGAGGGGACTTGTGTTTGTGGGATTTCCTCTTCTTATGTTTGGAGGCTCCTTCCTCAGAGGGTTTAGATTTTCTCCTTTTCTTCTTCTTTTCCTTCAGAGGTGGTGCAGAGGATTCCACAACTGTTTGTTCTGTGTGTGGGTCGACAGGGATTGCAGAGGTGCCTTCTTCTGTGTGTTTGGCTTTTGAGGCCTTCTTCTTTTTGTGTGCCACTTGCTTTGATATATTTGAAGGTGCAGCAGAGGTAGCAGCAACAGAAGTAGCAGCGGAAGAGGCTGATCTTGCAGATCTTCTCTAAGGCTACCTCCCATTCCTCTTATGTCATGCGCTCAACTACCTCACTTCCTAAGGGGACTCCTAAACGTGGGGGGGGGGGGGGTTCACAGCACTCGGATTTGGAGTCCTATGTGCACGTACATATGCGGCTTCTAACTCTCTATGGTCAGCATATACTAACATCTTCTCTCTGAGTGGTCTGCAGTGAGTGTTGCCGGCAACGTGTTTGGTGGGGGTTATCTTCTGTAGAGGATAGGTTTTCACAATTGCTCCTTCAAGTGACCATCCTTCCTTAATTAGTAGAGGCTCCAAGATTATCCCCAATATCCTCTGGAACTGCAGAGACGTGAGCTTCCCTTTTGCTTTCTAAGTTGCCATTTTGTGTTCCACTGTGGCAACCAGCTCTTGATGGATTAGTCCTGCATAATCCAAGAACAAATCGTAATAGATACCGTACATTATGGACAAGATCTGGTGTGAGCTTTGGTCAGGGCTCCCTGTCTTTCCAGTGAGGCATCTGTTGAGGATGAAGAAAAGGGTGTTCCACATAGGAGGAAGGCAGTTTCTTCTGAAATCATTTCTCTTTGTCAGAGGTTCATTATAACCGAGCATACGGGCAAAGTCACAGAGCTCTACGTCTGTTGGTTCCTCTGCGTATTGGCGAATCCCCAGCAGAGCTCTGGTAGGTAGATTGAACTCGAATGAGATCATGGTTCTGTTGATCCCAAGGGTTAAGCTCCTGGAGTTATCAGGATTTGACATATATCCAATGACAGAGTTTATGTCTTCATCGACACGACAACTCTGCAAGAATTGGTTCAGGTATCATCCAGGGATGTTCTTGACATCCTTTGTCAATATATGTTTTAGAGGATGGTTTTTCAGAAGATTTATTAAAATGGCTTGTTCTTGACCGAAGTTGTTTTGGTTTAGAACCACATAGTGGTTGTTTGGTTTTAAAGGTAGAGGGTTTTCGAACCACTGATTGTTGATAAAATTCTGCATATTTATGGAGGGGTGATAATGAGCAGATTCACCACTGTTGGACTTCTCGGGTTGATTTCTTGCCGCTGAAGGATTCTGAGAGTGCTCATAAGGAGAAGGTGAGTTAGCAGGAGAGGTATTTAAAGCCATTGGAGTATTTGCTTGAGTATTCTTGAAGAAATAGCAAGGATTTGCAGGTTTGTGCTTGGAAGTTGCAGGTTCGCCGAAGTAATCAGAGAGAAAAGGGTGTGTAAAGTTGAAGAAGAAGGGTAAAAGCGGGTTTTATAGTGGGTAAAGAGGATAGAATTTGGGCGGTAAGAATTTTATTACATAATATTTTGGGGTCCGTGTTGGTCCCGGAGGGTTATACAAGTTTGTAGAAGGGGGGGGGGGGGTTGAATACAAACACGCGATTTTTACTTTCTAAATTGTTTATTGATATAATCAAACAATTTACAACTTGTTGCGGAACAATATTAAGGACTAAGCCTAATCTAAACAAGTTATGAGAACACTAAGTTTCTTGCACTAGAATTAAGCTTGAAAGAAGATAAGGAAATTACGAATAATATCCTAAGACAAAGATAGTAGATAGAAGATGGTCGAGCACTTCATTTTGAAGTAGGGTTTCTCCTTATATACTGCATGCATGTAATGCAAAGAAGTATAACTTTACACGTGGCAGCAGCTGATTGGTTGCATGTTTTGACCTTGGTAGACAACCTAGTAGCCGCAGGATGAACAGTGTAGAATCAGAGTTGGTTGTACGATTCTAGACAAAAGGTATGTCCGTTCTGACAGTTCGTAAGGAGACGTGCAAGGGGATAGGACAAAAGTAACTTGTAGAGGATACTTCATGATTAGCGTTCGTTGAACAGTACTTTATCAGCGAGTGACAAAGCTCAGCGATCGTTGAAGTCTTCTATTTGAAACTTCACGTTGAGTGGACAGGTCTTGTCTTCGCTGATATCCGCATCAGTTCATTAGTAGACTTGTCGCTGGTTCTTGGGCTTGATCTTCGACTTCAGCGTAGAACCTTTGTTGACGTGAAACTTGTCTTCAGGGATCATAAGTAAACAACTAAAATTATCAGCGATCATCAGTAAGACTGGACAGACTCAGGGCTTGCTGATGAACAGTTTCGCTGAATGTCTAAACTAAAAAGCATGAGTTTCCTATCAGCGGTACTGTAGAGACATAGTACTTATCAGCAATAGTGAAACTCTAATACATATTGTTTACTTACAATTTTCACTAAGTGTTTCTAAAAGAGTCATTATCAAATCACTGAGGGTTTGTATCAACAATCTCCCCCTATTTGATTATGACATAGCAATGAAGGAAAATTGCTAAGTATGAAAACATAAGGATAAAAAGAACTCGTAAAATATTTGTCCCTTTTACTGTTTTCTGGGATCTTTTAAGTACTGATGGAGTAAAGTACATTCGCTGAAATTTTTCTTTAAACTTCGTAAAGGTTACGTAGGGAAGTGGAAAAATTACAAGTACAACAAATAAATTTACAAGTACAAAAGATACAAGCTAATAAGGATAGAAGAATTTACAGGAAATCCTATCAGTTATTCGGGTTCTTCCTTAACGAGAAGTTCATCAAGGGATTGTGTTGTAGGAATCATCCAGTTAGGGACTTCTTGTCCAATATCTCTTCTATTCTTTGCTTCTTTGAAGATCAGGGCTTCATGAAGTGTCCGAGAAGATCATTCCTAAATCCGCACCAATAGACGAGATCCCTGAGCTGTTCGATAAGAGTGATGGGGAGCTCAGAGATGCATTGAAAATGTTCTCGTCCATCGTAGTCGTGAAAGAAGATACCATAAGGATCGATTATGACTTTACCAGGGATAAAACATTCACCAGGGGGCAGGGAGGTGTCGATAACTGAGAGGTCATGTTCAGGACCAAATACCCAACGTGTGAAAAGCTGATTCTTGTTTCATTTCTAATAGGAGGACCTGAGTCTGAAGGTATTATCGTTTTCTTTGCAGAGGCCCTTCTTCTTTTTGGAACAGGAGTAGGAGGAGGAGTGTTGGTTCCCGTATTTGATTAACAAAGATTATCTAATCTATTAGTTCACATAAGATGTGTTGCGGAAGCGTATTTGAAGAACTAACAAATATGTTTATATAGAAACAACACACAATATCAAATAATCAGTGTTTGAAGAACAGATGAATATCTCAAAGATTATTGTATTTGATATATATTAAGAACACCAAGAACTTCAAAGGATTGACAAGAAATATGCAGTTAATGGTGTGTGTGTGTTATGCTTAAGCTTAAATATATATGAGTATTTTCGTGATGTTAAGCTTAATAGAAGAACTCAACATGAGTCTTCTATTTATACTACTTCTAAAGGGGACATACTTTAGACAATAAGGACTGATCTACAGTAGACAGAATTGGGTGAATAGTAGCTTGGTACGATGTTCATTTAATGCGTATTTTCTAATTCTGACAGAGCCCAATCAGAGTTTGATACGTGTAGTTGATGTCAGGGCACTCCTGGAACAAGTGGATGAACGGATCCTGGAACAGTAGAAAGATATTTGTAAATCTTCTAAGTCTTTAGTATAAACCGCAGAGGCTCTCTCAAGGGTGACAGAGGTTCCGCGGCTCGGTCCTCTGTGAGCAGTACTTCTGTAGTTCGTTCTTTGGTCTTGGCGTTTCTTGATTGATCTTTTTGTTTACTTCGGCAGAGCTTTGGTAACACCCTATAGAACTTCTGTGATCATTCGGCAGAGCTTCTGTCGAAGTCTTCTATACTTAGCCTATTTTTCAATACTTCTAATATTATGAATATTGGAGCTAACAATCTCCCCCTAAGTATTGAAAAATGAAAATTTTGAATTATGCTTAATTAGGCTATGTAAATAGACAGAGGTTAAACATTACCTCAAAGATTCATTTCATTTCTTTTCATTTTGAAATTATGCCAGAGGCATTTTAAAGTTTACAGAGGTATGTAGATGAGACTCAGACATTTGCATTTGTGAAGTCGTTGAAACTTCTGTTGTCGAATCCCACTTCTCTTAGCTCGTTATAGAATTTGATGCATAGTTCTCTTAAGCTAATTGTAGCATTGATTTCTCCGATCATTCTGTCTGTTGATTCTCGATCCATAAGCTCAGTATCTCTGTTCTCTTCTAGGATTGATCTGAACTTGTTCAGAGTACTGGTTGCATACTTCTGACAGTCCATTTCCATAAAAAGTCTTATGTGAAATCCCAAATCTAGCAATATGTAAAGAACAAATGTAGAGAGAATTTAGAAAGCAAACTTGTCATCCATATATTGATATCTAAAGTACAAATGACAAAATGCTCAAGAGGTTCCTAAAGGGATCTAGATTCACTTCTAACTAAGAACTAGACATGCCTATTTATACCCATAACATACAAGGTATAAAGGCACTAGCAACTAATACAGTACATTGACTTTACAGTAAATCTTGAATACAATAATGCTCTAACAATCTCCCCCTTTGGATTCAAGATTTAAAAAAAATATGACAGCAGTCTTCAGCTCTTTGTAAAGTCAATCTTCTCCAACATACACTTTGTCAAACCATCTTCAACTCTTGTATATGAAAAACAGATCTTTATATAAAACCATCAATTCGGAACAAGAGGAATCAGAAACTATTAGAGTTTGGATCAGAAAGATGTGAAACCATCCACATTTTTGAACTTTTAGGTGTAAGCGCATTCCGAGAACAACTTAGAACTAAGATAACCAAATTTAGCAACATTTGGACTTCACATGATCCTTCTCCCCCTGATCTTCAGTCTTTGTTCACGAATCTTTGACTTGAAAGTTCTTTGACATGAAATATCTTTCACTTGAAAGCTCTTTTTCGATGACATGAAATTGAAATTAAACATTTCTCCCCCTTTTTCGATGAAAGTGAGCCTCATTATCATCGAAAACCTTCTTCAATTTCAGTCGTGTCTCTTAGTATTACTAACAATCTCCTCCTTAGTGGATAACCTTGCTCCCCCTCAAAATAAGAATTCTGGAGCAATTTGTTTTCTCCCCCTGAAAGTATGCATATATTTCAATAACGCACAATATACAAATTTAAAAAAAATTTACACAAGGAAAATAAAATTCATTGAACTTCATTTTATAACTACTAACATTTGATCATTTGAAAGCTTTACAAAAGAAATTCAACTTAATGAAATTTAACAGATTTTGCAATCAAATGAAATCAAATGCATGTGTTTAGATTCAAATACAAGTCATCATTGTATATCAAGTTAAAAAAAATGTTCAGTTTCAACCCCTTTCTTAAATCTATTTGGTGTGCTAGCATGCGAAATATGATTAGCAACAAGCATATGCAATTCTAAAACATATAAGAACACTTTGCTCTACTTACACTATTTTTCCAAAATCATGATTTTCACAAATTTACGGGTTTATCGCGACTTTGTATTTTCCCCAAGTTTCAAGAGATGTGTGCTCATTGGCTGATAACTCTATTTTTAGAGTTATTATTTCCATTTATTTTCCACTTTATTTTGTCAATTTTAGCCATTTCACTTCTAAAAACCCCCATTTTTGGTATGATTTACGAAAACGAGCAAAAGGAGTGAACCATGGTCTTTAATAAATTATTTGGGGAAGTTTTGGGTGTTTTCACGATTTTTCATCCGCAGTGACGTATACAGTGCCCACTCCGGTTCCCCACTCTTCGAGCAGAACAAAAAGAAAAGAAAAAGAAACTTTTAGTTGGGATCTAATTTTCTGGAGGAGGAAGGTTCATTTGGCAGAGAAATGGCTGGAGAAGTACAAGGTAGTTCTCATTGAAGTTGACTTCTAAAGGACCATTGGGTAAAGAGAGTTATACATGGAGGATTGAAGTATTATCCTTTGGGCTGATTTCAGCATTTCCCTGCAGTCCTTGCACCTTGGATAAACCTTTTTCTTTGTGTAAAGACCAACACCTCCTTCTTGGTATAAAAAGGGGTGTTGGGTCACATTTATTGCATCCATCTTTCTTGAAATTTATCTAGCATTTTCTTTAAGTTGTAAGCTTTCATTTACTGCAGTAACTTAGCATTAAATTTCAGTAATTTATTTTCCATTGTAGTTCGAAATACACAGTGCAGGGACAATCTCTCGTTCCCCACTGTGAGCAGTTAATTCAAATCACTTTCAGTTTTATTATGTGCAATTCTTCATCTTTTGTTTTCTTTACTTCGGAAATGTTAGGCTAAACATCCTTTGGGATGTAGGAAGGAGATGTACCTGGATTTTATCAAAAATGCTTGAGTAATCTTTATACTTAGAATATTTGTTGTTTTGGTCTTTCATTCTCGATATTTACCCAAGGATGCGAACAAGCCGATCACTTGCAAGGATCTAAAGTCTAGTTCTTAACTTAGAAATGAGTAGAACGCAGTGACACAAGCTTGAATGATGCTAGGGGATTCGAAAGAATTCTTATGACACTTACGAAAGTGAGGTCGGCACAGTGAGCTAATCTCTGCCCACTGGAGTAGTAGGCAAGCTAATTTGTGTATTAAAAACACTTAGAGTATTTGTCTCTACACATTCCATCGAGGCCTGAAAAGGTCCATTTAGAGATTACCATTGACAAAACAACAAGTACTAAGAGTATGGGATTTTTATCTAACGGTGTGAGTATTTTGTAACCGGGCTTTTCTAGCGAAAATGTCCACCACGAATACGAGGATCACTCTAAGGACCGAGTATTTGAGATAAAATTTAGGGAAAATACAACCTACATTCCTCCTTTTTAACATTTAGTAAATTGTTTCAAGTAGCTATTTTACCAAACCAAACCAAAGTATTATTTTCCTCTCTAGTTGAAACTTGTAAAAGGAGCTCATGAGAACCGTATTGTCTTGATTGTCCAGTCTCTGTGGATTCGATTCTGGTATTTTACCAACTATTACTTGCTGTGACGATCATAGTGGACAGTGTACACTTGCACTTCCCACTGTGGACAATTTGCAACCCACTGCGATTTAAACACACATTTCGCACGTACCAAGTTTTTGGCGTCGTTGCCGGGGACTGGCGTGATTTTAAATCTCAAGACATTAGTTTTTGTTCGAGCCCGAGTAACTAGTTTTTCTAAGCTGTTCGTGTTGTATGCCACGGCGACAACTTGAACATTTGGTTCCAATAGATCTCGAAATAGAAAAAACGTTGCGAAATACACGAAGAAGCAAGAAAACAAATCGACAACCCCCTGTGATCCCCACTGTAAACATGGCTGCAATACCGACACCTATAGTGGAGACCACAATCACGATTGCCGATAGCAAAGATCGAAAAATACGGGACTATGCTACTTCCGGAGTTGGTGATTTAAGCTCCGGAATTTTGAGACCCAATATTGTTGCAACGCATTTTGAACTCAACCCGGTGATGTTTCAAATGATCCAAGCCATGGGTCAATTTGGAGGATCGCCATCTGAGGATCCACACTCGCACTTAAAATCTTTTTTAGAAATGACCGATTCCTTTCAGTTGCAAGGTGTTAGTGATGAGGCATTAAGACTAAGGCTTTTCCCTTTTTCATTAAGGGACAAGGCGAAGTCTTGGCTGAACGCACATGCACCTCACTCGATAACCACTTGGCAAGAGCTTGCCGATAGATTTTTGCAAAAATACTTTCCTCCAACAAGGAATGTTAGGTTTCGAAATGATATAATTTTGTTTAGGCAAGAGGAAGATGAGGCTTTTTCGGATGCATGGGAACGATTTAAAGATTTACTTCGAAAGTGCCCACATCATGGCATCCCACATTGCATCCAATTGGAGACCTTTTACAATGGTCTTTCCAATGCAGCAAAAATCATCTTAGATGCAACAGCCGGTGGAACATTTACGAGTATGACTTACAACGAAGGATATCAAATCTTAGAAAAAGTATCCAACAACAATACCGAATGGTCAAATCCGAGAGCACACATGTCAAAAACCAACACCATCGATTCCGAAGCACTCAAAACCATGAATGCACAATTAGTGGCCTTGACCAAAATCGTTTTAAATCAAAATCGAGGCCAAGTCAATTCAGCAACCCATCTCGCTGATAATTGCTCCCTTTGTGGAGAGGAGCAAGTTTTTGACTATTGTCCAGCAAATCCCGAATCTGTTAATGTCATAGGGACCAACCCAAGGAACAACCCTTATTCGCAGACTTACAATCCAGGATGGAGAAACCATCCGAATTTATATTGGTCTAGTAATCAAGGACTCCAACCCCAAGGGCCGAGTCATATCCAGCAAAGACCATACAATCCCCCGGGATTTCAGCAACATCACAGTGGGCAATCCCCACATCACAGTGGGAAGTCCCCACAACCATACCAACCACGATCCAACCAACCAGCTGAGGTTCAACAATCGATCGAGTCAATCCTCAAAGGTTTTATGAATCAAACTCAAGCAGCCATTAGGAATATAGAGACCCAAGTAGGACAACTAGCCGTTGAAGTTAAGAATAGACCACCAGGAACGTTACCGAGTGATACCGAGCAAACTAGGGTGATAGGAAAAGGACCAGAACATGTCAAGTCCATAACTCTAAGGAGTGGAAAGGATCTGAAAAATATCATTTTTGAATCTGATGATTCGCCTCAAAAACCTACTGTGGGCACCACAGTGGGCACTCCTCAAGTCACTGTCATCCCCACTGTGGGGAATGACATCCCTGACCTTCCCACTTTTGGACCTGTTCCCAAACCTACTGTTTCAAAGCCAATACCACAGCAAACTCAAATTGACCCACGAAGCATTCCCTTTCCTCAAAGAATGAAGCCTAAAAATGTCGATGTTCAGTTTAAAAAATTCTTAGACATTTTTAAACAACTTCACATTAACATACCATTGGTAGAGGCTCTCGAGCAAATGCCAAGCTATGTTAATTTTTTAAAGGATATTTTGAACAAAAAAAGAAAGTTGGGTGAGTTTGAAACTGTGGCTTTGACCGAAGAATGTAGTGCCCTCCTTACTAGCAAGATTCCACCTAAGTTAAAAGACCCGGGTAGTTTCACCATTCCATGCACAATAGGAGGACAAGAAGTAGGTCAAGCACTATGTGATTTAGGAGCTAGTGTCAACTTGATGCCTTTGTCCATTTTTAACAAGTTAGGGATTGGAGAGGCTAGACCCACAACCGTGACATTACAACTAGCCGACCGGTCCATTGCCTATCCCAAAGGAAAAATAGAAGACGTTTTGGTCCAAGTGGATAAATTTATCTTCCCTGCCGATTTTCTTGTTTTAGATTATGAGGCCGATAAAGAAATCCCAATCATCTTAGGACGTCCGTTTCTTGCAACCAGACGTACTTTGATCGATGTGCACAAAGGAGAGCTCACAATGCGAGTTAATGACCAAGAGGTAACTTTTAATGTTTTCAAGTCTCTTAAATATATAGACACCGAAGATTGCTTTGCCTTGAGTTCGATTTATGGAACCCACAGTCTTGACACACTGCCCACAGTGGGGAGTACAGTTCCCACAGTGGGGAATGACAGTGAGCACTCTGAATCAGAGAGTGATGACACTTTTGAGGATGAGTGTAACGAAATGGTTGCAGCTTTTGAACCTCTGGACTTCAAGGATAGAGATGTTCAACCCCCTTCAATAGAACAACCTCCCGAGTTAGAGCTTAAACCATTGCCTTCCCATTTAAAGTATGCTTATCTCGCTAAGGATAATAAACTTCCCGTCATTATCTCTTCCAAACTTAGTGAGAAACAAGAACAACTTCTGATTGATTTGTTGATGAAGCATAAGGGAGCAATTAGTTGGACCATAGCAGACATTCGAGGAATTAGCCCCTCTTTATGTCAACATAAGATTAACTTGGAGAGTGACCACCCGGGGAAAGTCCAACCTCAAAGAAGGTTGAACCCCATCATGAAGGAGGTAGTTAAGAAAGAAGTCTTGAAGTGGTTAGATGCCGGTATTATCTATCCCATTGCTAGTAGTAGTTGGGTGAGCCCCGTCCAATGTGTCCCTAAAAAGGGAGGGACGACCGTAGTAAAGAACGAAAAAAACGAGCTCATTCCTACTAGGACTATCACGGGATGGAGAATATGCATGGACTATAGACAACTCAATTTGGCCACTAAGAAAGACCATTTCCCCTTACCTTTCATTGACCAAATGCTTGATAGGTTAGCGGGAAAGGAATTTTATTGTTTTCTAGATGGATACTCCGGATACAACCAAATCCACATAGCTCCCGAGGACCAAGAAAAGACCACCTTTACTTGTCCCTACGGTACCTTTGCATTCCGGAGGATGCCGTTCGGTCTATGTAATGCCCCAGCCACTTTCCAACGTTGTATGATGGCCATTTTTTCCGACATGATTGAGGACACCATAGAAGTTTTTATGGATGACTTTTTTGTAATAGGGACATCATTCGAAAATTGTTTGGGAAATTTAGAGAAGAGCCTAGTGAGATGTGAGAACCACGACCTAGTCTTAAATTGGGAAAAATGCCACTTTATGGTAGAAGAAGGTATTGTCCTAGGTCACCTTGTCTCAAAAAGAGGGTTAGAAGTTGATAAAGCCAAGCTTGAGGTAGTGGCACAACTTCCCGAACCCACAACGGTGAAAGGTATTCGCAGTTTTTTGGGTCACGCAGGTTTTTATTGGAGGTTCATCAAAGACTTTTCAAAAATTACAAAACCCCTATGTAACCTGTTACAACATGAAAAAGACTTCATTTTTACCCAAGATTGCCGAGAAGCTTTTGAAAAAATCAAGGAATCTTTAGTCACAGCACCCATAGTGACCACTCCTGACTGGTCACTCCCATTCGAAGTGATGTGTGATGCCAGCGATTGGGCTGTGGGGGCTGTTCTCGGACAGAAAAAGAACAAAGTTTTTCACCCCATTTATTATGCAAGTAAAAAGCTAATTGAAGCTCAGATTAATTACACTGTAACTGAAAAAGAATTACTTGCGGTGGTGTTTGCTTTTGATCGTTTTAGGTCATACTTGATAGGGACGAAGGTCATAGTGCACACTGATCATGCAGCAATAAAATATTTAATTACTAAGGCTGATTCTAAGCCTCGGTTAATTAGATGGGTTTTATTGCTACAAGAATTTGATCTTGAAATTGTCGACAGGAAAGGAACAAGCAATCAAGTAGCCGACCATTTGTCCAGGCTCGAGAAGATAGTGGGCACTGTTGATCCCATTCCGGTAAGAGAAACTTTTCCCGATGAACAATTGTTATCCGCTCAACATCATGAAAATAATATTCCTTGGTACGCTGATATTGCGAATTTTTTAGCAAGTGGACTTAAGCCCCACGGGATGAATGGACAACCATTTAAGAAGTTTTTACATGACACTCATCAATATGTTTGGGACGATCCTTTCTTATATAAGATAGGGACGGACCAAATATTGAGGCGATGTGTCCACGGGAGTGAGCAACATCAAATACTCCGTGGTTGTCATACATCCCACTACGGTGGCCACTTTGGTGGAAACCGCACTGCTGCAAAATTTTTGCAAAGTGGGTTCTTTTGGCCCACTATGTTTAAAGACTCTTACGAGTGTGTAAAAAGTTGTGAGCAATACCAACGAACCGGGAATATGTCGCAAAGAAATGAGATGCCTCTTAATAACATTCTAGAGGTAGAACTTTTTGATGTTTGGGGGATCGATTTCATGGGACCCTTTCCAAATTCCAATAATAATTTTTATATCTTGGTTGCGGTAGACTATGTTTCGAAATGGGTAGAAGCCGTCGCATGTCACTCTAATGATGCCAGCACCGTGGTGAAATTTTTGCATAAAAATATTTTCACTAGATTTGGAACACCACGGGTATTGATTAGTGACGTAGGCACCCATTTTATAAACAAAGTCATGGCCTCGGTTCTTGCTAAATATGACATACATCATAGAGTGGCCACCGCATACCACCCGCAAACCAACGGGTTGGCCGAGCTTTCAAACCGAGAGATCAAAGGAATTTTAGAAAAAGTTGTTAAACCGCACCGAAAAGATTGGTCAACCAAACTCGATGATGCTCTTTGGGCCTACCGAACGGCCTATAAAACTCCTTTGGGAATGTCTCCATTTAAATTAGTTTTTGGCAAAGCTTGCCATCTACCGATTGAATTGGAGCACAAGGCATTTTGGGCCCTTAAAGAGCTTAACATGAGTGAATGTGCTGCGGGAATCAAAAGGACTCTACAGTTGCATGAGTTAGAAGAGTTGCGTAATCACTCTTATGAAAACGCAAAGTTGTATAAGGAGAAGACCAAGATGTGGCATGATCGTCGAATTAACCATAGGGAGTTCATGGAGGGACAACAGGTATTATTGTTCAATTCTCGTCTTAAACTCTTTCCAGGTAAGCTAAAATCTCGTTGGACGGGACCATATACCATTGTCTCGGTGGAGCTGAAGTCCCCACAATCTGGTCAAACGTTCAAAGTCAATGGGCAAAGGGTGAAGCATTTTCTGAACGAGAGTGCCCACATCCCTGCCCACTCTCCACCCCATCTTGATTAAGAAACTTCGGGACCGCTTGTAAATATTTTATTTCAGTTATTTGCTGTCTTTTTTATTATTTTTGGTCTTTTTAATTCTGCATGGTAGTTTGTTTTAATGTGTGTAGAAGAACGTGCCACTTTTTGAAGAAAAATCAAGGAAAGTACTTTGCAGTGGGGAAGGCTCAGGTCATTGCGCTCCCCACTCCCCACCCGACGAATGAAAGGACCATTTTTGGGGCCCAATGCTGACAAGCTTTCACCTTTTGCTGCCATCAAGTCTACTTTTAGGCCATGGTGTCATAGTTCATCATTTCCCAAGCAAAACTATCATTGTCCTTTCTCTCCCTCTCTCCTAAAACCGGCGGTTTCCCCCCATTTTTGAAAAGAAAACATTTCCAAAAACCACCTTAACCTCCCAAAAACCTCCTTTGCTTCCAAAATTTACCCAGCAAACTTTTTCTTCTTCATTTCTCTCTCTACGAAAAACCCACCAGCAAAACCCTTCCAAAACCCTTCCAAAACCCTAGTAATGGCAAGAAGCAAGAGATTAAACACTCACCCGGAGGCACCCACACGTCCGGCGATTCGCCGGAGAACCGCCGAAGGACAGCAACCAGAAACTGTCACTGGCGACCTAAATGAACCGCCACCGGTCTCCGGCGACCATCCGATTGTTCCAGACACAGGTTCGTCGAAACAAGAGAGTCCCAAGGCTGTTTCTTCTTCAAAAGTAACAGATTCTGGTTCTAGCCATTTCGATGAGGAGGCATTACAGGCCGAAGAGGAAGAGAAAAAATTGGAAGAAGAATTCAACCGGCGCATGGCGGCCATCAGAAAGAGAAAAGAGGAAGTCGAACGAAAGAGAAAAGAGGAGGAGGAGAGACTGAGATTAGAGGAAGAGGAAAGGTTACGAAAAGAAGAGGAGGAACGAAAACAGAAAGAGGAGGCCGAGAGATTGGCAAAAGAGGAGGAAGAAAGAAAGGCTGAGGAAGAAAGGCTTCGGGTCGAAAAGGAGAAGAAAAGGGTTGAGGATGAGCAAAGAAGAATTGAGAATGAAAGGCTTCTTGAGGAAGCAATGCAAAAAGCGGCTGATGAAAAGGCAAGAAAAGAGGAAGAAGTTCAACGAATGGGTAAGGAGCATATTCAGGCGGGAACAGAAGCCATAACTGCTGTTGGCTTAGAATCAATAACAACTGCTTCCCACAGTGGGGACAATCCAATAAGGAAAGCTTTGAGGAACAAAGGGATGGTCACCAGGTCTGTGGTGACCAAATCAGCAAAAACACCCACTAAGAAGCCAATGAAGACCGCTGGAAAAGGAATTAGCAGATGAGGGAAAGCTCTGGGGTAAGGATGGTCAGCGTAAGTGCTTGCCTGCTAATGCCCTCACAACTGAGGCTGCTGTATGGTTCCAGTTTGTGCGGGCAACCATATCTCCCACTTCTCATGACACCAAGTTTTCGATGCACAAGTGCGCCCTGTTGTACTGCGTCTTAACTGGTAAGCCGATCAATATGGGGACCCTCATGTACGCTGCCATCGACCAAGCTCGCACCAGAAAGAAGGTAAATCTGCCCCTCCCTTGTCTCATTACTTCATTGCTAATAACTGCTGGAGTGCCCACAGCTGCGGACGATCAATGGCTTGTTTCCACAAGCAATATTAGTGTGGCAACGATAAGAAAGATGGGACGAGCAGTCACTATCCCCACTGATGATCCCACTGTGAGGATTGCTGATGAACACATAGTGAGAACCACTGGTACCCCACTTCTACAGCCCACTGCAGGAACCGCAAGCACAAGCAGCAGTAATCCCATGGCCGAAATCCTGAAAGCTTTGAAGAAACTCACTTATCAAGTCGAACTATTGGAGGCGCAGCAGAAATATCAAAACAGGGCGACGACATCATTTTGGATGTACACCCGGGAACGTGATGAGGTGAAAAAGAAGATGTACGAAATAGCAAATCCCGAGTTAGCCGCTCAGCTCCCCGATTTCCCCGAGGATATCTGCCCTACCTTTGATAGTGAAGATGAGTTCGATGATGATGATGCGGATCTGTCGCCACAACCCTCCCCTACTCCGTGAATGGTTTGTTTTAAAACAATGGTTTCGCTCGTATGCTCACCAAAACAATTTTATTTTGTGTTTGTTTGATCTTTTTGTGCCTATGGCTAGGCATTGACACTTTTTGCTGTTTTACTTTTTAAATATCGATGCATGAAAATCCTACCATTGGGTAGGTACTTTTGGGTACTAACGTAATTGTTGTTTGAATGCTTGTTTGATCTCGTTTCCATTTCAAGGTACAACTTTCGGCGTCCGACTTAAAAATGTCACTTTTGTAAGTACAAATCTCAACTTGTCCCGTGAAATGATATAGGCCATTTTTCGCATCCAAACACGACCCTTTTTGTACCCACAACCACCTACTTCGGTCCATATTTCTATGTCACAGTGGGGACACTGTGAGATCTTAAGTTTGAGGTGGGGAGTTCCAGAGTGACTTCCAGTTTGCCCACAGTGGGGACACTGTGAAGTCCAAGTTTGAGGTGGGTAAGCCGTACCCCCTCCCAAAAAAAAAGAGAAAATACAAAAACAGAAGAAAAACGGAGTGTCACTAACAAAATTGATGGTGTGCCTTTTCTGGACCATCAAAGTGCTCACTCCCATAAAAAGATGGTGTGCCTATTCTGGACCATCAGAATACCCACTCTCACAAAAATAGCCATACTCCTTATTCCCAAAAAAAGCCTGAAAGTGTATATACTTATCATAGCAAAATACTAAACACCCACTTCTTGAAATAAAAATCTCAAAGCGAGATTTTCGGTCCATGTTTGGAAATTCTTGTCAAAACCCTTGGGAAAAGATTCAAAGCCATAAACCCTTCAAACCCAAGAAAGCCCTATTGATCAAAAGGTAAACAAGGGAAAGATTTCGTCAAATACAAAAGTGAAGTTTTTAAGTTTCGGATCGAAGGAAGTATCGGAGGAAGGAGATCAAACGCTCATTCAAGTCAAGAAGTATGTAAGTCCCTCAAAGATCTTTATGCATTGTTTTTCATTTTATTTGTTTCTCTTTTTATTACTTGGGGACAAGTAATGATTTAAGTTTGAGGTTGTGATAACTCTATTTTTAGAGTTATTATTTCCATTTATTTTCCACTTTATTTTGTCAATTTTAGCCATTTCACTTCTAAAAACCCCCCATTCTTGGTATGATTTACGAAAACGAGCAAAAGGAGTGAACCATGGTCTTTAATAAATTATTTGGGGAAGTTTTGGGTGTTTTCACGATTTTTCATCCGCAGTGACATATACAGTGCCCACTCCGGTTCCCCACTCTTCGAGCAGAACAAAAAGAAAAGAAAAAGAAACTTTTAGTTGGGATCTAATTTTCTGAAGGAGGAAGGTTCATTTGGCAGAGAAATGGCTGGAGAAGTACAAGGTAGTTCTCATTGAAGATAGCATCAAGTACACCCCTTTGTACTTGCAAAAGTTGACTTCTAAAGGACCATTGGGTAAAGAGAGTTATACATGGAGGATTGAAGTATTATCCTTTGGGCTGATTTCAGCATTTCCCTGCAGTCCTTGCACCTTGGATAAACCTTTTTCTTTGTGTAAAGACCAACACCTCCTTCTTGGTATAAAAAGGGGTGTTGGGTCTCATTTATTGCATCCATCTTTCTTGCAATTTATCTAGCATTTTCTTTAAGTTGTAAGCTTTCATTTACTGCAGTAACTTAGCATTAAATTTCAGTAATTTATTTTCCATTGTAGTTCGAAATACAAAGTGCAGGGACGATCTCTCGTTCCCCACTGTGAGCAGTTAATTCAAATCACTTTCAGTTTTATTATGTGCAATTCTTCATCTTTTGTTTTCTTTACTTCGGAAATGTTAGGCTAAACATCCTTTGGGATGTAGGAAGGAGAAGTACCTGGATTTTATAAAAAATGCTTGAGTAATCTTTATACTTAGAATATTTGTTGTTTTGGTCTTTCATTCTCGATATTTACCCAAGGATGCGAACAAGCCGATCACTTGCAAGGATCTAAAGTCTAGTTCTTAACTTAGAAATGAGTAGAACGAAGTGACACGAGCTTGAATGATGCTAGGGGATTCGAAAGAATTCTTATGACACTTACGAAAGTGAGGTCGGCACAGTGAGCTAATCTCTGCCCACTGGAGTAGTAGGCAAGCTAATTTGTGTATTAAAAACACTTAGAGTATTTGTCTCTACACATTCCATCGAGGCCTGAAAAGGTCCATTTAGAGATTACCATTGACAAAAAAACAAGTACTAAGAGTATGGGATTTTTATCTAACGGTGTGAGTATTTTGTAACCGGACTTTTCTAGCGAAAATGTCCACCACGAATACGAGGATCACTTTAAGGACCGAGTATTTGAGATAAAATTTAGGGAAAATCCAGCCTACATTCCTCCTTTTTAACATTTAGTAAATCGTTTCAAGTAGCTATTTTACCAAACCAAACCAAAGTATTATTTTCCTCTCTAGTTGAAACTTGTAAAAGGAGCTCATGAGAACCGTATTGTCTTGATTGTCCAGTCTCTGTGGATTCGATTCTGGTATTTTACCAACTATTACTTGCTGTGACGATCATAGTGGACAGTGTACACTTGCACTTCCCACTGTGGACAGTTTGCAACCCACTGCGATTTAAACACACATTTCGCACGTACCATTGGCATCTTTTGATTTTGTGCACATTGACATCTTTTGATTTTGTGCTCATTGGCATCTTTTGATTCTGTGCTCATTGGCATCCTTTGATTTTGTGCTCATTGGCATCTTTTGATCAAAAAGTTTAGTAAGAATAAGATACACCGTTAAACATGACTTTCTATCTGGTTCTATAGCAGGATTTGGGTAAGCATATCCCAGACCAGTTGGCCTTAGGTGCTAGGTGACGAGCACCCCTTAGAACTTAATTTCCCAAACCAGAAAGGCCACATCGATATATCTTAAACCCATTTGTACCAGTAGAACATGGCTTTCTATCTGGTTCTATTGCAGGATTTGGGTCAGCCGATCCCAGACCAGTTGATCTTAGGGACTAGGTGTCGAGCACCCCTTAGGACTTACTCTCCCAAACCAGAAAGGCCACAGGCACAAACTTTCAAACTAAATGATAGTGCAACAATTTTATCTCAATCACTTGGTTCTAAAATATAGTGCTTCTCCCATATTTTCATTTCCATCCATCATTCTGACATATAGGCTTTTTGAGCATTATATTCTATATAAGTCCAGATTCACATAACTTTGAGCATTCAGCATAATTTCATTCATGTTTTGCTGACCTTTCGATTTATTTCAGAGGTGAAAGTTGAAACAAATCTAACTCAGATAATACAAAAATACTTGTAAAATCATCTTTTAGCACACATTTAATTCATTGAATGAAAATTGAAAATTTTATCTCATTGAGTTAAATTTGTAAAGATTCAAGTTTTCAAAGTGGTAGAAACAAAATATAATCCAATGTTACCTTTTACCACGTTCCTTGAAACAGAAAGATGTAACAGTTAAAGATATCACCTGAGAAGTGTGAGTTCTAAATTGATTTGTTTAGAAGTCTTAGTCTTTGAAGTACGGGTTTTGAACTGATATGTTCAAAAGCCAAAGTCGTTGAAGCACGGGTTTTGAACTGATATGTTCAAAAGCCAAAAAAACGTTTAAGCACGGGTCCTGAACTGTTGTATTCAGAAACCATAATCTCTTTTAAGTGCGGGTCCTAAACTGATATGTTTAGAAACCATAGGTCTTTGTCTACCCCTTAATGGTACAAATATTCTTCAAAAAAATACGCCGCTTCTCTTCTGTTTTTAGTCATGTGTGTGGTATGGATCTACAAATCAGTACAACACATGAAGAACCTACAAAACAGATTAAGCAGATTTTGGTACCCAACGGCACTTGGGTCCTAGTGGGTTAGGTGTAGATTTCTTAAAAGGAATACTGTAAGTACCGTACCAATAAGAAGTATGATTTTTATGCACAAAATCATTTGAACCACAGTAGGAACAACAAATTTTCTTATGTGCCAACCTAATTAGATGATTTACAGAATGAATAGGATTAGGTTGAACAAAAGATTT
This sequence comes from Saussurea involucrata, assembly GCA_033807775.1. Taxonomy (NCBI): domain Eukaryota; kingdom Viridiplantae; phylum Streptophyta; class Magnoliopsida; order Asterales; family Asteraceae; genus Saussurea; species Saussurea involucrata. The sequence goes on from CM066320.1 coordinate 126,712,420, forward strand.
ACCTTTCGGCGCATTGATCTTTTTGGCATTTGTTGTGGAGACAAATAATTTTGGCACATCTTTCTTTGGAACTGTTGTGCCTTTGACTCTCCATTCCATCTTCACCTTTTTGAAGACTGGAACTTCTTCAGGTTTGGAAGTATTAACTTTAGGCACATTTGTTTTGTTATCTGATTTATCAAGCAGAGGATTATAGAAGAGATTTGTTGAACGAATCTGATCTTTTGAGAAATCAGTTGATCTATTAAATTGTTTAGAAGAAATGTTTTTAAAACTTGAACTTGAAGCAGTTTTGAAAGAGCATTCAGAATCATTTGTATTAACAAATGGAGTTTGAAAGATAGAATTATGACTGGTCTGCTTTGAGACATCAAATTTAAAAATGACGTCTTCAAGTTCTTTGACTTTGTTTATCAAAACATTTTTCTCTTTAGAAATTAGATCAAATTTCTTTTGGAGATCAGATTATATCAATTGATCCTTCATAATGTCAGCTGATAAACCAGATAATCTTTTGGTAAGATTAAGAATCGTATCTTCAAAATATTCGCGTTCCAATTCAAAATCTTTTTCCAAAAACTTTCTTTTATCAGTAATCTCTTTGAAAATTTCCATATTTTTCTTTTTAAGGGTTTTACTTTCCTTTTCAAAGAGATTTTTCTTTTCCGTGAAATCTTTCCTTTCTTTTTCCAAAATCTTTTCTAGTTCAGAGATTTTCACGGAAAGTTCAGAACTTTTGATCTCAAATGATTTTCGTTCAGTGTCAAAAATAGCTCTTTCTTTTTCGAGCTTCTCTTTTTCAAAAAATAAAACTTTCTCAAAGTCAGAAACTTGTTTTGAAAGTTTTATACAATTAAGTTCAATTACTTCCTTTTCTTTAAGAATCTTCTCTCTCTTGTCTTCAATGCTCTTCAGATCAACATTTTCTTTTTGAAGTGTTGTTACTTTCTCTTGAAGTTTCTCGATTTGATCGTGCAGACTTGAGTTGTCTTTGTCTTTCTTTGTTTCAAGACCTGCAATATATACTTCAAGATCAGTAATTCTTTTAGTAAGTTTAGCATTTGAAGAAGAAAAGTCTAAAATCTGTCTCTTTAGATCAACATTTTCTTCCTCCAATGCTTTATTTAAATCAGAAAATGAAGGACTTGAAGCAACATCTTTAGCAATATATTGTTTCAAACTTTCATTATTTGGTTTAACAGAAACTTGTGGAGTTGAAGGTATTTCTGTTATAATAATTTGCTTCAAACCCATATTTAATATTGCTAGAAAATGATCGTTCAGAAGATCAAGCAGAAAGTGTATGAAAATACACTATACAAAAAATTTTATATAAAATTTTTTCTTGAAAAGCTCTTACAGTGTATGAAATACACTATAGAAAAATTTCGGAATAAAAATTTTTCTCAAAATGAATTCGAATGTAGTTGGATCCGAAATCAATGAATTCGGATGTAGTTGGATCCGAAATCAATGAATTCGGATGTAGAAGGATTCGAATTCAATCACTTCGGATGCTGAAGGAAGGAATTCGAATGCAGAAGGATTCGAATTCAATCAATTCGAATGCAGAAGGGTTCGAATTCAATCAATTCGGATGCTGAAGGATTCGAATTCAAGGAATTCGAATACAGAAGGGTTCGAATTCAATCAATTCGAATGCAGAAGGGTTCGAATTCAAGACTTGTAAAAAATAAGAACACTCCGAATTGTCCGAAATCAAGTAGAAAATCCCTTGAATGGTCCGAATTCCGTATGAATGATCCGAATTCACCAAGAACAATCCGAATTCTTCACTTTGAACACGAAAATCACTGATTCTGCCATAACTCTTTCAATTCTTGATCAAATGAGATGAAACTTATATCGATTTGTTCGTAATCAAAATCCGCACACTTTTCTTGTTGATCACAACTCGCAATTCGATCGATTTAAACGAATTATGATCCAAAACAGTGAACTGTGGGTTTTCGAACAAAAATCCAAGAATCGATCAAATAAAATGAATCTGTGCAGTAAATGATGATGATCCAAGAATTAAATGTGTTCAGGAATCAAATCCGAGTTCAGTGATGCCAAGAAATGATCCAAAAAATCAAAATCTAGAAAAAAAATTCATGTCTTAATGATAAGTGATAAGATGAACAATAACAAGTGAAGGATCCGAATTCTTCAAATCAGTGTAAAAAATCTTCAATTTGGTCTTTGATCTGCTTGAATCTCCTGTTTAGCTCTGATACCAAATGTGAAATCCCAAATCTAGCAATATGTAAAGAACAAATGTAGAGAGAATTTAGAAAGCAAACTTGTCATCCATATATTGATCTCTAAAGTACAAATGACAAAATGCTCAAGAGGTTCCTAAAGGGATCTAGATTCACTTCTAACTAAGAACTAGATATGCCTATTTATACCCATAACATACAAGGTATAAAGGCACTAGCAACTAATACAGTACATTGACTTTACAGTAAATCTTGAATACAATAATGATGAAGTTTTGATCCAAAAAGTGAGTTCGACTTTTTTCTTGAACAAACACCACAAATCTCCGAAATCTGAGCAAAATAGGGCTAAAAACGCTTGAATTATGAAGATCCGATGATCGTATCGATGAAAAATTCTTCGATTTGGCTCTGATACCACTTGTTAGGTCCATGATCTTCATACAATCCAAGTATTGTGTAACAAGATGATGAAGAACATTATTGAAAAGGAAATCTAACCTAGAGAGAACACAAAGTGATTAGAGATCTACATCTTGTATTAATGAATTCACTTCTTACAAACTACAAGTAAAGACCTATAGTCTTCATCACTTGCTACAACAATTAAGCATAAGCCCTTTAACACAACTATTGCTTTACAAAACTTTCTATTATAAAGGACAACTTCAGTGTCCTAACATCTTAATTGACCAGCAGGATCCTTATATACTAACCCGTACCTTGGTGTTTTTATGATTGAGTTGGGCATGGCAGAAGGTGGGCAGTAATCCTCTGGTGGTCTTAGGCTTAGGTTTTTGACTTCAAGATCTTTTCCCAGTTGAAAGTCTATCATGCTAAGCTTTTCCCTCATCGTTTTCCTGAATACTTGATAGGCCCTTCTGTTAGCATCGGTGTCGAAGTTTTCTTTCGTCCAAAGTAGAAGATCTGGCAGATCGTAGGGGTTCAAGTTCCTTATATCGGTATCTGAAATTTGATTTTCGGACTTGTTCTCCCTTTTGACTTTGTAGATGTTGTGCCTTATCTTTGGAAAGGTTCTTGTTTGAGAGAATTTGCAGTAAATTACCTTTTCAATTTTGGACTCCGAGAAGACTTCTGCCCTTGCTTTTTGCTTTGTTCTGGTGAAGGTGTTATCAAGGTTAGCTCTGAGTTGAGGATCTTTGATGTGAGGCAGAGGATTGTTCTGATTATGCTGTCTGTAAAGATACCTATACACCACCTCTTCCATTTCTGTATGTCGTGTACTCGGTGGAGGTATTGGTCATAGCAGAGCATCCATTTCTCATTTTATCTCTGCAACTCTACCCTATGTTACCTTTGCTTTTGGATCAAGGATAAGAATTTTTGACAGAGGATCTAAATTGAATGCCTGGTCTTCTTCAGGTTTAGGAGTGACAAAGGCATCGAATGAGCTCTTCATCAACTTCTCTGTTGTCTGAGGCATTGGCTTTTTCTTCTTTGGTTCTTCTGTCATGATACCCTTTCCTTTATCTTTGGCTTGGGGAGGCTCAGAACCTGTTGCCTGTTTTGGATTTTCTGGGATTGCTTCTGTTGGTTTGGGGGTTTGGTCCTCTGTTGGTTTGGGTGTAGAGGTTTCTGTGAGTATGATGGGGATTGCCTCTGTAGTTTTTGATACTTCAGTTTCTGAGGACTTTGGTGGTGATGGTTCTGTTGGTTTGATTGGGGATTTGGGTTCTGTAGACGGTTCTTCTGTGAGCTCGGTTGTGGTTTGTGGAGGGATATCAAAACGTCTTGCTTTTCTGAAAGTAGATACAAATGCCATTCTTTTTAGAACATAAGTAGCAGAGTGTTTTGGTCTTTTTGGTTTGTGGGCAATGGATTTTCTTCTTGGGTGTGTTTTGGGTTGGGATATTGGTTTTGGTGGAGGAATGGAAAGTTCTTATGAAGAGGAAGATGATAAGATCTGGATCTTTTCTCGAGTAGGGGAATCTTTTCCAGAGACAGAGGTGGTTTCCATAGAGGCTGGTGTTTCCTCTGTGGGCCTCTGTTGGTTTCCTTGACTTTGGGTTAGGGGATCTTGAGTTTCAGGTTCTACGGTTGTCGTAGTTTCTGCAGGTGTAGCTGTTGGTCCCGAAGGCCTATACAAGTTTGTAGAAGGGGGGGGGGTTGAATACAAACACACAGATTTTACTTTTCTAAATTGTTTATTGATAAATCATTAACAATTTACAGCTTGTTGCGGAAACAAGATTAAGGATAAACCTAAATCTAAACAAGTTGGAACACTAAGGTTTCTTGCACTAAGAGAGATAAGGAAATTACTAATAATAACCTATCTTGAAATAAGAGATTGAACTTGTCCAGAGTTAGCAAGTTACTTCAAATGAAGTGGGTTCATCTCTTTATATACTGCATGCATTTAATGCAAGTCAGTATACACTTTACACGTGTCATCAGCTGGTTGGTTGCATGTCATTGACCTTTGTTGACAACCTTAGTAGCCGCATGGATGAACAGTGTAGTATCAGAGTGGTTGTACGATTTCAGACAGTCGGAGGTTCTTTTCTGACATTTCGTACGGAGTCATGCAAGGGGTGGTTAAGACAAAAGTACTTTGTACGGAGGACTTCATGATCAGCTTTCGTTGATTCAGAGCATTATCATTTTCTATTCAGCGAATGATAAAGTTCAGCGATAGCTGAAGTCTTGTACTTGATACTTCACGTTGAGTGGACAAATCTGAGTCTTCGCTGATCCGCATCAGTTCATTAGGAGACTTGTCGCTGGTTCTTGAGCTTGATCTTCGACTTCAGCGTAGAACCTTTGTTGACGTGAATCTTGTCTTCAGGGATCATAAGTAAACAACTAACTTATCAGCGATCATCATAATGACTGAACAGACTCAGAGCATGAATGGTGAACAGTGTTCGCTGAATGTTTAATTTAAAGAGCGAGAGTTCCTATCAGCGGTACTGTAAGATCTTAGTACTTATCAGCGATAGTGAAACTCTGATACATATTGTTTACTTACAATTTTCACTAAGTATAAGAGAGGGTCATTATCAAATCACTGAGGGTTTGGATCAACAATCTCCCCCTATTTGATTATGACATAGCAACAAAGAAAATTGTTATTTAATGAAAACATAAGGATAAAAAGAACTCATAAAATATTTGTCCCTCTTACTATTTTCTGGGATCTTTTCAGTACTGATGGAGTAAAGTACATTCGCTGAGATCTTTCTTTAAAACTTTGAATCAAGTTACAAAGAGAAATGGAAAGAATACAAGTACAAGCGAAATAAATTACAAGTACAGAAGAATAACTGATACAATAGAGAAAAGGGCGATCATATCAGCTTGTAAAGGGTTCTTCCTTGATGAAAAGTTCATCAAGTGTCTTTGATGTGGGAATCATCCAGTCAGGGACATCTACTTCTTGATTCTTTTTCTTCAGAGCTGCTTCAAAAATCAAGGGCTTCAGGTGTCTAGCTTTGATGTCGCGTCTGACTTGACACCAGTATACGAGATCTCTGAGTTGTTCGATGGGAGCGATGTGGAGCTCAGAGATACGTTGAAAGTAATGATTTCCATAGTAGTCTAAAAAGAATATACCATGTCACTTACAACTGTGCCAGGAATGAATGTTTCTCCAGGTGGTAGGGAGGTATCCAGCATTGAGAGATCGGCATCAGGGCCAAGAACTTCAGCACGAGAGAAACCAATGCCTGTTTCATTCCGAATAGTAGGACCTGAACCAGAGACTTTCTTTTTCTTATCAAAGACTTTTCTTGGTTGAGGAAGAGTAGGAGGAATATCCACAGCAGATGAAAGCAGGTCGATCTGTTTGTTTAAGATGTTCTCGACATGGCTTTTGAACTTTGAGCGCGATCCCTGAATGGCTAATTTTGTTTCTAACCATTCAGAGAGACCAAACTTCTCTAAGGTAGCAGCATAGAAGGTTTGCTTGGTTTTGTCATCTCTGTAGACATCCACTTCAACAACAGGAACTTCAGCGTACAGTCTTCCTCTGATGTTTGCCTTGATGATTTTGGATGGTCTAGATCGATAGGTCAGCATTTGATTAGCCCATTCCAAAGTCGTATCAGAGACCTTAGTCTTTTCTCTAACGATCTCTTGAGCATCATCCCATAGCTGACGTTGAACATCAATGGGAACTCTTTTCAGCTTGGGGTCTTTTATTGATCGTTGAGTAAGCTTGATGGCGTATTCTTTGTCTTTTTCTTCAGCTTCCTTGTTGGTCCCGAAAGGCTTAAACATGTTTGTAGAAAGGGGGGGGGGGGGGGGGTTGAATACAAACACACTATTTTACTTTTCTAAATTGTTTATTGATAAATCATTAACAATTTACAGCTTGTTGCGGAAACAAGATTAAGGATAAACCTAAATCTAAACAAGTTGGAACACTAAGGTTTTCTTGCACTAAGAAAGATAAGGAGATTACTAATAAAATCCTATCTTGAGAGATTTGAACTTGTCCAGAGTTAGCAAGTTACTTCAAATGAAGTGAGTTCATCTCTTTATATACTGCATGCATTTAATGCAATTCTGTATACACTTTACACGTGTCATCAGCGGATTGGTTTCATGTCATTGACCTTTGTTGACAACCTTAGTAGCCGCATGAATGAACAGTGTAGTATCAGAGTGGTTGTACGATTTCAGATTTTCGGAGGTTCTTTTCTGACATTTCGTACGGTGGCGTGCAAGGGAGGTTAAGACAAAAGTACTTTGTACGGAGGACTTCATGATCAGCTTTCGTTGATTCAGCGATTATCATTTACTATTCAGCAGATGATAAAGTTCAGCGATAGCTGAAGTCTTGTACTTGATACTTCACGTTGAGTGGACAAATCTGAGTCTTCGCTGATCCGCATCAGTTCATTAGGAGACTTGTCGCTGGTTCTTGAGCTTGATCTTCGACTTCAGCGTAGAACCTTTGTTGACGTGAATCTTGTCTTCAGGGATCATAAGTAAACAACTAACTTATCAGCGATCACCATAAGGACTGAACAGACTCAGCGATATGGTGAACAGTGTTCGCTGAATGTTTAATCTAAAAGTGCGAGAGTTCCTATCAGCAGTACTGTAAGATCTTAGTACTTATCAGCGATAGTGAAACTCTGATACATATTGTTTACTTACAATTTTCACTAAGTATTTAAGATAGGGTCATTATCAAATCACTGAGGGTTTGGATCAACAATCTCCCCCTATTTGATTATGACATAGCAACAGAGAAAATTGCTATTTAATGAAAACATAAGGATAAAAAGAACTCATAAAATATTTGTCCCTTTTACTGTTTTCTGGGATCTTTTCAGTACTGATGGAGTAAAGTACATTCGCTGAAATCTTTCTTTAAATCTTTGAATCAGGTTACAATATGAATAAGAAAGATTACAAGTACAAGCGAAATAAATTACAAGTACTGAAGGATGGCTGATACAATAGAGAAAAAATGGTGATTGTTGTCAGCCTTCAAAGGGTTCTTCCTTAATGAGAAGTTCATCAAGGGTTGTCTTTTCAGTTGGAATCATCCAGTCAGGAACCTTTTCTCCTTTATTCTTTAGCTTCAGAGCAGCTTCAAAAATCAAGGGTTTTAGGTGTCGTGCCTGAATGTCTTTTCTGAAGTCGCACCAGTAGATGAGATCTTTGAGCTGTTCGATTGGAGTGATTGGAAGCTCAGCGATCCGTTGAAAGCATTTACGTCCGTCGTAGTCAAGAAAGAATATTCCATAAGGATTATTGATGACTTTACCAGGGACGAAAAGTTCACATGGTGGCAAAGAGACGTCAAGGGCAGATAGATCAGGATCAGGACCAAGTACTTCAGCGCGAGAGAAACCAATTCCAGTTTCATTTCATATGACAGGACCTGAGTTTGAATCTTGACGTTTCTTCCTTGGAGAGTCCTTTTTTCTTTTCGGCTTTAGATCAGGAACAGGAGGAATATCCACACAAGAAGATATCAAATCGATCTGTCTGTTTATCAGCTTTTCGAAATGATCCTTGTACTTAGATTTTGATGGTTGGATAGCTAACCTCATCTCCAGCCATTCAGAGACCATACCTTTTTCCAGTGTCAGCACGAAAGGTTTCAGATGAGTCATCTTCTCTGAACAGTTTGATGTCAACAATAGGTACTCCGATGGAGGTTCTTCCAGAGATGAATACCTTGTTGATCTTCGTTGGACGATATCTGAAGTGGATTTTCTCTTTACACCAGATCAGGGTGGTCTGAGAAACTTCAGCTTTCTTTTCCACGATCTTCTGGGCTTGTTCCCAAAGCTTTCGTTGGATTTGAATGGGAATACGCTTCAGCTTGGGGTCTTTGACAGATTCTTGAGTGAGCTTGATGGCGTATTCTCTGTCTTTATCTTCAGCTTCCTTCCTTTCAGCGATGAGGCGTTCAGCTTTGAGATGATCCTGGTATTCAGCTTTTGAAATTCTGAACTTAGGAGGAACTGAAGGTAGTTGATCGCGCCTTAGGATGATTCGCTGATCCTCGAATCGCTTTATCATTTCTTCTCTCCTCTTTTGATCTTCTTCACTCAGCCTTTGAGGAACTGAGGAAGGTCTGTTTCTGTGCGAGAGAGGTTGTTCTTCTGGTTCATCAGTCTCAGAGATTAAATCTAAGACTGGGATTATGTCTTCAGCGGTAGCTGGAATTATTGGTGAAGTCGCAATAGAAGATCTTTCAGCGATATCCTCAAACAGGGGAGAGGACTAGCTGAAACGCAGCGATCTTACAAATAAGAACTGGGTAGAAGAGCTTGGGTAGAAAAGATAGAAAAAAAATGTGGATGTGTATGGTGTTTGTGGAATGGATAACTGATTTTTCAGAGATGATCAGGGAAGGAAAAATAAGTTTAGTGTACCTGACAAATCGGCTTTGCAAGTAGGATCGCCAGATTATCATCTTCAGCGATGCCTTTGTCTTTGCTTTTCTCAGCGCCAGAGGCTGAGTGCTTTGTCTTTGTCTTCTCCCCTGAAGGTTCTTTTATTGAAATACCTTTAAGAGCTTTGGTTCGAGGAGCAGGTTTGACAACAAAGAAATCATCGTCATCTTCATCATCATCATCATCGTTCCATGGAGAGGAGGATGGTTCAGCTTCAGGGATGTCGAAGTCTTCGTCTTCTTCTGCTTCGGATTCCTCAGCATCTTCTTCGAGTTGCTCCCCCTCAGATACAGAGGCGAGGTTCTCGGTTCCCTCAGGGTTTTCATCTCCCTGAGGTCCAGTAATCCGATCTTCATTACCCTCTCCCCTGATAGATTCATCATGGGAAAGGTCTTCAGCGCTCTTATTTTGATCTTCAGCGCTCTTCTCCTGTTCAGCGCTCTTCTCCCCCTCTTTCTCATGATGGGCGGGGGAGGAATGGGTAGATTCAGCATTGGTGTTGTCTCTGTCTTCTGGGCCAGAGACTTTCACACAACCTTCAAGCTTAGCTATTCTGTCTTCTAGGCCAGAAATAGCAGGCGTGATTTTCTTCAGCTCTTGGCGATCCTCTGCGGTGAATGAGTCCAAAACAGGTGCAGGGGCCGGAGCAGGAGCTGGATTATTTGCGTTGTTCACCAGCGTCTCGATCATTGTCTTGACAGAACTAAGATCGGTCTTCACTGAGCCCAAGTCGGTCTTGACCACTGACATATCACCTTCGAGTGTACCAACCGATTTCTTCAGCGTTGTAACCTCGCTGGAAATGGTGGAAACTGATGATTTGAGGTTGGTGTAGTCAGTGTAGATGTCGGAGAGCACTTTGGCAAAGTCGGCGAGAGTTTTATCAAGGTCTTTGATGTCATCAGAGGAGGCCTTCTTTTCCACCACAGTAGTCAGCTTCGTCAGATTCTCTCCAGCGTTTGTTACAGCTGTAGAGTTATTTGATAGACCGGTGGTGAGATCCGTAAGTTTCATCTCCATAGACTTCAGAGACTGGTTGATGTCTCCCAAAAAAGGACCTGTAACATATAAGTACTTGTGAACAAAGGAAAGCTCAGAAGTTTCAGGTTTAGTTACAGTGTTTAAGGTGGGATCTGTACCTGCAGGAGCGTTGACGAACTCATCAAAGTTTCGAGTCCCTCCATAGTGTTCCATATCTCCCTCAAAAGTTCCGTGAGGGATGGAGATTTCTGCAGGTCCTTTCTTCGTCATTCGCTGAGAAGCTTCAACGGCTTCTTGAATGATGGCATCTCCAGTTTTGACTGGAGGAGTGTCCAAAGAAGTAGAGGGAGGAGCGAAGGATAAGAATTGGGGTTGGGTTTCAAGTTCAGCGTTGGATTCGCTGAGAAGTACTTCATCAGTCTTTTGAGAGACTGACGAAGGTTGGGTAGATTCCAAAGTTCTAACCTCAGCGTTTAAGGACGCTGAAGTAGGTTTAGAAGGGATGGCTTGAATTGGTGTGGCAGAGCGTACCACGGAACTTTCCTTCAGCTCTTCAGAATGAGCTGAGGAGTCTTCAGCATGCAATTGCTGGGGTTGCTCCTTGGTTTTCTTGATCCTTTTGGAATCAAGAGGGGTAAGAGATTGTTTCCTTTTCTTAGAAGGAATGGATTTTGTGGCCGGGGTATCAGCGATGGGTATTGTCGCTGAAGGAGCCACAGAAAGCGGAGAATTTAGAAGAGTGAGAAGAGTAGAGAGACGTACCTCGTTGGCGACAGGCTTGAAGTCGAGAACTTTAGGGCCAATCTGAGATAGTTTCAGATCACCCTCTTCAGGATAGCTGTCCTTCAGGCCATATTGAAAGATGGCGCTGATGAATCGCGGGTAAGGAACCCATGCTGGTCGGTCAGCGGCAGAATCAACACGTTGAATGAGGTCTTCATAGATGATGGAGGCCCAGTCAATGTTGAGACCTTTCAGCAGTGCGTAACCCATGGCCTGCTGTGGTTGAGCGGCTTGATCAGATGATCCGGATTTCGCTGTCATGCAGCTGATCAGGTGAGCGAAGATGAAGTTCATCTCGCTGGGCATCTTGGATTTCTTTATCAGCGTCAGCTTCTTCTCAGGTAGCTTGTCTCTTCCAGTCTCCTAGATGTAACCCATCGCATCAAGGAAAGAAATGATTTCTTCCCTGTCAGCGTGCTTCTTGTGGTCAGGAAATGGAATGAAAGGATTTTCTGAGGTAGCGTTAGGGAATTTCAGAGCTTTGCGGATTATTGTGGGGGTTATCTTGATGGTGCCATACTCAGTATCGCTGAGTATGCAGTCGATGGTTTTAGATGGATCTTTGGCTGAGGGTAGGTTGGTGTGTCTGGCAGAGTACCAGAATTGGGATAATAGACGCTGACTAGCAGGAGGTGTGATTGTCAGTGCTGTGTATATGGGGCTATTCTTCAAAAAATTTACAGCGTCGTCTAGATGGGATACCTGCTTCCGAGGAGGAAACTCGAGAAGCGCTGAAAGGTTGTTTGCCTTTGTCCAGTCTAGTTGATCCAGCTCAAACTTAACCTGAGGAGCTTTGGTGATTTCCAGTTCCTCAGAATCAGCGGAGATGGACTCAGCGGTAACATTCAGCTTTGAAGTTGCCATTTCACTGTATTATCAGTTCAACCAAAGATGTTAACAAATAAGAAATATCTTAATGTGGAAAGAAAATTTCCATTAAGATTTTTCGAATTTTGTCCATTTCATTCAGACAAAAAAAAATCTTTAATGAAGATTAGGGTTTTTCTTGTTTTTTTTAAAAAAAAAACGAATATAACACCTATAAGCCTTGTATTCCAGTTTAAAAAAAATGGATACGAAAGAAGAACAAGTTTAAGATTTTAGATTTAAAACTTGAAGAACAACCATGAAATGGTTGTGTTTATAAAACCATGAAAGAAAATGATTTTATTTTTGAGTTCTTTTGTTTGATCTTGTGTAAAACAATGATAAGATCGAAAACAAGTTATTTGCATTTGATAATAGATAAGAACATATTAACCTTGAGTTTGATGAAGAAGATGATGAACAGGTCTTGAAGATTGAGAGCACAAAATGCAACAGTGTTCTTTTCTTGCGGAGAAAGATTGACTCGCATAAAAGACAAATATAAACTTTGAGAGTGTTTATATAGGAAGAGAGTAGAGAGAGAAAAACTTGAGCGGGAAAGTTTTTTATCATGACACGGACACGTGTTTGCATTTGATTGGATAGACAACGAAACGTGCAAACGTGTGTCAGAAAAAGAGCGTGCCTGGTGTTATCCGTTGCAATGACGTCACAACTGTCCTTTCACATTCTTTCGTTGTCTCTGAGGTTTTGAAAGAAAAACTCAGGGACTCTTTGGAAAATATGAAGCACTGAATAGAAATATCAGTGAGGGTTTTAAGAAATTTCAAAATATTATTCAGCGATGAAAGAATTTGAAATCTTGCATTTTCATGCGTTTTGTCAGAGAAAACATACCTTGATATCAGTTTAACCCAATTTATTCAGAGAGAAGATGATGAAATGGATTGTACAAGTTTATTTTATCCAGAGCCTATACAAGAATGTATAAACGTATCGCTGATTAAATGTGAACCGCTGAAGATTTATCCATCAAAGTTCAGCATTCCAAGCTCGCAGATGAGAAAGTTGAATCTTGTCTCATCAAGAGGTTTGGTAAACAAATCAGCTAACTGATAATCAGTTGGGATAAAATGAAGTTCTATATCACCATTCATCACATGATCTCTGATAAAATGATATCTGATTTCTATGTGTTTTGTCTTTGAGTGTAGCACTGGATTGTTTGCTATAGCGATGGCACTTGTGCTGTCGCAATAGATTGGAATTTTGGAGAGCTGAAGATCATAGTCTAGTAGTTGATTTCTCATCCACAAGACTTGAGAACAGCAGCTTCCAGCGGCTACATACTCAGCTTCAGCTGTGGAAGTGGACACCGAGTTTTGCTTCTTACTTGTCCAACTTACCAGCTTTCCACCCAGGAGCTGACATCCTCCTGTGGTGCTTTTCCTATCCATTTTGCAACCTGCAAAATCACTGTCTGAATAGGCGGTTAGATCGAATCCTGAATCTTTGGGATACCAAAGACCTAGATTCGCTGTACCCTTAAGATATCGAAAGATTCGCTTTACAGCTTTCATATGAGATATCTTAGGTTCAGCTTGATATCGTGCGCACAGACATGTTGCAAACATAATATCGGGTCGGCTAGCTGTAAGATACAGTAGTGAGCCGATCATCCCACGGTACAGCGTGACATTGACAGGAACACCCTTTGTGTCCTTATCAAGTATCAGCGGTGGTGCCATAGGGGTTTTCATAGCTGAACTTTCAGTTAAGTCGAATTTTTTCAGCATATCTTTAACATACTTTCCCTGATTTATAAAAGTTCCTTTTTCAGTTTGCTTAATCTGAAGACCAAGGAAATATGTTAGTTCACCCATCATACTCATTTTATACTCATCTTTCATTCTATCAGCGAAACGAGTACAAAGCTCAGGGTTAGTAGAACCAAATATAATGTCATCAACATATATTTGAACTAAAATGATATGACCTTTTATTTTTCTAAAAAACAAAGTTTTGTCAATCTTACCTCTCTCAAATTTTTCAAGGTGGAGATACGTAGAAAGAGTGTCATACCATGCACGAGGAGCTTGCTTCAAGCCATAAAGTGCCTTATCCAGCTTATAAACATAACCTGGACGCTTAGGATCTGAGAATCCTGGAGGTTGTTCCACATAAACTTCTTCATTCAGCTTTCCATTTAGAAACGCTGACTTAACATCCATTTGATGTACAGTGAAGTTTTTGTGTACAGCATATGCTAAGAAAAGACGAATAGATTCAAGTCTTGCTACAGGAGCAAAGGTTTCGTCATAATCTATACCTTCCTCTTGTCTGTATCCCTGAGCAACAAGACGAGCTTTGTTGCGAGTTACAGTACCATGTTCGTCCAACTTGTTTCGATAGACCCACTTAGTGCCTATCACTGTTTTGTCAGTTGGTCTCCGAACAAGTTTCCAAACTTTGTTTCTTTCGAATTCAGTCAGCTCTTCTTGCATAGCGCTGACCCAGTTTGGATCACTGAGGGCATCATCTATTTTCTTTGGTTCAGTTAGAGAAATAAATAACAAATAAACAAATATTACCTGCACTTCTACGAGTCTGAATACCAGCGTTGGGATCACCAAGAATTTGATCGATTGGGTGATTTACAGTCCATCGCTGAGCCGGAGCATGCGTCGCTGACTCAGTCTGAACTAGAGAAACTGAAGATGAGGCTTCAGCTACTTCTGGATAATCAGCTAAGAGAGGAATGCTTGCATTTGTCACTTCATTCACTGATTGCTGAGAAATAGATGGAATTTCTGAGACATTTGGATCAACTGCGGGTATAGTATTGATAGAAACAGCTGAGACCCAAGATGTTTCATCTTCACTATTCTGCATATTGGGAATGATAGTAGGACCATCATTTTCAGTTGTATGAGTATGAGTAGTGGGAACATCTTCTGAATCACAAAGATGAGAAAACATCCATTGATTCAGTTCTTCTGTATCAGCGTTCGGTTTAGAATTCGCTGAACGGGATTCGTCAAACGTGACGTGAATAGTTTCTTCTACAGTTTGTCTTCTTCGGTTGAAGACTCTGAAGGCTTTGGAAACTGAGGAGTATCCAAGAAAGATTCCATCATCAGCCTTAGGATCAAACTTTCCAAGGGCATCTCTGTTGTTCAGTATGAAACACTGACAACCAAAGATGTGAAGAAAGCTGATTGAAGGCTTTCTCCCATGAAAAAGTTCATAGGCTGTCTTTTTGAATCTTTTGACTATCAGCGACCTGTTTTGCGTAAAACAAGCCGTGTTGACAGCTTCTGCCCAAAACTGAGTAGGCAGGTGAGAATCGCTGAGCATTGAACGTGCAGTTGAAGAGGAGATGACACTGAGGAAACTTGCTTGGACTTAAAGCTTGCCTTGGTCTGCTTCCCTTTTTCACACGCTGAACATAAGGATTCTTTGGCGTATGAATGTTGAGGTAGACCAGTGACTAACTCTTTGGATGAAAGAGTATTCAGTGTCTTGAAGTTGAGATGTGAAAGCCTCTTGTGCCATAGCCAGTTGACATCAGAAGATGCCTTTGAGAAGAAACAGGAGTTCTCAGTGGTTGTTGAGTCCATGTTTATAACGTAAACATTTTCCAAACGATAACCGCTGAGAGCTATCTTCTCCTTTTTGTCAGAGACAAAGCAGGATTCCTTGGTGAAAATCACTTTGTTATCCATGTCGCAAAGCTGACTAATGCTCAGAAGATTATGCTTCAGCCCTTCAACATATGCGACTCTTCTGAAGGATGTTGTACCATTTGAAAGTACACCATACCCTCGGGTGTGTCCTTTTCCATTTCCACCGAAAGTCACAGAGGGACCCTTCTCTTCCTTGTATTCAGCGAGCAGGCTTTTCTTTCCAGTCATGTGTCTAGAGCATCCGCTATCGAGATACCAGATACCCTTCTTAACCTGCAATACAAAGGAAGATTAGTTTTGCTTGGGTACCCACTTCACCATGTATACGCGTTTGTCAGTGGAAGTGGTTGGAATGGGTTCAGCAGTCTTCGCAGCATTTGAAGATTCAGCTTTGTCTTTCTTCACTTTGGTCAATTTCTTGACCTCAGCGGTAGGAGTCACCTTGACCTGACTTGCAACTGGTTTGGTCTTCTTTGGTGCTATCTTCACCTTAGCTATCTTATCAGCTTTGGTGGCTGTGGGACACTTACTTGCAATATGATCGGTAAGTCCACAGTGATAACATTTCCTATAACTAAAATTAGTTCTAGGACCACTTGTGTGCTGAGCTTTTAATTTGGAATTAGAAGTGCCAGCACCAAGTACACTATTGGTTTTTGAAATAGGACGAACATTCAGTTCTTCAGATTTCTTACCAAGGATATCTACTCTGAGTCTAGGAGTAGGTCGCTGAACTGATCCAGAGGTCTGATTTCTAGAACCAGATGAATGAATCACTAAGGCTTTGGAAGCATTCAGCTTAGGTACTAAAGTACCCTTCTGAGGATTTTGATAAATTACAATTCCTTTACCTTTATCTTTAGAGACAGAGGTAGGTTTTGAATAAACCATTTTCTCCTTACCTTTTGAGGAGGTAGGAGTTTCCTCAGGGATTGGTGTAATCGACGAGGAGTACTGAGATGAAGAAGTGTCAGCTACTGAGGATACGAACGTTCCAAATTTAAGCATTGAACGTTCAGTGGTTGGTATTGGAGTATCATATTTATAACCCAGACCACGTTTATCACTCAGAGGAATCTGAGCCTTAATTATCTCAGTGATCTTTGTTGAAGAATTACACCATCCTTCAACAGTAGCTTGTTCAGCTTTTAATGCAGCGATAGCTTCCGCTCGTTCAATTTTGACTAGCTGATTTAAATGGACTTGATCTTTAAAATCTTCTTCAAATTTAGAAAGCTTTTCTATTTGAAGGTGGCAATTTTTAAGCTTTTCAGCGAGATCAAGATTTTGGTTTTCAACCACAGCTTTGCCGTTCATGGCTTCGTATAAACTTCTAGTCAGTAGTTCGATTTTACGGAGACTATCAGCTTCATCAATATTTACAATATTGGTAAAGAAGGAGGGTGATACCTGAATGGCAGATGTTGAGGTGGAGGGAATGTTTGAACTTTCTTTCTCTTCTTCAATCTTGGCCATGAGACATTGATTTGCTTCATCATCTTCAGAATCAGATGATGAGGCTTCTTCATCAGAAGCAGCCCAATCATAGTCAGCCATCAGGCCTTTTCCTTTCTTCTTAAAGCTTTTCAGCTTTGCATACTTTTCTTTCAGCTTTTGATACCTGTCATCTCTATACCTGGGGTTAGAGGATTCTTTAGGAAAAGTTGAGATTATCATCCTATCGTTCCATAGATTTAAACTATCTTTGGAGAATTTAGGGGATTGTGCAAAAGAACCATTGTCTTCAACTTCTCTTCTTTCAGCGATTAGACGTTCAGCTCTGAGGTGTTCCTTGTATTCCTTTTGTGAAATTCTGAACTTTGGAGGAACAGAAGGAAGTTGATCACGCATCAGAATGATTCGCTGATCCTCGAACTTCTTTATTATCTCTTCTCTTCTTCTCTGATCCTCTTCACTTGGTTTTTGAGGAACCAAGGAAGGTCTGTTTGTATGAGAGAGCATCTATTCTTCAGTTTCATCAGTCTCAAAGATCAAATCCAAGACCAGGATTATTTCTTCAGCGTTGAGAGCTGGGATTATTGTTGGTGAAGTCGCAGCTGTAGGAACTTCAGCGATATCCTCAAACAGGGGAGAGGACTAGCTGAAACACAACGATCTTATGAATAAGAACTTGGGTAGAACAGAGATAGAAAAAGAATGTGGTTGTGTATAGAGGTTTATGGAGAGGAGAGCTGATAATGTGTATATATAGATAGAGGAGGGATGTAGTGAGGAAGTAAGATTTAGTGTACCTGACAAACTGGCTTTGGAAGCAAGATCGTCAGATTTTCATCATCTTCAGCGACACTTTTTCCTTTGCCCTTGTCAGCTTCAGATGCTGATGGCTTTGTCTTGGTCCGCTCCCCTGAAGGTTCATTTATCAAGATCCCTTTAAGAGTTGTAGTCCTCTGAGCAGGCTTGACAATAAAGGAGTCATCATCATCATCATCGTCATCATCACCCTTATCACTGGATGATGGTTCATCTTCAGATAAGTCGACGGCTTCATCGTTTTCAGCTTCTGATTCAGATTCTTCAGCCTCTTCTTCGAGTTGCTCCCCCTCAGATACAGAGGTAAGCTTCTCGGTTCCCTCAGGGTTTTCATCTCCCTGAGTTCCAGCGGTTGTTTCTTCAATTGTCTTCTCACCCTCATCAGTAAGGGTAAGGTCTTCAGTCTTCTCCCCCTTGATAGATTCATCATAGGGAAGGTCTTCAGTGCTCTTCTCCCCCCCCCCCCCCCCCCCCTTCCTCATGATGAGTGGGGGAGGAATGGGATGATTCAGCCGTTAGTTTTGGTTCCCTGTCTTCTTAGCCAGGGTTCCCCATGTAAGTTTCAATCTCTGCTACTCTGCCTTCTAGGCCAGAGATAGCAGGACTGATCTTCAAGAGTTTAGCACGATCCGCCGTAGTAAAATGCTCAGGTGCAGGAGCAGGGGCGGTCATGTTGTTCAGGATCTGCTGCATCATTGTCTTCATAGAAGTGACGTCAGTCTTCATTGATTTGACGTCGGTCTTCACAGAACTCATGCCAGTCTTTACTGAACTGACTTCAGTCTTTACAGCAGACATATATCCTTCGAGTTTTCCAACCGATGTCTTCAGCGTTGTGACCTCGCTGGACATGGTGTGAACTGATGTTTTGATAGAGAGGTAGTCTGTGTAGATGTCAGCGAGAACTTTGGCAAAGTCGCCAAGAGTTTTATCAACCTTCTCCAAGTCAGCTTTGGAGGCATTCTTTTTTACCACTGTTGTCAGCTTTGTGAGATTCTCTCCAGCGTTTGTTACAGCTGAAGAGTTGTCTGAAAGAGTAGTGGTGAGACCTGTCAGCTTCGTCTCTATTGTCTTCAGAGAGGCGTTGATGTCTCCCAAATTAGGACCTGTAACATATAAGTACTTGTGAACAGATGAAAGCTCAGAAGTTTGGGGTTCAGTTATAGTGTATATGGGTTTGTGTATACCAGCAGGAGGATTGGTGAAAGCATCAAAATCTCGGTGTCCGGAGAAGAGTTCCATATCGTCAGCTAGAGTGCATGTACGCATGGTCATCTCTGCAGGTCCTACATCCATCATCCCTTGAAGAGTATCAGCTTTAGCTTCTGGAGGAATGACAGGTGCTTCAGTGACAACTGGAGTAGAGTCCAATTGAGTAGAGGGAGAAGCGAAGGTTGAGAATGTTGAATTGGTGCGGTGTTCAGCGTTGGATCCGCTGAGAATTACTTCTTCAGTCTGTGGAGAGACTGAAGGAGGTTGGGTAGATTCCAAGTTTATAACCTCAGCGTTTAGAGACGCTGAAGCTGGGATGGAATGGGTGGCTTGTTCAGCTGTGGCAGAGCGTACCACTGAACTTTCCTTCAGCTCTTCAAGATGAGCTGAGGAGTCTTCAGCAACAGATTGCTGGGGTTGCTCCTTGGTTTTCTTAGTTCTTTTGGAACTAAGTTGGGTAGAAGAGTGTTTCTTTTTTCTTGAAGGAGAGGAGGTTGCAGCTGGGGTATCAGCGGTGGGTTTGTCCGCTGAAGGAGCTGCAGAAGTCGAAGAAGTAGGGTTGAGAAGAGTTAAAAGTGTAGAAAGACGTACCTCATTTTCCACTGGTTTGAAGTCGAGTACCTTAGGGCCAACCTGAGAGAGTTTCAGGTCACCCTCTTTTGGGTAGTTGTCCTTCAGGCCTGTTTGGAAGACGGCGCTGATGAGTCTTGGATATGGAACCCATGGAGATCGGTCAGCGGCGGAGTCTACTCTGAGTACCAGATCATCATAGATTATCGATGCCCAGTCTATATGTAGACCTTTCAGCAATGCATATCCCATTGCTTGCTGAGGTTGAGCGGCTTGATTAGAGGAGCCGGTCTTTGCAGTCATGCAGCTAATCAAGTGAGTGAAGATGAAATTCATCTCGCTGGGCATTTTAGATTTCTTGATGAGGGTCAGTTTCTTCTCAGGCTTCTTGTCCCTCCCAGTTTCCCAAACATAGCCCATTACATCGAAGAATGCAGTGATGGCTTCCCTATCTGAATGTTTCTTGTGGTCAGGGAGGGGAACAAAAGGTTTTTCTTTTGTGGCGATGGGAAGGCTCAGGGCTTTCCGGATAATGGCAGGGGTAATTTTCATTATGCCATAATCAGTATCACAGAGGATGCAGTCAATAGTTTTTTAGGAGTCTTTGGTTGATGGTAGCTGAGAGTGTCTGGCAGAATACCAGAATTGAGATATCAGTAGATGATGTGCAGGAGGTGTTATGGTCGGGGCTGTAGAGAGGCAACAATTTTTCAGGAAGTTCACAGCATCATTCAGATATGTGACTTGCTTTCGAGGAGGAAACTCGAGAAGCGCATAGAGGTTGTTGGATTTTGTCCAGTCCAGTTCTTCAAGAGTGAACTTGACCTGAAGAGCCTTCATAATTTCCAATTCCTCAGCAGCAGCAGCAGCAGTGTTCTCAGCGGTGGAAATGTCAGTAGATGCCATTTCTGTATTATCAGTTCAACCAAAGATATAACAAATAAGAATAATCTTAATGTGGAAAGATTTTCCAATAAGATGGTTCGAATTTTGTCCATTTCATTCAGACAAAAATGTCTTAATGAAGATTAGGGTTTTTCTTGTTTTAGAAAAAAGAAAAGCAAACCCATTAAAAATCTTGTTTTCTAGTTTCCTTTGAAGATTAGGATTCTGGAAAAACGTATGAAAAACAAGTTTAAGATTTTGCGTTTAAACTTGAAGAACAACCATGAAAGGTTGTGTTCATAAAACCATGAAAGAAATGATTTCATTTTTGAAAAAGTTTTTTTTTGTTTGATCTTGTAAAAACAAAGAATAAGATCATAAACAAGTAATGTAGGTAAATAACAAGAGTATAAACCTGGTTCGTTGAAGAAGAAGAAGATGAACAGTTTCTGGAAATATGATAGCTCGAAATGCAACAGTAAATCTTTCTTGCTTGAAGGAGAAGTTTTTCGCGTAAAGGAAAATATAAACCCAAAATTTGTTTATATAGTGAGATTAGAGAGAGAAAATCTTGAGCGGGAAAAGATTTTCATCATGACACGGACACGTGTTTGCATTTGATTGGAAGGTAAACGAAACGTGCAAATGTGTGTCAGAAAAAGAACGGGTCGGGGTTTATCCGTTGCAATGACGTCACAACTGTCCTTTCATATTTTAGGATGTCTCTGAGGTTTTGAAAACTCAGGGACACATTTGAAAACATGAAGCACTGAATAGAAATATCAGTGTTGGTTTTAGAAATTTCAAAATATCGCTGATTAAGAAAGAGATATTTAGCGATGCAATTTGTTTTGAAATCTTGCATTTACATGCGATTGTCAGTGAGAGAAACATACCTTGATATCAGCGAATCAAGTTTATTCAGAGAGAAGATGATAGAATAGGTTATACAAGTTGATTTTATCCTATCGCTGATCAAATGTGAACCGCTGAAGATTTTACCCTTTAAAGTTCAGCATTCCAAGCTCGCTGATGAGAAAGTTGAATCTTGTCTCATCAAGAGGTTTGGTGAACAGATCAGCTAACTGATAGTCAGTTGGGATAAAGTGAAGTTCTATATCACCATTTATCACATGATCTCTGATAAAATGATACCTGATTTCGATGTGTTTTGTCTTTGAGTGTAGCACTGGATTGTTGGCTATAGCGATGGTACTTGTGCTGTCGCAATAGATTGGAATTTTTGAGAGCTGAAGATCATAGTCCAGTAGTTGATTTCTCATCCACAAGACCTAAGAACAACAGCTTCCAGCGGCTACATACTCAGCTTCAGCTGTGGAGGTGGACACTGAGTTTTGCTTTTTACTTGTCCAACTCACCAGCTTTCCACCCAGGAGCTGACAGCCTCCTGTGGTGCTTTTCCTATCCAATTTGCAACCTGCAAAATAACTATCTGAATAGGCGATTAGATCAAACCCTGAGTCTTTGGGATACCAAAGACCTGGATTCGCAGTACCCTTAAGGTATCGAAAAATTCACTTTACAGCAGTCATATGAGATTCCTTAGGTTCAACTTGATATCATGCACACAAACAGGTTGCGTACATAATATCGGGTCGGCTAGTTGTAAGATACAAGAGAGAGCCGATCATCCCACGGTACAATGTGACATTAACAGGAATACCATTAGTATCCTTATCTAGTGTCAGCGGTGGTGCCATAGGGGTTTTCATAGCTGAACTCTGAGTTAAATCGAATTTCTTCAGCATATCTTTAACATACTTTCCCTGATTAATGAAAGTTCCTTTTTCATTTTTCTTTATCTGAAGACCAAGGAAATATGTTAGTTCACCCATCATGCTCATTTTATACTCATCTTTCATTCTATCAGCGAAACGAGTACAAAGATCAGGGTTAGTAGAGCCAAATATAATGTCATCAACATATATCTGAACAAGAATGATATGACCTTTCACTATTCTGAAAAATAGAGTTTTGTCAATTTTACCTCGCTCAAATTTTTCAATATGGAGATAAGTAGAGAGAGTGTTATACCATGCACGTGGAGCTTGCTTTAAGCCATAAAGTGCCTTATCCAGTTTATAAATATAACTTGGACGCTTAGGATCTGAGAATCCTGGAGGTTGTTCCACATAGACTTCTTCATTCAGCTTTCCATTTAGAAACGCTGACTTAACATCCATCTGATATATACTTTGAAGTCTTTGTGTACAGCGTATGCTAAGAATAGACGAATAGATTCTAGTCTTGCTACTAGAGCAAATGTTTCATCGTAATCTATGTCTTCCTCTTGTCTGTATCCCTGAGCAACAAGACGAGCCTTGTTGCGGGTTACAGTTCCATGTTCGTCCAACTTGTTTCGATAGACCCATCTAGTGCCTATCACTGTTTTGTCAGTTGGTCTTCGAACAAGTTTCCAAACTTTGTTTCTTTCGAATTCAGTTAGCTCTTCTTGCATGGCGCTGGCCCAGTTTGGATCCTTGAGGGCATCATCTACTTTCTTTGTTTCAGTCAGATAAATAAAGTTAACAAATAAACAAATATTACCTGCACTTCGTCGAGTCTGAACACCAGCGTTTGGATCACCAAGTATTTGATCAATTGGGTGATTTACAGTCCATCGCTGAGCCGGAGCGTGAGACGCTGACTCAAACTGAACTGGAGGAGCTGAAGAGAGGAATGGGTGCAGTTGTCATTATATTCACTGATTGCTGAGAAGAAGACAGAATGTCTGAGACATTTGGTTCAGAAGCAGGTATAGTGTTTAAAGGAACAGCTGAGACCCATGATGTTTCAGCTTCACTATTCTGCATATTGGGAATGATAGTAGGACCATCATTTTCAGTTGTATGAGTATGAGTAGTGGGAACATCTTCTGAATCACAAAGATGAGAAAACATCCATTGATTCAGTTCTTCTGTATCAGCGTTCGGTTTAGAATTCGCTGAACGGGATTCGTCAAACGTGACACTAAGGTTTTCTTGCACTAAGAAAGATAAGGAGATTACTAATAAAATCCTATCTTGAGAGATTTGAACTTGTCCAGAGTTAGCAAGTTACTTCAAATGAAGTGAGTTCATCTCTATATATACTGCATGCATTTAATGCAATTCTGTATACACTTTACACGTGTCATCAGCGGATTGGTTGCATGTCATTGACCTTTGTTGACAACCTTAGTAGCCGCATGAATGAACAGTGTAGTATCAGAGTGGTTGTACGATTTCAGATTTTCGGAGGTTCTTTTCTGACATTTCGTACGGTGGCGTGCAAGGGAGGTTAAGACAAAAGTACTTTGTACGGAGGACTTCATGATCAGCTTTCGTTGATTCAGCGATTATCATTTACTATTCAGCAGATGATAAAGTTCAGCGATAGCTGAAGTCTTGTACTTGATACTTCACGTTGAGAGGACAAATCTGAGTCTTCGCTGATCCGCATCAGTTCATTAGGAGACTTGTCGCTGGTTCTTGAGCTTGATCTTCGACTTCAGCGTAGAACCTTTGTTGACGTGAATCTTGTCTTCAGGGATCATAAGTAAACAACTAACTTATCAGCGATCACCATAAGGACTGAACAGACTCAGCGATATGGTGAACAGTGTTCGCTGAATGTTTAATCTAAAAGTGCGAGAGTTTCTATCAGCAGTACTGTAAGATCTTAGTACTTATCAGCGATAGTGAAACTCTGATACATATTGTTTACTTACAATTTTCACTAAGTATTTAAGATAGGGTCATTATCAAATCACTGAGGGTTTGGATCAACATTCCTTTCTTTCAGCGATTAGGCGTTCAGCTCTGAGGTGTTCCTTGTATTCCTTTTGGGAAATTCTGAACTTTGGAGGAACTGAAGGAAGTTGATCACGCCTCAGAATGATTCGCTGATCCTCGATTCGCTTTATTATCTCCTCTCTTCTTTTCTGATCCTCTTTACTTAGCTTTTGAGGAGCTAAGGAAGGTCTGTGTCTGTGCGAGAGTAGTTGTTCTTCTGGTTCATCAGTCTCAAAGTTCAAATCTAAGACTGGGATTATTTCTTCAGCAACAGCTGGTATTATTGGTGAAGTCGCAGTTGTGGAACCTTCAGCGATATCCTCAAACAGGGGAGAGGACTAGCTGAAACACAGCGGTCTTACAAGTAAGAACTTGGGTAGAACCAGAGAGAGAAAACTTGTTCAAGTGTATAGGCTTGGGTAGTAGAACTGATAGTGTATGATAGAGGAGGGATGGAGTGAGAGATGTTTAGTGTACCTGACAAACCGGCTTTTCAAGCAAGATCGTCAGATTGTCATCTTCAGCGACGCTTTTGCCTTTGCCTTTCTCAGCTCCAGAGGCTGAGGGCTTTGTCTTTGTCCGCTCCCCTGAAGGTTCATTTATCGAGATTCCCTTAAGAACTTTGATCTTCGGAGCAGGTTTGACGATAAAGAAGTCATCGTCATCTTCGTCATCATCATCATCATTCTTTGGAGAAGAGGATGGTTCATTATCAGGGATGTCGATGGCTTCATCATTTTCTGCTTCGGATTCGGTTTTATCAGCTTCTTCTTCGAGTTTCTCCCCCTCAGATACAGAGGCGAGCTTCTCGGTTTCCTCAGGGTTTTCATCTCCCTGAGGTCCAGCGGTGGTTTCTTCAGCATCCTTCTCTCCCCTGATAGATTCATCATGGGAAAGGTCTTCAGCGCTTTTGGAGAGATCTTCAGCGCTCTTCTCCCCCTCTTTTTCATAATGAGTGGGGGAGGAATGGGTTGACTCAGCAGCGTTGGTAGGTTCTCCGTCTTCTTGGCCAGAGATACCTATACAAACTTCAATCTTTGCTATTCTGTCTTGAAGGCTAGAAATAGCAGGATTGATCTTCTCCAGCTCAGTGCGATCCGCCGCTGTGAAATTGTCAGATGCAGGGACAGGAGCAGGGGCAGGAGCAGGAGTATTCGCTTTATGTAGTAGCTGCTCGATCATTGATTTCATCGAACTAACATCGGTCTTTACAGAGCCTAAGTAAGTCTTTACAGTAGACATATCTCCCTCTAGTTGTCCAACCGATGTCTTCAGCGTTGTGACCTCGCTGGACATGGATGAAACTGAATTTTTGAGAGAGGTGTAGTTTGTGTAGATGTCAGCGAGCACCTTGGCGAAGTCGCTGAGAGTGTTATCAACTTGCTTCAAGTCATCTGTGGAAGCCTTCTTCTCCACCACCGTTGTCAGCTTGTTCAGATTCTCTCCAGCGTTTGTTATAGCTGTAGAGTTATTAGAAAGAGTAGTGGTGAGATCTGTCAGCGTTGTCTCCACAGCTTTCACAGAGGCGTTGATGTCTCCCAAATTAGGACCTGTAACATATAAGAACTTGTGAACATAGGAAAGCTCAGAAGTTTGGGGTTTAGTGACAGTGTTTATGGGTTGGTGTGTACCTGCAGGAGGATTGATGAACTCGTCAAAATTACGGGTTCCTGAAAAGTGTTCCATGTCATCTTCAAAAGTGCCCATGGATTGTCCTGCAGGTTCTGTCTTCATCATTCCTGGAGAATAAGCTTTAGGTTCTGTAGAAATGATGGCAGCTCCAGCGAGAACTGGAGGAGAGACCAAATGAGTAGAGGGAGGAGCGAAGGATGAGAATGGAGGTTGGGTTCTGAGTTCAGCGTTGGATTCGCTGATAAACACTTCATCAGTCTTTTGAGAGACTGAAGGAGGTTGGGTAGGTTCCAAGTTTGTAACCTCAGCGTTTAGAGACGCTGAAGTTGGGATGGAATGGATGGGTTGTTCAGGTGTGGCAGAGCGTACCACTTAACGTTCCTTCAGCTCTGCAGAAAGAGCTGAGGAGTCTTCAACATGAAATTGCAGGGGTTGCTCCTTTGTTTTCTTGATCCTTTTAGAACCAAGTGGGGTAGATGAATGTTTCCTTTTCTTAGAAGGAGAGGATTTTGTGGCCAGGGTATCAGCGATGGGTATTGTCGCTGAAGGAGCCACAGAATTAGAAGAAGAAGGGTTGAGAAGAGTCAAGAGTGTAGAAAGACGTACCTCATTCACCATTGGTTTGAAGTCGAGTATCTTTGGGCCGACCTGAGAGAGTTTCAGGTCACCATCAGTTGGGTAGCTCTCCTTGAGGCCATATTGGAAGGTGGCGCTGATGAATCGGGGGTAAGGAACCCATGGAGGTCTGTCCACTCTTAGAACTAGGTCATCATAGATAATCGATGCCCAGTGTATGTTGAGACCTTTCAGCAGTGCATATCCCATTGCTTGCTGAGGTTTAGCGGCTTGGTCAGAGGAGCCGCTCTTTGCAGTCATGCAGCTGATTAGATGAGCGAAGATGTAATTAATCTCGCTGGGCATTTTCGATTTCTTGATAATCGTCAGCTTCTTATCGGCCTTCATGTCCTTGCCGATTTCCCATACATAGCCCATTGCATCAAAAAATGCAATGATGGCTTCCCTGTTTGAGTTTTTCTTGGGGTCAGGGAGGGGAACGAATGGTTTTTTCTTGGTAGCGATGGGAAGGCTGAGAGCTTTGCGAATAATGGCAGGGGTGATCTTCATGGTGCCATATTCGATATCGCAGAGGATGCAATCGATTGTTTTGGAGGGGTCTTTGGCTGAAGGTAGTTGAGAGTGTCTGGCTGACTACCAGAATTGTGAGAGCAAAAGCTGATGTGCAGGAGGTGTTATGGTCAGGGCTGTGGAGATGCAGCAATTCTTTAGGAATTTCACAGCATCATCTAGATGTGTGACTTGCTTTCGAGGAGGAAACTCGAGAAGCGCATAGAGGTTGTTTACCTTAGTCCAATCCAGTTTGTCAATGGCAAACTTGACTTGAGGAGCCTTGAGGATGTCCACTTCCTCAGAATCAGCGGAGATGTTCTCAGCGGTAGCAGGAATGTCAGACGATGCCATTTCTCTGTATTATCAGTTCAACCAAAGATGTTAACAAATAAGAATTATCTTAATGTGGAAAGATTTTCCATTAAGATGGTTCAAATTTTATCCATTTCATTCAGACACAAATGTCTTAATGAAGATTAGGGTTTTTCTTGATTTTAAGAAACGAAATGTAAAACCCATTTATTCTTGTTATCCACTTTTCTATGAAGAATTAGATTCTGGAAACGAATGAAGAACAATTTTAAGATTTTCGCATTTAAACTTGAAGAACAACCATGAAATGGTTGTGTTCATAAAACCATGAAAGAAAATGATTTCATTTTTAAGAAGTTCTTTTGTTTGATCTTGTTAAAACAAGGAAAAGATCGGAAACAAGTTATACGCATTCGGTAAATAATAAGAACATATTAACCTTGATGTTTGATGAAAAAGATGATGAACAGTTCTTGAAGTTTTTGAAAGCACAAATGCAACAGTGAATTCTTTCTTGCGGAGGAAGATTGATCGCGTAAAAGAAAAATATAAACAAAGAATTTGTTTATATAGAGATTTTAGAAAGAGAAAATCTTGAGCGGGAAAAGATTTTCATCATGACACGGACACGTGTTTGCATTTGATTGGCGAGTAAACGAAACGTGCAAACATGTGTCAGAAAGAAGAACGTGCCAGGGCTTATCCGTTGTAATGACGTCACAACTGTCCTTTCATATTCTTTTAGGATGTCTCTGAGGCTTTGAAAAACTCAGGGACTCTTTTATAAACATGAAGCACTGAATGAAAATATCAGTGATGGTTGTAAGAATTTTCAAAATATCGTTGTTAAGGAAGAGATATTCAGCGATGCAATTTGTTTTGAAATCTTGCATTTTCATGCGATTGTCAGAGAGAGAAAACATACCTTGATATCAGCTTAACCAAGTTTTATTCAGAGAGAAGATGATTGAATAAGTTATGAGTTGATTTTATCCTATCGCTGATAAATGTGAACCGTTGAGGATTTTTCCCTTCAAAGTCCAGCATTCCAAGCTCGCTGATGAGAAAGTTGAATCTTGTCTCATCAAGAGGTTTGGTAAATAAATCAGCTAACTGATAATCAGTTGGGATAAAATGAAGTTCTATATCACCATTCATCACATGATCTCTGATAAAATGATATCTGATTTCTATGTGTTTGGTCTTTGAATGTAGTACTGGATTGTTTGCTATAGCGATGGCACTTGTGCTGTCGCAATAGATTGGAATTTTGGAGAGCTAAAGATCATAGTCTAGTAGCTGACTTCTCATCCACAAGACTTGAGAACAACAGCTTCCAGCAGCTACATATTCAGCTTCAGCTGTGGAAGTGGACACTGAATTTTGCTTTTTACTTGTCCAACTTACCAACTTTCCACCCAGGAGCTGACATCCTCCTGTGGTGCTTTTCCTATCCAATCCGCAACCTGCAAAATCACTATCTGAATAGGCGGTTAGATCGAATCCTGAATCTTTGGGATACCAAAGACCTAGGTTCGTTGTACCCTTAAGGTATCGAAAGATTCGCTTTACATCTTTCATATGAGATAGCATAGGTTCAGCTTGATATCGGGCACACAAACATGTTGCATACATAATATCGGGTCGGATAGCTGCAAGATACAAGAGAGAGCCGATCATCCCACGGTACAGCGTGACATTAACAGGTATTCCCTGTGAATCCTTGTCAAGTGTCAGCGGTGGTGCCATAGGGGTTTTCATAGCTGAACTATGAGTTAAATCAAATTTCTTCAGCATATCTTTAACATACTTTCCCTGATTAATAAAAGTTCCTTTTTCAGTTTGCTTAATCTAAAGACCAAGGAAATATGTTAGTTCACCCATCATGCTCATTTTATACTCATCTTTCATTCTATCAGCGAAACGAGTACAAAGCTCAGGGTTAGTAGAACCAAATATAATGTCATCAACATATATTTGAACTAGAATGATATGACCTTTCACTTTTCTAAGAAATAGAGTTTTGTCAATCTTACCTCGCTCAAAATTTTCAATATGGAGATAAGTAGAAGGAGTGTCATACCATGCACGAGGAGCTTGCTTCAAGCCATAAAGTGCCTTATCCAGTTTATAAACATAATCTGGACGCTTAGAATCTGAGAATCCTGGAGGTTGTTCCACATACACTTCTTCATTCAGCTTTCCATTCAGAAACGCTGACTTAACATCCATCTGATGTACTTTGAAGTTTCTGTGTACAGCATATGCTAAGAATAGACGAATAGATTCAAGTCTTGCTACTGGAGCAAATGTTTCGTCATAATCTATACCTTCCTCTTGTCTGTATCCCTTAGCAACAAGACGAGCTTTGTTGCGGGTTACAGTACCATGTTCGTCCAACTTGTTTCGATGGACCCATTTAGTGCCTATTACTGTTTTATCAGTTGGTCTCCGAACAAGTTTCCAAACTTTGTTTCTTTCGAATTCAGTCAGCTCTTCTTGCATTGCGCTGACCCAGTTTGGATCTTTGAGGGCATCATCTATTTTCTTTGGTTCAGTTAGAGAAATAAAGTTAACAAATAAACAAATATTACCTGCACTTCGTCGAGTCTGAACACCAGCGTTTGGATCACCAATAATTTGATCAATTGGGTGATTTACGGTCCATCGCTGAGCCGGAGCATAAGTCGCTGATTCATCTTGAACTGGAGGAGCTGAAGATGAGGCTTCAGCTACTTCTGGAGTTTCAGTTAAGAGAGGAATACTTGCATTTGTCATTTCATTTACTGATTGCTGAGAGATAGATGGAATGTCTGAGGCATTTGGTTCAGCGGTAGGTATAGTGTTTATAGGAACAGCTGAGACCCATGATGTTTCAGCTTCACTATTCTGCATGTTTGGAATGATAGGACTATCATCTTCTACTGGATGAGCATGAGTGGGAATATCTTCTGAATCACCAAGATGAGAAAACATCCATTGATTCAGTTCTTCAGTATCAGCGGACGGTTTAGAGTTCGCTGAACGGGATTCGTCAAACGTGACGTGAATAGTTTCTTCTACAGTTTATCTTCTACGATTGAAGACTCTGAAGGCTTTGGAAACTGAGGAGTATCCAAGAAAGATTCCATCATCAGCCTTGGGATCAAACTTTCCAAGAGCATCTCTGTTGTTCAGTTTGAAACACTGACATCCAAGGATGTGAAGAAACCTGATTGAAGGCTTTCTCCCATGAAAGAGTTCATAGGCTGTCTTTTTGAATCTTTTAACTATCAGCGACCTGTTTTGCAGATCTTCTCTAAGGCTACCTCCCATTCCTTTCGTCCAAAGTAGAAGATCTGGCAGATCGTAGGGGTTCAAGTTCCTTATATCGGTATCTGAAAATTGATTTTCGGACTTGTTCTCCCTTTTGACTTTGTAGATGTTGTGCCTTATCTTTGGAAAGGTTCTTGTTTGAGAGAATTTGCAGTAAATTACCTTTTCAATTTTGGACTCTGAGAAGACTTCTGCCCTTGCTTTTGGCTTTGTGCTGGTGAAGGTGTTATCAAGGTCAGCTCTTAGTTGAGGATCTTCGATGTGAGGCAGAGGATTGTTCTGATTATGCTGTCTGTAAAGATATCTATACACCACCTCTTCCATTTCTGCATGTCGTGTACTCGGTGGAGGTATTGGTCATAGCAGAGCATCCATTTCTCGTTTTATCTCTGCAACTCTACCCTATGTTACCTTTGCGTTTGGATCAAGGATCAGAATTTTTGACAGAGGACCTAAATTGAATGCCCAGTCTTCTTCAGGTTTAGGAGTGACAAAGGCATCGAATGAGCTCTTCATCAACTTCTCTGTTGTCTGAGGCATTGGCTTTTTCTTCTTTAGTTCTTCTGTCATGATACCCTTTCCTTTATCTTTGGCTTGGGGAGGCTCAGAACCTGTTGCCTGTTTTGGATTTTCTGGGATTGCTTCTGTTGGTTTGGGGGTTTGGTCCTCTGTTGGTTTGGGTGTAGAGGTTTCTGTGAGTATGATGGGGATTGCCTCTGTAGTTTTTGATACTTCAGTTTCTGAGTACTTTGGTGGTGATGGTTCTGTTGGTTTGATTGGGGATTTGGGTTCTGTAGACGGTTCTTCTGTGAGCTCGGTTGTGGTTTGTGGAGGGATATCAAAACGTCTTGCTTTTCTGAAAGTAGATACAAATTCCATTCTTTTTAGAACATAAGTAGCAGAGTGTTTTGGTCTTTTTGGTTTGTGGGCAATGGATTTTCTTCTTGGGTATGTTTTGGGTTGGGATATTGGTTTTGGTGGAGGAATGGAAAGTTCTTCTGAAGAGGAAGATGATAAGATCTGGATCTTTTCTCGAGTAGGGGAATCTTTTCCAGAGACAGAGGTGGTTTCCATAGAGGCTGGTGTTTCCTCTGTGGGCCTCAGTTGGTTTCCTTGACTTTGGGTTAGGGGATCTTGAGTTTCAGGTTCTGCGGTTGTCGTAGTTTCTGCAGGTGCAGCTGTTGGTCCCGAAGGCCTATACAAGTTTGTAGAAGGGGGGGGGGGGGGGGGGGGGGCTGAATACAAACACATAGATTTTACTTGTCTAAATTGTTTATTGATAAATCATTAACAATTTACAGCTTGTTGCGGAAACAAGATCAAGGATAAACCTAAATCTAAACAAGTTTGAACACTAAGGTTTCTTGCACTAAGAGAGATAAGGAAATTACTAATAATAACCTATCTTGAGATAAGAGATTGAACTTGTCCAGAGTTAGCAAGTTACTTCAAATGAAGTGGGTTCATCTCTTTATATACTGCATGCATTTAATGCAAGTCAGTATACACTTTACACGTGTCATCATCTGGTTGGTTGCATGTCATTGACCTTTGTTGACAACCTTAGTAGCCGCATGGATGAACAGTGTAGTATCAGAGTGGTTGTACAATTTCAGACAGTCGGAGGTTCTTTTCTGACATTTCGTACGGAGTCATGCAAGGGGTGGTTAAGACAAAAGTACTTTGTACGGAGGACTTCATGATCAGCTTTCGTTGATTCAGTGCATTATCATTTTCTATTCAGCGAATGATAAAGTTCAGCGATAGCTGAAGTCTTGTACTTGATACTTCACGTTGAGTGGACAAATCTGAGTCTTCGCTGATCCGCATCAGTTCATTAGGAGACTTGTCGCTGGTTCTTGAGCTTGATCTTCAACCTCAGCGTAGAACCTTTGTTGACGTGAATCTTGTTTTCAGGGATCATAAGTAAACAACTAACTTATCAGCGATCATCAAATGGTGAATGGTGAACAGTGTTCGCTGAATGTTTAATTTAAAGAGCGAGAGTTCCTATCAGCGGTACTGTAAGATCTTAGTACTTATCAGCGATAGTGAAACTCTGATACATATTGTTTACTTACAATTTTCACTAAGTATAAGAGAGGGTCATTATCAAATCACTGAGGGTTTGGATCAACAATCTCCCCCTATTTGATTATGACATAGCAACAAAGAAAATTGCTATTTAATGAAAACATAAGGATAAAAAGAACTCATAAAATATTTGTCCCTTTTACTGTTTTCTGGGATCTTTTCAGTACTGATGGAGTAAAGTACATTCGCTGAAATCTTTCTTTAAAACATTGAATCAGGTTACAAAGAGAAATGGAAAGAATACAAGTACAAGCGAAATAAATTAAAAGTACAGAAGAATAACTGATACAATAGAGAAAAGGACGATCATATCAGCTTGTAAAGGGTTCTTCCTTGATGAAAAGTTCATCAAGGGTCTTTGATGTGGGAATCATCCAGTCAGGGACATCTACTCCTTGATTCTTTTTCTTCAGAGTTGCTTCAAAAATCAAGGGCTTCAGGTGTCTAGCTTTGATGTCGCGTCTGACTTCACACTAGTATACGAGATCTCTGAGTTGTTCGATGGGAGCGATGTGGAGCTCAGAGATACGTTGAAAGTAATGATTTCCATAGTAGTCTAAAAAGAATATACCATAGGGATCACTTACAACTGTGCCAGGAATGAATGTTTCTCCAGGTGGTAGGGAGGTATCCAGCATTGAGAGATCGGCATCAGGGCCAAGAACTTCAGCACGAGAGAAACCAATGCCCGTTTCATTCCGAATAGGAGGACCTGAACCAGAGACTTTCTTTTTCTTATCAGAGACTTTTCTTGGTTGAGGAGGAGTAGGAGGAATATCCACAGCAGATGAAAGCAGGTCGATCTGTTTGTTTAAGATGTTCTTGACATGGCTTTTGAACTTTGAGCGCGATCCCTGAATGGCTAATTTTGTTTCTAACCATTCAGAGAGACCAAACTTTTCTAAGGTAGCAGCATAGAAGGTTTGCTTGGTTTTGTCATCTCTGTAGACATCCACTTCAACAACAGGAACTTCAGCGTACAGTCTTCCTCTGATGTTTGCCTTGATGATTTTGGATGGTCTAGATCGATAGGTCAGCATTTGTTTAGCCCATTCCAAAGTCGTATCAGAGACCTTAGTCATTTCTCTAACGATCTCTTGAGCATCATCCCATAGCTGACGTTGAACATCAATGGGAACTCTTTTCAGCTTGGGGTCTTTTATTGATCGTTGAGTAAGCTTGATGGCGTATTCTTTGTCTTTTTCTTCAGCTTCCTTTCTTTCAGCAACTAGGCGTTCAGCTCTGAGGTGTTCCTTGTATTCCTTTTGGGAAATTCTGAACTTTGGAGGAACTGAAGGAAGTTGATCACGCCTTAGAATGATTCGCTGATCCTCGATTCGCTTTATTATCTCCTCTCTTCTTTTCTGATCCTCTTCACTTAGCTTTTGAAGAGCTAAGGAAGGTCTGTGTCTGTGCGAGAGTAGCTGTTCTTCTGGTTCATCAGTCTCAGAGTTCAAATCTAAGACTGGGATTATTTCTTCAGCAGCAGCTGGTATTATTGGTGAAGTCGCAGTTGTGGAACCTTCAGCGATATCCTCAAACAGGGGAGAAGACTAGCTGTAACACAACGATCTTACAAGTAAGAACTTGGGTAGAGCCAGAGAGAGAAAATTTGTTCATGTGTATAGGCTTGGGTAGTAGAACTGATAGTGTATGATAGAGGAGGGATGGAGTGAGAGATGTTTAGTGTACATGACAAACCGGCTTTTCAAGCAAGATCGTCAGATTGTCATCTTCAGCGACGCTTTTGCCTTTGCCTTTCTCAGCTCCAGAGGCTGAGGGCTTTGTCTTTGTCCGCTCCCCTGAAGGTTCATTTATCGAGATTCCCTTAAGAACTTTGATCTTCGGAGCAGGTTTGACGATAAAGAAGTCGTCGTCATCTTCGTCATCATCATCATCATTCTTTGGAGAAGAGGATGGTTCATTATCAGGGATGTCGACGGCTTCATCATCTTCTGCTTCGGATTCGGTTTTATCAGCTTCTTCTTCGAGTTGCTCCCCCTCAGATACAGAGGCGAGCTTCTCGGTTTCCTCAGGGTTTTCATCTCCCTGAGGTCCAGCGGTGGTTTCTTCAGCATCCTTCTCTCCCCTGATAGATTCATCATGGGAAAGGTCTTCAGCGCTTTTGGAGAGATCTTCAGCGCTCTTCTCCCCATCTTTTTCATGATGAGTGGGGGAGGAATGGGTTGACTCAGCAACGTTGGTAGGTTCTCTGTCTTCTTGGCCAGAGATACCTATACAAACTTCAATCTTTGCTATTATGTCTTGAAGGCCAGAAATAGCAGGATATCTCTTCTCCAGCTCAGTGCGATCCGCCGCTGTGAAATTGTCAGATGCAGGGACAGGAGCAGGGACAGGAGCAGGAGTATTCGCTTTATGTAGTAGCTGCTCGATCATCGATTTCATCGAACTAACATCGGTCTTTACAGAGCCTAAGTCAGTCTTTACAGTAGACATATCTCCCTCTAGTTGTCCAACCGATGTCTTCAGCGTTGTGACCTCGCTGGACATGGATGAAACTGAATTTTTGAGAGAGGTGTATGTTAGATCTGAAGTTTTGTCAATAAACCAAGTGTTGAAGATCTGATAAGAGGACTCAGATGTTCTGAGTAGAGAAGTCAGAGATCTGACTGTGAAGACCGAAGTATTGATCAGTGGAAAGAGAAGTCAGATGTCTGATAAGAAGAGTCAGATGGTCTGAGTAGAAGACTCAGATAATCTGAGTAGAGGAGTCATCGATATGAAAGAGTCAGAAGATCTGAGAAGCTTTATCAGAAGAATGTTCAGAAGTTCTGAACTACCTGTTCAGAACTTATGACAAGATACTTTACTTAGTATTTTATAAACTAATTAGGACACGTGTTATGTTCTTATTAGTCTTTCTTATTTGTACTGTAGCTTTAAGATGTTTGTTGCAGTATAAATAGTAGTTAGCTCTATGTTGCTAACTGATTGATTTTTTCCCGTATAACTTTGTATTCATTCTCTGTAATCTTTGAGATTCTCTCTCTCATAGATCTGTATTTCTGTTCATCATTGAATACAATTGGGCTTGATCATACAACTTCTCAATTACTGCTTTCTATATTGATTGTGAGATTAGATCCTGTTCTTTCAATTGGTATCAGAGCCAATCAACAAACAAATTCGTTCAAGATTGTTATCGCGAAGATCAATTGATAAATTTCTTGAAGATTTCTTGATTCATTCAAAATTCAATTCCGCTGCTAGGGCTAGTTCTTGAATTCTTGTCAATTCTTGAATTACCTGTTACATTTCGATCAAGAAACTCGAATTTGTCTTTCTGTTGAATTTTCTTACAATCATGTCTTCTAAAGAATATCTAGCCATGGGATCTGAAACCAAACCGCCTGTTCTTATACCAGAAGAGTATCAGCAATGGAAAATCCGAATGATCCAATTCCTAGACAACATTGATGAAAACCTTATGATTTCTATTCGAGAAGGCCCAATTGAAGTATACATCGATGTTGCTGCAACCCCTGCTACAGAGACAACTCCATAAATTCCAGCGACCAGGGTGAAAAAGAGTTATTCCCAATACACAGCTGAACAGAAAAATAGGCATGCTATTGACAAAAGAGCAATTACTTTGATGACTTTGGCTGTCCCAAATGAGGTTCTTAACAGGATTGACAGTGGATCATCAGCTAAAGAAATGTGGGACGAATTGTGAAAGACTATGAGTACTACACCAAGAAGGCTCAGCTTGCAAAGAAGAGAGATGATAAAATTGCTTTGTTGGCTGAACAGGAGAATTGGTTGTACTATACTTCTGATGAAGATGATCACATCAACTTTCCACAGATGCAGAGCTATATGGCAAAAATGAGGAATGAGGATGATTCTGATTTTGAAGATGCTGATTCTGAGTCATCTGCTGAGGTACATTCTTCACTTGAATTAGAGTTAATGACACAGATTGGTGAAATGAAAACTGAATTTGCTAATCTAAGAAAACAGATAAAAGGAGAAAGAAATTTGGTTAACAAATTCAGAATTGAAAAAGAAGTAATAAAAGAACAATATGAAGAATCTGAGGCTGAGAAACAGAAAGTTAAAGATGAAAATTCTGAATTGATGAAAAGGCTTTCTGAACTAAAAGCTGAATTTTCAAAAATAAAGGATGAAAAAGGTGATTTACAAATAAAATTTGATATGTTATTTGAAGAAAGAAAGAATTTATACACTAAAATTAAAGAATTAGAAGATCTGAATTTGAAAAGGGGTCAGACTCAGCAAACACTAAATCTTTTACTAAACAATGTTAAAGATACAAGATTTTACAACCCAAAGAAGGGATTGGGATTGGAAGAAAATGTCACTTTAAAAAGAGCTCCAATTAACTTGTATGAAAAACTTCAAGTTTCTAAGCCAAATATCCCAGAAATTGTTGAAGTTTTCATAAGACCTGCTAGTTCTATAACAAGTTCTGACAATTTGCAAAGACCAAACTCTAAAAAGTCAGATGAGAAAATTTATGAGTCTAAAACAGAAGAGTCAGTTGGTTCAGAAGAAAAGGTTAAGAAAGAAGTTTCTAAACCAACAGATGAAAAGCCAAGATACAATGATACTAAATTCAAGTATGATTCCTTAAATGTCAGCTACAAAAATAAACAACCAAGTTTTTCATATCATGACATTGAGAGCATATTTGTCACAAGTAAAAATTCTGAAACAGTCAATCAGAAGTCTGAAACTTCTAGTCAGGATTCTGAACTTTGTAGTCAGAATTCTGAGTCTAAAGATCAGACATCTGAGTCTGTAAATCAGAACTCTGACTCAGGTAGTCAGAAGTCTGATTCAACTGGATTTTCTGAAACAAAATCAGATGAATTTTTGCAACTTGAAAAGAGATTTAATCTTGTGAGTCAAGAACTTGAGGACTTAAGGAAAGCTTATGATGAACTT
This sequence comes from Saussurea involucrata, assembly GCA_033807775.1. NCBI lineage: Eukaryota > Viridiplantae > Streptophyta > Magnoliopsida > Asterales > Asteraceae > Saussurea > Saussurea involucrata. The sequence continues at coordinate 126,749,952 of CM066320.1, forward strand.
GAAAATGATTTCTGTGAGGTGGATATTAAACTTGAAGAAGCTTTGAAAGAAAAGAATATTTTTATTCAGAAAATAACAGAGCTTGAAAAACTGAAGACTGAGTATGATCTTTTTAAAATTAATGCTTCAAGAGAAAATGATAAATTCTTTAATGAATCAAGTACATATGAAAAAGGTGAATCATCTAATTCTTCTAACAAAAAGAACTTGAATTTTTCAGAAAAAGAAGAAAGCAAAAGGAAAGATGATCTTGCAAAGTTGAATGATCTGAAAAGGGAACTTGAGAAGCTTAGAATGAAATCTACTTCTGAACTCAAAGCTAGAAATTCTTGTAATAAGGGCAATTGTACTCTGAACAGTATAAATAAAAATGAAATGATCTATGTTTCAGATTTATTGTCACTTGCAAAGAAAAATCTTGTTTGTGTTAGATGTAAAAATGATTCATTCCAATATTCTCATAAATGTCAAGTCAAAATAACTTCTGTTTCATACATAAGAAAAGATATTCAGAAAGTTTCTGTTTCTCAAAATACAGAAAAGAAGAAAATTTCTGTTCCTCAGACTCAGAAGAAAGAAAAGATAAAAGAAAAGAAAGTTGAAAATATAGCAAAACCAAAAGTTACAACTCTCAAAAAGAATTTGAACAAGCTTGTAAGCAGAAAATGTTCTGACTTCATAAAAGTTCAAGGAAAGTGGTGTTTGAAGAAAGATTTTGAGTGGAGAGTAAAAGGTACTAATGTTAAATCCAATGACAAAGCTAACAAAGATGGACCCATTCCAAAATGGGTACCTAAACCTAACTGATCCTTTTGCAGGGCTGTCATGTGTGGTTTTTAGATTCAGGAGCTTCAAGACACATGACAGGTCAGAAGTCTTTTCTATCAAACTTCACAGAAAAGGCTGGAGGAGCAGTAAACTTTGGAAATAACAGCAAAGGACAAGTCAAAGGTTATGGGGATTTAACTAAAGGGGATCTGACTATCCAAAAGGTTTTCTATGTTGAAGGATTACAGCATAATCTTTTCAGCATAAGTCGGTTTTTAGACAGTCTTTGTCAAATTAAGTTTCAAATAACAGGTTGCATGATTTTAACTGAAAATGATGTTAAAGTCTTCTGGGCCAAAAGACATATGGACTTATTTGTAGTTAATTTTTCAAAATTAAAAACATTAAATACAGTTTGTCTTTTATCAAAATCGACTGCAAATGAATGCTGGCTTTGGCACAGAAGATGTTCTCATCTGAATTTCAAAGATCTTAATAATCTTGTTGCAAAACATTTGGTTAAACGCTTACCAAAGCTTAAATTTGAAAAAGAATCATTATGCTCAGCTTGTGAAATGGGCAAGATGAAAAAGAGTTCTCACAAATTAAAAATGGACTCATCTTGCAAAGCACCATTAGAAATGATTCATACTGATCTTTGTGGTCCAATTTCAGTTCAATCGATGGGAGGAAAGAAATATATGCTTGTGATTGTTGATGAATTATCCAGATACACATGGGTTGAGTTCCTAAGAGCTAAGTCAGAAGCTGCTACTACATTGATAAATTTTATCAAAAGGATTCAAGTTCTCTTACAACTTCAAGTTCAGAAAATCAGAAGTGATAATGGAACAGAGTTCAGAAATGAGACTCTTCAGAATTTTTTAGAAAGTTCTGGGATTTCTCACAATTTTTCTGCTGTCAGAACTCCTCAACAAAATGGTGTTGTTGAAAGGAAGAATAGAACTCTAGTTGAAGCTGCGAGAACAATGCTGGCTTATGCAAATCTTCCTACTTTCCTATGGGCTGAAGCAATTGCAACTGCTTGTTTTACACAAAATAGAACTTTAATCAATAAGAGATTAAATAAGACTGCTTATGAACTGATAAATAAAAGAAAACCATTAATCAAATTCTTTCATGTTTTTGGTTGCAGGTGCTATGTTCTCAGAGACAGAGAAAATCTTGCCAAATTCGATAAAAAGGCAGATGAAGGATACTTTGTGGGTTATTCTTTAACTTCCAAAGCATTCAGAATCTACAATAGAAGAACCAAGAGGATGATGGAGAGTATAAATGTAACTTTTGATGAAGCCAGAATGCGGACTTCTGAACAAGACAGTTCAGAACTCATGCTGAACAAGACAAATATGACTTCTGATACAAATTCTAATCCTATTTGTTCAGAACTCAATTTACTATTTAAGGATGCTTTTAGTGAACTAATTTCTGATTCTTATGCAGAATATGAAAACCCAAAGATGGTCAAAGAGATGAAAAATAAGACTCCAGAAATAGTTCAATCAACTGTAATTTCTGACAAAGGTCCATCAGAGGAATGTCCAAATCTAATACATACAAGTGGTGAAAATTCTGAACCTTGTAATCAGAATTCTGATTCTTGTACTCAGAACTCTGAACAAGTCACTCTGAATTCTGACTTCATTAATCAGAACCCAAACTTGGATATGACTTCTATTCATACATCAGAAAAAGGGGACAGTTCAGAATTACAAGCAATCATTGATGAGAATGATGCAAACAACAATTATTCAGAGATTGATGCACTTCCTAGTGCAAATAAATGGACTAAAAATCATCCTATTCATCAAGTAATAGGTGATCCTTCAGAAGGAGTAAAAACCAGATCAGCTACAGCAAATGAAGCAATGTTTGCTGGTTTCTTGAGTGTGATTGAACCAAAGAAAGCTAATGAAGCCTTAGAGGATCCAGACTGGATTTCAGCAATGCAAGAGGAATTGCTTCAATTTGAAAGAAATAAAGTCTGGAGACTCATTCCAAAGCCTGAAGGTAAATCTATTATTGGAACTAAATGGGTGTTCAGAAACAAAAAGGATGAATCAGGTGTTGTCATCAGAAACAAGGCAAGATTGGTTGCTAAGGGATACTGTCAACAAGAGGGAATTGATTATGATGAGACATTTGCACCAGTGGCAAGAATAGAGGCAATCAGAATATTTTTAGCCTATGCTGCACATAAAAACTTCAAGGTGTATCAAATGGATGTCAAATCAGCCTTTCTAAATGGCAAACTTAATGAAGAGGTGTATGTCCATCAACCTGAAGGTTTTGTTGATCCAGAATTCCCTGATCATGTTTATATTTTAGACAAAGCTTTATATGGTCTAAAACAAGCACCACGAGCCTGGTATGACACTCTTACTAAACACCTGTTAGGTTCAGGATTCAAGAAAGGTAAGATTGACACAACTTTGTTTTTAAAGAAACAGGGTAATGATTTGATTCTGATTCAGATTTATGTTGATGACATAATATTTGGTTCTACCAGTCCAGAATTATGTGATAATTTTTCAAAAATCATGTCATCTGAATTTGAAATGAGCATGATGGGTGAACTGAATTTTTTCCTTGGTCTTCAAGTCAAACAACTACCAAAAGGTATTTTCATAAATCAAGGAAAATATGTCAGAGATATTCTGAAAAAAGTTCAAAATGTCTGATTGTGCTTCTATGAGAACACCTATGGCAACTAACATAAAGTTAGATGCTGATCTCAAAGGTGTTTCAGCAGATACCAAACTTTATAGAGGCATGATTGGATCATTACTTTATTTGACTGCAAGTAGACCAGATATCATGTTTTCTACCTGTTTCTGTGCTAGATTTCAATCTAACCCGAAAGAATCACATATGTTGGCTGTCAAAAGGATTTTAAGATATCTCAAAGGAACACCTGATCTAGGTTTATGGTATCCAAAAGAAACTGACTTCAAATTGACTGCTTTCACTGATGCTGATCATGCAGGAAGTAGGTTGGACAGAAAGAGTACATCTGGTGCTTGTCACTTTTTGGGAGATAAAATAGTGAGTTGGGCATCAAAGAAGCAGAACTGTGTATCCACTTCAACTGCTGAAGCAGAGTATGTTGCTGCTGCTGCTTCATGCTCTCAAACATTGTGGATGAGAACACAACTCATGGACTATGGATATCAGCTTAACAAGATTCCCATCTATTGTGACTCAGAAAGTGCAATTGCTATTACTCAGAACCCTGTTCAACATTCGAAGACTAAGCATATAGATGTGAGATATCATTTTATAAAGGACTATGTGGAAAAAGGAACTATAGAGATGCACTTTGTGCATACAAAGTATCAATTGGCTGACTTGTTCACAAAGCCTCTTGATCACAAAAGGTTTTCTTTTCTCATATGTAAAATAGGAATGCTTAATCTGCCTAGTTGAAAATATTTTTTTTCTTAAAAATGCTAAATTTTTCTAAGTAAACTTGTCTGAGTAGTGTATTCAGAACCTCTGAGTCTTGAGTTCAGAACTTCTGAGTCTTGAGTTCAGAACTTCTGAGTCTTGAGATCAGAACCTCTGAATCTTAAGGTCAGAGACTCTGAGTCAATACTTCAGCAATCTAACTTTCAAAAATTTATTTTTGAGAAATACAAATAACTTCAACTGTATGGATTATGCTTCTTCTATTATCTTTTTATCTCATCTTTATGTATCATTAATAGTCAAATGCATGCTCAAGTCAAGGGGGAGCATCAAAATTCTTTTGGAAATCATTTTGTGATGCTTAAAAGATTTGTTTTCATTTCTTATCTATTCAAACCTCTTCTGAATAATCAAAATGTTTTATATTGGTCAGAAGTTGATTTTAAAAGACATTTTGGTTACAAGGCAAAATTCTTCTGAGTCATGGAATCAGAACATCTGTGCGTGTTATTCAGATCTTTGACTTGAGTCAAAATTCTATCCACTAACACGTGTCAGCTTCATATTTGTTTGACAATGCCACGTATTTCATTTAAATCCTTTGTGGTATTTCACATGTGTTGACTCCGTTATAACATTGATTTCGCTTTTTCGTTAAACCTTTCAACTTCGCGGATTTTAAATAGGTCTTAAAATCCCTATTTCAAATTTCTTTCAAATTCCAGAGCGAAACGTGAGATACGAATCAAATCCAGAGTTCTTTGAATCTGTTTTCTTCTTAAATCATGTCTGAAATACGAAGAAGTGGTCCAATTTCTCTACATTCTACAAAATCGATAATGGATTCATCCGATTCGGAAAATGATGAAGTACAAAATAGAGTTGCAGAGGAAGGGGCAATAAGAAATGATGAAGAAGATGAACAAATGGATGAATCTGAAGGAAATGCGGATGAGGTAAACATTAATATTGAACATGAACAGAGTGCTGCAGGTTCTATTATGTCAGATAGATCTATTCTAGTGGAAAGAGTTGTTCCTGAGAGTGAATGGTTGAAATTATCTGAAAATAACTGTGTTATATTGTTTGAGGAAAGTCGTTTTAAGCCTGAACACAGAATTATCATGGAGTTATTCAAACATCATCCGTACAGAAAATGGTTTACAAGAAGTAAAAATGTGCCTGTTCAGTACATACAACAATGGTGGAAATATCTTAGGTTAGAAGATAATAAGTTTGTGTCTGAAATTGGAGGAGTGACATTTGTCTTATCTATCTCTGCACTAAGAGAAATGCTGAATCTACCAGAGAAAGATGATGTACAAAGAAGAACAGATTTTGAGGATTTACCCTTAACAGAGGAATTAATAGCAGAGTTTATGAAGTTGGGATACAATGAAGGATTGAGGACTCTCAGTTTGTTCAGAAGAAACAAATTACCACCTATTTGGGCTTGCTTCTTTCATGTGGTAAATAAATGTTTGTCAGGGAAAAATAGTTCTGCTGATCAAGGTTCTAAACAAATTCTTCAGATATTTCAAGGTTTAGTGAAGAATAGGCATTATGACTATACTTTAATACTTTGGGAAGATATGAAGAATACATTTGAGAAGAATCAGAAAGCAATTCAGAAGAAGACAAAGGATGCTCCACTGACATACATTCCCTACATAAGGTACTGGCAAATTGTTATTTGGTATGCCATGCAGGAAAACAGAACAATCTCAAGAAGAACAAATGAAGAGCATGGTCCTACATTTTATTTGGGTAAGATGACCTCAGTAACAAGACTTGAAAACTATCCTAATCATAAACTATTGCCAAAATCACTTAGGAGCTATATTCCAAGGGAGAGTGAGATATTAAAAGCTTATTGCACCTCTATGGGAATTGAATTACCTCAAATCCCTACCCAAGAGGACCAACCTGAGAAGAGAGGTGAGGGGTCTAGTCGAATTAGAGAGGGGGAGGATGTTCAGATGGGTGAACATTCTGAGAGACTTGAGGGGGAAAATTCTGAGAGCTTGGTTAGATTTGGTGAGGAAAAACAGAATGAGAGTGATGAGGATGAGAGATTGTCAACAGAGGTTCAAACAGAAAGAGATGCCTCTGAACCAGCTAATCTTGACCAGGTATCCACAAATGCTATTGGTTCACATCTCTTGGTGTCCAATATTGAAACAAACACCATGGACCTAGTGGTGGATCTTGAACAACCCATCCATACCCACTCAGAAGCATTTCAACATGCTACTGTTTCACACAAATCCGGGGAACCATCCCAAACTCATTTGGAGGGAGGTGATAAATCCCAATTTATTTTTCAACACATTGAGTCTGAATATCACAGTCCTATTCATATTGAGCCTGAAATTCCTTTTGACACTTGCACAAATCAGGAATTTTGTATTCCTGAAACAACATTCATAGACATACCTAATGTTGGGTGTCGAGGATTGGATGGAAGTCCTGGTGAGGTGAACATTACAAAAGCCTCATTCAAACGTGCATCTGTTGTACAAGATGACTGTGTGTTATCTACAGGCCATGAGCTTTCTGGGCACATGAAAACTGGACCATCTGTTGGTTCAGGTTCACTGTTAGAAACTTCTGAATTTGAAAAGATTCAGAAACAAAACAAGGAGATGGGGGAAAAAGTAGAAAATTTGGAGAAGAGGGTGGAGGATTTGAATGATGAAGTATCAGATTTGAAAGTTGTGTTGGAGAAAAAGTTGATTTCTGTTGAAACCAAGGTAGATGATGTAAAGAAATCCTTGGATTCTCACAAAAAGGAGATCGTGGATATAATGTCTGGTTTTCAAAAAGATATGTTAAAACAGATGCAAGGTATGCAGGAATCTATATTGAAAGCACTGAGTGTATCTTTGGCTTCTACTTCAAAGCCTCTTGATCCTGTTCCTATTGCAGAAGCTGAACCTGAAGTTGCTTTTAATCAGAACTTGAAAAGGAAGTTTGATGATAATGATCCTCATGATCATCAAAAGGGGGAGAAAAGACAAAGGTTAAGTTCTGATGATGATATTGGCATAGAAGATTTTGAGATAGCAGACATGCACTTAGCCAATACAAAAAGTTCAGAAGATCAGACACAGGAAAATTTAAAGGAGATGGTTCAGATAGTACAGCTTGATAGTTCAGATACAGAAGAAATGGAGTTGGGAAGTATTGATAGTAATGAATCAGATAAAACAGAGGAATTGAACTTGGATACTGAGATGGAAGGAAACTCAGATGAAACTGTAGCTATTGAGGAATCTGATTTGAGAATAGAAGAAATAGTGGAAAGTACAGTGGTAAACAGGTGTACAGATATTGTGGTCTATAACAGTGAAAGGGCAATGGAGTCTGAATCAGAAGAAAGGAGGTTGAATGAAGAATTGATCAGAAGAATGCATAATGAAGTAGTCAGAGATTTGAGTGTTCAGAAAATTCATAAAGGGATAAAAGTGATAAGACCCATTGATCTAATGGGAGAAGAAGACAGAACTGTGGATTATACTCAGGATTTTAAAGATGATTTTAGGTTTAACTTTTGTGATGAGTTAAATACAGAAGAAGAGTATATGAAAGTGAAAGACTTCTTTATGCCTTCTGAATATGTATTCAGAAAACCAATTGAGATTCCAAAGATTAAATTGCAAAGACTAGAAGAACCTGTGTGTGATTTCATTCTAGAGTTAAGTGATGTGCCATTAGCCAGACAATTTCATGATGATATTTTTCCTGAGGAAATATATGATAATCTCTACTACACAGAAGGAGAGTATGAGCTTTTGGAAAGTAACATTGATGGTTTTATGGATGACAGAGCTCAGATGGTCTACTCAGAAGCTTCTAACATGTTCAGAGTTCCTGACTCAAAACTGCATATTCAGAAAAGAATCGAGAAAGTTCTGATGTTTCAACAAGATGAATTCAATGGTTTAATGTTTGTTAGAATGGAAGTACTGAAAGAAAGAAATACAAAGGTTTCCATGTCTACATTTGATTTTCACAGATTGACTCTTGATGATCAGATCTTTCTAGTCAAGTTCTTTGCTAGCACTGAAGAAGCCTTGATAGAAATTGAATGCAGAAGACTTCTGGGTATTTATGTCAGAAATATATACTTGTATGACTTCCAGTTGGCTATTGAAGAAAGAAAAGAAAAGTGCAATCTGAGTTCTCCCACAAAGAAAACAGAAGTTGATTTGCATGTGAAGGGTTTTGTGAATGAAGGAATGGAGACAGAAGGGTTCACATATATGGTTCACGAAAGACTTGAATTGTTCAGATTAAAAGAGTTGGTGAAGTACAGTGATGCAACTCTGAATTGGTTGTTGATTAGAATGGAAGTAAGTATGGATGCTGAAAAAGAGAGTTTAAAGAAGAGATGCATAAACTGTGTGAAGAGGAGGTTGGATTTTAGAAGAAAAATCAGAAACAGTAGTGAATGGTTGCTATCTGAGGTGAATCCCAAAAAGATTCTACATAATGATTTTGTGTTCCCGGCTGAGTATGAAGTGAATGGAATTTTGTCAGATGAAGCTGAAGAAATGCAGAACACAATATCTCAGAATGTGCAGATAACTAGTTTTGATCAAACTGAACAGTCTGAACCAAAAGAAGATGAAATATCCATTGATCTAAATGGATACTTTCTTGAATTTGATTTACCTGAGTTCTTCAAACCAAAAGAGGTACAATTCTTGGATGTGTATTATGATAGACCTAAGGAGACTCAGATCTGGTTGGCTGAAAAATTAAGATGTCTTGGCAAAACAAAGCAAGCTGTTTACTCAGATTTTTTAATCACTGGAATCAGAGAGTTGAGGGTTAAGAAATTCAGAAAGATGGAGTACTTATCTTTTGAAGTTTTGAGAGAAGATGGCAAGGTTTATTACTTTACTGATGCAGATTTTGAGAAACTATCAGTAGTTGACTTCTACAGATTACATAGTTTTCTATGCTTCAAAGAGTCGAGCAAAGACAGAAATGAAAGGAAGGCCAGAAGTTTGGTAATTGAGGCCATGTTCTACATCTTAAGGTGGCACTGCTATAAAGATTTTCAAATAGCTTTGTACCTACAAAAGTCATGTGTTTATCTGGCAAATCCCAACACAGATCATGAACAGAAAAAGAATTTAAAGACTGGAAGTGTTCACAAATATCCAGAGTTGGGAGTATTTTTGAAAAACAAAAGTGGAAAGATCTTCTTCAGAGCAAAGGAAACCGCAAAATACTGTTCTGGAACTTTAAGAATCATAAAGCACAATTTGGAGAAAAAGATGCTGAAAGTGAAGGAAGCAAACATGATTCAAGAAGCAATTAATCAGCAAGTTGAGATTATTCAAGAAATCATTGACAAAATTGATAAAAGGCTTAATCTGAGAAATGTGCTACTTCAGAAGATTGTTCCTGCTCTGAAAGAACTGGATGATGCAAAGTTTAAGTTTATTTGACAAAAAGGGGGAGATTGTTAGATCTGAAGTTTTGTCAATAAACCAAGTGTTGAAGATCTGATAAGAGGACTCAGATGTTCTGAGTAGAGAAGTCAGAGATCTGACTGTGAAGACCGAAGTATTGATCAGTGGAAAGAGAAGTCAGATGTCTGATAAGAAGAGTCAGATGGTCTGAGTAGAAGACTCAGATAATCTGAGTAGAGGAGTCAGCGATATGAAAGAGTCAGAAGATCTGAGAAGCTTTATCAGAAGAATGTTCAGAAGTTCTAAACTACCTGTTCAGAACTTATGACAAGATACTTTACTTAGTATTTTATAAACTAATTAGGACACGTGTTATGTTCTTATTAGTCTTTCTTATTTGTACTGTAGCTTTAAGATGTTTGTTGCAGTATAAATAGTAGTTAGCTCTATGTTGCTAACTGATTGATTTTTTCCCGTATAACTTTGTATTCATTCTCTGTAATCTTTGAGATTCTCTCTCTCATAGATCTGTATTTCTGTTCATCATTGAATACAATTGGGCTTGATCATACAACTTCTCAATTACTGCTTTCTATATTGATTGTGAGATTAGATCCTGTTCTTTCAGTGTAGTTTGTGTAGATGTCAGCGAACACCTTGGCGAAGTCGCTGAGAGTGTTATCAACTTGCTTCAAGTCATCTATGGAAGCCTTCTTCTCCACCACCGTTGTCAGCTTGTTCAGATTCTCTCCAGCGTTTGTTACAGCTGTAGAGTTATTAGAAAGAGTAGTGGTGAGATCTGTCAGCGTTGTCTCCACAGCTTTCAGAGAGGCGTTGATGTCTCCCAAATTAGGACCTGTAACATATAAGAACTTGTGAACATAGGAAAGCTCAGAAGTTTGGGGTTTAGTGACAGTGTTTATGGGTTGGTGTGTACCTGCAGGAGGATTGATGAACTCGTCAAAATTACGGGTTCCTGAAAAGTGTTCCATGTCATCTTCAAAAGTGCCCATGGATTGTCCTGCAGGTCATGTCTTCATCATTCCTGGAGAATCAGCTTTAGGTTCTGTAGAAATGATGGCAGCTCCAGCGAGAACTGGAGGAGAGACCAAATGAGTAGAGTGAGGAGCGAAGGATGAGAATGGAGGTTGGGTTCTGAGTTCAGCGTTGGATTCGCTGATAAACACTTCATCAGTCTTTTGAGAGACTGAAGGAGGTTGGGTAGGTTCCAAGTTTGTAACCTCAGCATTTATAGACGTTGAAGTTGGGATGGAATGGATGGGTTGTTCAGGTGTGGCAGAGCGTACCACTGAACGTTCCTTCAGCTCTGCAGAAAGAGCTGAGGAGTCTTCAGCATGAAATTGCTGGGGTTGCTCCTTTGTTTTCTTGATCCTTTTAGAACCAAGTGGGGTAGATGAATGTTTCCTTTTCTTAGAAGGAGAGGATTTTGTGGTCAGGGTATCACCGATGGGTATTGTCGCTGAAGGAGCCACAAAATTAGAAGAAGAAGGGTTGAGAAGAGTCAAGAGTTTAGAAAGACGTACCTCATTCACCATTGGTTTGAAGTCGAGTATCTTTGGGCCGACCTGAGAGAGTTTCAGGTCACCATCAGTTGGGTAGCTCTCCTTCAGGCCATATTGGAAGATGGCGCTGATGAATCGGGGGTAAGGAACCCATGGAGGTCTGTCAGCGACGGTGTCCACTCTTAGAACTAGGTCATCATAGATAATCGATGCCTAGTCTATGTTGAGACCTTTCAGCAGTGCATATCCCATTGCTTGTTGAGGTTTAGCGGCTTGGTCAGAGGAGCCGCTCTTTGCAGTCATGCAGCTGATTAGATGAGCGAAGATGAAATTCATCTCGCTGGGCATTTTCGATTTCTTGATAATCGTCAGCTTCTTCTCGGCCTTCATGTCTCTGCCGATTTCCCATACATAGCCCATTGCATCGAAAAATGCAATGATGGATTCCCTGTCTGAGTTTTTCTTGGGGTCAGGGAGGGGAACGAATGGTTTTTCCTTGGTAGCGATGGGAAGGCTGAGAGCTTTGCGAATAATGGCAGGGGTGATCTTCATGGTGCCATATTCGATATCGCAGAGGATGCAATCGATTGTTTTGGAGGGGTCTTTGGCTGAAGGTAGTTGAGAGTGTCTGGCTGAGTACCAGAATTGTGAGAGCAAAAGCTGATGTGCAGGAGGTGTTATGGTCAGGGCTGTGGAGATGCAGCAATTCTTTAGGAATTTCACAGCATCATCTAGATGTGTGACTTGCTTTCGAGGAGGAAACTCGAGAAGCGCATAGAGGTTGTTTACCTTAGTCCAATCCAGTTTGTCAAGGGCAAACTTGACTTGAGGAGCCTTGAGGATGTCCACTTCATCAGAATCAGCGGAGATGTTCTCAGCGGTAGCAGGAATGTCAGACGATGCCATTTCTCTGTATTATCAGTTCAACCAAAGATGTTAACAAATAATAATTATCTTAACGTGGAAAGATTTTCCATTAAGATGGTTCAAATTTTATCCATTTCATTCAGACACAAATGTCTTAATGAAGATTAGGGTTTTTCTTGATTTTAAGAAACGAAATGTAAAACCCATTTATTCTTGTTATCCAGTTTTCTATGAAGAATTAGATTCTGGAAACGAATGAAGAACAAGTTTAAGATTTTCGCATTTAAACTTGAAGAACAACCATGAAATGGTTGTGTTCATAAAACCATGAAAGAAAATGATTTCATTTTTAAGAAGTTCTTTTGTTTGATCTTGTTAAAACAAGGAAAAGATCGGAAACAAGTTATACGCATTCGGTAAATAATAAGAACATATTAACCTTGATGTTTGATGAAAAAGATGATGAACAGTTCTTGAAGTTTTTGAAATCACAAATGCAACAGTGAATTTATTCTTGCGGAGGAAGATTGATCGCGTAAAAGAAAAATATAAACAAAGAATTTGTTTATATAGAGATTTTAGAAAGAGAAAATCTTGAGCGGGAAAAGATTTTCATCATGACACGGACACGTGTTTGCATTTGATTGGCGAGTAAACGAAACGTGCAAACGTGTGTCAGAAAGAAGAACATGCCAGGGCTTATCCGTTGTAATGACGTCACAACTGTCCTTTCATATTCTTTTAGGATGTCTCTGAGGTTTTGAAAAACACAGGGACTCTTTTATAAACATGAAGCACTGAATGAAAATATCAGTGATGGTTGTAAGAATTTTCAAAATATCGCTGTTAAGGAAGAGATATTCAGCGATGCAATTTGTTTTGAAATCTTGCATTTTCATGCGATTGTCAGAGAGAGAAAGCATACCTTGATATCAGCTTAACCAAGTTTTATTCAGAGAGAAGATGATTGAATAGGTTATGAGTTGATTTTATCCTATCGCTGATAAATATGAACCGTTGAGGATTTTACCCTTCAAAGTTCAGCATTCCAAGGTCGCTGATGAGAAAGTTGAATCTTGTCTCATCAAGAGGTTTGGTAAATAAATCAGCTAACTGATAATCAGTTGGGATAAAATGAAGTTCTATATCACCATTCATCACATGATCTCTGATAAAATGATATCTGATTTCTATGTGTTTGGTCTTTGAATGTAGTACTGGATTGTTTGCTATAGCGATGGCACTTGTGTTGTCGCAATAGATTGGAATTTTGGAGAGCTGAAGATCATAGTCTAGTAGCTGATTTCTCATCCACAAGACTTTAGAACAACAGCTTCCAGCAGCTACATATTCAGCTTCAGCTGTGGAAGTGTACACTGAATTTTGCTTTTTACTTGTCCAACTTACCAGCTTTCCACCCAGGAGCTGACATCCTCCTGTGGTGCTTTTCCTATCCAATTTGCAACCTGCAAAATCACTATCTGAATAGGCGGTTAGATCGAATCCTGAATCTTTAGGATACCAAAGACCTAGGTTCGATGTACCCTTAAGGTATCGAAAGATTCGCTTTACAGCTTTCATATGAGATAGCATAGGTTCAGCTTGATATCGTGCACACAAACATGTTGCATACATAATATCGGGTCGGCTAGCTGTAAGATACAAGAGAGAGCCGATCATCCCACGGTACAGCGTGACATTAACAGGTATTCCCTGTGAATCCTTGTCAAGTGTCAGCGGTGGTGCCATAGGGGTTTTCATAGCTGAACTATGAGTTAAATCAAATTTCTTCAGCATATCTTTAACATACTTTCCCTGATTAATAAAAGTTTCTTTTTCAGTTTGCTTAATCTGAAGACCAAGGAAATATGTTAGTTCACCCATCATGCTCATTTTATACTCATCTTTCATTCTATCAGCGAAACGAGTACAAAGCTCAGGGTTAGTAGAACCAAATATAATGTCATCAACATATATTTGAACTAGAATGATATGACCTTTCATTTTTCTAAAAAATAGAGTTTTGTCAATCTTGCCTCGCTCAAATTTTTCAATATGGAGATAAGTAGAAAGAGTGTCATACCATGCACGAGGAGCTTGCTTCAAGCCATAAAGTGCCTTATCCAGTTTATAAACATAATTTGCACGCTTAGAATCTGAGAATCCTGGAGGTTGTTCCACATACACTTCTTCATTCAGCTTTCCATTCAGAAACGCTGACTTAACATCCATCTGATGTACTTTGAAGTTTATGTGTACAACATATGCTAAGAATAGACGAATAGATTCAAGTCTTGCTACATGAGCAAATGTTTCGTCATAATCTATACCTTCCTCTTGTCTGTATCCCTGAGCAACAAGACGAGCTTTGTTGCGGGTTACAGTACCATGTTCGTCCAACTTGTTTCGATAGACCCATTTAGTGCCTATTACTGTTTTATCAGTTGGTCTCCGAACAAGTTTCCAAACTTTGTTTCTTTCGAATTCAGTCAGCTCTTCTTGCATTGCGCTGACCCAGTTTGGATCACCAATAATTTGATCAATTGGGTGATTTACGGTCCATCGCTGAGCCGGAGCATAAGTCGCTGATTCATCTTGAACTGGAGGAGCTGAAGATGAGGCTTCAGCTACTTCTGGAGTTTCAGTTAAGAGAGGAATACTTGCATTTGTCATTTCATTTACTGATTGCTGACAGATAGATGGAATGTCTGAGGCATTTGGTTCAGCGGTAGGTATAGTGTTTATAGGAACAGCTAAGACCCATGATGTTTCAGCTTCACTATTCTGCATGTTTGGAATGATAGGACTATCATCTTCTACTGGATGAGCATGAGTGGGAATATCTTCTGAATCACCAAGATGAGAAAACATCCATTGATTCAGTTCTTCAGTATCAGCGGATGGTTTAGAGTTCGCTGAACGGGATTCGTCAAACGTGACGTGAATGGTTTCTTCTACAGTTTGTCTTCTACGGTTGAAGACTCTGAAGGCTTTGGAAACTGAGGAGTATCCAAGAAAGATTCCATCATCAGCCTTGGGATCAAACTTTCCAAGAGCATCTCTGTTGTTCAGTATGAAACACTGACATCCAAAGATGTGAAGAAAGCTGATTGAAGTCTGGTTCGGCCTCTAGCTAGGCGTAAATTGACTGTTTATACAGCAGGTCCGGATGTGGCAGATCGCGTTCCGTTTTAAAAGTCGCAGTTTCTGCCACTGTTTTGGGAAAGCCATAACTTCTGCTAGAAATGTCGGATTGGGATGAAACCAGTGTCAAAAGTTCCCATTCTAAGTCTAGTAAGTTTCTTATGTTTTGCGTAAAAACCAGGTCGGACCGTAGCTAGTGTCAAACTGCTGTTTTATAACGAAAGGTGCTGTTTTTCGCTGTGCAGTTAATCAGTTTTGTAAAATCCATAATAAATTGTAGAAAAATCGTTAGGAGGTGTATAATATGTCCTCGGAACCCTAACTCTGAGCACTTTCTGCTATATGAAATTTAATTGAGGATTTTCTAGGTTTATGGAGGTCGGAACAGCTCCCGAACATACCTGTTTGGTTAGACCGAAAAGTCGTTTTAGTGACGATTTAAGGGTGCGTCGTGTTTTAGGGTCCGGGTCTCGTGTTAATACATTTTAACGATTGTTTAGGTGTTGGGAAGTGATCTTGGATTTGTGAAGCTTGAATTGTTGTTTGTGAGCTAGGCGCGTTTACGAGGTGAGTTCTCTCACTATAACTAATGTCGGTTACTTTTTACATTACGATTTGTACGTGTGTGGTAGTTTTAATTGTTTGTGATGCGGGACTAAATAGTGGGGCGTCTAGTCGGACCTTTATTGTTATGACTACGCGGGTGGCGTATGAGTTCGGTGGGGCCGAGGTTTATATACGCGGGTGGCGTAGTGACTCGGCGGGGCCGAGGTTTATATACGCGGGTGGCGTAGTGACTCGGCGGGGCCGAGGTTTATATACGCGGGTGGCGTAGGAACCCGGGGGAGCCGGGTAATGCTTGCACGGTTATTGTGTGGTCGGGTGGACCAGCTTATGCCTTTGAGTGGGATGGTGTAGGTATGCATGTTTATGATTTATTCGTAGACTTGTATGCTGTTTATGTGCAATTATCTGTTTAGAGGTGGTGTGGAAGTAACTGTGTTATTTATGGTGTCTGAATTCACTAAGCTTCGTGCTTACCCTTTCCCAATAAAATTGTGGTTTCAGGTGCGAGTGGCTCCAAGGCGTGACGAGTACACACTGGCGCGTGGGAAGAGTTGATTACTTTTATGATTTTAATTTTAGACATTTATTCCGCTGTTTATTGTTCGTAAGAATATTAATTATGAGTTTGCAAACGAGATGATTGAATTATTAAATGAGTTTTTATTAATGAAATGTTACATTAAAAATTTTAAATTCCTTGTAATTTTTGGGACGTTACAACTTGGTATCAGAGCACGGCTTGAGTGAATCAAACGCATTTCGGTGTGTTTGATCTCAAGTTTGCGGCTATAAAATTTTCTTTAAAGTTTTTGGGAAATAAAAAGAAGGAAAAATCCGTTTGAGGAACGGTGATCGAGGGCACAGTGTGTACAGTCAGCCGGAGCCAAGGCGGAAAGGTACATTGCTTAGTGTTGTATTGCTTTCTAGGCATAGGGTATGCATGCTAGATTTCCTGTTGTTGACACTATGCTGTATGTTGACTGCTTGCTAGTAGGAATCAATGCTAGTTATAGTAGGTTGTTAAGTGAAGGCCCTATAGGTTGTATGCAGTAAGAATCATATAGCCTTAGAATATTTGATTTAGTTCTATTGCGCAGCTCTTGTTTGAGTCCAACCGTTCTAGGATAGAATCTTGTATTCGAATGTCTATTTGATACATGCTACATGCGACTGGGTATTCGCGAGGCAACTCGTTATGGCTAACAGGGATTCCGTTGTAGCAAGGGTAGTGGGATGAGATGAAATTCCTAGTGAGCTGGGAATAGCGTTTACATATGAGTACGTATGCAAAAATTGCTTTCTAGAACATAGGAGTCTGTATGCTAGATTGCTTGGTGCTTAATACACTGTATTGTATGGTTGTTACTTGCTATTAGGAACTTATGCTAACTTTGATAGGTTGTTAAGCGGATGCACTATAGGTTGTATGCGGTAGGAACCGAATAGCCTTAGAATGTTGGATTTAGTTCTATTGCGCAGCTCTTGTTTGAGTCCAACCGTTGTAGGATAGAATCTTATATTCGAATGTCTATCTGGTTTCCACTGTATACGACTGTGCGTGCATGAGGCGACTCGTCAGGGTTAGTGGGGGTTCTGCCCTAGCAAGGGTAGTGGGGTATTATGATTATTCCTAGGGAGCTAGGAAGAGTGTATACATATGCCGGTGCGGGCATATGTGTGTAGTTATCGGCGAGAAACTACTTGGACCCATCGGATGGAACTCGGAATGATTGATGATAGGTGTGGAAGGTAGTAGTAGAGTTCCTACTATCGGAAACACAGGATCAATGCTCGAGTCGGAGAAAGTCACGAGGAATCCAAGGAGTTGAGCGTGAGCGTTGTTAGTGCTAGTTATTATGTGCTAATAACCCGTTGTAATATCTACCCAGAATAGCCATCACAAGGAGGAACGACTACAGTAAACCTACTAGTACAGGTGTGTACTTGATTTGCTTTGATGGGATGACCGTTGGGGTAGTGTCGAAGGTTATAAATTAGTAGTCGTTGGAATAAAAGGACGATTCTAGTATTAATCACTTGGAGTGGCGATGAGAATGATGTTTGTTTCGGGCCAAGATGGATGATTGTGCTAGAATCATAGGCTTATAGAGCCGACTTTGATTTGAGGAAAAATCGTAGGGATTATTTGGCGTAATTTCCCAACTTGCCTAAGAGGTTTAAATGTCCGGATGACGTTAGTGGACCGGAGAGATTTGGAGGAGTAGGAGTCGAGGCGTAGAATGCCGACTAAGTCATGCACAAAGTTTAATTTTTTAAATAGATTGCATTAGCAAATTATTGTATTTCAAATCATTTTATGGATGGTGTTTTGGAATTTTGGGAAATGTTCAGCACACGCACAAGATTTGGAAATATGGTTTTGAAAATGTATGAAACCGTTTTATTACGGGGGTGCAAACTTTGTTAGAATTTGTCTCATTTCGTTATTTTTCCAACGGTTCTTTCGGGTAAGATGATATCCGTGTTTTGTGGTGTTTAAAATGTTGGGCAAGTGACTACGGCTTGTGACTTTAACATTGGAACTCCTCCACATATGTTAGAGTTGAGGCGGAAAGTTACATTCCACGATGTCTGTATAAAGCTTTTCGAATGATTTCGTTAAAATAAGTTTTGTTTTACGGCGTGTTGAGTCGTGTGAGTTTAATTTCACGAGGTGCATATCTTATTTGTTTATGTGACCATTTGGGGAAATCTTGGAAATCAATTTAAAGAACCCCACCTTTTGAGATTTTATGAGGTTTTAGTCGATATTTTCAAATGATGAAAACAGATTGGTTTTTATTTTTAAGTTTGAAACTTACACGAGACAGTTGTGTTTTAACAAAAGTATATTTGTAAACCGTTTCATCGTTTTGTATGACTAGCCGACGCGCGTAAGATTTGTTGGTGAACCCTGTGCCACGACATTTTATGTTGGAAAAAGAGGAATTTTGGGGTCAAATGTCGTGGAACTGATTTTGAAATTATGTGCACACTTTTGTCGCACCCGGTGTAAGGCCGAGCGGTTACTTTAAATGCATGTCATGAGTCAATTCATACTAGAACCGTGAAGGTTCATTTTCAAAGAAATTGATTATTTCGCTTACGTATTGTGAGTTAACTAAGCTGCAATGAAATGATTTTCATATGTGGGACGAGCGTGTCAATTTTTGCGTAACTACCGACCTGGTAATAGTAGTTTTATTGCTTACGGTCTTTTTGAAATGAAAAATCTTGACGTTGAGAATATTTTGTAAATGAATTTGTAAACCATTTGGGAAGTGCGTTTATAAGTGTTATGTGTCATTTTGAGAATTTTAAGGGTGTGAGTCCTTTTGGAAAACTCTTTTGTTTAACTCGTGTCGAGTTTAGGACTAATGCTATTTAAGAGTATTGCTTGCTTAAACTTTATTTAAACGCGTTTTTGACCGACTTATGGGTCTAGCAAGCGTGGAGCATTTTGCTCGGTTTTGACTTTGAGATAGTCATGGGTCAATTGCACGGTTTTTTTAATGGCTCGATGTGAAGTTTTATTGATGGGTTGTTTTGTTGCACAGTTTTGCAATTATTGCACGTTGTGTATTTACATGTTGGGTGAGTGAGTCATTCTGGGATAGGCATGTTGTTGGTAGACTGTTTTGCATTGGATCCTTGGTCATGTCAGTCAGTCGTTGGTAATGGTCGGTTGAGTATTTCGGGGTGGGACCCCGGTATTCATGTGTTATGACCTTGACTTTCCAGTAGGCACTGGGAGGATATAGTCTTGGGCACTTACCTGGGAGGTAGTTCCGATGTGCCGGGCCTTGAGACGTACCTGGGAGGTAGGCGTTAAGGCGTATCTTGATACAGTGTAACTAGGTTTCCTAGAGCGAGCGTGGAGGATAAGTAGACGGTGGAAGATTGAGTATTCCACACGTGTTGTTAGTGTAGACCGAATAGTGTCGGTTAAGGGAATGATGCCCTTTGTAATTAAGAGAATAAATGCGCAGTAACCTTTTTGAAGTAAGTAGTATATTAGGGCGTCGACTTTTGGGCTTAAGGCCAAACACCTTTAGTGTAATCGGAGATTTGTAGCCGATTTTACAATAATTATGGTGATGGTAGTAGTAACCCTTAGATGCCTACTTGTGATGAATGGTTGTGGTGGAATGACCTTCGTGGGTGATTATAATTTACTGGTTTGATGATGCGTGTAAGGTAAGTTTTGGGAGCCTTTTAGAACTCGTGGAAGTTAATCGACAGTTATTGGTAAGTATGATTGAATTTGAGTATCCTGTAGGGTATATTGGTGAGCACCTTTAGAATGGTTAGAGCTCGAAATTTGAGTCGGGATGTATGGATTATCTATGGTTGGGAGACAACCGAAGTCGGTTGATTAGGAATGAATCCAGTTGTTGGAGTGTTTTCCGATCATTTTTTTTAGTGTCCTTGAAGGAGTTTTGTTAGTAAGAAAAGTATTCGAGAAATTCTCGACGGGGTGAAAATTTTAGATTCTAGTTGAGGAAAGTCCAGTGGCAACACAGAAAGGGCTCCGAGTGGATTTGGGAACCCGAGGTTGTGATGTGGTAAAACTATCCAGAGCTGTTTGCGGACATAGACTTCGAGGACGAAGTCTAATCCAAGTGGGGGAGAGTTGTAAAGCCCGTATCCCGGTATGTAATTTCTTTTATTAATTCTTCTCTTTTAAGTTTTATTTATCGTGGATTCCGTCAACGGGGTTAGATGAGTCGGACCTTATAGTCAAATATATCAAAAACGTTGGTTAGTTTGCTAGAAGGTTGTAGTTGAGGGGCTAAATTTGTAAAAGGGCCAAACTTGTGTGTGGTGTTCGGCCCATGCAACCCAAAATAAAAATAAAAAAACGTATCCATGTTGTTTAGGGTGTTGGTTTTCGTGAGTAGCAAGGGAGAAAGGAGAAAAACCCTACGGCCCTCCCTTTCCTTGTGGTGTTCGGCCGGAAAAAAGAGAGAAGAGACGAGAGAGAGAAGCGCCGAGAGGGAGAGAGAGCCGAGAGAGAGAGAGAGTCGCCGGAGAGAGAGAGGGCTCGCCGGAGAGAGGAGACTAACGCCATCGTTTTGCTGCCGGAAAGAGGAGGAAGAAGGGTTCGTCGAGGTAAGTGTATTTCCCTTCTCGTTAGTGTCTTTTGCCATTTTTCTGCCGTGACCCGCCGCCACCACCGCCGCAGCCACGGCTGCCGGCGGTGGGGCCGCCGCTGCGCGCCGCCGGAGTGGCGGCAGAGGGGTGGGTGCAGGTGTGTGCAGGCGCGGGTGTGTGCGGGGTGAGGTTGCGGTGGATGTTGGGAGGTTCCGCCGGAGGGTGTTACCGTAACCACCGTCGCCGCCGCCAATCACCACCACCGCCGGAGGCGGCAGTGGGTAGTGCACGGTTGTTGTCCAGCGTAGTACAACCCTTTCCAGTAAGCTTGTAGGTTGTTCGGGTCTGTTTGGATTAAGCATTGACTTATTGGGATTATAACCTTTAGTTATCATTTTATGTGAAAACGTTTGTCTGCCACTGTTTTGCGACGGCCATAACTTTTCCGTCGTAGATCAGATTGAGGCGAATCCGGTGCCCACGGTTCACATTCTGTGCCGGGCACACTTTTCGTGTTTTAGCGGAAGTCCGGTTCGGCTTCTAGCTAGGCGTAAATTGACTGTTTATACAGCAGGTCCGGATGTGGCAGATCGCGTTCCGTTTTAAAAGTCGCAGTTTCTGCCACTGTTTTGGGAAAGCCATAACTTCTGCTAGGAATGTCGGATTGGGATGAAACCAGTGCCAAAAGTTCCCATTCTAAGTATAGTAAGTTTCTTATGTTTTGCGGAAAAACCAGTTCGGACCGTAGCTAGTGTCAAACTGCTGTTTTATAACGAAAGGTGCTGTTTTTCGCTGTGCAGTTAATCAGTTTTGTAAAATCCATAATAAATTGTAGAAAAATCGTTAGGAGGTGTATAATATGTCCTCGGAACCCTAACTCTGAGCACTTTCTGGTTATGAAATTTAATTGAGGATTTTCTGGGTTTATGGAGGTCGGAACAGGTCCCGAACAGACCTGTTTGGTTAGACCGAAAAGTCATTTTAGTGACGATTTAAGGGTGCGTCGTGTTTTAGGGTCCGGGTCACGTGTTAATACATTTTAACGATTGTTTAGGTGTTGGGAAGTGATCTTGGATTTGTGAAGCTTGAATTATTGTTTGTGAGCTAGGCGCGTTTACGAGGTGAGTTCTCTCACTATAACTAATGTCGGTTACTTTTCACATTACGATTTGTACGTGTGTGGTAGTTTTAATTGTTTGTGATGCGGGACTAAATAGTGGGCGTCTAGTCGGACCTTTATTGTTATGACTACGCGGGTGACGTAGGAGTTCGGTGGGGCCGAGGTTTATATACGCGGGTGGCGTAGTGACTCGGCGGGGCCGAGGTTTATATTCGCGGGTGGCGTAGGAACCCGGGGGAGCCGGGTAATGCTTGCACGGTTATTGTGTGGTCGGGTGGACCAGCTTATGCCTTTGAGTGTGATGGTGTAGGTATGCATGTTTATGATTTGTTCGTAGACTTGTATGTTGTTTATGTGCAATTATCTGTTTAGAGGTGGTGTGGAAGTAACTGTGTTATTTATGGTGTCTGAATTCACTAAGCTTCGTGCTTACCCTTTCCCAATAAAATTGTGGTTTCAGGTGCGAGTGGCTCCAAGGCGTGACGAGTACACACTGGCGCGTGGGAAGAGTTGATTACTTTTATGATTTTAATTTTAGACATTTATTCCGCTGTTTATTGTTCGTAAGAATATTAATTATGAGTTTGCAAACGAGATGATTGAATTATTAAATGAGTTTTTATTAATGAAATGTTACTTTAAAAATTTTAAATTCCTTGTAATTTTTGGGACGTTACAACTGAAGAGAAGTTGTGAGAAATACCCTTACTCTCAAGGAAGGAATCAAGAGAACTGTTTTTGAATTCAGTCCCATGATCACTCCTTATTGAGCGAACGGTCAGATTGTTCAGGGTTTCCATCTTCCGAACAAAGGTGATGAGTTCTTCAGGGGTGTCACTCTTTGAACGGAGAAACATTACCCAAGTGAAGCGAGAGAATTCATCAACTATGACCAGCGTATATTTCTTTCCAGCGATGGATTGTTTGTTAACAGGGCCAAACAAATCCATATAGAGTAGTTGTAGAGGAGATGACACTGAAGAAACTTGCTTTGATTTAAAGCTTGCTTTGGTCTTCTTCCCTTTGTCACACGCTGAACATAAAGACTCTTTGGCGTATGAATGCTGAGGTAGACCAGTGACTAACTCTTTTGAAGAAAGAGTGTTCAGTGTCTTGAAATTTAGATGAGATAGCCTCTTATGCCATAGCCAGTTGACATCAGATGAGGCCTTTGAGAAGAAACGGGAGTTCTCAGTGGTTGTTGAGTCCATGTTTATTACATAAACATTTTCCAAACGATAACCGTTGAGAGCTATCATCTCCTTTTTGTCAGCGACAAAGCAGGATTCCTTAGTAAAGATTACTTTGTTATCCATGTCGCAAAGCTGACTGATGCTTAGAAGATTATGCTTCAGCCCTTCAACATATGCGACTCTTCTGAAGGAGGTTGTACCATTTGAAAGTACACCATACCCTCGGGTATGTCCTTTTCCATTTCCACCGAAAGTCACAGAGGGACCCTTCTCTTCCTTGTATTCAGCGAGCAGGCTTTTCTTTCCAGTCATGTGTCTAGAGAATCCGCTATCGAGATACCAGATACCCTTCTTAACCTGCAATACAAAGGAAGATTAGTTTTTCTTAGGTACCCACTTGACCATGTATACACATTTGTCAGTGGAAGTAGTTGGAATGGAAGATTCAGCAGTCTTCGCAGCATTTGAAGATTCAGCTTTGTCTTTCTTCACTTTGGTTTATTTCTTAACTTCAGTGGTAGGATTCACCTTGACCTGATTTGCACCAGGGTTGGTCTTCTTTGCCTTGGGGCAATCTTCACCTTAGCTATCTTTTCAGCTTTGGTGGTTGTGGGACACTTGCTAGCAATATGATCGGTAAGTCCACAGTGATAACATTTCCTATAACTAAAAATAGTTCTAGGACCATTTAAATGCTGAGCTTTTGATTTCGAATTAGAAGTGCCAGCACCAAGTTAACTATTGGCTTTAGAAATGGGACGAACATTCAGTTCTTCAAATTTCTTACCAAGGACATCCACTCTGAGTCTAGGAGTAGATCGCTGAATAGATCCAGAGATCTGCTTCCTTGATCCAGAGGAATGAGCCACTGAAGCTTTAGAAGCATTCAGCTTTGGTACTAAGGTACCCTTCGGAGGATTCTGGTAAATAACAATTCTTTTACCTTTGTCTTTAGAGACAGAGGTAGGTTTTGAATAAACCATTTTCTCCTTGCCTTTTGAGGAGGTAGGAGTTTCCTCAGGGATTGGTGTATTGGACGAGGAGCACTGAGAAGATGAAGTATCAGCGACTAAGGATACGAACGTTCCAAATTTAAGCATTGAACGCTCAGTGGTTGGTTTTGGAGTATCATATTTGTAACCCAAACCACGTTTATCACTCAGGGGAATCTGAGACTTTATTATCTCAGTGATCTTTGTTGAAGAATTACACCATCCTTCAACAGTAGCTTTTTCAGCTTTTAATGCAGCGATAGCTTCTGCTCGTTCGATTTTGACTAGCTGATTTAAATATACTTGATCTTTAAAATCTTCTTCAATTTTAGAAAGGTTTTCTATTAGAAGGTGGCAGTTTTTAAGCTTTTCAGCGAGATCAAGGTTTTGGTTTTCAACCATAGTTTTGCCGTTCATGGCTTCGTATAAACTTCTTGTCAAGAGATCGATCTTACGGAGACTATCAGCTTCATCAATATTTGCAATATTGGTAAAGAAGGAAGGTGATACCTGAATAGCAGATGTTGAAGTGGAGGGAATGTCTGAACTTTCTTCCTCTTCTTCAATCTTGGCCATAAGACATAGATTTGCTTCATCATCTTCAGAGTCAGATGATGATGCTTCTTCATCAGAAGCAGCCCACTCATAGTTAGCCATCAGGCCTTTATTCTTCTTCTTAAAGCTTTTCAGCTTTGCATATTTTTTCTTTCAGCTTTGAATATTTGTCATCTTTATTCCTTGGAACAAAGGATTTCTTTGTAAAAGCTGAGGGTCTAGAAACTTTCTTAGACCTGCACTCGTTAGCGAAATGTCCTATCTTTTCGCAGTTAAAACAAGTAGCAGTAGCCTTATCAACAAAAGCTGATGATCTAGGCTTGTCAGTTATGGAAAGAGGTTTGTTCTTTCTAAACATTTTCTTTTTGGCAAATCTCCTGAACTTCTTAGTTAGGAGAGCCAAAGATTCATCATTATCTGAATAATCAGAATCTGATGACCTTTCAGAGTTACTTTCTAACTCAGTGATAGTGACCGAGGGTCGCTGAGTAAGATGGCTCGATTGCTCATGATTCAGCAACGTGCCATATAAGGTTGAAAGGGTCATTGATTTTAGATCCTTTGACAGCTTGAGACACATAGAATAATTGTCCCAGCTTTCAGGTAAACATTCTAGAAACTTTGTCAGTACTTCAAAGTTAGAATATTCCTTACCAACAGTTTTCAGATCTATAATTAAACAATTAAAACGTTGGTGAACTTCAGAGAGAGATTCATTCTTACCAGAAATGAAGCTTTCGTATTGTCTTACCAGGTTGATCTTTCTTGAGTCCTGGACTTCAGACGTTCCTTCATACTGAACACATATTGTGTCCCACATGGCCTTTGATGTTTTCAGATTCATGACGGAATGGTAGACTTCGTCAGGAAGAGCCATGGATAGTATGGATCTGGCTTTTGTATCTATAGCCACTTTCTTCTTATCTTCGTCAGTCCATTGAAAGATTTCCTTAGGTACCAGCCTTTCTGGAATAGCAGGTCTATTCTCAGCGGCTGGAATAGCAGCATCAATTCTTACAGGGATGAATGGACCATTCTCGAGATAGTAAGGCATAGTAGGGTCTACACCTTCTAAGAAGAGTGTCATCCTATTTTTCCATAAGTTGAAGTTATCTTTGGAAAATCTAGGGGGTTTAGCAAGAGAACCATTGTCTATATAATTTGTGTTTGTGTTGGTGTCCATTTTCAGATAATAGCAAGGAAGAGAAAATATCTTAGATTAGATCTTGTTTATGAGATTAAACAAATCCGCTCTGATACCACTTGTTGGTCCCGAAGGCCTATACAAGTTTATAGAAGGGGGGGGTTGAATACAAACACACAGATTTTACTTTTCTAAATTGTTTATTGATAAATCATTAACAATTTACAGCTTGTTGCGGAAACAAGATTAAGGATAAACCTAAATCTAAACAAGTTGGAACACTAAGATTTCTTGCACTAAGAGAGATAAGGAAATTACTAATAATAACCTATCTTGAGATAAGAGATTAAACTTGTCCAGAGTTAGCAAGTTACTTCAAATGAAGTGGGTTCATCTCTTTATATACTGCATGCATTTAATGCAAGTCAGTATACACTTTACACGTGTCATCAGCTGGTTGGTTGCATGTCATTGACCTTCGTTGACAACCTTAGTAGCCGCATGGATGACAGTGTAGTATCAGAGTGGTTGTACGATTTCAGACAGTCGGAGGTTCTTTTCTGACATTTCGTACGGAGTCATGCAAGGGGTGGTTAAGACAAAAGTACTTTGTACGGAGGACTTCATGATCAGCTTTCGTTGATTCAGAGCATTATCATTTTCTATTCAGCGAATGATAAAGTTCAGCGATAGCTGAAGTCTTGTACTTGATACTTCACGTTGAGTGGACAAATCTGAGTCTTCGCTGATCCGCATCAGTTCATTAGGAGACTTGTCGCTGGTTCTTGAGCTTGATCTTCGACTTCAGCGTAGAACCTTTGTTGACGTGAATCTTGTCTTCAGGGGTCATAAGTAAACAACTAACTTATCAGCGATCATCATAATGACTGAACAGACTCAGAGCATTAATGGTGAACAGTGTTCGCTGAATGTTTAATTTAAAGAGCGAGAGTTCCTATCAGCGGTACTGTAAGATCTTAGTACTTATCAGCGATAGTGAAACTCTGATACATATTGTTTACTTACAATTTTCACTAAGTATAAGAGAGGGTCATTATCAAATCACTGAGGGTTTGGATCAACAGTAGCCTCTGTTGTTTTCTCTGTTTGGTTCTCCCCCTCAGGATGACCTGATGCATCATCATCATTAGGGTCATCCTGCCTCCTTTCTTTAGAACTTTCTGCCCTACAAGTATTTTCGAGATTCTTTGCAGCTTGTTGCCTTATCTTTTCAAGATAAATCTTGATGGAGTTTTTTAATGTAGAGGTTGCACTTCTTTCGAATTCAGCATCATGTATTCTGGCAGAGGTTGTGACAGAAGATTCGGCAGCAGACTTCATCTGGGAGAGAGCTTGTTGTACCTCTGTAGACAAGGCGTCCATTTTGGTATTTAGACTTGTAATGGCTCCTGAAGTAGTCTCTGTAAAAATAGAAAAGCAACTTTGCAACTCCTGTAGTTTTTGTTTCACAGAGGTTATAAAGGTTTGCAAGTCATCCTTTGTCACATGAGAGTCAGTGGTAACCTCTGGAGGAACACATCTATCCCCAGAGTGAGTCCCTGTTCCTGGGACACCTTCGTTCACCCCTGTTTTTACGTTGAGGGTTGAAGAATTTCCTTCTGATCCTTGAGGAGAAACTTGTGTTCCAACCTCTACAGAAGTTCTGTGAAGGTCAGTGTCCAAATCCACTCCAGAGGTGGGTATTAGAATGTCCTTCTGTTGACTCAGAGACATGTCTAGAGTCTCTTCATTTCTGTGCTCTCTACTCCTCTCTGAAAGAAGGTTGGGCCCTATTGTTGTATGCGTGGCAGAGGCAACATATGCCTCTGTTAGGAGTGCGATTGTGGTCTCGGGAAAATGACCATGAACTACGGGTAAGTCCTTTAGAGAGGACTCCCCTGGAATGGTTTCCCTAGGTTTATGTGGCACAGAGGTTGAAAGAGTAACCTCTGGCGGGTCGGTTTGGGTTGGGGTCGAGCTGTGCGGCTCTTTTTCAATAACGCCTTCTGCCGCTAGACCGGCGGTGTTAGATATGTGGTTTGCACTGGGAGGGGGATGGAGATTTGTGCCTTCTTCTTCTGCGATATCTTTTTCTGTAGGACCCTCTGTGGTTTCTACCCTAACCTCTGTGGTTTCTACCCTAACATCTTCTGTGCGTGTAGGGGTTGGTTCCTGAGTGTTAAGCTCTGGATGGAGAAAAGGATTGTGCAGAACCTCTGGAGTCTGACATTGAATGTTCTGAGGAGTTTGATCATGTTCATCCAAGTTTGAGGCTATCGTGTAGTTGGGTGTCTCTGTCGATTCATGAGACAATGGTTCTGCAGTCCATCCTGATGGATCTAAGGTGTGAGCTATTTCGGTTTGGATGAGGAAGGCATTAAAGTCTCCCTGTTGATCTGCATAGTTTATTGGGGAGGGAGGTTGCAGAGGTATAGTTTGGTCTTCCTCTTCCTGTTCGACTCCCTCTGTAATGGACTGCAGAGGTGATGTGGGTTTCTTCTTTTTTGACTTCCTCCTTTTTGGCTTAGGGGCTCCCTCCTCTGTGGATTTGGTTTTTCGTTTCTTTTGTTTTGGAGGGGAGGGAGGTGCAGAGGATCCTGTTTCTGTTGCAGGGGGTGGAGATGGTTGAGCTGCAGAGGTTGAAGTTTCCTCTGTGGGTTTCCTTTTCTTGCTCTTCTTTTGGGGTGTGGTTGCAGAGGTTTTTCTTTTAGTTGAAGGGATAATGGATTCTCCCTGTTTGTGGAACCTCTCTTGTATTTGCTTATGTTTCTTAAACGCTACTTCCCACTCTTCTTCTGTCATCCTTTCCACTACATCTAAATCTAATGGGGCTCCCTGACGCGGGGGTGTCACAGGACTTGGTTCTGGAGTCCTGTGGACGCGTATATATTCTAACTTCATCTCTTTATTTTTGACATATCCCAGAAGGTAATTTGACAGAGGTCTGTAGTGAGGGTAACCATCTAGATGTTCTGTTGGAGTGTTCTTTGACATGGCAAAGAGTTTGGTGGTTGGTCCCTCTATTGGCCATTGTTGCATAAGTAGCAGAGGCTCGAGTAAAACTCCGAGAAGTCGTTGGTATTGCAGAGGTGGTAGATAATTCGTTGTACTTTCTTTTGTCTTAATCGTGGCAATCTTTCTATCAATGGTGTTAACCATTTCTTTCATCATTATGGTGGCATAATCAAGAGGAATATCATAATATACCCCATACATGATGGATAGAATTTGATGTGAACTCTGGTCAGGGCTGTCTATCTTTCCAGTGAGGCATCTGTTTAAGATTGAGAATAGGGTATTCCACAGAGGTGGTAGTCTGCCTCTGCAGAAATCGTTTCTTTTTCTTAGGGTTGTGTTGTACCCCTAACATTTCCAAAAATCTGCAGATCTCCTCATCTATTGGTTCCTCTGCAAACTGTTTTATACCTAGAATACCTCTTGTTGGAAGATTGAACTCAAGTGAGAACATTGTTCTGTTGAACTTGAGTTCAATATGCTCGGATTTATCAGGTGTAGATATGTATCCTTTGGTCTGTCTGTCATTTGAATCGTATCTGCAACTCTGCCAGAACTGATTGAAATACCTAACTGAGATTTTGGTGGCGGTTTTGGATAGAAGAGGGTAGAGAAAATGGTTTTGAAGAATGTGGAGAAGAAATGGCATGTGCTTCTCCAAAAGCAGTTTCCGATGGTACTAAATAATAGTTATTGGATTTTAAAGGAAGAGTTTGCTCGAAATGTTCATGAGCAATAAAATCTTGGAGATGGGTTGTTGGGATAAAGTTTGCTTTGTCGTCGGAGTTGTCTTGTTCTTGGTTGCTGACGATGTTAGGATGTTGGGAGTGCTCAGATACCACTGGAGAGTGTTCAGGGGTTTTCGCCGGAGAGGTTTGTGCAGCATGTGAACTGGAAGCCATTTTTGCAATTAAGAACAGATGAAGTTTTGAGAATAGTTGCAGGTTCCCCGGAGAAGAAAGAAATTTCAAAAGTTTTTGTGAGGAGAGGTACTTTGGGTTTTATACTGAGGAGTAATAGTTAGAATCTGAAAGGGTTAATATATGGAGGTGAATAATATTTGGGGTACGCACTTGAGTGGTTACGGTTGGTTCTACTTTCCAGGAGAACGTGTGTTGTGTACGTCCAATGAAAATGTGACACGTCAGCGGTGTCAGAGCATGACTTGACGTCGTACGAGGCCCATTAATGCTTGGCGCGTGTGTTTCTTTTCCTCTATATATTTTTCACTCGCAGTAAAATAGCCGTTATTGTTGCAGAAATTTCTAAAGTAAAAACTGACAGAGGCTCTGTGATTTACAGAAGTTCTGTGATTTGAAAACCTTGTTTTTCTTTCCTCTGTAGGTTGTACCTAAAAACGTTTGAAAAAGCATTGGAGAGGATCGATAGATTTTTAGCGAATAAATTGCTTTCACAGAGGTTTTGGAACTCTGTCAGAGCCAGCAGAAGCTCTATGAGAGGAAATTTCTCATAACTAAAAATCTATTAAACTTTTTGATCATCCAAGTTTTTAATTGTTTTAAGAGATGTTTTTAGGACATATTTGGAAGTTGGTGTCCTAGAAAACTGTTTTGGAAAAAGGTTTTGTGCAGCAAAAAGTTTGACATGTGATGGTCTACATAAGTTCATTATTGTGGGAAGAACTCTGTAACCAATGACTTTTGTTGCAGTGCATTTGTACGCAATGATTCTCTTTGAAAATGACACCCAAGGTGATCGACAGAGTTTCCAAGATTATTGATTTATGATCATAGAGCTTTTGCCTGCAGAACCTCTGTTGGACTCAGCAGAGGCTCTATGACCTTAAATTTCTAATAATGGAAAGCTCAATATTCTTTTTGATCAAATTTTATTTGGAATTTTTTTAATAATGTTTCTAGAACATATTTAGAAATTTGTGTCCTAGAAAATTATTTTCAAAAAGAATTTGTACGAGATACCAACCTTTTTGTTCTTCTTTGTCCGGCAAAGTTCTTTTCTTTTGTTGATGTCATCTTTTCCTTGGCTCCCCCTTTACCTATAAATCTCTGTAGATTAAGCAAGGTCTCCTTTTGCTCCCCCTTGATCTAATCAACCTCTGTAGATCAAGTGGTTTTCCTTCTGCTCCCCCTTGGCTTATAAATTTCTGTAGATTAAGCAAGGTCTCCTATTGCTCCCCCTTGATCTAATCAACCTCTGTAGATCAAGTAGTTCTCCTTCTGCTCCCCCTTGACTTATGCTTGGTTTTAAAATGTGAAGTATAGAACATAAGTCAAGTGTGTTAGAGGTTCTGTGAGTATCGTCAGATGTTAATTCATGTCACTCATTTCAAGACCTTTGTTTATGACTCCATCGTCTTTAATGTACCCCTTCTTGTCTCCAAAGGTCATAGGTCCACCATCGAGTTTTTCTTTGTACGTAGACAGAAGACCTCTGTTGCTAGTTATGTGCCTCGAGCATCCGGAGTCTAGTTACCATATTAGCACATACTGCTTCTGCAAGACAATCAGAGAGTTTTAGGTACCCATATCCACATGGGTCCTTTTTTGTTAGAATTTTCATGACATGCTTTGTTGAACTTGTTATACACACCAGAAATGAATAGCTTTTGAGTATTTTGAACAAGTGTAGAGCCTTTCACTATCCAAACCAATTTCACCCTTCTAAAAGCTTGATTAACTATGTTGTCTAGCCTATGATCATGGAAAAATTTAGAAGTGGAGGTCTGAATTTTTGAAAATATATTTGGCTTAATGAACCCTTTTGAAAAACTTTTTCTTTTTATTGAACTTGAACTTGAAGTTGTTTTAAGTGAATAATTTGAGTCTGCAAAGTCAAATTCCTTGAGCCTTTTAGCTAAATTATTCTTTTCTTTAAGATTCAAATCAAACTTCTTTAGAAGATCTGATTTATACACTTTCTCCAACGTAATCTTGGCTGACAAAACAGATAGTCTTTTTGTCAATTTGGACATTTCAGCTTTAAAAACCTTTCTTTCTCGCTCAAAAACATCTTTTAAACACTTTGTTTGAAATCCTTCAACCTTCACCTTTTCAGACTCTTTTCTATTAAAATCATGCTCTTTCTCCTCCTTTTCAAGAGTTTTCTGTAACTCTGAAATTTTGCAAGAAAACTTCATAGATTTTGTTTCAAAAATGGTTCTCTCTTTTTCAAATTTCTCTCTCTCACAGATCACAAGTTTCTCAAAATCAGAAATCAGACTAGAAAATTTTAAACATTTGAGTTTAAGTCTTTTCTTCTCTTCTTCAAAAATTGTCTTAACTTCCTCAAACTTCCCTTTCTCCTATTGACAAAGCTTTTCTAACTCAGATAATTTCCTTTTCAGTTTAATATTTTCACAGTTTAGAAGTTTAACTGATTCTTCAAGCTTAGCAATTTTATCTGAATCACTAAGAATGCTCTTGTTCCTTTCATCTAGTTCTTTCTCAAGAGTAGGAATTATCTTGCGAAAATTTGTACCTAGTTTCGAATAATAATGAGAATCAGCATCACCACAGAATTTTATTCTAGACATTGTTACTTGAGAAATCTAGAGACAAATGAATAATGATTCAATCACCGACAATAGTGCACTTTAATGGAGTTTTAACGAAAGAAACAGTTTCTAGTTTTACCAAATATCGAATAATTTGAAAATGGCTGAAAAACAGAATCTGTTTGAAGGAATGAATAACAGGTTAAAATCAGACCACGTTTCTACCAATAATCTTGTTAAACGAGGATCGCTTGATTAAAAATTAAGCTTCGCTCTGATACCAATTGTTGGTTCCCGTATTTGATTAACAATGATTATCTAATCTATTAGTTCACATAAGATGTGTTGCGGAAGTGTATTTGAAGAACTAACATATATGTTTATATAGAAACAACACACAATATCAAATAATCAGTGTTTGAAGAACAGATGAATATCTCAAAGATTACTGTATTTGATATATATTAAGAACACCAAGAACTTCAAAGGATTGACAAGAAATATGCAGTTAATGGTGTGTGTGTTATGCTTAAGCTTAAAGATATATGAGTATTTTCGTGATGTTAAGCTTAATAGAAGAACTCAACATGAGTCTTCTATTTATACTACTTCTAAAGGGGACATACTTTAGACAATAAGGACTGATCTACAGTAGACAGGATTGGGTGAATAGTAGCTTGGTACGATGTTCATTTAATGCGTATGTTCCAATTTTGACAGAGCCCAATCAGAGTTTGATACGTGTAGTTGATGTCAGGGCACGCCTGGAACAAGTGGATGAACGGATCCTGGAACAGTAGAAAGATATTTGTAAATCTTCTAAGTCTTTAGTATAAACCGCAGAGGTTCTGTCAAGGGTGACAGAGGTTCTGCGGCTCGGTCCTCTGTGAGCAGTACTTCTGTAGTTCGTTCTTTGGTCTTGGCGTTTCTTGATTGATCTTTTTGTTTCCTTCGGCAGAGCTTTGGTGACACTCCGTAGAACTTCTGTGATCATTCGGCAGAGCTTCTGTCGAAGTCTTCTATACTTAGCCTATTTTTCAATAGTTCTAATATTATGAATATTGGAGCTAACAAGGAGGAATTTCCACAGCAGAAGAAACCAAGTCGATTTGTTGATTTACGATTTTCTCAACATGGTCTTTGAATTGTGAGCGTGATTGCTGAATGGCTATTCTGATCTCCAACCACTCAGAGAAACCGTACTTCTTGATTGAAGAAACATAAATGGTTTCTTTAGTACCATTTTCTCTGAGTATGTCAGCTTTAACAACAGGAACCTTCAGATAATATCTTCCCCTGATGTACACCTTGGGGATTCTGGCAACCCGAGATCGATAGTGCAGTCTTTCTTTGCACCATTCCAAGGTAGAGTCGGATACCTTGGTCTTTTCTTCGATGTTCTTTTGGGCGTCTTCCCATAATTGGCGTTGAACCTCGATGGGAGTCTTCTTCAGTGCGGGTCATTCACCGATTGTTGGACAAGCTGGATGGCGTAGGCCTTGTCTTTTTCTTCAGCTTCCCTTCGATCGGTGAGTAGTCTTTCAGCTCTGAGGTGATCAGCGATCTCTTTCTTTGTCAGTCTGAAATTAGTAGGGTCAGGGATGACTTTGGAACGCGGGAGGATGATTCGCTGATCTTCAAGCTTCTTGATCATTGCTTCTCTCTTTTCCAGATCCTCTTCACTTAGCTTTTGAGGAGCCAAGGAAGGTCTGTTTTTGTGAGAGAGCAGTTATTCTTCTTGTTCATCAATCTCAGCGAGATCTAAGATTGGGATTATTTCTTCAGCACTAGGGGTTGGGATTATTTTTGATGCAGTAGGAGGAGCTTCAGCTTGATCCTCAAGCAGGAGAGAGGACTGGCTGAAACACAACGATCGTTTAAGTAAGATCATTTGGGAAAGAAAGAGATAGAGAAAAGAATGAGGGTTAAGCGTTTAGAGGTTTTATGGAGAGGAGGACTGAGATAGAGAAGGGATAGAGGAGGGATGCAGTGTAAGGGAAGAAAAAACATTGTACCTGACAAACTGGCTTTTGAAGCATGATCGTCAGATTGCCTTCTGCAGCGAGGCCTTTATTTTTGCTTTTGTCCGCTTCAGACGCTGCAGGCTTTGTCTTCGTCCCCTCCCCTGATGGTTCATTTATCATGACCCGTTTTTGAGCTGGGGCATTCTTGATTGGCTGGATGAAGAAGAAGTCGTCATCATCATCTTCATCATCATCATCATTTTTAGGAGATGATGATGGTTCATCATCAGCGATGTCGACGATTTCATCGTCTTCAGCTTCTTCTTCAGATTCTACCTCGTTAGCATAGGGTTCGGTTACATCATCAACATCCTCGGGTTGCTCATCGAGTTGCTCCCCTCAAATACAGAGGAAGGTTTCTCGGTTCCCTCAGGGTTTTCAACTCCCTGAGGTTGTTCAGTTGTAGCAGCAGCAGTATCAGAAACAATACTCTCCCCCTCAGTGTTATGGGGAAGGTCTTCAAGAGTTTTCTTCTCCCCGTCAACACTATGGGGAAGGTCTTTAGTCTTCTCCCCCTCTTCCACATGATGAGTGGGGGAGGAAATAACAGCAGCAGTAACAGTGTGCATTGGGTTACTGACTTCCAGGCCAGTAATCCCAACACAGGTTTCAATCTGTGCTAATCTGTCTTCCAGGACAGATATAGCAGGATTGATTCTTTGAAGAACCTCTCGATCCACCTGAGTAAAGTGCGAAGGAGCACAAGTAGCAGCTTTCAGGCGGTCGAGGATTTGCTGCAGTAGATCTTTGATAGTGCCAACCTCACCCTTAAGAGTTCCAACCTCTGCCTTCAATGATGTGACTTCATTGGACAGGGTGGTGAAGTTTGTTGCGAGGGTGGTGTTGGTGGAGTTGAGATTGTTGATGGAGGTGGAGTGGTCACCGACAGTAGTAGCAAAACTGCCAATGTGACCTCCAATCTTCTCCATATCAGCACTGGAGGCTTTTTTTTCTACCTCGGTGGTCAGCTTTTTGAGATTCTCTCCAGCGTCTGTAACCGCTGAAGAGTTAGCAGATAGTGTGGTGGTGTGAGATTCCACATTCGTCACCAGATCTTTCAGGGAGTTGTGAATATCTCCCATATTAGGACCTGCAACAGTTAATAACTTATGAACAAAGGAAAACTCAGAAGTTGGGGATTTTGAGAGAGGAGTGTGTATGGTTTTGTGTATACCTGCAGGCGGGTTGGTGAAGTCCTCGAAACTTTGATAACCTGAGAAGTGTTCCATGTCGCCATCCAGAGTGCCTTGGCGCATAGAAGTGCCTGCAGATCCTATATTTTGATGCATCATCCCCTGTAAAGTAGCAGCTGATGTATCGAGGATTATGTTCTGTGCAGAGAATAGGGGGAATACAGGTGGAGTGTCCCAAGCAATAGTGGGCGGAATGATGGTTGAGAAGAGGGATTGGGTGCGGGGTTCAGCGTTGGATCCGCTGAGAAATACTTCTTCAGTCTGTAGAGAGCCTGAAGGAGGGGGGTTTAGTTCCAAGTATATAACTTCAGCGTTTAGAGACGCTGAAGTCGGTATGGAAGGGGTGGCTTTATCAGCTGTGGCAGAGCGTACCACAGAGTCTTCAACCTGTGAAGGTTTGGGGGGTTGCTCCTTGGTTTTCTTGATCCTTTCAGAATCAAGTTGGGTAGTAGAGTGTTTCCTTTTCTTAGAAGGAGTGTGTAACGACCCGAAATCCTGTACATAGTTCAAATAGCAAACATTGCATAACGTCGTTAAAACAGGAGATACATTATATAACAAATACGGTCCTCTAGTCTTTTACAAACATTCAGTACATCAGTACAAACGTTTACATAGTAAATTACATCATTACCAATATGCTATATCTACTAAACACATCATAGTCTTCCACTACATAGTCCTCCCAAAAGCTATTCTCCGTTTAACCTCCTTATTTGCTCTTACTCGATCCACGACCTGGAATACATATTTTTAAAACAAAAATGAGGGTTAGACCTTGAGGTCTAGTGAGAAAATCCCCGTTAGTTAAAAACCATTTGCACAACATCATACACATAATTCATATAGGAATACCAAATTAAGACTCATGCATCAGGTATCTTTCCATCTCATTCTCTTGGCCATATTAATTGGTTGCGAGCCAACTAATCAATTTACACCACTGTACTAAATACAGCCAACACCACTGTCACTCTGTACAGCCAACATACACCGGTCCTAAGCCCGGCCAACTGTAACACCCGGAAAATTCACGTAAGTAAATTTAGTTCCTCTTATACCGTTTGATGTACCATCCCGGCTTGTAGATTTTGTAAAGTGTAGAACTTCGTGTGCGTGCATGTAATCTCTTAGAGGCTCATGTATGGGTCTCGTCTTGTCGCCTAAAATAACGATTTTGGACTCTAATACCCTCGTAAGGACCAGTTTTGACGCAAAAAGAAGACGGACAGCAGCTGGGGTGGGGATGGAGACATTGCCCCGCGACAATGCCCTGGGCAAAGTCGCTGGGGCATAGTCGCGATCAGCTGCCCATGAGTTGAAATCGAGTAGAAAGTGGTACCTAGAGGGCGACATTGCCCCGCGACAATGCCCTGGGCAAAGTCGTTGGGGCATAGTCGCGATTATGGGTCGAGGTGCTGTTTCTTATATCGTTTTGGTAGGATTTTGAGAGCATTGGGTATCACTTTCAGCTCCAGAACTCTCTCCATCTTTTAGGGCGATTTTGGCTTCCAAGTAGGTTAAGGGATTCTCATCTTCAAGAGAACTCAAGTGTCCAAGAGACTTTCTCTCCATCTAGGGTTTTGGGATTTTACCACAAATATTCTAAGGTGAGTAACTTGAACTCAAAAGTATACTTGATACATAATTTACTCTATCATTTCAATTGTTTCTAACAAATTTACCTTGAAGTATATTTTGGGTCAATAAGCTCTTGTCTCCCTAAAGAGGAGGTTTAAATGGGCTTGATGGTAAGAATAGGGTTATGTAACAGCTTACTCTACTTGGATTTGTATATTTCATGATAGTATTTATTTGGAATTGGTTAAACCCAAATATTAGGGTTTGGAGCTTAATGAATTAAGCTATGTCTTAATAAAGGGATTATGACTTCATGATGAAAGTGACTTAATATGTAATTTGGTATACGTATAATTGCTAGATGACAAAACTCTTATTATCACATGTACATATGTAGATAACTTGAGTGCTACTTAAATGTAGAAATTACTTGCTTAATGGGATGATTGGACCGTCTTAGTGGAAGTAATGTATGGTGTTGGGAATTACTTGGAGTAGTTATTTGCTGGTGTTCATAAATTGGAGGAGTCCCTAAGTAGGCACTAGGAAGATATAGTCTTGGGCACCTACCTTGGAGGTTTGTGTATCGATCCACGCCGTCGGGATGTATACCTTGTAGGTAGTCCCGATGTGCCGGGCCTTGAGGCGTTACCTTGGAGGTAGACGCTAAGGTATATCTTCAATTATGGTGTAACTTGGGTTGGTGTTTGGGTCTTCCCATAGAGTCCAAATTGTAAATGATCAAGTTGATATTCTTTATATGAAATAATTACATGTTTTACTATATGTTTGACTCACTAGGCAATTAAAGCCTAACACTTGTTGTTTGTCTAATGTGTATCACAAGTTCTAGTGGTGCCGTCATTAAGAAGGCATAGTTGGGGACTTGTGAGCGTGGGATACTTTTGAGATGCCAAAGATAGAAGATCAAACATTGGACTAATTATGACACCTTTTGTAATCTTATTTCTATAGTAGAGATTAGATTAGTCGGTTGTCAGTTAGTTGTCAATATTACATCTTGTTTGTAAACATGCATATGTATATTCACTTTTTATAGCTCGTGCAATGGCATTATATATCACTCTTCCGTTTTATGGAAGTTTTTGTTGACCCTGTTTTTGGGGTGTCACAAGTTGGTATCAGAGCTCTAGTTTAAGTGACCTAGGTATTGACTGTAGTATGCCTAGACTTAAGCTGAGAAAGAGTCATCGACAATCACTACAATGGGTAGATATCCTAGGATGGGAGAGTGTTAGGAATTGTGGAATTACGTTTGTTGAGAATTATGATGACGGTAACGAGAATGCTTGTGTGAAACATGTTCATAATTTCACCTAGCTAATGCTATTATGAATGCGTTGTTACATAAGTATGCTTGACTACTATTATTGTGATGATTAATGAATGTACGAGTACGCAACTTTAGTCTATTCCTTACCATTATTCTCGCATGTTTGACAGACTAAGATGGTGAACACGCGAGGTCAACATCAATCAGCACTGGACGGCCACACCGCGACCGAATCTACGGCCGACCAGCTGGCTAATGAAGCAGCGGCCGGACGTCCTCCGAGGCCACCCGTCCTAGGTGGAGGATCGGAACATATACCAAGAACCAACATCGGCACCTCCGATCCTGTAATAGAGGAAAATACCCTCGAAAACCGATTGAAAGATATTATGCTTCAAGCTATGACCTCTGCCATGGCTCAACAGCAAGAAATGCTCATGAAATTGTTGGAGGACCGGGACCACAGTCATCGACCCATTGAGACAGTGGCGGATAATGCAGGAAATGGGTCAGGCGGTCTTGGGAATGTAGCAGTAGCACAAGAGCAAGCAAACGTGCGTGACGGGAGGAGAGAAAGGGGGTGTTCGTATAAGACTTTCCTTGGTTGCAAACCACCGGAATTCGCCGGAACTACCGACCCTCTTCGGTGTATGTATTGGATCCAGGAGATGGAAATGGCGTTCGAGGCTAGTGAATGCGAAGAATCCCAACGTGTTAAGTTTGCTTCTCATCTTCTCAAGGGCGAGGCCCTTACTTGGTGGAATCTCACCCGTTCGTCTCTCACGCCCGAAGTGTTGGCCAAACTCACGTGGCCAACGTTCAAGAAGAAGATTCTCGACAAGTATTGTAGTGAGAGGGCTCTAGACAAGATTGAAGAGGAGTTCTGGGGATTGAAGAAAGGGAATATGACCATGATCGACTACTCAAAGGCGTTTCTTGAAAAGTTAAGTTTAGTGGAGCATCTGGCTCCCGATGAGAAAATGAAAATAAAGGCGTACCAACGGGGATTGCCAGCCGAGATGAAGACGGCCGTGAGGAACGCCAAGGTGACGACTGTACAGGAAGAAATTGAAGAATCGTTGTTGGTGGAAGACGATTTGACTCGGGGAAAGTTGGAAAGTGGGCATGCAGGTGAGAAAAGAAAGTGGGAAAGACCGTCCGGGCCCGTTCGACAACAAAGGCAGTTTACCGGGAATCGAAGCGGGGATAACCGCCATGACGCAAGGTGGTGTAACCGATGCAGGAAACACCATGTTGGCCCATGTAATACCCAAACGCACTCGAACTCGCAAGGGTGTTACAAGTGTGGAAAGAATGGGCATTATGGTCGGGATTGTCCCACGAAGGGACTGACTTGTTTCGAATGTCGTGAAACGGGTCACGAAAAGAGGGACTGCCCGAAGTTGAAGTCGAGTGGAAGTGGGGGACCCAAGGCGGAACCACCGAAAGCAAAGGGGAGAGCTTTTCAGATGACAGCCGAGGAGGCAAAGACTTCGACGGACGTAGTGTCGGGTACGTTTCTTCTAAACTCCGTACCTACGCGTGTATTATTCGATTCGGGTACAAGTTTTTCTTTTGTGTCGATGTCCTTTTGTCAAATGTTGTCTGTGCCCACTAAATGTTTAGACGAAGCCCTAGTGGTAGAAATAGCCGGCGGTGGTCAAGTTTTAGTTCGGGGTATTTTGCGGGGTTGCACTTTAGAAATCGAAGGAAGGAAATTCTCAATCGATTTAATGCCAATAGTGATCGGAGGGACGTGGTGGTCGGAATGGATTGGTTAGCCAAAAACCAAGCCGAAATCTTGTGCGCAAAGAAACTGATTCGCATACCTTCTCTGGACGGGAGTCACATAATTATTTATGGGGAACGAAGGAGGGGGGATATATCAATTATTTCAATGTTGAAGGCCCGGAAATGCTTGGTCAAAGGGTGTGCATCCTTCATTGCATACGTTATCGATGCCAAGTTGGAGAAAAGGAAGATAGAATATGTAAAAGTGGTACGTGAGTTTCCTGACGTGTTTCCGGAAGACTTACCGGGTTTACCACCGGACCGCCAAGTGGAATTTAAGATAGACTTGGTACCGGGGGCGGCTCCAATAGCTAGAGCTCCCTATCGTTTGGCTCCATCCGAGATGCAAGAAATAATGACGCAACTTCAGGAACTCTTGGAGAAGGGGTTCGTAAGGCCGGGTTCATCTCCTTGGGGAGCGCCGGTTCTATTTGTAAAGAAGAAAGATGGCACAATGCGCATGTGTATAGACTATCGGGAGTTGAATAAGGTAGCCGTGAAGAACAAATATCCACTTCCTAGAATCGATGACTTGTTTGACCAACTTCACGGGGCGGGATGCTTC
Organism: Saussurea involucrata; assembly: GCA_033807775.1. Classification (NCBI taxonomy): domain Eukaryota; kingdom Viridiplantae; phylum Streptophyta; class Magnoliopsida; order Asterales; family Asteraceae; genus Saussurea; species Saussurea involucrata. Next base: position 126,790,712 of record CM066320.1, read on the forward strand.
TCGAAGATCGACTTACGTTCGGGCTATCATCAAGTGAAAGTTAAGGAAGACGACGTCCCAAAGACAGCGTTTCGAACATGCTATGGCCATTATGAATTCTTAGTAATGTCGTTTGGACTGACGAACGCACCAGCGGTATTCATGGATTTGATGAATCGGGTGTGCCGACCTTTTCTTGACAAGACAGTAATTGTCTTCATATATTATATTTTGGTGTACTCCAAGAATGAAGTAGAACACGAGCTGCACCTACGAGAAGTGTTAGAAGTATTGAGGAAAGAAAAGCTTTACGCAAAATTCTCTAAGTGCGACTTCTGGTTAAAGAAGGTCCAATTCCTGGGTCATGTAATTACTCGGGATGGAGTGAAAGTAGATCCGTCCAAAATCGAAGCAATGATGAATTGGGAACCGCCCAAGAGTCCGGGAGAAATCCGAAGTTTCTTGGGATTGGCGGGTTACTATCGGAGGTTCATTCAAGATTTTTCCAAGATTTCTTCTTCATTGACGGCATTGACGCGGAAGAATGTGAACTTTGTTTGGACTGATGTACAAGAGAAGGCATTCCGTACTCTCCAAAAGAAATTGTGTGAAGCACCAATCCTATCCTTACCCGAAGGATCAGAAGATTTTGTAGTCTATAGCGACGCATCCAAGATGGGCTTAGGATGTGTGTTAATGCAACGGGGAAAGGTGATCGCATATGCCTCGAGACAACTTAAGGTGCACCAAAAGAACTACCCTACGCACGATTTGGAATTGGCCGCGATGGTATTTGCATTGAAGTTGTGGCGTCATTATTTATACGGCACGAAATGCACATTGTACACGGATCACAAGAGTTTGAAACATGTATTCGACCAAAAGGAGCTGAACATGAGACAACGAAGATGGTTGGAGTTACTCAAAGATTACGACTGTGGACTGCTTTACCATCCGGGTAAAGCTAATGTGGTCGCCGACGCCTTAAGCCAAAAAGAGTATAGCGGAAGTTTACGCGCCAACCTCTCGAGGGTAGACATAGTGTCAAGCTTAGTGGAACGGATTAGAGTAGAGCAATCCGAGGCCCTAAAAGAAGAAAACCTCAAGGATGAAGTAATGGTGAAACAAAAACAACAGTTAACCGAAGATAGTCGTAGAGTTAAGTTGTTCAATGGGCGAGTGTGGGTGCCTAAGATCGGTGGGAATCAGAAGCTACTCATGGATGAGGTTCATAAATCCAAGTACTCCATTCATCCCGGAAGTACCAAAATGTAGCGGGATTTGAAGCTGCATTATTGGTGGCCGGTCATGAAGCTAGATATGGCGTGGTATGTGGGACAGTGCACGACTTGTTCTTAAGTAAAAGCTCAACATCAATTACCCTATGGTGAGTTGAAACCTTTGGAAATTCCCGAGTGGAAATGGGAGAAGATCACCATGGATTTTGTGACTAAATTGCCAAGGACTATAAAGGGCCACGACACCATTTGGGTGATAGTGGATCGATTGACGAAGAGTGCACATTTTTTGGCTATGCGAGAAACTTTACCAATGGACAAGTTGGCAAAACTTTACATTGATGAGGTGGTTTCGCGACATGGAGTGCCCGTGTCCATAGTCTCTGATCGGGATAGTCGATTTACATCAAGATTTTGGCAAGCGTTACAAGAAGAACTTGGTACGAGGGTGAATTTGAGCACGGCATACCACCCACAAACAGACGGTCAAAGCGAAAGGATGTATGTTCCCAGATTCACGTTGTATCATATTAATGGTAGTGAAATAGACAGCGGAAGCATATTAATAAAGCCATTAATATGAGTGATTGTGTAAACGATAAATGAACTATGAGAATCAAAATATTGAACAGTAAATGATAACAGGATTAGATATAAAAGTTGCTCATATATTGATAATGAATCACACCAAGAACATGTTCAAGTGTGTTCAGAAATCTCACAGGACAACAATATCGTACGGAGGTAGTGCTCGGGATTGCTGCAGTGTGTGCTTAAACAATTGTGGGAAACTACTCTTCCCAAAAGCTTACAATTGTTTGTTCCACTACCTCTCTATTTATAGCCCTGATAAAGTGAAGGCAATGTACTATCGTACCCTAGAATGACACGTGGAAAGTGTGTCTCCTATTTTTAGGGCATATGTGGAAAGTATGGACACTTGTCTAACACTTGGGATTTCTTACGAAACTTAGGCATCACAGAGGTCTTCACTACAACAGAGCTCATAGACCAGAGCTCTGTTGGTCTTCGGGTTGTGAACAGTTCTTCTGTTGATCTTCTGACAGAGCTCTGTTGAGCTTTGTTAGTTCCACCAGAACTCTGTTGAGTTCTGTTGATCTTCTTGAAGCTTTTTCTTCTAAGTCTTCTGCTGCATCTCTGATGGTCTTCTGACTTGATAATATTTTCAATACTTTTACATTACAGATACTTGGGTCTAACAAAGGACCATTCAGACTTTGGAGGATATGTTGAGGGCGTGCGTAATCGACTTTGGGGGCAACTGGGATACACACCTACCGTTAGTAGAGTTCGCTTACAACAATAGTTATCACTCGAGCTTGAAGGCGGCACCGTTCGAAGCCTTGCATGGGAGAAAGTGTAGGACTCCCGCGTGTTGGTTAGAGGCAGGAGAAAAACAATTTGTCGGGCCAGAAATTGTACAAGAAACGGCCGATAAGGTTAAAGTCATTAGAGAACGGTTGAAAGCGGCCCAAGATCGACAAAAGAGCTACGCTGACAAGAGGCGAAAACCGATAGAGTTCCAAGTAGGAGAAAGAGTGATGTTGAAAGTATCCACTTGGAAAGGATTAATTCGTTTTGGAAAGCGCAGGAAGTTAAGTCCCCGTTTCCTTGGACCGTTCACTATTCTAGAACGTGTGGGTTCGCAAGCCTACAAATTAGATTTACCTCCGGAAATGGATGGATTCCATCCAACGTTCCATGTGTGTTATCTACGAAAATGCTTAGCGGAAGGAGAGAGCGTGATACCTTTATCGGAAATCCGGGTGGATGACAACCGATGTATCGAGGAACCCGAAGCTATTTTAGATAGAGTGATTACGAAGCTTCGACACAAAGAAATAGCCAAGGTCAAGGTACAATGGAAGCATCACCGGGGAGCCAATGTGACTTGGGATTCGGAGGAGGAAATGAAACGTCGATACCCTCACTTGTTCGTATGATTCAGATTTCGAGGACGAAATCTTTTCCAAGTTGGGGAGAATTGTAACACCCGGAAAATTCACGTAAGTAAATTTAGTTCCTCTTATACCGTTTGATGTACCATCCCGGCTTGTAGATTTTGTAAAGTGTAGAACTTCGTGTGCGTGCATGCAATCTCTTAGAGGCTCATGTATGGGTCTCGTCTTGTCGCCTAAAATAACGATTTCGGACTCTAATACCCTCTTAAGGACCAATTTTGACGCAAAAAGAAGACGGACAGCAGCTGGGGTGGGGATGGCGACATTGCCCCGCGACAATGCCCTGAGCAAAGTCGTTGGGGCATAGTCGCGATCAGCTGCCCATGAGTTGAAATTGAGCAGAAAGTGGTACCTGGAGGGCGACATTGCCCCGCGACAATGCCCTGGGCAAAGTCGTTGGGGCATAGTCGCGATTATGGGTCGAGGTGTTGTTTCTTATATCGTTTTGGTAGGATTTTGAGAGCATTGGGTATCACTTTCAGCTCCAGAACTCTCTCCATCTTTTAGGGCGATTTTGGCTTCCAAGTAGGTTAAGGGATTCTCATCTTCAAGAGAACTCAAGTGTCCAAGAGACATTCTCTCCATCTAGGGTTTTGGGATTTTACCACAAATATTCTAAGGTGAGTAACTTGAACTCAAAAGTATACTTGATACATAATTTACTCTATCATTTCAATTGTTTCTAACAAATTTACCTTGAAGTATATTTTGGGTCAATAAGCTCTTGTCTCCCTAAAGAGGAGGTTTAAATGGGCTTGATGGTAAGAATAGGGTTATGTAACAGCTCACTCTACTTGGATTTGTATATTTCATGATAGTATTTATTTGGAATTGGTTAAACCCAAATATTAGGGTTTGGAGCTTAATGAATTAAGCTATGTCTTAATAAAGGGATTATGACTTCATGATGAAAGTGACTTAATATGTAATTTGGTATACGTATAATTTCTAGATGACAAAACTCTTATTATCACATGTACATATGTAGATAACTTGAGGGCTACTTAAATGTAGAAATTACTTGCTTAATGGGATGGTTGGACCGTCTTAGTGGAAGTAATGTATGGTGTTGGGAATTACTTGGAGTAGTTATTTGCTGGTGTTCATAAATTGGAGGAGTCCCTAAGTAGGCACTAGGAAGATATAGTCTTGGGCACCTACCTTGGAGGTTTGTGTATCGATCCACGCCTTCGGGATGTATACCTTGTAGGTAGTCCCGATGTGCCGGGCCTTGAGGCGTTACCTTGGAGGTAGACGCTAAGGTATATCTTCAATTATGGTGTAACTTGGGTTGGTGTTTGGGTCTTCCCATAGAGTCCAAATTGTAAATGATCAAGTTGATATTCTTTATATGAAATAATTACATGTTTTACTATATGTTTGACTCACTAGGCAATTAAAGCCTAACACTTGTTGTTTGTCTAATGTGTATCACAGGTTCTAGTGGTGCCGTCATTAAGAAGGCATAGTTGGGGACTTGTGAGCGTGGGATACTTTTGAGATGCCAAAGATAGAAGATCAAACATTGGACTAATTATGACACCTTTTGTAATCTTATTTCTATAGTAGAGATTAGATTAGTCGGTTGTTAGTTAGTTGTCAATATTACATCTTGTTTGTAAACAGGCATATGTATATTCACTTTTTATAGCTCGTGCAATGGCATTATATATCACTCTTCCGTTTTATAGAAGTTTTTGTTGACCCTGTTTTTGGGGTGTCACACCAACTAGCACCCATGCAGTGTAATACTCATATAAACACAATATGCACATTATTACACTCATTGACACATATGTATTCCAGTTAGAAAACATTTTAAGAAAAAAACTCACTTGGTTGCTTATCCAAAACTCTTTCCAGTCTTTCACAAAGAACTCAGCTTTCACCTTTGATTCACAGTATCTGAAACAATTGAATACAGATATCTTTTTACCAAATAAAACACATAAGTCTTACTAATGCTAAGAACTCTAAAGAACTTAAATCCTCAAATGTTGCCCCCAAACCCAAACTTAAGTCAAGTCCACAGTACATTCAGTCCTCATTCATTCCCTATCCATGAATTAACCAAAACACTGGCTACTAGATGCTTAAAAGCATCAAAACTCTCAAAGTTGACCAAACAGCTAAACTTCCCGGACAACACAAACTTCCCGGACAACAAGACCAATCCGGACAGCATGACTTTCCGGACAACCTTAATAACCCGGACAACATGACTTTCCGGACAACCTTAATAATCCGAACAACCCAACTATCCGGATACTACAGCAATCCGGATACTATCCGGTAAACCATTTCACCCGGAAACTTAGAGAAAATAGGACTTACCCGGATAATCGATTCGTCCGGATACCTGTAAGAAAGAACTACCGGACACTATCAACATATTACCCGGACACCACCCAAGAAACTACCGGACACATTCATCTTATCCGGAAACCTCTGACTGTTCATCCATTTTCTACCCAGAATCCGACTGAATTAATACCAGATGTGTAATTGACTATTCTAATCCGATAGGAACCTTCCAAAAGCAATTACAAACACAAAATACAAAGGAAACATACCTTAATTCTTCTTCCAAATACACCAATTTTAGTCTCTTAGCCAAAACCCTTCTTTCTTCGTCTTACTCTCTCAAACACACACACACATACACACTAGAAATGTTTCTGGATATTTTGGAATTATGAAATATTTGATTTCATCAAAAAGGGATATTATCTCAATCACTTTACCACTTTAGCCCCTAAACTATCCATGAATGACTAAAACACCTTTAACTCCTAATTTAACCCAAATTCACCCTAAATATTAATTATAAAGTTAAATAAATTTAACGAAACTAACATTTAACTAACGAACTTACCTGGGTACTACATCATCTCCCCCTTAAAAGAATTCCGTCCCGGAATTCGGTTTAAGCAAAAAGGTGCGGGTACTTAGTTCTCATTTCTGATTCCGATTCCCAATTAGCATCAAACCCTTTCGGAGTACTTGGTAACTTTGTGATGAAATCTGTAGTAATTTGATCCCATTTCCACATCGGTATTTCTAAACGCTATAATTGCCCAAACGGCTTATGATGTTCAATCTTCACCTTCTTACAAGTAGTACAACCTTCCACATACTGAGCAATACTCCTTTTTATTCCCGGCCACCAATAGAATTGTTTTAGGTCTTTGTACATCTTATTCGTACCTGGGTGAATAGAGAATCGAGATTGATGAGCTTCTTGTAGTACACGACCACGTAAACCACCCAAACGAGGCACCCAAATTCTGTTCCCCAGACAAAAAAACCCACGATCATCTTTCACTAGCAATACTGATAACCCCACTAACCGTTCTGATTTCAAATGTTCTTCTTGAAAAGCTTCCACTTGGCACTTCTTCAGTTCATCGAATATGTTAGGTAGGAGTTCAGCTCTTAGTGCAATGGCATTTATCGTTCCACTCCTTTCTTGACGACTCAGTGCATCAGCTACCACATTCGCCTTTCCCGGATGATAAAGAATCTCACAGTCGTAATCATTCACCAACTCTAGCCATCTTCTTTGCCTCATATTTAATTCCCGCTGATCAAAAAGATGTTGAAGACTCTTATGGTCAGTGAAAATTTGACATTTAGAACCATAGAGATAGTGTCTCCAAATCTTCAACGCGAAAACAACTGCTGCCAGTTCCATGTCGTGTGTAGTATACTGCCTTTCATGATCTTTTAATTGACGAGAAGCATAAGCAATAACCTTTCCACGCTGCATAAGTACACATCCCAATCCCAGTTTGGAAGCATCACTGTAAACAACAAAGTCTTCGGAACCTTCCGGTAGTGACAAAATCGGCGCACTGCAAAGTTTCTCTTTCAATATCCTGAATGCTTCATCCTGTTCTGCTTTCCATTCAAACTTTAGATTCTTCCGGGTTAGCTTAGTGAGAGGCGTAGCGATACGAGAAAAATCTTGTATAAACTTTCGATAGTAACCGGTTAAACCCAGAAAACTTCGTACTTCCGTTGGCGTCTTCGGCGGTTCCCATTTTTCAATTGCTTCTACCTTCGTCGGATCGACTTGAATACCTTTCTCGGAAACTACATGCCCCAAAAACTGAACTTCCCGTAGCCAGAATTCACACTTAGAGAACTTAGCGTATAACTGTTCCTTCTTCAACAATTCCAGAATTAAACGAAGATGTTGGGCGTGCTCTTCTTTGGACCGGGAGTAGATAAAGATATCATTGATAAACACAATAACGAATTTATCGAGATATGGCTTACATACTCGATTCATTAAATCCATAAAAGCAACTGGGGCGTTCGTCAATCCAAAAGGCATTACTAAGAATTCATAGTGACCATACCGTGTGCGAAAAGCAGTTTTCAGAACGTCTTCTTCTTTAACCTTCAGCTGATGATAACCAGATCTCAGATCAATCTTGGAGAAATAGCAAGCTCCAACTAGTTGATCAAAGAGGTCATCAATTCTAGGAAGCGGATACTTGTTCTTGATCGTGCGCTTATTCAGCTCTCGGTAATCAATACACATTCTCATCGAACCATCCTTCTTTTTCACAAACAGAACCGGTGCTCCCCATGGCGAAGAATTGGGTCTGATGAAGCCTTTATCTGAAAGATCCTGCAGTTGGGTCATCATCTCTTTCATCTCTGGAGGTGCCAAATGATACGGTGCACGGGCAACAGGAGCGGCTCCAGGAACCAGATCTATACCAAACTCTACTTGTCTAACGGGCGGAAGGCTAGACAGATCTTCTGGAATAACTTCCGGAAATTCACGAACAACCGGAATATCTCCCAACTTACTCTTTTCTAGCTTAATATCTATCACATAAGCTAAGTAACTTGAGCAGCCTTTATTGATACACTTACGAGCTTTCAACAAAGAGATAAGGCAAGACTGATGATTTCTACGGTCACCGTAAATCACTACTGGTCCCTTCTCAGGTAAGACAACATTTATCAATTTCTTATCACAAACTATATTAGCCTGATTCTCGGCTAACCAATCCATTCCTACTACCACATCAAACTCGATCAAGGCTATAGAAAATAACTGAATAGGCACTCCACACCCATCTATGTTTATCACACAACTATCAAATACCTCGCTAACCGGTACTTGATTATCATTAGCCGTATCTACCATTAACACATGATCTAACACTTTAGGCTTTAAATGCATATAGGCAGCAAAAGAAGGCGACACAAACGATCGGTTTGCACCGGAATCAAATAACACTTTAGCATGTGTAGAATTTATTAAGAATGTACCTGTAACCATATCGGGAGTCCCATCTGCTTCTTGCTCTGTCATCTGGAAGTCACGACCCCTTGCTCTTGGTACTTCTGGCCTTGGTACTACCGATCCAACACCCGTTGGTCTTACTGACGTACCACCCGGCTGTATTCTCCCCAGTGGACAATCGGACTGAAGGTGATCAGGACAATTGCACGAGTAACAAAATCTAACTACTCGACAGTCTTTAGAAATATTACCGATCTTTCCACACTTATAACAGTTTCTAGGATCCACTTGACAACTTCCTTGATGAAAACGCTGACACTTTGGGCAAGGTCTTTCAACTGGTCGGAAAGGTGGACGGTTATCAAATCGTTGAAACCTGGACTTCTTCGGATCATACTGCTGTCCTTCCCACTTTCTTTTCCCCACATTCTTATCACTGGTACTTCTCTCTTTATCTTGTTCCACGGTTTCTGCGGTGTCTACTGCGGCGGAGAAAGTTTCTGGTCCTTTAGCAATCACAAAACTTCTCACTTCTGCATTCAATCCAAAGATAAACCTTTCAATCTTCATGGCCTCCGTAGCAACATAGTATTCCACAAAACGAGACTTTTCCAAGAAACGAGCAGTGTAGTCCCGAACTGACAAATTCCCTTGCTGCAAGTTCATAAACTCCCTTTCCAATTTGTTAACTGCGGCTTGAGGACAAAACTGTTTCCTGAAGGCTATCACGAATTCTTCCCAAGAGTAAGTAGAATATATATCAGATCCTCCCGAGGACATATGTGCTTCCTACCAGTATAGGGCATCGCCTTTCAACATTGCAGTTCCATAGAGTACTCTATCCTCTTCAACGCATTTACTAGTCTTGAAGATGGCTTCTATTTCCTTCAGCCACTTCATAGCTTTTACCGGATCCCGATCTCCTGAGTAAGTTGGAGGCTTACAACTTAAGAACATTTTATAGTCACACTTTCTTAGTACTGGTGTGATTGTAGGTGTAATAGGCATCTCGTCTTCATGAATAGGATCTGGTGTATCAGCTTCATTATGACGAGTTCGATCAAACATGGCTTGTATATTGGCCTGCAGTCTTCCTATTTCGGCTGTTAAATCGTCCCTAGTAACAAATTCATTACCTCGCGGCGGAGCTCCGCTCCCAGTTCTACCGCCAATTCTGCCTCCAATTCTGCCTCCACCTCTTTCTCCCCCTCTTCCCCTTCCTCCGGCTGTTGGGTTTCTTCTATTCGGATTTCCTCCTCCTTCCCGATTCGTTTGTCTAGTACCACTTGCCATTCTGTTGATTCAGACAATGTTAATATACATATAAGCACATACCCCATATAACAAGGTATTCCAGTTCAAACATGTACCTGTAAGATCACAATTACAATGGCCAGGTGTAATAATGAAATTACCTTACATGATGTTCCTTCTACCTTTTTATATTTAACACCCCAAGGTTCTACAATGATAGGGACATCCTACTTCACATGCAGTTTAAGTCTAGGTACAGATACTAATACCTAAATCCCTTAAACTAGGGCTCTGATACCATCTGTAACGACCCGAAATCCCGTACATAGTTCAAATAGCAAACATTGCATAACGTCGTTAAAACAGGAGATACATTATATAACAAATACGGTCCTCTAGTCTTTTACAAACATTCAGTACATCATTACAAACGTTTACATAGTAAATTACATCATTAACAACATGCTATATCTACTAAACACATCATAGTCTTCCACTACATAGTCCTCCCAAAAGCTATTCTCGGTTTAACCTCCTTATTTGCTCTTACTCGATCCACGACCTGGAATACATATTTTTAAAACAAAAATGAGGGTTAGACCTTGAGGTCTAGGGAGAAAATCCCCATTAGTTGAAAACCATTTGCACAACATCATACACATAATTCATATAGGAATACCAAATTAAGACTCATGCATCAGGTATCTTTCCATCTCATTCTCTTGGCCATATTAATTGGTTGCGAGCCAACTAATCAATTTACACCACTGTACTAAATACAGCCAACACTACTGTCCCTCTGTACAGCCAACATACACCGGTCCAAAGCCCGGACAACTAGCACCCATGCAGTGTAATACTCATATAAACACAATATGCACATTATTACACTCATTCACATTTTAAGAAAAAAACTCACTTGGTTGCTTATCTAAAACTCTTTCCAGTCTTCCACAAAGAACTCAGCTTTCACCTTTGATTCACAGTATCTGAAACAATTGAATACATATATCTTTTTACCAAATAAAACACATAAGTCTTACTAATGCTAAGAACTCTAAAGAACTCAAATCCTCAAATGTTGCCCCCAAACCTGAACTTAAGTCAAGTCCACAGTACATTCAGTCCTCATTCATTCCCTATCCATGAATTAACCAAAACACTGGCTACTGGATGCTTAAAAGCATCAAAACTCTCAAAGTTGACCAAACAGCTAAACTTCCCGGACAACACAAACTTCCCGGACAACAAGACCAATCAAAACTCTCAAAGTTTTTCTTGTTTTGTAAAAGAGTACAAAACATATTGAACATTTGTTTTCCAGTTTCTTTTAAAGAAGAGATTCTGGAAAAACATATGAAGATATGCAAGTTTAAGATTTTTGTTTTAAACTTGAAGAACAACCATGAAGATTGTGTTCATAAAATCATGAAAAATAAATGATTTCATTTTAAGAGAGTTCTTTTGTTTGATCTTTTAAAAACAAAAATAAGATCTGAAACAAGTTTATAAAAGGTAAATAATAAGAATATTAACCTTGATTGTTGAAGACGAAGATGAACAATTTCTGGAAATGAAGAGTTCAAAATGCAACAGTATTCTTGCTTGTAAGAGAAGATGTTCGCGTAAAAGGTAAAAATATAAACGCAAGGGGTTTATATAGTGAGAGAAGAGAGAGAAAAACTATGAGCGGGAAAAGTTTTTCATGATGACACGGACACGTCCCTTGAATTTGATTGGACAAGGAAGTCGAAACGGGCGAACGTGTCAGAGAAAACGTGCCATGACTTATCCGTTGTGATGACGTCATAAACGTCCTTTCATATTTTAGGATGTCTCTGAGGATTTTGAAAACATGAAACACTGAATCATAAATATCAGTGTTAGATTTAGAAGTTTCAAAAGTATCGTTGAAAGGAAGAGATATTCAGCGATGCAATTTGTTTTGAAATCTTTCAGTTCTAGGCGAATGTCAGCGAGCAAGAGAGAACATACCTTGATATCAGCGAATCAATTTTGTTCAGAGAGTAGGTGATAAGTATGGGTTATACAAGTTTGTTTTATCCCTGATCAAATGTGAACCACTGAAGATTTTACTCCTCTAAGTTCAGCATTCCAAGCTCGCTGATGAGAAAGTTAAATGTTGTCTCATCAAGAGGTTTGGTGAACAGATCGGCCAACTGAAAGTCAGTTGGGATAAAATGAAGTTCTATATCACCATTCATCACATGATCTATGATAAATGGATACCTGATTTCGATGTGTTTAGTCTTTGAGTGTAGCACTGGATTATTGGCTATAGCGATGGCACTTGTGCTGTCGGAATAGATTGGAATTTTCGAGAGCTGAAGGTCATAGTCCAGTAGTTGATTTCTCATCCACAAGAACTTAGAACAACAGCTTCCAGCGGCTACGTACTCAGCTTCAGCGGTTGAGGTGGACACTGAGTTTTGCTTTTTACTTGTCCAACTCACCAGCTTTCCACCTAGGAGCTGACAGCCTCTTGTGGTGCTTTTCCTATCCAATTTGCAACCTGCAAAATCACTATCTGAATAGGCAATTAGATCAAACCCTGAGTCTTTGGGATACCAAAGACTTAGGTTAGGAGTACCCTTAAGGTAACGAAAGATTCGCTTTACAGCGATCAAATGAGATTCCTTAATTCAGCTTGATATCGTGCACACAAACAGGTTGCATACATAATATCAGGCCGACTAGCTGTAAGATACAGGAGAGAGCCGATCATCCCACGGTACGCTGTGAAATTAACGGGTTTCCCAGAAGGATCCTTGCTTAGTGTCAGCAGCGGTGCCATAGGGTTTTTCATAGCTGAACTCTGAGTTAAATCAAATTTCTTTAGCATATCTTTAACATACTTTCCCTGATTAATGAAAGGTCCTTTTTCATTCTGTTTGATTTGAAGACCAAGAAAATATGTTAGCTCACCCATCATACTCATTTTATACTCTGCTTTCATTCTATCAGCGAAACGAGTACAAAGGTCAGGGTTGGTGGAACCAAATATAATATCATCGACATATTTTTGTACAAGAATAATATGACCTTCTACATTCCTGAAAAATAGAGTTTTGTCGATTTGTACAAGAATAATATGACCTATCACTGACTTGTCGGATGGTCTAGGAACAAGCTTCCAAACTTTGTTTTTTCGAATTTAGTCAGCTCTTATTGCATAGCGCTGACCCAGTTCGGATCTTGGAGGGCATCATCTGTTTTCTTTGGTTCAATCAGAGATATAAAGTTAACAAATAAACAAATATTACCTGCACTTCGTCGAGTCTGAACACCAGCGTTTGGATCACCAAGAATTTGTTCAATAGGGTGATTTATAGTCCATCGATGAGCCGGAGCGTAAGTTGATGGCTCAAGCTGAACTTCTGGAGGAGCTGAAGATGAGGCTTCAGCAACTTCTGGTATATCAGCCAAGAGAGGAAGAGGTTCAGATGTCATTTCATTTACTGATTGCTGAGAAGTAGATGGTATATCTGAGACAGAAGGTTCAGAGGTAGGCATAGTGTTTAGAGGAACAGCTGAGACCCATGAGGATTCAGCTTCACTTGTCTGCATGCTTGGGATGATAGTAGAATCATCATCTTCAGCGTGATGAGTATGAGATGGAGGAGTATCTTCTGAATCACCAAGATGAGAGAACATCCATTGATTCAGTTCTTCAGTATCAGTAGAAGGTCTAGAGTTTGCTGAACGGGATTCATCAAAGGTGACATGGATTGTTTCTTTTACAGTCTGTCTTCTTCGATTGAAGACCCTGAAGGCTTTAGAGATTGAAGAATATCCAAGAAAGATTCCATCATCAGCCTTAGGATCAAACTTTCCAAGGGCATCTCTATTGTTCAGTATGAAACACTGACATCCAAAGATGTGAAGAAAGCTAATTAAAGGATTTCTCCCATGAAAGAGTTCATAGGCTGTCTTTTTGAATCTTTTGACAATCAGCGACCTGTTTTGAGTCAAACAAGCAGTGTTGACAGCTTCTGCCCAAAACTGAGTAGGCAGCTAAGAATCGATGAGCATTGATCGTGCAGCTTCAATGATAGTTCTATTTCTTCTTTTAGCGACTCCATTTTGTTGCGGTGTTCTCACTGAGGAAAGGTTGTGAGAAATACACTTACTTTCAAAGAAGGAATCAAGAGAATTGTTTTTGAATTCAGTTCCATGATCACTCCTTATTGAGCGAACGGTCATGTTGTTCAGGACTTCCATTTTTCTAACAAAGGTGATGAGTTCTTCAGGGGTGTCACTCTTAGAACATAGAAACATTACCCAGGTATAGCGAGGGAATTCATCAACTATGACCAATGTATATTTATTTCCAACGATGGATTGTTTGTTAACAGGGCCAAACAGATCCATATGGAGAAGTTGTAGTGGAGATGACACTGAGGAAACTTGCTTAGACTTAAAGCTTGCTTTGGTCTATTTGCCTTTCTCACACGCTGAACATAAGGACTCCTTGGCCTATGAGTGTTGAGGTAGACCAGTGACTAACTCTTTAGAAGAAAGAGTATTCGGTGTCTTGAAGTTGAGATGAGAGAGCCTCTTATGCCATATCCAGTTGACATCAGATGAGGCTTTTGAGAAGAAACAGGAGTTCTCAGCGGTTGTAGAGTCCATGTTTATTACGTAAACATTTTCAATACGATAACCGCTGAGAGCTATCTTCTCCTTTTTGTCAGTGACAAAGCAGGATTCCTTAGTGAAAATCACTTTGTTATCATTGTCACATAACTGACTTATGCTTAGAAGATTATGCTTCAGTCCTTCAGCATATGCAACACTTCCAAAGGTTGTTGTACCATTTGAGAGTACACCAAAACCTCGGGTATAGCCTTTTCCATTTCCACCGAAGGTCACTGAGGGACCCTTCTCTTCCTTGTATTCAGTGAGTAGGTTTTTCTTTCCTGTCATGTGTCTAGAGCATCCGCTATCAAGATACCAGATACCTTTCCGAACCTGCAAACAAAGGAAGATTAGTTTGACTTGGGCACCCATTTAACCATGGGTCCACACTTGTCAGTGGTGGTAGAAGAAGTGGAAGGTTCAGCAATCTTCGCAGCACTTGAAGATTCAGCTTCAGAACTTGTCTTCACTTTGGTTAATTTCTTAACCTCAGTGGTCTTCTTTGCCTTGGGGGCATTAATCTTCACCTTAGCTAATTTTTCAGCTTTGGTGGTTGTGGGGCACTTACTAGCAATATGATCAGTAAGTCCACAATGATAACATTTCCTATAGCTAAAAGTAGCTTTAGGACCATTTGCATGCTTACCCTTTAATTTTAAATGAGCATGGCCAGCACCAAGTATACCTTTGGTATTGGAAATGGGAGGAACAATTAGTTCTTCGGATTTCTTACCAATAATATCCACTCTGATTCTAGGGGTAGATCGCTGAATAAATCCAGGGATCTTATTCATAGAAGTAGAGGGATAAGTCACTAAAGCTTTAGAAGCATTCAGCTTAGGTACAAAGGTACCCTTCTGAGGTTTTTGATTTAAAACTTTTTCTTTACCTGTATCTTTAGTGATTAAGGTATGTTTTTCCTCAGGGATGGGAGATTTTGAAGAGGAACACTGAGAAGATAGTGTCAGGGATAGAGGACACAAACATTCCAAACTTAAGCATGGAATGATCAGTGGTTGGTTCTTCAGTGTCAGCTTTGTAACCAACACCACGTTTGTCACTCAGGGGAATCTGAGACTTAATTATCTCAATGATCGTTGTTCAGGATTTACACCATCCTTCAACAGTAGCTTTTTCAGCTTTTAATGCAGCGATAGCTTCTTCTCGTTCGATTTTGACTAGTTGATTTATATGAACTTGATCTTTTTAATCTTCTTCAATTTTAGAAAGCTTTTCTATTTGAAGGTGACAATTTTTAAGTTGTTCAGCGAGATCAAGGTTTTGATTTTCAACAACAGTTTTTCCATTCATGGCATCATATAAACTCATAGTCAAGAGATCGATCTTTCGAAGACTATCAGCTTCATCAAGATCTGAAATATGTGTAAAGAAAGAAGGTGATACCTTGGTAGCAGAGGTTGAAGTAGAGGGAATGTCAGAATTTTCTTCCCCGTCTTCAATTTTGGCCATGAGACAGAGATTGGTCTCATCATCATCTTCAGAGTCAGATGATTCTTCTTCATCAGAAGCAGCCCAATCATAGTCAGCCATCAGGCCTTTGCCTTTCTTCTTAAAGCCTTTTAGCTTTGAATACTTTTCTTTCAGCTTGTTGTACTTGTCATCTCTAGCCCTGGGGTTAGAGGATTTCTTGGAGAAAGCTGAGGTTCTAGAAACTTTCTTTGACCTGCACTCGCTAGCAAAATGTCCTATCTTTTCACAGTTATAGCAAGTAGCAGTAGCCTTATCAACAGGAGTTGATGATCTAGGCTTGTCAGTGAGAGCAAGAGGTTTGTTCTTTATGAAAATTTTCTTTTTGGCGAATCTCCTGAACTTATTAGATAGGAGAGCCATAGATTCATCAAGATCTGAAGACTCAGCATCTGATGAGCATTCAGAGGTAGTTTCCAACTTAGTGATAGTCACAATGGATCGTTGAGTGGAAGGTGACTCTGAGATTAAAGCAACAGGGGTGCTTTTGGAATCTTTTACAAGATTCTTCTTAAGATGACTCGATTGCTCATGATTGAGCATAGTGCCATATAAGGTAGAAAGAGTCATAGATTTAAGATCCTTTGATAGCTTGAGACACATTGAATAACTGTCCCAGCTTTCAGGTAAACATTCTAAGAACTTTGTCAGAATTTCAAAGTTAGAGTATTCCTTACCAACGGTTTTTAGATCAGTTATTAAGCAGTTAAAGCGTTGGTGAACTTCAGAGAGAGTTTCATTCTTACCACAAATGAAGCTTTCATACTATCTTACCAGGTTGATCTTTCTTGAGTCCCGGACTTCAGTCGTACCTTCATATTGAACACAGATTGTGTCCCACATGGCTTTGGAGGTTTTCAGATTCATGACGGAATGGTAGACTTCGTAAGGAAGAGCCATAGAGAGGATAGATCTGGCTTTAGTGTCGATAGCCACTTTCTTCTTATCTTCATCAGTCCACATGTGAATTTCCTTGGGAATTAATCTTTCAGGAATGGCAGCTCTAGTAGCTGTGCCTGGAACTTCAGGATCAATTCTAACAGGAATATATGGGCCGTTTTCGATGTAGTAGGGTGTACACCTTCTAAGAAGAGTATCATCCTATTTTTCCATAGATTAAAGTTATCTCTGGAAAATCTAGGGGGTTTTGCAAGAGAACCATTGTCAATATAGTTTGTGTTTGTGTTGGTAGCCATTATGAGAAGTAGCAAGGAAGAGAAAAGATTAGTATAAGCAAGATCTTGTTTATGAGATTAAACAATCGGCTCTGATACCACTTGTTGGTCCCGAATGGTTATACAAGTTTTTAGAAGGGGGGGGGTTGAATACAAACACATGATTTTTACTTTCTAAATTGTTTATTGATATAATCAAACAATTTACAACTTGTTGCGGAACAAGATTAAGGACCAAGCCTAATCTAAACAAATTATGAGAACACTAAGTTTCTTGCACTAGAATTAAGCTAGAAAGGAGATAAGGAAATTAGGAATAATATCCTAACACAAAGATAGTAGAGAGAAGATGGCCGAGCACTTCATTTTGAAGTAGGGTTTCTCCTTATATACTGCATGCATTTAATGCAAAGCAGTATAACTTTACACGTGGCAGCAGCTGATTGGTTGCATGTTTTGACCTTGGTAGACAACCTAGTAGCCGCATGATGAACAGTGTAGAATCAGAGTTGGTTGTACGATTCTAGACAAAAGGGGTGTCCATTCTGACAGTTCGTACGGAGACGTGCAAGGGGATAAGACAAAAGTAACTTGTAGAGGAGACTTCATGATCAGCGTTCGTTGAACAGTACTTTATCAGTGAGTGACAAAGCTCGGCGATCGCTGAAGTCTTCTATTTGAAACTTCACGTTAAGTGGATAGGTCTTGTCTTTGCTGATATCCGCATCAGTTCATTAGTATACTTGTCGCTGGTTCTTGGGCTTGATCTTCGACTTTAGCGTAGAACCTTTGTTGACGTGAAACTTGTCTTCAGGGATCATAAGTAAACAACTAAAACTATCAGCGATCATCAGTAAGACAAAACAGGCTCAGGGCTTGCGGAGGAACAGTTTTGCTGAATGTCTAAACTAAAAAGCATGAGTTTCATATCCGCGGTACTATAGAGACATAGTACTTATCAGTGATAGTGAAACTCTAATACATATTGTTTACTTACAATTTTCACTAAGTGTTTCTAAAAGAGTCATTATCAAATCACTGAGGGTTTGGATCAACAGTCCGCACCAGAGTACACAGCTGTGTAAGAGGCTTCAGTACAGACTGTTGAATCGCACGTCCAATAGAAGTGTGCCACGTCAGCAGTGGCGGTGCACGATGGAACGTCGTGCGGTGCCCATTAATGCTGAGCGCGTGGCAGTTGCTATACCCAAATGTCTGTCATTCTTGAAATAACCCGCACCTTTGACATATTCAAAAAAAACACAAGTGCTTAAGAACTGCAGAAGCTCTGTGGTGGAATGAGCTTCTGTGGTCTAAAGTCTTCCTCAACAAGCACCAAAATTGCACCTTTTCTTTACCAAAAGATATTTGAAAACAAATAATGAGATGATCAAGATAGCTTCCACTAGAAGATTCGTGATCGCAGATACCTTGTGGCACAGAGGCTCTGTCAAACGTGACAAAGGCTCTATGACCAAGAATTTCTAATTGTGGAATATTCTCAAAAGATTTTGATCACCCAAGGTTTTGACTAGTTTAAATAGGTAATTTAGGACATATTTTGAAAGTTATGTCCGAGAAAAGTGCTTTTGAAAACTGGTTTGTGCAATCTGCTTACCCAATGTCTCTCAATTGACTCGGCATGATTACCTTCTTCTTTTGATTTCTATGATCAAAGAACTCCTTTGGCTCCCCTTGAATGATTAATCTCTATAGATCATTACAAGGTCTCCTTCTGCTCCCCCTTTATCTATGCTTGGATTTGATAATGATGGAGCACAAAACATAGATCAAACTCACCAGAGGTTCTGTGAGAATGGACAGAGGCTCTGTTGGTTATAGAACTTTAAAAGGTAAAGAATGTACATACTGAAAGATTGGAATATTTACATATATACAGGAGGATTTGTACTCACTTACAGAGGGATTAACTCATGTTTAGCATACCTAACTTATCCACCAAGAATAGAAATCTTTTCTCATCAAGTGCTTTGGTGAATAAGTTTGCAAGCTGATATTCTGTAGGCACAAGGTACATCTTTATTGTGCCATGTTCAACATGATGCTTTAGAAAGTGGTACCTGATATCAATGTGCTTTGTCTTAGAGTGTTGCGCGGGGTTGGCAGAGATAGCAATGCCGCTTTTGGAATCACAGAGGATTGGTATCTTTTGGATACTTAGACCGTAGTCTTTGAGCTTAGTCCTCATCCACATAACTTGTGAACAACAGCTGGCAGCAGCAACGTATTCTGCTTCTGTCGTGGATGTTGACACACAATTCTGCTTCTTCGAAGTCCAGCTTACCAGTTTACCACCCAGGAATTGGCAACTCCTAGAGGGACTTTTTATGTCTAGCTTGCATCCTCCGTAATCTGAATCTGTATAAGCCATAAGATCAAAGCCAAAGTTCTTTGGATACTAGAGACCAAGATTCTTGGTTCCTTTAAGGTATCTAAAGATTCTCTTGACAGCAAATAGGTGGGACTCTTTGGGGTTAGCTTGATACCTTGCACAAAGATACGTGGCATACATGATATCTGGTCTACTAGCAGTTAAGTATAGAAGAGACCCGATCATGCCTCTATAGAGCTTGCACTCAACAGATTTTCCCTCTGAATCTGAGTGTAACCTAGATCCAGTGGCCATGGGGGTCTTCATGACAGAGGAATCAGAGAGCTTGAATTTTGAAAGTATGTCAGAGACATAGTTTGACTGATCTATAAAAATTCCCTCTGATGATTGTTTGACTTGGAGTCCGAGGAAGAAGTTTAATTCTCCCATCATACTCATTTCAAACTCACTCTACACGAGTTTTTCAAATTATGTGCAATGTTTTGCATTAGTAGAGCCAAAAATAATTCCGTCCACCTATATTTGGACAAGTAGAATCTCATCACCTTTTTCTTGAAAAACAAAGTTGTATCAGTGGTACCTCTTTCGAACTTATTAACAAGGATGAAAGTTGAAAGGCGTTCATACCATGCTCTTGGGGCCTGTTTGAGTCCATACAGGGCCTTATCTTGATAGTAGATATGATTGGGGTATTTAGCACTTTCAACCCCTGGTGGTTGTTGGACATATACCTCTTCTTGAATCTGTCCGTTGAGAAAGGCAGATTTGACATCCATTTGGTATACCTTAAATCCTCTGTGGGCTACGAAGGCTAAGAAGATTCTTATTGCTCCGAGTCGTGCGACAAGGGCAAAGGTCTCCTCGTAGTCAATTCCTTCTGCTTGACAGTATCCCTTAGCCACCAATCTTTCCTTGTTTCTTATGACCACCCCATCCTCATCTTTGTTGTTTCTGAAGACCCATTTGGTCCCTATGGCAGTTTTCCCTCTTGGCAGAGGAACTAGGGACCACACTTTGTTTCTCTCAAACTGGAGAAGCTCCTCTTGCATTGCTTCCACCCAATTTGGATCTTCCAGAACTTCAGAAACTTTCTTGGGTTCGATCATACTGATAAAATTTGTGAAGAAACAAAAGTTAGTAGTTGATGATCGTGCCTTGACGTTGTCAGAAGGGCCAATGATTTGGCTCTGAGGATGATCTTTTGTCCATTTGGACATTCTTGGGAGGTGGTCATTTGTAGCATCGAGTTGAACTTCTGTCGTTGCACATGATGGTTTCGTTGCAGCTTCTGTGGTTGATGGTACTTCTGTGCTAGTGTTTGGAGCTTCAGCTTGAGGTGGTATTTCAATAAGAGTAGGAATTAAGTCCTCTGAAGATGTTGAAACAGAATCCTCATTCTCCTCTGGTGTTAATTCTTCTATTGTCACAAAAGTTGGAATTTCCATTGCATCTGTCCCGGCGCCATCGTTCACAGTATCCTCTGCTTGCTCCCTCTCAACATTTATACCTGCACAGTTAATGGAAGAGGGTGAAGAACTTGAGGGACCAGTAAGAGATATACCTTGATTTGTCTGGTCTGCATATGATGACTCTCCAGAGGCTCTGTGAACTGTAGCAGAGGGATCAACATAATCGTTGAACATATCTTTGAATAGCAGATTTAACTCTGCTTCTCTTGATTTAGAAACACTAGAGGTTTTATTGTTCAGCCCGAGTTCTGAACTGATTTGTTCAGAAGTCTTTTGGAATGAATCATCAAATGAAACATTAATGCTTTCCACAACTGATCGAGTCCGCAGAAAATAGATTATGTACGCCTTGGAAATGGCAGAGTACCCAATGAATTTCCCTTCATCTGCCTTACGTTCGAACTTCCCAAGGGTTTCTTTGTCGTTAAGGACAAAGCACCTACACCCAAACACATGAAGGAATTTGATGTTTGGCTTGGTTTATCAGCTGATATGGTGTCTTGATGTGTATTTTCACTACTGTTGACCGATTTTGAGTACTGTTGACCGATTTTGATATAGTCCTTGCAACCTCCACAAGCGTGCGATTTTTATGTTCAACTACGCCATTTTGCTGTGGAGTACGTGCAACATAGAAATTCTGTGAGATTCTTCCTCTGTGAGATAAGCTTCAAAGGTGGAGTTCTTGAACTATATCCCGTTGTCGCTCCTCAGTTTCTGCACCCTGCACTCATAGAAAACCTGGATTCTTTACATTAGGTTAATCAAGATGTTTGGCATATCTGACTTCTTTCGGACAAATTCTACCCATGTATATCTTGAGAATTCATCAATTAACACACGCATATACTTTTTGTCACCTAGGCTCTGTGTAGCACTGGAACCGCAGAGATCAACGTGAAGCATATATATAGGCCTAGTGCAAGACACATCAGATTTGCCATTATAGGAAGCTCTTTTGAGTTTTCCCATTTCACAGGCAGAGCATAGATGATCTTTGTCAAATTTGACATTTGGTAGACCGCTTACCAGATCAATCTTCACATGTTTATCAAGGGTGTGGAAGTTTAGATGACAGAACTTGTTGTGCCACAACCATGTTTCTTCATTTTTGCTTGAGACAAGACAGAGCTTGTCACTTTGGTTCTTGGCTTTGAAATTCATAAGATACAAGTCACCTTTTCTTTCAGCTCGCAGAAGCTCTATGTTTGTGTCCTCTCCAAGTAGAGAACAATAAGTTCTTTTGAACTTCACATCGAAACACGTGTCGCAGAGTTGGCTTACACTTAATATGTTGTGCTTGATGCCATCCACATACGCAACTTTGTACACGGTTACATCTTCCTTTTTGATGACTCCATAGCCTCTGGTGTACCCCTTTTGATTGTCTCCAAAGGTCACAGATCCTCCTCCAAGTTTGTTTTTATAAGAGGATAGTAGAACTCTGTCGCCGGTCATATGCCTCGAGCACCCGGAGTCTAGGTACCAGATAGGCACATACTGCTTCTGCAACATGATTAGAGAGATTTAGGTACCCATTTCCAAATGGGTCCATTTTTGTTAGGGGGCTTTAAGGTTGCCTTAGAATCCTTAGATTTGGTTTTAACTTCTTTTGAAGAACCATTTTGTTTCTTTTTATCCTTGAATTTTGCATTCTTTGCTTTGGGTTTAGAGAGGAAACAGTGAGGATCGGAGAAATGTTGATTCAATTGATACATAAGTTCAAAGCAGTGACAATAATTAACATATGAAGAAACTTGCTTAAACTTTTCATTAAAAACATTGAACATGGGTACAAAGGCTTTATGATTGCAATCTCTCCTAGCATCAGACTTTCTGTTACAGAATGACCTTTCTAGGCTAGATTTATTTTTATAAAAGTCTCTCTTCAGAGTAGCCTTCTGCTGTACCCATCTTCTGTGGTGAACTTCTGCCAATTTCACTGTCACAGAAGAAAAAGACTTGTCATTTTCTTTACCCAGACCATGTTCGACAGAGGAGATCTCATGGTTTTCAACAGATTATTTTTCACAGGCTTTCAAGATAATTTTAGAATCAATTTTTGGCATATTTTCTGTGGAGGAATGTGTGAAGTCCAGTGCCTCTGCGCATAACTCCTTTTCAATGTTTATCATGCATACAAAGGCGACTTGGGTTTGAGTCTCTGGATCCCCAAACTTGAAGAGACATATCCGATCCTGTGTTTTCAAATATTTCTTTGGTTTGGATGCTCTTTTGACAGAGTCAGAAGATGGTAAATCTGTATTATGATACCACACATTAATCATCTTCAGAGGTTTCCTATTGTGAGGTTCCCCAGAGGTTTTTCGCCTTTTGTTCATAAGGAGTAAGTTAGGAAAGCCTGGTTTGATAACATCTCCAATGCAGAATATGGAAGATAAGGACTTCTTTCTTTTAGTTCCTATATAAGGATCCAAATCGCAGAACCCAATTCCTCTTCTGCCTATTTGAGTATTTACCTTTTCATATACCTTCTGTGCGTCTTGATATTTTTTAATTAAGAGGTCTCTGTCGAGTAGGTCCTGGTGAAGAACTTCTCTCTCTTTTTGGAAAATGTTTTTAAGAGCAAGTATATTCAGTCTGTCACTCTCGTTATTCATAAGCTCTTTTGTTTTAGCTTTCAAGGCAGAATCAAGATCTGAAATCTTTGGTTTTCCAAAATTTATCTTTTGCTATACCAATTTGTTTCAAGATTTTCCTTTTCCAAAGTTATCTTTGCCTTTTCTTGAGTGAGAAGTTTGGCTTCTCTCTCAAAGAAGGAAAGTTTTTCTGTATATCAGCACAAGACTTTTCTAGTTCGTTGAAATATTCTGTTAGTTTAAGCAAATTAGCTTCTGTGTTAGAAGCGGAGTTTGAAGTAGATACCTCAGAGTCTGAGTCGGAGCTGCTGACCTTTGCCATCCCACAGAACAATGCATTCTTCTTCTCGCCTTCATCAGAAGACTCGTCAGACACCCAGTTCTCTTGTTCTACCATAAGGGACTTTTGGGCATAATATTTTGTCTTCTTTTTGTAAAAGGAAGTCTCTTTGAAGCACCCTGATTTCTGTGGTGCATTGACAGCTATATCATTTTGCCTTTGTTGGTGATCTCCTCCTCCCTTCTACTCATAACCTCTGTCATGCGTCCTCTGTTGGTCATGGGAATCCTCTCTTCCTTGACTTCTCTGCTCATACCCTTGTGGTGGCCCATAGTTTTGATATTTGCCACCTCTGTTGTCTCTCCCATCTCAGTCGTATCCAGACTTCTTCCTGAACCCTCTATTCCCAAACTCTTTGGTCAGCAAAGCTAGAGATTTAGCTATTGAGGCCATTGTTGCCTCATCCTCATCCACCAATTCTTCTTCATCACTATTAACAACCAGAACCTTCTTTTTCTTTTTCTCCTTCTCCTCCAGAGCTTTTTTCTTCTTTGGCTATTCTTGCACCTCTGTAGCTTTCCCTACGAGTGCCAGAGGTCCACCCAGTTGGGCTTTCGTTTGGGCTATTTGGCTTTCCTGTGCAGCCATGGTGTCATAGTGGTCTATAAGGGTCCAAGTGTCCAGATTTTGATTTGTTTGTAAAGAAATGAATAGTTGAAGCCACTCATCATTCAGGCTATTGCGGAACATAACATTGTTTTCCTCAGAGGTTCTGTGAATACCAAACTTTTTGCACTTGTTAATCAGCGAGTTGAATCTGTCATAAGTGTTCTACAGAGATTCTGATGGTAGAGCTTTGAATGCATAGTACTCATTTATGCACTGAGCTCTTCTATTTTTTTGGGTTTTGGCTCCACCTTCTAGCTGCTTCTCTAGCTCTCTCCACAGATCACGGGCTATGGGAACATATGGTGGATTGTGAAGATATGTCATTATGTCTTATGGGACATACCTGAATGTCGCTGACAAGGGTCACAATTCTGGACATACCTGATGGCATCTTATCGCAGTGTTGGCCAAAAATAGCCCTGTCGAGAGATACGATTAGCCAAACTGCGACCTCCTGAGTGGTTGCCACACTCTCCATCGTGCATTTCTTGAAGGATCTTCTAAACTTGACTTTTTCTGATGATGCATCTCAGGTTTAAGCCTGTCGATGATCGTCGATAGAGTCTATCTCCGATCACGACATACCTAGATGCTTTGAATTTGGTTTTCCGATCTTCCATCTTGTCTTCTGGGAGTTGGTCGTGCATAAGAAAATTTTGGATGTCGCACGACCAGTCATCCTCTTGCTCTTCGATCTGGACGACATCGTCATTTTCAATAGATGACATCGCTAGGTGGATCATAGGAATACTGTCGAATATTGGTTCGACTAGAGCAGACCCAAGGTTTGCTAGAGCGTCGGCTTGAGTATTCTGATCCCTCGGAATTTGTTCAATAGAAAATGGTTTGAATTTTTCTGATTTTTCTTTTGCCACCCTTAGGTACGCTGTCATCTATGAATCTTTGGCCGCAAATTCTCCGTTCATCTGGTTCACGACCAGAAGAGAATCTCTTTTGACATGTAGCGCGGTTGCCCCCGAGTCGTGGGCCATATTCATCCCTACGATCAGGGCTTCGTACTCGGCTTCGTTGTTGGTGGTTTTGAAGTCGCATCGCAGGAAATACACCATCTTGTCCTCCTGTGGCCACTTTAAGACGACGCCTAATCCTGAACCTCTAATGTTGGACGATCAGTCGACATACAGAATCCAAGGCACGTCGTCGTGAGTCGCCACAGTTGACACTTCTAGCTCTGCTTCTTTCTCCAATTCAGGGCTGAAATCAGCAATGAAATTTGCCAAGGCTTGCGATTTGATCGCGGTCCTAGGCTTAAAATTGATGTCGTAACTGCTGAGATATATACTCCATTTTGCTAAACGACATGTCAACTCAGGTTTCCTCAAGACAGACTTAAGAGGAAAGTTAGTCACGACAGTAATAGGATGCGATTCGAAATAGTGTCGTAATTTTTTAGCGGCTGTGACTAGCGATAAAAGCAATTTCTCCATGGAGGAATACCTGGTTTCGGCGTCCAAGAGAGATTTAGTTACATAGTAGATCGGCAGTTGCTGCTTTTCATCTTCTCGTGTCAGGACGGCACTTACTGCATTAGGACTAACATCCAAATATAGCCGCAAGACATCATGGTCATAAGGATTTGACAACAAAGGGGGCGACGTCATGTACTCCTTTAATTTTTGCAGCACTTGCTCATGATCTTCGGTCCAATCAAAGCATTTATTTTTTCTGAGGACGTTATAGAATAAATGACATCTATCTGAGGATCGAGAGATAAACCTGTCCAGAGCAGCCACCCGACCAGTGAGCCTTTGGACCTCTTTGAAATTTCTTGGAGATTTGATCTCGATGATAGCTTTGATCTGGTCGGGGTTGGCTTCGATTCCTCGTCGAGTGACCATGTAACCCAGGAATTTCCCGGCGCTGACACCAAAGGAACACTTCGTCGGGTTGAGCTTCATGCAATACTCCCGAAGGATGTCGAACGACTGCCTCAAATGTTCGACATGATCGACGGCTAGCTTTGACTTGACAAGCATGTCGTCGATATAGACTTCCATCGTGTCGCCAAGATGATCCTTGAACATTTTATTGACCAGACGCTGGTAGGTAGTGTTTGGGTAAAATTTCACCAATCTCGACTGCGACCAAGATAGGAAAGACGTTTATTACACTTTCCCATAATAGGGTAAAATCACAATACTTTATCCCCTGCTCAAAAGTGAAATCGAAAGTTCTTCGCCTCACGACACTCGACCATGACGTCGTCTAGCTCTCGCGACCGTCGTATAGAACCGTGCGACCTCGACCGACTAACGTATGACATTTCTGTTACTTTTTCATTGTTTAAATGCAGGAGTCAATATTATTAATGACCAATGGCTATAACCGACGAATGCCATTAAAACAGCAGTAAAGACGACGTCCGTTACATCTGTTACCACGAGGTATTTAAGAAAACAATTAATGCACCCGAAGACTATAAAAGCAAAGGCTCAATCAGCATTTCAGGGCATCTGGTATCATTCAATTTGATCTTCGGCATCTCGAATCACCTGAACTCTCAAGAATTCCCAAGAACACTCGAAGCAAAGAACTCTCTCTTGAAGAATCGCTCTCGACGCACGACATTCACGCACGACGCACATTGTCTTTACATTCAAAACACCTGTTACTTTACATTTAAAGTATTTTCTTTCATTTGTAATGTAATCACTGTACGATCGACACCCGAAACATAAGGATATCGCCCTTGTTTGGCGACCATAGTGCAGCGACGACTTCCATAGTCGTCCACGGGTTTTTTCCTTGTTGAGGTTTTTCCCGCATCACCAAAATCTCTGTCTCATTTACATTTTTGTCTTTGTCGCACACTTTATCGAGAGATTCCCTTCTTTAGTTGTTAAATTCCACAATCAACCTTAAGTTATCCTTTTGGACGATTTTTGGCATTAACCGTTTGGCGCCATCCGTAGGACCATATCTAGAGAAAATCTTCGACAAACGTGCGTTTTACTAACGGTTTCTTGTAGTTTCCTCTGTTTTCTGTTTTAGGGGAAATGGCAGCCCCCGGAAGTCAAGAGCATGTCATTGCCCAGAAGTATCAGGAGTTGGAAGTTGCTCGAAGCCAAATCAATGCCATGGCTGAGCAGAGTCAAAGAGCAGCTGAGGAAATCACGCGGTTAAGGAATCCCTTCGGACCGCAGAACGGTCCAAGACCGTTCGTCCAGAATCCAGGTCAAGGATCGTTTGGTCTGAATCCAGGATCCGCTCCATTCATCCATAACCCTGGTTCGGCTCCGTTCGTCCGTAATCCAGGACCATGTCCGTTCATACAGAATCAGCAATCAGGTCCATTCATGCAGAACCGGCAGCCGGGGACGTTCAACCCAAATCCCCAATTCGAGACAGTTCCTCCTCAGCATATAAGGGCACCACCCATGCAAAATGGACCTCAGCCATTTCAGAATGGACCTCAGTTGTTTCAGAATGGATCCTAGCCGTTTCAAAATGGGTCGCAGCCATATTTTGTCCCTTTCAACGGGGATGCCAATGGCTAGTCGTATGGCAATGGCACAAGTTCAGAAATTGATCCGTTGGCAGGTACAAATCCCGATCCTAATGACCCCGTCGCCCAACGGTTGAAAATGCTAGAAGATCAGAACGAGCGCGTCCTGTCTTTACTCGCCAAGCTACTAGGGGCAGCAGTACCCGTCAACGTCGAGCCTCGATCGGGATATCAGGAATCACCTTTCGTCGACACGATAGCGACCGTCGATGTCCCGAAGAAGTATAATATCCCCGCCTTCACGCCCAAGTATTCGGGGATAACCGATCCGACGGAGCACATTGCGCAATATAATGTAAATATACTGTAGCTTTAGCATTTCCGTTACAGTATATATAGATGTTAGCAACTGATGTCTAACTAACTTTTGAATAGCTTTCGTATTCACTTTGTAATCTTTGATAGATTCTCTCTCTAGATCTGTATTCTATTCTTGAATGAATACAAAGCTTTTGGATCCAATTCTCTATTATTCTACTGTTTGATTATGTTCTTGATTGATTAATTGATTGTAAGATCGAATCCTGGTTTCTACACCCGTCATCGTCATCTTCCCTTTCTTGTCGATGCGTTTCCTGATGGCACCGTCCATTTGTATGAAGGTGTATTTCCAGATGTAGGTTTCCCACGGAAAACGGTTAAATGCCTGTAAATCCTCGACGACCCTATTCACTACATTACTAACACACTACGAAGGCTGACGGGCCATAAAAACCAGCTACACCATCAGCACAAGACATACACGAACAACATCCTCGTCAGATAGGTCCCCCATGTTATCGAACCGTGTGTGAATGGTTGAAGTATTCAAATCAGCACAACCATCTACTGCTGGAAAAACCTTACGAACGAAGTTGTCGAGTGGTAGGGTACGGAGGGTGGTGTTCGGTCCAAAACGGAGTCCTGTCTCGCCCGAAGCGGTGAAGGTGCCCATACACATCAAACCAAAGCTCATTTGACTCTGCGTTTCGGCGGTAGATTTGCCTCTGCAGAAACATATGAATCATCATTGGTTCGCCACCATGCATGCTAACGTCCAGCCATGGACCAAAAGGTTTCTACCTAAATATCACCGTTCTGGCTTCATTCAAAGCCAACCTAATATATGAAGTCAAACTTACATGACACTTGAGCATCAAAGTCGCATAGTAAAAATCCCCCAACATAGTAATGCAGAGATGTTGTTAAGAGACCGAATCTGTAAATATGCAAACTACAGAGACGTAATATATAAATATACAAACTACAAGGACCTAATCCATCAATATGCATACTACAGGGACCTACTCTGTAACTATACAAACAACAAGAACATAAGTTGTCATTATACAAGCTAAACGAACATACTCTGTAAATATAAAAATTACAGGGACCTAATCTTTCAAAATGCAAACTAGAGGGACTAATTCTGTCATTATGCAAAGTACAAGGACCGAATCAGTTTATAAATAAAGTACAAAGACCTAATCTGTCAAAATGCGTACTACAGGGAGCTAAGTGTTCATTATGCAAAGTACGGGCACCTAATCCGTCAATATGTAAAGTAGAGGACCTATTATGTCATTATGCAAAGTACGGGGACCTATTCTATCAATATGCATAGTATAGAGCCCTAAGTTATCATTATGCAAAGTACGTGGACCAAATCGGTTAATAAATAAAGTACAGAGACATAATCTGTCAAAATGCGTACTACAGGAATCTATGTTGTCATTACGCAAAGTACGAAGACCTAATTCGTCAATATGCAAAGTACGGGGACCTAATATGTCATTATGCAAATTACATGGACCTAATCTTTATAGAGCCAAACATTACATTTTTTAACTAAAAAATGTATATTTCACGGATATGTATTTTACACAAACCATAAAAATTCTTGTTAACTAAATTTTTTAACAACAAATTATAAAAACATCATCTATATTATTTAACATACAACAAAACATTACAACATCATCGACGTTATTTAACCACAACAATTCTTGTTAACTAAATATTTTTACTTAACACATATGTATTTTACCGGGTCAAACCAAGAACACTGTTTTTATGATATCTTGCAAAATACAGATATATAACAACAAAAACATAAAAACATATCTAGAGTATTTAACTATAAATCAACAAGGGGGGTATGAAAACTTTGTTCTCAAGCAATAGAAAAGTTATAGACATCGAAAGGGACCGATGAAACTCACGTGCATTTTTAAGCGCGTAGAGAGCACGAGAAAAGGAGGGAGTAGGGAAGAGTTTGGGGTGAATGTTTTGGTCTCCACAACTCCTTTATTTATACAAAATAAAGAGGGAGAGGGTTGTGGGAAGGATAAATCCGAGTGGTTGGGGGGTTAAATGTGATCGTAAATGCAAGTGGGTGGGGTGGGGGCATAATTTTGGTCAATCACGGTTTACAAGAAAAAGTTTCGTCTAGGGTTTATCCCAGACCGACATGTGGCGCGGGTTGAAATAGAGGGCTAAAGGAGTAAATTCTTTTCACGAGGCAGGGCCAAATATGTAAATTCCGAGCAGGCTCGCAATTGCGAGCCCTGGAATTCACGAACACGGGCCAAATGTATAAATGTGGGGTGGGCTGATGGAGGACCTCGTGATTGCGAGGTATTTCATGATCAGGTTTGTTATTTCAGTAAATTTAGAGAGAAAGTAGCTATTTGGTAAACATTTATGTGGGAAATGACTATTTCAATTAATTTCCCTAGTATAAAACATATGCTTTTATGTATAATATTATACATAATTTACGCCATGTCATAACATAATATAGCTTTAATACACAGTATTATATATGTTTTTATATATAATATTATACATATTATAGTTTTTAAAGCTTGAGGTTTGATATCGTAACCATGTCATAACTTACACCACTTAAAATCTTGTTTGAGGATGAGAAAAGTGGTGGGGGGAAGAGAATCGGGCGAGTGACTTTGAAGCGATTTGGAAGATAGAGTCAAAGAATTATTAACGTTTTAACTTTATTAATGAGAAAAAAATAAAGAAAATAATCAAAATGCCTTGTTTTAAAAGATTTGTTAAAGATTGTTAAGACAAGGGATCAAAATCAGGAAAAATAAGAGATTGTGATGGCATATTAAACAAATGTTAGGGACTAAAATCAAGAAAATGAAGAAACTTGGAAAAAAAAAACATAAGGACCACGGATGAAATAAATAAATAAAATATCAACTTTTTTGTAAAGAAATATTAGAATAAAATGATTAAAGGATGTAAATAGTATTATCTTTCTCACCGACCAGCGGGCCACGCGGCCACCATATAGTCAAAAACCCTTTTAAGTCAGTTTACTAAATCTTTTTTATATAAATAAATAACTATATATTACTACCACTATACTTGTGTAATGTAGTTAAGGGTTGGATTTAAATGAGACTATGATGTTTCACTACATATATATTATTATTATTATTATTATTTGTTTACAATAAAACCTTATATTATGATTTTGGATCATCTCTCAAAAGACTATTTTCATAAAATTCATAAGACCATGTAGTAAATATACGGTTTTTTGGATCTTATGAAAATAATCTGGTCACAAATGATCCAAAATCATGTAGTGAAATATAAGGTTTTATTGTAAACAAATAATAAAATTGATATACTTTTCAATAATAGAAAATACAAAATTATAGAGTATTATAGTTGTATGGTAGGAGTAGATTCAACGTTTCTTTAGCATTTGAGCATGATTATTAATTAGTTTTATAGAGTTCAAATGTGGAGTTTTAAAATTTTGTAGATACACAATAATATGTTGTAAACATAAATTTTATGAAATTTTAAGAAATCATGGAGTATATGTTTTATAATCACGTCAGTGAAACTTTTTACAAGTATTTTCGTTTCACTAAGTGAAAAAAAGTTTTACACATGTAAGTTTTTCACAAGATGAACACAAAAATATGTGAAATAATACCTTAAATTATAGCTTTTGATAAAAAAAAATCATGTAAAAATATCTTGCTATTGGTTATTACCGGTTTGTCATCGTTTTTGCTTAAAAAACATGTGAACATATTCTTATATGGATTCTTACGTATTTGTAATCTTTTCTGATTCTTATCTAATGATCATATAATATATATTGTTGGTCCCAGTTATGAAATAGCAGCCAAACAAGTATTGTAGAGGGGGGAGGAGGGTTGAATACAATACTAAAAAATTTCACTTTAATTTAATTCTTTATTGATATAAAATCAAGAATTACACATTCAAAACTTTTAAGATTGTTATGGAAAAGAAAAGATAAAATCTATCCTAACAATATTTCACAAAGTATACATAATTTAACACAACTTGAACACTAAGACAAAGCTGTGAGGTTCTTGAGAGAGATAAGAGAGTTTGTCGGTGATGTTTGATCACTTAGTAAAACCCTCCAAAAGATGTGACATTGCATGAAAAGGTCTTCCCTTTAAATACTATCATATGTATTAAATGCATGAGACACTTGTCATGGTGGGATTGAAAGGTCAGGTTGTCTTTGATAAAAGTAAAGTGTCCTTTTTGTCTTTATCATGTGACAAAGTTGACCTGTAACTTTGGAGTAGACCTTTCCTGAGAAGGATGTAAAAACCAAACAACATTTTTCTGAATCTTCAGATAATGTCCCCATCAATGTATGATTTGCTGAAGATCTTCTTTGCAAGAAGACAAGGGAGGATCCTCCGATTTTGAGGATCCTACCGATTTTTCATGAAGAAAATCGGCAGGTATTTTTCATGGAGAAATCAGCAGCTATTTGTCATGGAGAAATCAACAGCTATTTGTCATGGAGAAAATCAGCAGCTATTTGTCATGGAGCAGTTTCCACCGATTTGGAAGAGTAGATCGGCAGACATAGTAGCCGATTTGTTGAGTAGGAGATCAGCAGGAATAGCTTAGTTTGGGTTGACAAGTTCATCTTCAATCCGCATTGGTAGATTCACTTCTTCTTGATTTCGACTGATCTTTGACTTCACCGAACTTTGAATACCTGACTAAGCTATTACAAAGAACCAAAAAATCATCTAAGTATAAAAGATGTTTTTCAAATATTTTAAAGGAGATCGGCAGGGACGTCATCTTCAACTTTTTGGTGACCCAAGGTCATCATCAAATCTTTGATGACCCAACACAAAAAGTGTTTTCCAAGGATTATAAAGGCGATCGGCATGGAGGTCATCTTCAAATCTTTGATGACCCATCATATATATATATATATATATATATATATATAGGGAAGGGTTCAAACAAGAACCCCTGTGATTTACGAAAACACGAGAACAATCTCTAAGCCAAGTATTATAATTAAAGTATTAATGTTAGAGATTTTAAGGGAGTTTCAAAATTTAAATTAATATTAAAGTTTTTCTATTATATTTAAACGTGGGAGGGTATAATCGGTAATTGATCTATCACAATTCAAATAACAAGGTCAATTTTTTCTTCGATCATCTAGGAAAGGATAGGGCAACCCGGTTGTTATCACACCAATCGATTACGTGTAGAAGGAGAATCGCAGAGAGGAGTTCCAAGTTTCATCACATCTTTGACTTAGAAGACGACTACGTGAATGTTATCTATCACAAGTTTATCACATCTTCATCACTTGTTTATGGTGGTCGAACATTCTATCACACCAGTTCGAAATCGTCTATTACACAGCGTCTATCACACGACTTCAGTTCGTTCCGAAATAGTCTATCACACAACGTCTATCACAGACAATCAACACTTATGATTTGATCAATTATCAAACTTCTATCACAATGTTATTGAAAACCTAATAAACACTAGTTTTTATAATGCTTGTGTATATCAGAAGTTACGATTTGAGCACATATCACACTCCAATCACAATGTGGTTGGAAACCTAATAAACATTGGTTTATATATAAGAAATTATGACATGATCACTTATCACACTCCTATCTAATAAACACTAGTTTTTATAATGTGTTCGTATATTAGAAGTTATGATATGATCACTTATCACAATCCTATCATAGTTCATTCTTATAAAGTCCATTATATCTCAATCTATCAGTTTGTTCGCACAATTTATCACAATGTTCTTCAAGTTTATTGGTTTTTGGTTTCTATCGTAGACCTGTATTTCAACAATAGTCATTGGCCAAATTGGTTCTCAAATGTGGTTATAGTTCCGTTCTAGGGTTGATTATACTTAGATTCTCGTATTCTTTTAGCTAAGGAGGGATAAGGTTGTTGGATATGGACCTGTCTTCTTTGTTATCATTGTGCTATAATACTCGATCAATTTTTTTTTCCAAAATCTCTATCAATGTGCATTATATCACAATCTATCACTTTATTAGCACTCTCTATCACAAGGTGCTTTCACAAATATCACTTTGATCACACTGTTAGCACACTCAATCACATTGATATATATGTTATTCAAATATTACTCCATCACAATGTAGCACTTTGTAATGACACTAAATCACAGTGCTAACACATTGATTGGCAAATATGGGATTTACTAGACAACTATCGAAAATTAGGGGATAATTCTTATAATTAAAATAATATAAGAAATATGAAAAATAACTAATTACGTTATTACCCTTAATGCTTTAATCTTATTTATTATAACTAAAATTATGGGATAAATAGAATGGAGGCCCACAACTGTTCTTGTGTTTTTGCAAATAAGAAGGGTTCTCGTTTGAACCTCCACCTATCTATACTATATTATAAAGCATTTGTAAAAAACTCTTAAAAACAAGTTTTTATGCATCAAACACTGTTTTTTGATGCACATTACTTAAAATTCAAGATTACAAGTAATGATGCATGAGTACTACTATTTAAATATATATATATATATATATATATATAGGGTACAAATCAAATACAAACAATGTATTTGTTGCATCCCTTAGAAACCACAGTCTGCATATGTGCAGGTTCTGCATATATGCATTGTCCCATATGAATGTATGTCAATTATATGTATATTCTTGCACGTATTCATATGCATATATGCAGAACCAGTCTGCACATATGCAGACTGTGATTTGTAAGGGGTGCAACAAATGCAAGGTTTGCATTTTACGAAGCCTATATATATATATATACATATATAAAAGATACAGGAAGAACCCTGGAAAAAAAACAGAGAACCAAGAAAAAACGGATGAAAAAGTATATCAAGATGGATGTCAAATTAAAGATAATAATGTGATCATTTTTTTGGTGTAGTTTGTTTCGCTCCAACTTTTGTTGTTTTCGTTAATTTTCGATTTTAAAAATTAGGAGGAAATAGTTTTATTTTTTGAAAAAAAGTGGTTAACCACCATTTTAATCTCATCCGTTGGACCATCCCAATCTAGCGGTTTAGATGAATTCTTAGATTCTTTTATTTTTTAGGGTTCTCTCCCACTCTCATCCATATATATATATATATATATATATATATATAGGACGGTAATCAAATGAGAACCGTAAAAAGGTTGAGAACCATGAAAACTGATCTAAATCATTAATTGATTTAATCTATTACGGCTTAGATGGGTTCTCACGGTTCTCAAATCTTTTAATTATAACCATGTGATCAAAAGTTTAATTATAACCATGGGATCAAAACCAAATTATGGCTTAGATCGGTTTTTATGGTTCTCAATCTTTTTTTGGTTTGCACATGATTTAACCCCTATATATATATATATATATATATATACGGGTAGTTTCATTTGCAAACCACTTTTGTTTTGCAAACCGTGGAAACCATCGATTTCATTGGATAATTTGATAAAATTGATTAATGAAATTTTTTAATTTGATGAAATTGTTTCATATCATTCTTTTCTTGATTAAATTGTTTCATATAGTTGTGTTTTTCATGTAAAAATGAGAAAGTTTCATCAGACTGAGAAAAATACATGAAACACTTTCATCGAAATAAGAAAAATACATAAAAAACACAAAAATATGAAACAATTTCATGAACCAATTTCATTAACTTAACCAATGAAATCCACGGTTTGCAAAATAAAAGTGGTTTGCATTTGATCTCTTCCTATATATATGTGTATATATATTTGATAACGATTTGGTCTTTATGTTTGTGATTTAAAAAATGGTTTTCAATCGGAGGGTGGACCAAACTCTTATTCGTTTTTCTCATAGAGAAATATTTGATGAAGGATAGAATTAAGATCCATTTTGCATCTAGTATATAAGATACAGGGACATAGACCACTACATTGTTTCTCTATTGTTAGGTTAAAAAGTTTTGGGTCGTGAAAGATATCATCATATTATAGTGTTGGTTGTTACTGTGTATATTTTAAAACTACAATAATAACACAAGTTTATCTTGGTAGAATTAGTTTGGACGATTTTTCTCCCAATTCTAGGGGTCGATTTGAAGCTCGTTTCAGTCATTATCTTAGTTTAGCTGTTAATTTCATATTTATCATGTTTCTGAAGAAGAAAAAATGTGATAAGAGAATAAGACACATAACCTCACATACGAAAAGTAAGGAATTAACCAACATATCAATGATAATTTTCTTGACAAATATTCATAGCTTCAAATCTTATACTCAAATGATATCACAGCTAAAAAACATTTCTATGTTTGCCTCTGTTTTCATTAATGTCTATATCTATTAAAATTAAAATTGATTTAGGTTATATTGGTGAACTATGAATTAAGTTATTTTTTCTATTTTTTTTAAATTTTACATCTTATATTTTAAATAAATTACGAAAAATGGTATGTGGCAGTCCTTTCTCACTTTTTTTCACCAATCAAACCTTGTCTATGAGTATCTCACTCGAAAATTGTTTTTCATGATCAATTGTACGTGAGATCGTGTTCTCCAAAGCCTTCGATCTTCAATCAAATCAATAGAGTTTGACTTGGTACCAGACCAAGCTTTTTCATCAATATCGTGTACTAAACAATTATAATTGGTATGCAAAATTTTATACGGTATTTTTTTTAACGGTTCATATTGATAATGGTTTTGTACCAACTTCAAGTCATATTTATAAAAGCTTGTCATTTTGTTCAAATTTTGAGTGAGATTTGGGGTTTCCAATTAACACATCTGATGTTTAGGGGTTTCTAATTGTGTAGAATAAACCATGTAAACATTCAAATTGTCAAACAAAATAGATAAAGTTACAATGTTTTATAGTCGATACATCAAATATATAAAATTTAATAATATTTAAATAACTACATAACTTCCAACATCGTGTATCAACCAAGTTTGCATATTTGATACGGTACTACCTACTGACTGTAATTGATACCAATTTAATCGGTATGATTGATACACTTATTAACTGGATTCGTTTGATACAAAATTACCACACCTATGAAACAATGTAAGTTTTATGTATATTCTTTTAACTATTCCTTTTTACTTGATGTTTTTTATTTATTCAGAGTTAAGAATGTTCATTGAATCTAAATAACTAAAAACTCCTTATTCTTTTACTACTTTTTTATTATTATTTTCATATGAAGTTAAACTAAGGTCCGTTTATTAGGTGCTTACCTAGTCATTTTTCTTACTAGATGAATATGACAGGGGTTGAGATACCTGGTAAGAGTAAGAGTGATGCTAAGGATGAAGGGTCTTACCTAGTAAGTAAGTGAGAAAGACGACTCTTACCCGGTAAATGCTTATAGGGTATATTGTTGCATACTGTACAGTTGTGATGAAATACTATCTTACTCGGTAAGTAAGTTAGGGGCCGTTTACTAAACACCCTTGGTAAGAACTTATTGGTTCAATTACCTTAGTGGGTGAACATAACAAGGACCAAGAATCATACCCGGTAAAAGGGAAGGCAAGGATCGGGAGTCTTATCCAGTAAGTGAGGGTGATGACTCTTGCCCGATAATCTCTTATCGGGTTATTAACACTTACCATCAATCCATTTTGAAGACAAAGAATTTACAAGTAAGTGGGAGTAGTTACTCTTGTCGGTAAGCACTTACCTTGTAAGTATTTGATAAATGGCCCCTAGAATATTGACTCTTACCGAAAAACACTTACCGGGCAAGCATTTGGATAAACGGGGTCTAAGTATGTTTTATTTGCAACTCATTAGATTTTCATACCAAAGGCACGATTAAATTGATGTTAATAAAAAATTAATATATTGATTGTTGTTGGTGTTAGATATTCAAGGTCGTTAATCGGATGAAAACGGGATAATCACTTGGATCACATATAGTCATTTTCATAATACAATTATTAGTCCCTATGAGCCTGGGTATCAAAAATTTAGTATTAGGATACTTAAATAGAAAAGTGTAATGTCAAAGGCTTTAAGATCATGTCCGTGTATACATCCAGATTCTACTTTTACATATTTGTGTGAGACAATAACAGTTATAGGTAGTTAATTTGTAACTGTCTAGCAGTTACAACCACTTACGCATTAAGTTGGATAACAGTTACAATTGACTTGAAAACTCTGAGCCAAAAACACCAAGCCCAAAAGCAAGAGTTCAGAAGGCTCTGAGGCTCTAAACTAAAGGCTTATAGGTTATGAGGTGAAGGATCTGAAGCTCTAATCACATCTGATCCGTACATAATCTCAAATCAGTGCCAATGGCGTGTAGCTCAGTTGGTAATGGGTGGGGGCATCTTTGTACAAAAAGCAGAAGGTCTCGGGTTCTAACCCAAGACACCCCCATAGCCACAACCGCTGAGTGAGTCAGGTATGCTGTAACAACCCAACTCAAAGATAACACTTGAACAACAAAATATAAACAACTCGCCAAAAAGGCTCCGGAATACAACATAAGCATACGAGTACAAAACAAGGTTTGCGGAAACAACCCAATACACAGCTGAGATTTCTAGAATACTAAGTCTGGCATACTATAGTGTGTTCTTCCTTCTAGTCCCCAGCTTCACGCTCACGCCTTCTCTTTGCCCTTACCAGTAACTCCTACTAAGCGCTTTCTTGAAAATGGTTTAGTTTTTTGAAAAGCGAGGGTTGACCATGAGGTCTAGTGAGCTCCCTCTAGTGGCACAGTTTCATCAACAAATATAAAACATTCATAACCATTATAACAACTTTAAACAATAAGCTTTCACATAAACTGCACATGTAAATGGCACACTGAAGTTCCGCAATGGCGACAACGTGTCAGTCTCACACTGCCTTACTGGGTCACACCTCTCATGGCATAAACGGGACACCCCCACCCCGACCCCCCGGTATGAGTACTGGCGGGCCACACCCCCGACTTAGCCACTTTACATCTATCAACAATGTATGCATGCATCTTAAATAAACTTCCATACACGCATTTCATGTAATAAAACATATCACTTCATATTCATTTACTTACTTCAGAAAACACGTTTAAATACGTATTTAGTTAGAAAAACTCACGTGTCGTCTTGGCGCCCTACTTCTCACGTAAGCTTCAGCTTTCTAGATGAAACACCTATGACATTAAAGAGAATAGGAATAATAAGTCTTAGGCTGACACTCACAAAGTCCTGATCAGACCCTTAAATAACTCGACTAAAGATGAACTCCAGAATCCGAACCAATGTTCCGGATTCCACCACTTTTCCGGATCCTAATCCGGAATCCGACACCCTTCCGGATCCCACTCCGGAATCCGCACCTCTACCGGATCCCAATCTGGAATCCGCACCTCTTCCGGATCCCTTGTACTCTTACCATAACACATCCAAAAACCCCTTCCTCCATACTCTTACCAGGAGTTCGTATAACCACTAATGACAATCTATACTCACTATTCCACCTTTTCGGTGCCCTTGCCAAACTTCCTGCTTCTGACCTACTTACTTATTCCGACATACTATCATCACCTCCCCATGTTAGCATGGAGCACCGCCCACCAAACATTACTCTCCCCCTCTTCCGACCTTTCTACATGCACCAATAACACCTCCTCATTACTATACATAACCAAACGGTTTCACCAAAATCCTAACTTGAGGTATCCAACCCTAGTCATCCCAAAATAACACCGGTATTTGAAGCCACCATACACTTCTTGATCTCCAAACTGTTACCTTCTAAGATAATTCTTTCGTACACAAGAAACAATTCACATTCCTTAAAGATTCCGCATCTACTACCCCACATCGTAAACTAACCAATCCAACATCTTCTTTAAACCTTCAATGATCCCAAGATATACTCACCCAACGACTCACACAACGAAAAACACCTGGTTCCTCATTTGGGTAACCACCCACTACCGCTCCGCCATTTCATTCCGAGAATAGCCATATCATAACGCCAGCTTACAATTTACGCGCCCCAACAACTTGTTTAACGAATTGTATAACTCATCCGAAATTTCTGAAAAGAACTTCCATCTGATGTTTAACCTCCTTTATCAACACATTACCATAACACTGGCTTGCCTAACCACCTTGGCAAAAGATGCCACTAACTTGTCCGCACGTTCTCCACTCACAACACCCCACCACAGACCAGGTTCTCACGGTTAATTGTACACATACTCAACCTTGCCTTCATAATCTCCTGCATAAATGTAACCAAGTGTATCCCACGACTTCGTCTTTTTCCACATCTAGATGAACCACAACTCGCGGTTTCCCAAGTGTCTCAAAACTAATCGTTCCTTGTCGGTTCATTGCGATACCCAATAAACCATTCCTAATTTATAGGGCACATTCTCTTTCAGATCGACATAATCAATGCATCCACTTCGGTCGCGCTAACTACCTTATCCTTTTACGAGTCATCAAAGCCTCGTAGGGAAAACACTCGTCCAAATAGGAATCTTTCACAATCACAACGCCCACACAAGGTGATCTACTGTCATACAAGTATACATCTTTCCTAGATGGCCTTCTATGTTTACACACACCAGAGTAATTTTTTCAACTTTCAACCTCCTGATCCAAGGATTCTGCTTCAAATATCTTAAACAGTTGTCGACTTCAACATCAATACACAACATGATGATGCTTCCAACATCTTCCCGTCAACAAGGGTTCCTAACGGAACCTTCTCCTTCCAACATATCATAATCAACTTTATACCCCGATGTCCTCACTTGAAGAAAATTCAACTCATCTGGTGCGAGGTCACATTACAAGGCCACTCCCAAATTCTCAGGCTCAACGCCGACAATATTCATCAAAGAATCTCGATGCTACATAAAACGAGTTTCTAAAATAAATATCTTGACGATTTCCAGTCCTTCCCCCGGGCACAACCGTCCCTCGACGACCGCATCTCAAGCTACCGAACAAGAGTATAAATTACCACCACCCAACCAATCACTAAAGTCCTTTTCTGACCTTTCCACTATTCACCTCTCTTCCTGAACACGAATACCAAAATTACAAAACACTCGCGACCGGCTCGACCGGCACATCTCCACTTTCGAAACCCTTCCTTATATTGAATGTAATAATCTCTACGACCTAGTGAGTTCATAGCCTTCATGCATGATGACGTGATAATTTAAATCATTTCGCACATTTTAACACTTAAAAAGAAAACAACACTTGGGCACAACTAGGGTACACATGACCCAACACTCCCATAACTACCAAGTCATGCACAACGATCTCGAGAATTGCTCGCACTCAACTTTTCAGTGAACACAACCTTAACTATTCAAATTGATGTTGTTACATCAGAACAATTTGAATGAAACTTTTCCTATACGGCTAGAAAAGTTCTGTATGAAATCACTGACAGGAAGTAAACTAGTCTGCTCCCACACTCATTTATATGATATCAACATGTCAATACTCATTTTGATTATAAAAGCTTTGCGTTCAAACGCTTTAATGATTTTTTGCAACGAAATTTTTTCTCAACAAGAAAAATAGCGATATAATTTGCAAATCACTAAGTTCAAAAAATTTATTGTGCAACGTAAATAGTTCTGTCTTTTCCTTTAAACACACTCTTGCACGCGTCGACTTATTTCCAAACAAGAAATTTGTTATTTACGCCATTACTTTTAATCAATAAAAGCTCATGCAACACTTATAAGGACACAATGCATGAAACTAAACTTTCAATTGAAGGCTATTTACTATAACAAGGTCACCCGTTGTACTCACACAACTTATCATTGGCACTCTACCTTGACCAACGGTCGCCCTCTCGTCCTTGCAACAACTTGTTGTACATGCGTTTCACCGCCTACCTGGCCTGCTCAACCATCCCATACAGTTTTCGTCTTGACCAATTACTTCACATTCTACCCCTACACGTATTTCAATCCAACACTGATATCTTCCCTTCATTGATCCTCCCACAGAAAAGCTCGACTAAAGAGTCAGGGCTCCAATCCTCCACTCGCTCTTGAATTGAAGCTTTCAAGATTCCGACACCGTCCTTCCTTACCATCCCAACTGATCTACACAACACTTTCGAGAATGAGGACTTACTAGAAACCAGGAGTTTTACCCTTAATCAGTTGTTCACTCCTTTCGAACCCAAGAAGTTCTTCCTCTAGACACCTCATAACATTCCAAACAACACTTCTTCTAGAAGATATAAACATTATATCATGTGCGATTTCTCACGATACCTCGACCCTTTGCTATCATTGCAAGGTCAAAACTCACTACATACTACCACACCCCTCGACCTTCTCAACAAGAACAATTGAGCACACTCATGTACTTGTAAATTTGCGATTACATTGCCAGATGTAATTCCAAATTTACCTTACATGACGGTCCTCGCTACTCTATCACTAGCGCACTTAAAGTGATCTTTCCTATGGTATCCTATATCTCAATTGTGCTCCCCTCTACTCCACAGTTTAAGTTTAGGCCCATCCGGTCACCTAAATCCCTTAAACTATAGCTCTGATACCAATTGTAACAACCCAACTCAAAGATAACACTTGAACAACAAAATATAAACAACTCGCCAAAAAGGCTCCGGAATACAACATAAGCATACGAGTACAAAAGAAGGCTTGCGGAAAACAACCCAATACACAGTTGAGATTTCTAGAATACTAAGCCTGGCATACTATAGTACGCTGCCTTCCTTCTAGTCTCTAGCTTTACGCTCACGCCTTCTCTTTGCCCTTACCAGTAACTCCTATTAAGCGCTTTCTTGAAAATGGTTTATTTTTTTCAAAAGCGACGGTTAGACCATGAGGTCTAGTGAGCTCCCTCTAGTGGCACAATTTCATCAACAAATATAAAACATTCATAACCATTATAACAACTTTAAACAATAAGCTTTCACATAAACTGCACATGTAAATGGCACACTGAAGTCCCGCAATGGCGACAACGTGTCAGTCTCACACTGCCTTACTGGGTCACACCTCCCATGGCATAAACGGGACACACCCCCCGGTATGAGTACTGGCGGGCCACACCCCCTGACTTAGCCACTTTACATCTATCAACAATGTATGCGTACATCTCAAGTAAACTTCTATACACGCATTTTCATGTAATAAAACATATCAGTTCATATTCATTTACTTACTTCAGAAAACACGTTAAAATACGTATTTAGTTAGAAAAACTCACGTGTCGTTTTGGCGCCCTACTTCTCATGTAAGCTTCAGCTTTCTAGATGAATCACCTATGACATTAACGAGAATAGGAATAATTAGTCTTAGGCTGACACTCACAAAGTCCAGATCAGACCCTTAAATAACTCGACTAAAGATGAACTCCAGAATCCGAACCAAAGTTCCGGATTCCACCACTTCCGAATCCTAATCCGGAATCCGACACCCTTCCGGATCCCATTCCGGAATCCGCACCTCTTCCAGACCCCAATCCGGAATCCGCACCTCTTCCGGATCCCAATCCGGAATCCGCCATATTTCCGGATTTCCTATTCCGGAATCGGATTCATCCAGTTCTGGACTAAGCTGGTCTTTCGCTCGATTCACTCTGAGTGATAAAAATCTTGACCCAAATGGACGTACACTATCCGGAAACGTTGGAAAAGATTGCAGGGAACAATATGACGTTACTAGATACCAAAAGTCAAATTCTCACACATTATAAACTGCGATTAGGTCCTGGTTTAATCTAGAAACTCATCAAACATGAAACCCACTTGAAACCACAATAAGAGCATGAAATTAGGAGATTACCTTTCCAAACTGATGTTTGAGCTTACTTTGATGCCACACTCCCCTTGCCGTCTTCCCAAAATTACAATTGATTGCTTGATTTCTTCCTCAACTCCCACACATACACGGCTGCTCACAATAAGGAAGGTTAGATAAGGTTTTGTATCCAAAATGATGGTTTTATACCCTCTCCCCACAATTATACTTTGGTCCCTCAAGATTTAAGACTTCACCTTCCTTCCATCTCTTTTCTGTTTTCTTTACATTGCAACTTGGTTATTACATATGCCCCCCACATTATGGATAGGCAGCCGATTGTGGGCCGGTTGGGGTTGTCGGTATCAACCTTTTGTACAAAAATAATCTCAAATCAGTATGTTTCAGGATCAGTTCAAAAAGGATTCCATCCTTCTGAATTATATCCAGAAAATTTTAAAACTTAAATTTGCTAAGGGGGCGTTTACCTAATCACTTACCCGGATAAGTGCTTACCGGTAAAATTCAAACACTATCACTTATGGCATCGTACGCAACAATTTAGCCGGTAAACGCTAACCGTGGTAAAAGCCGTCGGCCTCACTTACCGGGTAAGACTCTTGGTCCTTGCTTTCGACTCTCGGTCC
Source organism: Saussurea involucrata (assembly GCA_033807775.1). NCBI lineage: Eukaryota > Viridiplantae > Streptophyta > Magnoliopsida > Asterales > Asteraceae > Saussurea > Saussurea involucrata. The sequence goes on from CM066320.1 coordinate 126,835,381, forward strand.
TTGCTTCCGCTCTTACCGGGTAAGATTCTTAGTTCTTGCGATATTCATCCGGTAAGCTAATGTGACTTGGTAAACACTTACCCAGATAAGCGTTTTGTAAACGACCCCTAAGTAAACATCTTCATAAAATTTGTAGATGTTTAGGCCGATCCTGACGTTGCCCCTTGGACTTGCAGTTTGTCACCTAATTGGCCTTATGCAAATTACAATCACACTAAAATAATTTATAACATTTAAATCAGCTAACAATTGGTTTACATGTTTATACACACTTTGAAAATTGAGTATCTGTTTTTCCTTGTTTTAATTAACAAACCTTTTGTAAGCGTTAATATCGTAATTGATGTTGCCGATAGTTGAAAGCTATTTAGAATTGGTTGTTTGGAAATATTGTTGTGCTTTTTCATTTTACAAAGATTAACGATAAATTAATGATAAAATTATTAATACAACTATAATATATTTAACTAATAATATGCAATTTTGAAAGAGACAAAACTAAATTAAAGTGAAAAAAAAACCACATGTGAACGAAAAGGCATGCATGTGACGTCAACACGGTGGATCTATTTTTATTTTTATGTTTCAAGGTCCACAAGGTTGCATTCAAAATAGAGTAAATCCTAGAATCAACCCATTATTAAGGCATTGTTTATGAAAAAAAAAAATAGTTTATAAGCTTACTTATATTTTGGATATATGTTTAAATGATTGTAAACAAGTTTATAAGCTACTGGAAGTAGTTTATGAATATAGTTTTTTTGTGAATATTCCAATTATACCATTATTAATATCAACTATTATTATAAATAGCTATTAATTATTAAAAATTATTTTTATATATTTTTTTAATATTAATCAATATATTTTAATTATCAATTATTATTATATTTTTATTTATTATTTAATTAAATTTTTAATATTATATGTAACGGATTTTAACAAATTCAAAATTTACAGTATATATGTAATAATAAATTTAAAATTCTTTTAATTATATATTATATTATTTAATTTTTCTTTACTATATTGGTTGTATTAATTAAAATATTATATTGCTACAAATTTGTTTTCATTATATAATTAAATATTGTAATTGATAATTTTTTGAAGATATCCTCTTTGGTTATTTTACATTTTTATAACCTAGTTTTTGCCAAACGTGACTTCTTTATCATCAAGTTTATCAGCTACCAGCTAGCTTATCAGTCAATAACTAGCTTATATGTCATCAGTTAGCTTATCAGCTAATCTGCCAAACATAGTATGTTTGAATGTCTTCAATCTTACTTCATAAATTCAAAAAAATATACGAAGTAAAATATATAAAACCAATAAAGATTGGGTTTATAGGTAGTCTAAAGTGTTTAAGTATCCTAATAGAGTGTTTTATAGGACTTAATTTTATAAGACCAAAGAATAAAGAGACATATCTAAAAGTGTTACAATAAGTATATAAGACGATTTTGGGTTTTGTAACAACGTTTTAGGGGGTGTTTAGGATTGCTTATTTTAAGGGCTTATTGACTTATTTGAAACAATTTATGAGTTTTTTTTTGTTATTTTACATGTATAATCATTCTCAAACATCCATAAGGGTGTGCAGACTGGATGGGACGGGGCGGGACAAAAAAAATAGTTCCATGTTTGGTATGTCATGGGACAAAAGTCAGATGGGACAACAAAACCAAGTTTTCATAGGACAAAACGTAAGATTTTTTGTTCCACCAACATAGGTGGAACAACATGGGACTAAAACATAAGATTACTAAAGTACCTTTTTTCCAACGTAACCTAGATTAAAATTATCTCCTCTAGTCCAGTCCCGTTCCGTCCCATCCAGTCCAGTCCCATCCAGTCCAGTCCCATCCAGTTCCGTCCCATCCAGTCCAGTCCCATCCAGTTCCGTCCCATCCCATCCAGTCTGCGTACCAAACGTTACCTAAATAACAACTTATTAGTTTATTATGTTTTGATACCACTATAAGCTAATCCAAACACTTTTTATAAAACTTCATTTTGACACCACATAAGTTAATAGCACCTATACATAAAAGCATACGTTTGTTTTAAATAAGCAATTCCAAACACCCCCTTAGTACTCTTTTAATAAAGTGTCATATTAACCATTTTATAGGAAACTTTTGAGAAGTGTCCATTAAATCAAACTTTTTTTAGACCACTCTTGGGATTTAATACAATTTGTAACCGTTTACACAACATAAAATTAAATAAATTTTGGTTACAAAATTAAATCAAAAAGTGATGGGTGTCGTGTCCGGAAAATAATAAGAATTATAAAATTACTCCTATTACCTCTAAAACACAATAAATTGTGATAATGGTAAGTAGGGTCGTCTCCTCAGGAACTCGGTGTTAACTGTGAGTCCAAGACCTAATCACGTGCAAACTCATCGGAAACATTATATATAAAGAGGGGGGGGGGAGGATGATTTATAAAAAGTCTAAACATACAACAACCAAATAAGAATTTAAAAATTCAATAAAACGAATTCTAGCAATTAGTAGAAATCAACTACTTGCTTGGATAATGTATTAGAAACTTAATCGGCAATATTCTTTCAAAAGAATTCGGAGTGGCTCTAAACTATGATACGCACCAAAGTTTTGTTGATTCTAAAAACATAACTATAACGAGAAGCTCGATGACTAGCCTCTAACTAGCTAAATAAATCAAATCACGGACTTGGATTCAAATGCTAGCCGCATTAAAATTCAACCAACTTACCACCCTTGACTAATAATCGAAGCCGATCATTACGATCAAATTATGTAACCTTACAACACTATAATTCAATAAAATGTCGAATATAGATATTGTTTGCTACCTACTTAAATCAATGAACAATTACGGATTCAAAGAATTAACTAGCTATTCGAGCTTAAATTAAAGAAAATGAGGGATCCAACTCGAAATAATTAGCAAAAACTCGAAGAACAATGTAATAGAAGGTTACACAAACGAATTCTAATGATGTTAAAAACGTAATTAAATCTCAACACATCCAAGCTATAAGTGGATTACATACCCATTGCTAGAAATAATAAACTAGCTACTAATATCTAACAAATGAAAAACGAAATAAACTTACAAAGCTTGAGAATTGGTGAAGTAATTCTAAGATATGAAATGTATTTTAAATTAAAGAATGGGTATGTGTGTAGAATTTCCTTGAGATGGTTGTAGTGACGACTTGGTTAGTCACTTTGTAGTACGAATGTCTATAAAAAGCCCGATCTCTCGAAAGTGGATTTTTATAGACCGGTCCTACAAAGTGCCCGTAAAGTCACCATTGTTACCGACTCTTAATTTTGCCGATTTAACTAAGTATAACTCAAAAATCAAAGTTCAATCAGTATGGAGATTTACACCCAAATCTCTTTATGATATAAATATCGACTGAAGTTCGAACCTTAGTAAATCATGCAGAACCCGTATCTATACGTGGTTATCAAAGACTTTCTCAAATCTTTGTGCATCACTTAAGCTGTATTTCGGATCCGCCCCTCTCGGGTGATAAGCTTAAATGCGTTTGAATGAAGTCCCGACTTAAGTGACCAAGCTTAAGAGCTAGCAATAATGGCAACACCCAAGTGTCGCATGCTAGTCTCAAGTTTGATTCACACCCACACCCAAAGAGGTGGTTAGCTCATACTAAAAGTAAAAGACATAATAAAAGAAAAGAAATACGAAGTAACTACTTTCATAAAAGTAAATACGAGAAATAAAATACGGAAAGTAAGTACGGAATTAAAATACAGAATTTAAAGTGCTACACTTCAAGCCTAAGACTTGAAGTGTTTTTTGGAAAGTAAAACTTGAGAAATGATAAACTAAACTATTCTAAAGAGAGGAGATGATGATGAACGATTTTCTTCAACTTCCACTTCTTCTATTTATAGTAAATGAGATGGAGGTGATGGAGATTGAAATGTTTGTCATCCTATCTTCAGTACAGTTCACCACATCAACTTGATCAATTTGCATTTTTGGGCGGTGGAAACTTCAAGAGTGCCCTCACTGGGCACTTGAGTAACTTGGCGGCAACACTTCAGGAGTGCCCTCAAGGGGCACTGCATGCCCACAGAACGTCTCATAATCAACCTTTTTGCATCATATTACATCTTTTTATTTATTTCTCATCTTAATTGGTTCTTCACAAATAAATATCAACTAAACTTAATAGGGGTATTTTAAACATCTAATTAACATTATTTTAGGTAAATTTGATATAAAATGTATATAAAATTAGCACTTATCAAATTCCCCCACACATAGATCAATGTCCGTCCCGGCAATGACTTAAGTTAGCACGTGGTATAAAAATCGAATCCAACGAGAGTGTCAATACATATAGCATTTCATGAACTCGATATTTGCATCAAAGCATCGAAAAGCGAGTACACACAATCAAGTAAACACAAGCTAATCACGAAAACTCTCATGAATGGATAATTAAAAGAACACTCAGATCACTCTTGGCTCAAAGTGTATCGCTCAAACCGTCACTACACTAGCTGTAACACCCGTAATTTTCGGATAAGCACAATTTCGAATTAGTGTGGAACTGATCTTTAAGAAAAATATGAAAAATATAACTATGGATTAAATCCTATATTTTATTGTCTTGTTTGATGGAGAATTCTAATACGATTCCAACGGTTATTTCCGGAGCGAAAACGGAGCTATAACGAAGAAGTTACGGCCGAAACAGTATCCGACCCAACAGGGGGCCGTGCGGCCTGGTGCGCGACCTTGGGCCATGGCCCAAGCCACGTAAGCCTCTGGAGTCCACGCCTTGGAGAGGCTCATGACCTAGCACGCGACTTGAGGCCGCGAGGTAGGCCTCGGGAACGGGTCTGGTGTATTAAGACGCGATTTTCAGCCCTCAATCTTCATTCCTTGATAACTTTTGCATCCCAACTCCGATTTGAGTGATTCAAGTTGCTATGGTTTCGTTTTTGGGAGATATTCAAGGATCTAGAGAGATTTTTTAAGTATATTGGATGATCCAAGAGTAATTGGTGGTAGTTGAGGTAAGCTTCTCACTTTTCTCTATCTAAAAAGTTAGGGTTTTGGTATTTTGGTGGTTTTGGATGTTTTATGTTGGGGAAAACATATATAAGTATTTGGGGATGGTTATTTATGGTTGGAAACTTGTTGATCTAGGTTTTTGAAAGATTTGGCTTGAAGATGCAAGTTTCTCAAAGGATCTTACGTTTGGGGGAAAACCTAGATTTAGCCTAAATCTAGCAAGGTGAGTTCAAGTTGATTTGCGAAAACTTTGTACATGCCAAAAATGTTATTTACCAAGTATTTGTGTGTTTTACTTAAAATTATCAATTGTTGACTTATTTGGTAAGTTTGACTCTTTTGAAGTGTTTAACTTTATAAAGTTTGTAAAACACCCGTATTTGGGGATTTTTTGATATTTTGATGTGTAGAAATCATAAATATGTCATTAAAAGAATTATTGCTCAAAATGGAGTTTATTCAATTGTTTAATCATGTTAGTGTAATTGATTTTATAACCCATTTGGGAAATACACAATTTAGTGTCAAGAATCATTTTGAGAATTATAAGGGTATGAGTCCTTTTGGGAAAACCCTTTGTGTAACCCGTGTCGAGTTTTGGGTTAAGGATGATTTTGTGGTAGTTGTTTACCTAAACGATGTTTAAATGCATTTTATGCTATGATGACCGTTATTTATGGGTCTAATGAGTTTTGAGCATTTTGTTCGGTTATGACTTTGAGGAAGTCTTGGGGATATTTTGTTCGGTTTTTTGGTGGCTCAATGTGGAGTCTTATTTATGGTTTGCGTTTATTGAAACTCGATGCATTTTATTGCATATTATTAATATTTACATGCTTGGGTGCTTTAGTCATTTCGGGATGGGCATGTTATTGTAGACTGTGTTGCATTGGATCCATAGGCACGTAAGTCAGTCTTTGTTGGATGGTCTATCACCTTGTGCATGAGGAGAGGACTATTGGAACGCATGGTTATATGCGGTAGGCCGTTGGAGGCCACTAGCGAGTAGGCAATGGGGGACATTGGAGTCCTTGAGGTGTAACTCGTCTAGACTGGATAGGCAATGTGGTCCCATAAGTCCTTGAGGTGTAACTCGACGGAGTAGGCACTAGAGGCATGATAAATGGAAAGGTTTGAGGTTGTGATGTCTTTATGGCATGGGAACTAAGACCCTTGAGGTGTAATCCAGTAACATCATAAGTGACCTAACTTTGTGTGCCCGTCACTTTCTATAGAATCGGGTCTCCCCCGTCACCGAAAGGTGTTTTTTTTGGTATATGTTTTTATCCATATTTTCGGTGACGCATTTTATTTATAAAAAATATTTTCATGGTTTATTGGCGGAGTTCTACGCCTCGCCCTTATTGGATGTTTTGAATATTGGGTTTTATTCACGTTTATAATTACTTGGGATATTTAACGTCAAAACACGCTTTGAGTAAGTTGGGATTGGAATTCATTTTAGAAAACGCTTAATACATTTTGGGAACTTTTCTCATAGATTTTGTGTGCGTTTGAAAATGAGTCGTTTGCATTCCTTCATAAACCCTTTTTGGAAATCATGATGTATGTCACAAGCTTTCATTCAACGAATTATATAAATCATGTTATAAACTCTTGAACTCACTAGGCGTTAGCCTAACCTTTTTATTTATCGGCATGTGCAACAGGTTCAGGTTGGGAGTAGTTCTAGTGACACTACGAGGGATCGAGTTCCAGTAGTGTAACACCCTAAAAATCAGGGTAAATTTAAACCTTAATTCTAACAAGGTTAAACATAAGATCTGTCAAACTTTTATACATAACAGAGAATTAACCTTGAGGATTTATATATATACACCAATGCAAATTCAAAATAACCTATTAATCTAATCCTGTCAACTAAGATCAGATTAAACTGGTTATCTAGGATTTACCAAAAACTCCTCACTAAAGCTAACTTCTCCACTTTCCACAAAAAGTATATACTCGAATGCACTCGTCCCACGGCCCTTTACTTCCCCGAGCTAGTACCTGGTAAGAAAATATAATTTGAAACGGTTAGGCTAACGCCTAGTGAGAACATTCGGTTTCAAAATAATACTTTTAAAAATCAATGTAAACAAGATATAACAAACCTGGTTTGCCCTTTTCTTACCATACGTTTCAATATCTTACGATGACGGGTTTATACCCGATTCCATGAATATGACCGACACCAAGTCAGTCATAATATCACGTTCCAGAGCCCACTACGAATCTCCACGGATTCTAGATTAATGCTCATATCCAAGAAATCACAATTACACATGTCAATTTCTTGGAAAGGAAGTAGAGATTACAATTAAGCCATGCCTATCTCTTTCCTTCCTTAGAAATCGGGAATTACGATTAGTCCACGCCTATCCCACGATTTCTCATCAATGTGAAATAGGAATTACGATTAATCCACGCCTATTCCTCATTTCACCTAAACGGGAGTTACGATTAGTCCACGCCTATTCCACGTTTATCATACACACTGGAATTACGATTAATCCACGCCTATTCCATGTGTTCATAAAAACTAGTGCCTATGGATCCATTACACTTATTTGTACTCGTGCAGTTTATTGCTTAAATAAATCATTTTCAAATAACGTTAATGAAGTTAAGCAAAACCATTAGTTTCAAGATAACCAATTTTACTTCATATCAAAACTCATTCAGGAAATATTCATTATAAAATATACCTTACCATAAATTGAAATGCGTTTAAAAAAAGGGTAAGGTAAGAATGAACTCACCTGACAGCAGTAATGTCACTCTTACTTTACTTCTTAAAGCTGTAAGGATTTCCGTCACCAAACTTCACAAAATCTAAAATACCCAAATACATATTGTACTGGTATCAATCTACTGTACAGGACCCCTTAAAGACTAAGAATCCTAAATAACCAAAATTCTCGACACTTATCGCAACCCACTAATTGCGATAACACTTGTCGCAATCTACTACTTGCGACACAATACTTATCGCAATCCACTGTTGCGATATCCTCCACTTATCGCAATCAACTGTTGCGACATAACATCTTATCGCAACCAACTGTTGCGACATAATTCTTATAGCAACCAACTGGTTGCGATACACTCTTTTATCGCAACTCATTGTTGCGACAATCATCATTATCGCAACACCCATCTTTATCGCAACTCACTAATGCGATGTTCATCTTTGTCTCAACTCACAGAAATCATATTTAAGCAAGAAATCTATATTTTTAAGCCATAATAATTTCTACAAATGTGCGGATATGCTTAAGAACATTAACGGAAACTACTCATATACTCAGATTTCTCATATCTTTCCAAAATCATCAAAACCCAATTTCTAAACCCATAAAAACTACATAAGCTTAATAGGAACAATTATTTGTGAAGAACATACCTTTGTTTTTCACCAATGCACTCTTAATTACTGCAGGCTCTTGTTCTTCTTTTCCTCTTCCTTCTTCTTCTTCCGGTTCTCTCTCTCTCTCTCTCTCTCTTGCCGAACGAAACACACACACACACCATAAACAAAATGAAAATTGAAAAGGTGTTTCACTTTTGTTTCTTTTCTCATCAAAGAGGCGGTGGTGGTGATACAACTTTCACCATTTAACCAAAATAGCCCCTCTACTTTCATCAATTAACAAATTTCACCCTCCAACTTATAAATTAAAATTAAAGTTTACCCCTTAACTTATAATTCCAATAAAACCAATAACGTAACTTACTCGGGGATAAACTCTAAAATTAATCTATCAAATTATTCAATAAATCAAACGTAACCCTTTATATAGAAAAAATCGAGATGTTACAAGTAGTATGCTCGAGAGGTGAATTGGTAGTGAAGTCTTCCGCATTGAGTTTTGGGAATAGCAATTGTACTTGAGTTAAGTAGCACCCGATGTGAACTTAGCCTTTGTTTTTTAGACTTGAGTCATATGTATTGATTGAGGTATTTCCCGTATCGAATTATAGGGAGAAATCCTAATATTTTGGTTGTATTATCAAAATTTTTATTTAGTTGCTATTTCCCAATTCGAGGGTGTTACAAGTTGGTATCAGAGCATAAGTTTGAGAGATTTAGGTGTTGATTTTTAGATACTGTTAGACAACCTAGGGGGGGGGAAGGTTGTATTTAAAATCTTTTACTTTCAAAAAATCTTTTATAAATAAATACAGTACTGAAACAGTAAAAATAAATCAGAGTATACAAATAATAAAGAAGAGTGTAAATATAAACAAATACACAGAGATTATATAAATAAATATAAATGCAAAGCAGTTTGTATAAACAAATATAATAAAGCACAGCGGAATAAATAAAGAGATAAGGGATAGAGATACTTGACACAGAGATTTACTGATTTACCACCAACTGTGATAAACCAGCAGCCGAGACACTTCCCGACACGATCCAATAAATGTATTCTTTACGGTAGAATACAAACCAAATACAGAGCAAAGTAAACGGCTCTCAAGCTTTAGCTTATCGAGATATACAGGATCACACACCCGTTATTCAAACACTTACAAGAGGAGTATAACTCACAATGGGTAATCACTCTTGTATAATATCTCACACTTGGATATTTTATAAAAAATGTTTTATAAAATATATATATTAAAAATGAGAGAGCTGAGAGTGTGGTTGCTGCTTGTTGTTACTGTGTGGTCTGGTCTTCTTTGTTCTCTTCTCCAGCATGCATGTATATATATCAGGAAGCTCCAACGGCATTGTGCATCCGCGGTATACCGCCAAATGCACGCGGTATACCGCCGTCAGAAAAAGTAACTGACACACCAACGGCTACATGCAAAGTTGACTTCTGGAATTACGTACCCGCGGTATACCGGCTGGGACTCGCGGTATACCGCCGTCAGAAAAAGTGTTATCAACCAATCAGAGAAGCACACGGAACCTGCCGCGGTATACCGGCTGAACACCCGCGGTATACCGCCAAATGTGTACCCGCGGTATACCGGGTATTCTCCACGGTATACCGGCGTCAGAAAAGACACCTTCCAGGACTGCAACCAAATCTTGCTGAATCTTCTCAATAAACCCTTTTAATTAAAATCAATTAGGGTTTTTAGAAATATCCAAGTGGTATATTATTTTAGGGTGTTTATCATTATTAGTTATAAACAATGATGACGACGTAAACACTTCCGTCTTGAACCCTTCAGTTTAAATCTTCGTGTTCTTCAACAACTGCACACTTGGATTAAATTGTTAGATAAACAATAATACGGTGTGTTTGTAATCATCAAAATAAATATATATAAATATATAGAGATGTGGTACACTTGCACCAACAATCTCCCCCTTTTTGATGATGACAAACACAACCGCTAAGCAAGAGCATATGCGGTTTCTCTCCCCCGTTTGTCGAAGCAAAAAGGGTTAAGAAAGACGGTATGCTCCCCCTCGAGAGATGCTCCCCCTCAAAATATGCATATAATTGAGAGAGCATAAACTCATGGGTAAAAGAGCTAAAACGCTCCCCCTCAAATTAATAACGATATCAATTTGATTTTATAAAATTTGAGGGATAAAATAAAATGCAAAAAGCAATAGAGACATAAGATATACAAACCAATACGAAACACTTGCACCAAAACGGATCTTAAGGCTTCAATTTTCGGTTAATTTTATGTGATAAAAAAAATCACCACGTATTATGACCTCGTCAGGTAACCACGTATTATAACCTCGGCAGGTAACCACGTATTATAACCTCGGCAGGTAACCACGTATTATAACCTCGGCAGGTAACCACGTATTATAACCTCGGCAGGGAACCACGTATTATAACCTCGGCAGGTAACCACGTATTATAACCTCGCCAGGAAACCACGTATTATAACCTCGGCAGGTAACCACGTATTATAACCTCGTCAGGAAACACGTATTATATCCTCGTCAGGAAACACGTATTATATCCTCGTCAGGAAACACGTATTATATCCTCGTCAGGAAACACCTACAAAAGGCAAAGAAAATTTTTGTGGTACCCTTTTCTTATGGGTCCTTTTAACAGTTAGTATAAAACATAAACTGCAAAAAAATATGTTGTCGACATAAAACAAACACGACAAACATACAAAGCCATATAAATGGTTTAAAACCATAAACGCATTCCACCCGGATTATCAACATTAAACATTCCTTTCGGAATCCATTTTCTAACCATTTTAATTTTACGATCGTATTCATCATAGACGTAAAAAGAAGTATGCGGATTAACATTTCTCTTAGGATTCGCAAACTTATTATTATACATAAACGCATGTGATTTTCTCGACATATAATTCACATAATTCATTTTAGGAACATACGGAGGTTTTTGCGTTTTATTTTTAACAACAAATTTAGGTTTTTCAAAAACCTTTTTAATTGGCATACATTCACATTTTTCAATACACGTATTTGAACCAATGCCTTTTCGGCAATTTATACGATTTGATATATTAAGCATTTTAAGCACTTTATCATTGCTACTATTAAAAGCATTTGCTAATAAGTCATTTTTCTCATGCGATTTACATTTAGCATTTAAACATGCAATTTCATTTTCAAGAATCTCGCATTTTGTACATACAACATTTTCATGTGTCTTTTTATTTAAGCATGCAATTTTATTTTTTAAAATATCACAAGATTTGCAAATATCTTTTTCACTTAATTTATTTTCTAATTTAGTGATAATATCTAAATCATAAGCAGATTTTTGTTTACCGTCATCTATTTCCTTTTTATATACAGATACGGTTTCTTTTAAATTAGAAATTTCATCTTTATATTTATTTGCGAGAGCAGCCATATCATGAAATGATTTATATAATTCGTCAAGATTATTTTCATCGTCACTATAATAATTATCACTATAATTATTATCATAATTATTTTTAGAAGAATATGATGAAGATACCTCATTATCATGGTCGGCCATGAAACAAAAATTTTTGGCCTCATTTATGCTTGCGCTCAACGCGCCTCCAACTAAAGCTTTTGGTGTGTTGATTTGTTTTGCTCGTTTCGGACACACACTTGCATAGTGATCCTTGTCACCACACACATAGCAAAAGCCTTTCTTTTTATTGGCTTTTTCATCGTCGCTAGATCCGTCATATTTGTCTTCACTTTTATGGACGTTGCGACTTTGGTTTTTACCACCACGACGGTAGTCTCCATTTTCTTGAAACCTATCATTTTTGGCAAACTTTTTGTTAGATAAAAGTTTAGAAAGTTTTCTTACCAACTTGACTAAATCGTCAAGATTTTCGGGTTCGTCATCCGAGGAACTTGCATCTTCCTCCTCTTCTTTTTCTTTCTCATCTTTAGAGGCAACGGCTTCTAAAGCTATGGATTTCTTTTTGACTTGCTCCCGGACTTGATTTCTTTTTAGTGCGATTTCGTGCACTTTAAGATTGCCGATGAGATCATCGAGCTTCATCGTTGCGAGATCTCGGGAGTCTTCTAAAGATGTAATTTTTGCCATCCACTCCGAAGGAAGTGCTCGAAGAATTTTCCTTACATAATCCTCATTAGGATAAGTACGACCTAATCCCTTCAAAGTAGTCATAATGAGGTTAAAACGTTTAAACATTGAGTCGATTGACTCATCTTTTGACATTTCAAATAATTCATAATCATGAACAAGAATATTTATTTTAGAGCTTTTAACTTGAGTATTTCCACGATGAGTGTCGCTCAAGCTTTGCCAGATTAGATTAGCAGTTTTATAAGTATAAACTCTTTCTATTTCATCAGAGGTTAAAGCAGCATATAATATATTTTTAGCTTCAAAATTTAAACAATAATGAGATTCTTCAGCGGGAGTCCAATCTTTTATGGGTTTATCAACAATAAGATCATTTTCAACTTTGGTTGGTCTAAAATTCCCATTTTCTATAATATCCCAAATTTTTTGATTTTTGCCACGCACGTGACATTCAAATAGCTCGGCCCAAATGCCAAACTTTTCAGTATCTATCAAAGGAGGTTTTGAAAACACAAAATTAGTTTGTTGAGCCATTTAAAAGAATTAAAGAATTAACTTTAAAAATTTAAACAGATAATTTTTGAAAGCCCTGCTCTGATACCAAATGTTAGACAACCTAGGGGGGAAGGTTGTATTTAAAATCTTTTACTTTCAAAAAATCTTTTATAAATAAATACAGTACTGAAACAGTAAAAATAAATCAGAGTATACAAATAATAAAGAAGAGTGTAAATATAAACAAATACACAGAGATTATATAAATAAATATAAATGCAAAGCAGTTTGTATAAACAAATATAATAAAGCACAGCGGAATAAATAAAGAGATAAGGGATAGAGATACTTGACACAGAGATTTACTGATTTACCACCAACTGTGATAAACCAGCAGCCGAGACACTTCCCGACACGATCCAATAAATGTATTCTTTACGGTAGAATACAAACCAAATACAGAGCAAAGTAAACGGCTCTCAAGCTTTAGCTTATCGAGATATACAGGATCACACACCCGTTATTCAAACACTTACAAGAGGAGTATAACTCACAATGGGTAATCACTCTTGTATAATATCTCACACTTGGATATTTTATAAAAAATGTTTTATAAAATATATATATTAAAAATGAGAGAGCTGAGAGTGTGGTTGCTGCTTGTTGTTACTGTGTGGTCTGGTCTTCTTTGTTCTCTTCTCCAGCATGCATGTATATATATCAGGAAGCTCCAACGGCATTGTGCATCCGCGGTATACCGCCAAATGCACGCGGTATACCGCCGTCAGAAAAAGTAACTGACACACCAACGGCTACATGCAAAGTTGACTTCTGGAATTACGTACCCGCGGTATACCGGCTGGGACTCGCGGTATACCGCCGTCAGAAAAAGTGTTATCAACCAATCAGAGAAGCACACGGAACCTGCCGCGGTATACCGGCTGAACACCCGCGGTATACCGCCAAATGTGTACCCGCGGTATACCGGGTATTCTCCACGGTATACCGGCGTCAGAAAAGACACCTTCCAGGACTGCAACCAAATCTTGCTGAATCTTCTCAATAAACCCTTTTAATTAAAATCAATTAGGGTTTTTAGAAATATCCAAGTGGTATATTATTTTAGGGTGTTTATCATTATTAGTTATAAACAATGATGACGACGTAAACACTTCCGTCTTGAACCCTTCAGTTTAAATCTTCGTGTTCTTCAACAACTGCACACTTGGATTAAATTGTTAGATAAACAATAATACGGTGTGTTTGTAATCATCAAAATAAATATATATAAATATATAGAGATGTGGTACACTTGCACCAACAGATACCTAGACTCAAGCTAGCGTTCTTTTCAGTAAATGAAAGTGAAATTCACCATTAGGCACTTTAAGATAGGATATTTTGAGGTCGATGGAGTTGCTAGAAATGAGAATCACGTCGAGAGTAGCAAGGATAATCATGTACGGTGCGTTCATAATGACACCTGGGCAGTGTCTTGGTGAACCTACTAGTTACATGTGCATACTTGAAGTACTTTAATGTGATGACCGTTGGGGTAGTGAGGAAGTTTCTAAGCGAGTAGTCGTTGGAAAAGATTGACGATTTTAGTATTAGTCACTTAGGGTGACAATAAGCATGATAATTGCTTTAAGTGGACCGTTTTGGGTCGAAGTTAATGGTTGGATTAGAACCATAGGCTTACCGAATCGATTTTAATTCGGAAAGGAATTATATGGATAATCGATGTGAATTCCCATTTTGCCTTAAGATGTGTTGAGCATCTGGATGACAATAGTGGACCGGAGGGATTTGAGGAGTATGATTTGAGACGTTGAGTGCCGACTAAGTTCATGCACAAAAAAATTATTTTTAAAATAAATTGCATCAGTTATTTCTTGTGTTTCAAATCCTTATGTGGATTGTGTTACAAAATCTCGGAAAAACGTTTAGTACACACAAGATTTTAAATTATGGTTTTGAACATGCATGAAATTATTTTATTGCGGGAGTTGCAAACTCCGTCGGGACTTGCTTTATTTTATTATTGTTCAACGTTACTTTTGTATACAGTGATATCCATATTTTAATGATGTTTAAGGTGTTGTGCAAGTAACTACGGCTTATGACTTTAACATTGGATCTCCTCCACATGTGTTAATGTTTGGACGGAAAGTTATCTCCCACTATGTCTATGTAAAGCTATTTTGGAGAATTTGTTTAATGTGAGTTTGTTAAACAATGTTGTTTATATGGTATTACAACAAAAAGGGGATTTTCGGGATTTTGACGTTTTATTCATGATTTTGCTTATTGCAATTCGATTTTTGGGGAGCGAAAGGTTTGGTGCCATTTTGTTGACTTGAGGTCATTTAGCCCCATTGAGTTTCATGGAGTTTTGGTCTTACGATGTTTTGTGTCGCGTGAGTGTAATTTCATAATGTGCATACTCCATTTATTATGTGGGGATTTATGAGTCATGTTGGGCATTTTGTCCCACTCGGGTTTTGTTGAGAAATATTATTGTATGTTGTAAGGCGACCAAAAAGGACGAGTTTTGGAACTTTGGTGTCGCGTAATTTCTCTTTCAAAGATTTGCATTAGCACATTTTGTTGCAACTTGTTCAGTATATGGATTGACTAATATGTGACGTAAGTAATGCATGAAAGAACACCTTGATAGCATTTCATAACAATTTGCTAATTGCGCTTTCGGTCAGTTGATTGTTTTATTATCATTTCATGCAAATGCATTATATCGACCTAGGGGTATGCATAGCTTGGTAACCATTACTTCTCGACACTTTGATAAATGGACCGTGAATGAAAACGTTTTATTAACTCATTGCATAAATGAAGGTCATTTGGTCAAAGTACGTTTTAGTGTTGTGGGGATCATGCATGGTTCACGATACGGTACATTTTGAAAACACGAATGTCTGAGTCGTTGCCATTTGGTCAATTTTGGTTTGATGAACATTTTGGAAAAAAAAAATTGTAAACCTTTTCGGTTTTATAGAAAAAATGTATTTTGAGAGTGTAATAAGTAAATTTTAAGCATCGACATTTTGACATTTTGTATTACGAGTGAAAAGACTTTTTAGTGTAAATGCTCCGAGATGGGGATTTTGGAAAATTATTTGTCTTAACCTAGAGTGCGTAGAACTATTTAAGTTTTGGAACATTAATGCACACTGTTTGTATGATTCGAAGTTGGAAGTTGATTTAAACCTTTTTGGTGTCAATCATCTACCAGCACCTAATATTCTCTTAAGTTTTGAGAAAACGCACTAATGCGTAAGAGTCTTGTCAAAGAGGTTTTACTCATATGTCATTATATGACTAAATGAGAGAATTTTGAAATTGATTTAAAGAATTTCAGCTTTTGAAATTTCGGGTGAACCATCTGATGCATGTTAGTTCATTTAAAAAAAACTACTAGGAAGTGTTACAAACTTGCATGCATACTCCAATTTAAGATCCCCTCATGACGTTTTAGCCGATATCTTCAAATGAAGAAAACGTAGTGAAAAATGTCTTTAAACTTGGAACTGACGCGAGTCATTTTATGTTTTGACCAAAGTGTACTTATGAATCGTTTCATCGTTTTTGTGAAATAAACTGACGCGCACAAACTTTGTTGGTGAACCTTGTTCCCTGCCATTTTAAGGGTAAAGAGGAATTTTCGGAGTCGAATGTCGTTTAAACCTTTTTTGAAGTACGTGCAAACCTTTTTGTTACACACTATTTAAAGTAGGCAGTTACTTTACGTGCATGACATGAATCAATCCATACTAGGACCGTAGTGGTTCATTTCAAAGAAGTTTTTTGTTACGCTTTTGTGTTTTGTTAATAATCTAAATTGCGTTGAAATAGTTTTCAACATGATTTTCATATGTGGGACGAGCGTGTCCATTTTTGCGCAACTACCGAACTGATAGTAGTAGCTTTTATGCGTACGATTAATTTGATATGAAAACCTTTGTGTTGAAAATTTCTATAAAAAGTTTTGATTGGCATATTTGTTAAATAATTCACTTGAGAACCTTGAACTCATTAGGACCTTGGAAAGGTTAAGTAACCCCGGTTAAGAGTAAGTATGAGTATCATTTCGACAGTGGAACGTTGTGTATTCCGGCGCGTGATGGTACTGTTGGTCGAGTGGTATCGGTTGCAAGGTTGATGTACTTTTGTAACAGAAGGGTTAAGTTCGCAGTATCTTATATTGAGGTTGATGGTAACCGTTCTTGTCGGCAACTTTGTTTTGGGTCTTGGTCAATTTTCGCATAAGGGACGTGTAGGACCCTTTAGGCACCATATTGATAACCTTGATTTTGTGGGAATGCTCGACGAATGGAACCCGTGTGTGGAGTACTGCAGTGGTTTGAATTTTGGTGGTATGGTTAGGTGTCAACTTTGGACTTTGAGGCCATGAATCGTCAGGGTATTGGGAGTGTTGTAGTCCAATCATAAGGGACAATCGTATCGCTTGTAGTGATTTTAAGAAGTTCATATTGTGTTAAGTGGATTTAGTAGGACGACTTTCCTAGATTTGGTAAAAGAATTTGCAGATTGGATTTTTGGTAAAAGGATATATTCTTGGAGTTGTATGATCGTTGGGTCAAGGATGACCACATGTTTTGGGGTCTATTAGTGCTCTCTAGGGTCAAATGTCAATTTAGCAATGGGACGGTTGGATTTGGAGATTTTGTTGGTTCGGTGGTAACCAAACCTCAGGTTGGTTGGAGAAGAAACTTTAAAGCGTGTAGATCTGGGATGAGTGGAAGTCGAGATCGGACGATGAGGAAGTATGGATAACATAAGGTTGGTAAATGACCGACGTCATTCAGTTAGAGGCTCCCTTAGTAAATTAAGCATCCACTCGGGTATAAGTGTAGTGGGTCTAAATGGTCAGTGATCGTAAGTATCGACATGAAGTAGTCATAGCAGTTCTGGCAAGAAGGGATTCGAAATTCGGTTGGAAACTGAGGCAACATGGAAAGAGTTGAGTTCGATAACCCTTGGGTGATTGGGGGCTAGATTTCGAGGACGAAATCATCCTAAGGTTGGGAGGATTGTAACACCCGTAATTTTCGTATAAGCACATATTCGAATCAGTGTGGAACTGATCTTTAAGAAAAATATGAAAAATAGGATTTTGGATTAAATCCTAGATTTTATTATCTTGTTTGATGAGGAATTCGAATATGAGTCCAACGGTTCTTTCCGGAGCGAAAACGGAGCTATAACGAAGAAGTTACGACCGAAACAGTATCCGACCCAACAGGGGGCCGTGCGGCCTGGTGCGCAACCTTGGGCTGCGGCCCAAGCCGCGTAAGCCTCTGCAGTCCACGCCTTGGGGATTCGCGCGACCTACCACGTGACTTGAGGCCGCGGGAACGGGTCTGGTGTATTAAGACGCGATTTTCAGCCCTCAATCTTCATTCCTTCATAACGTTTGCATCCCAACTCCGATTTGAGTGATTCAAGTTGCTATGGTTTCGTTTTTGGGACATCTTCAAGGATGTAGAGAGAGTTTTGAAGTATATTGGATGATCCAAGAGTATTTGGTGGTAGTTGAGGTAAGCTTCTCACTTTTCTCCATCTAAAAAGTTAGGGTTTTGGTATTTTGGTGGTTTTGGATGTTTTATGTTGGGAAAACATATATAAGTGTTTGGGGATGACTATTTATGGTTGGAAACTTGTGGATCTAGGTTTTTGGAAGATTTGGCTTGAAGATGCAAGTTTCTCAAATGAGCTTACGTTTAGGGAAAACCTAGATTTAGCCTAAATCTAGCAAGGTGAGTTCAAGTTGATTTGCGAAAACTTTGTACATTCCAAAAATGTTATTTACCAAGTATTTGTGTGTTTTACTTAAAATTATCAATTGTTGACTTATTTGGTAAGTTTGACTCTTTTGAAGTGTTTAACTTTATAAAGTTTGTAAAACACCCATATTTGGGGATTTTTTTCATATTTTGATGTGTAGAAATCATAAATATGTCCTTAAAATAATTATTGCTCAAAATGGAGTTTATTCAATGGTTTAATCATGTTAGTGTAATTGATTTTATAAACCATTTGGGAAATACACAATTTAGTGTCAAGAGTCATTTTGAGAATTATAAGGGTATGAGTCCTTTTGGGAAAACTCTTTATGTAACCCGTGTCGATTTTTGGGTTAAGGATGATTTTGTGGTACTTGTTTACTGATAACGCCACCTTTTGGCGTTATTTTCGGTTCTCAAACCAATGAGATTGGCTTGTGTTCCTGCAAAAAGGCGAAGTTTTACGGTTTATTGAGTGAAATGTGCAGGTAATCTAAAAGGAAGACAAACTTCGAGAAAAGAAGCGGAAAAGAGCCCAAAACGAGTCCCAAACGAAGCCAACGGAAGCCTGAGATCCAAGTCCAAAACCGCGGCACACAGTTACCAAACCGCGGCCCAAACCGTGGCACACACTGTTCCATGCCGCAGCACACACTGTTCCATGCCGCGGCACACTGTTCCCAAACCGCGGCCCAAACCGCGGCACACACTGTTCCACGCCACCATGCGGTTTGGCGCGCGGTTTACAAACCGCGGCACAAACCGCGGCACACACGGTTTTGGCGTTTTTAAGGCTGATTTTTCAGATTTTAGGTTATTATCGCGATACCACTTTTTGGAGGACGGGAGCAGCAGCTTTAGGGGCGATTTTCAAAGCCTTTTCGGAGACTTTGGAGCCACGATAGAGGACGATTCGAGGAGACGTTCACGATACGAATTGGATTAAAGCGGATAGAAGGGAGTTCATCATTACATCTTTCAAGTTCACGTTTATCATGTTTTCACACACTTTTTCATCTCCTTTTCTTACGTTTTTATTCCCCAACATCATGAACTAACTTTAAGATGTTGGGGGTTGGATTGAATTAGGTTTGAACATATGAACGGATGACGAATGACTTTTATCAGTTTTTCTTATTTTAATGAAGCTTGTGATTTAGTTTTTAATGCTTTTGTGAATTTGGCCAATTTACATCTGATTTGTTTGTTTCAATTAAGTTCGAGAGAATTAACTGTTACTTAGAACTAGAAATTGCATGCCTAAGGTGAGAAACTGGTGATAGAGATATACCAGGTAAACCTTGGTCCCGTTTAACATCTTGAACTTAATGTGTTTTGAAATCCATAGGTTGAGATCGAAAGATAAAACTTGCCCTTTTCAAAATAAAACCCGTTGTTGCTCGAAAGAGAATAATGGTGACTTTTAAAGATTGGGTACTCATTAAGGGAATAACTGGTAATCGTTTTAAGTCTGATATTTGTATGTGAAAACCTAAGGAATTCCAACCCTCAACTGTTTTCTCTATCTGAAGTTTCCAAAGCTGTTTCCTGTCTTGTGTTTGATTTAATTTCTGCAATTAAGTAGTTTATAAACCAACCTCTCAATTTGCAACCGTTCAGTTAATAGTAATTATAGTCATTGTGATACTTAGTTCATAGTTCCCTGTGATTCGATACTCGTACTTTCTAAGTACTATCACTTGACTTCGACCCGTACACTTGCGGTAAGATTTAGGGGGGGGGGGGGATACCCGCCTATCAAGTTTTTGGCGCCGTTGCCGGGGAACTAGTTGCAACTGATAGCACTACCAGCTATAGGCACTATTATATTGAACACTTTTATTTTGTTTTATTTCATCCCTTTCAGTTTTTGGATTGCCAATTTTGATTTTCCTTCGTTTCAGGTGTTAATTGGTTTATGCCAAGGAAAGCCCGAGGGGAGAAAATCGAACCACTCGATCCGGAAATTGAAAGGACCGCCAGTCGATTACGCAAAGAAGCTAAGGCTAGAGAAAATATCAAGATCGAAATGGGCGACGAGAGACCTCGTAACGATCCACCACCACCTCCTGAGCAACGTCCTATGCGGTCGTTTGCCGATCTGAATGTGGCAGCGGCACGCATAGGCATCCAAGCGCCTCGCACCGCAGCGAACTATTTTGAGATCAAGCCAGCTACCATCGTGATGGTACAACAGAACCAGTTCGGAGGAGCGCCGACTGAAGACCCCCATGCACATCTTCGTGCATTTGAACGGATCTGCAACACGTTCAAAATCAATGGGGTGGATGAAGATGCAATCAAGCTGAGGCTGTTCAGCTTTTCTCTCAAAGGCCGGGCCGAGAATTGGACCGAGAGTGTTCCACCGGATTCGATCACCACGTGGGCACAACTCAAAGCTGCGTTTCTTCAGAAGTTCTTTCCACCGAGCAGAACCGCCCAACTCATGGCTGAAATCACCCATTTCGCCCAATGGGATCAAGAGACTTTATATGAAGCATGGGAGCGGTACAAAGAAATGTTAAAGAAGTGTCCTCACCATGGACTGCAAGGTTGGGTCATTATCCAAACCTTCTTTAGTGGACTTCACCCGCAATTTAAAAACGAGATCACAGCTGCGGCGGGTGGAGCACTAATGGATATGTCCTATGAGGGAGCGTGCGAGCTAATCGACAATCTGGCCGAGCATAGCTTTTCTACTCTGAGATCATCTGTTAGAAGGGTCGCAAGCGTTCAAGAGTCGGATGAGCTAAAAGAAATAAAAGCTCAACTAGTTGCGATCACAACCCATCTGAAAGGAGGTAGTCCTCAAGAACCGGATCAGGTTCAGTTTGTGCAAAACCGCAACAACCAACCAAGGAACGACCCGTTCTCCAATACTTATAACGAAGGGTGGAAGAAACACCCCAACTTTTCATAGAGTCAACCCGGTTAACAACAAGGTAATTTTTCTAACTCTTCTAATCCTTCTAATACTAACAATATGTATCGTCCTCCAGGTTTCAACCAAAGGAACGAAGGACCATCCGGGGAGAAGAAGCCGGGGCTGGAAGATATGATGATGAAGTTCATGGCTAAGATGGACAACACGGTTGGAAAGTTGGCGATCACAGTTAACACGGTAAAGGCAGCCACTGATCAGAACACCGCCTACATCAAGATCCTTGAAAGGCAAGTGGGGCAGATTTCTGAAGCCCTACAAAACCGACCCTCCGGAACATTCCCGAGTATGGCTGAAAGGAAACCAAGAGAGGAGTGTAATGCCATATATCTGAGAAGTGGCAAGGAGCTGAATGGAGAGCCTACACGCGAATCGTCATCAAGGGAGACCGACACCAAAGAGAAAGAGGTCGAGACGATAGATAGGGATGAGTTAAAGGCTGATGAAGAGGTTGTGATAGAAGAGAGCAATAAGAGTGAAGTGACGAAACCAAAGCAATCATCGGTCAAGCCGGTGGTACCGAGAGTGCCCTTTCCGAGCAGGCTTAAATCGCATAAGGATGATGTTAATTTTTCTAAATTTCTTGATATATTTAAACAGTTACATATTAACATTCCTTTTGTAGATGCTTTGGTACAAATGCCTTCATATGCGAGATTTTTGAAAGAAATCCTTTCTAAGAAGAGGAAGATCGAAGATCAGGCCACCATTACACTTATTGAGGAGTGCAGCGCTATAATACAGAACAAACTTCCCCCGAAGCTTAAAGATCCAGGGAGTTTTTCTATCCCTATTCAAATTGGGAAGCTTTCGTTTAATAAAGTGTTATGTGATTTAGGAGCGAGTATTAACTTAATGCCCTTATCTGTTTTCAGGAAACTCGGCTTGGGTGAGGTGAACCCCACATACATGACACTGAAGCTCGCAGATACATCCATAGTGTACCCATATGGAGTCGTCGAGGACGTATTGATCAAAGTCGGCAAATTCTACTTCCCGGTGGACTTCGTGGTGTTGGACATCGATGAGGACATAGAGGTCCCACTGATTTTGGGAAGGTCTTTTCTGGCCACGAGCAGAGCTTTGATTGACATGGAAGAAGGGGAGATGACGCTAAGAGTTGGCGGCGAAAGGGTGACATTCAAGATGTTCGAGAAGATAAGAGATAGAGGCGAAGAGAAATTTGGTGAGCAAGAAAGGCCGAAGGAGTGATCGGAAAGAAAGTCGTGCCACGACTTTAAATACGGCGCTAGGTGGGAGGCAACCCACCAAGGTTTGCGTTTTCTTTTAATTTGTGTTTTTGAGTGATTTTTCTACAAAAAAAAATCGAACAGAGGGTTACGCGGTTTATCCCGCGGTTTGCAAACCACGGGACACTCTGTTGAAAAAAAAATAAAAAAATATTTACTGTTTTCTTTGCTTTCTTTTTCCTTTTGTTTTTGTTTTTGCATCCCTCTCCATCTTCTTCGGTGTCTCCCGATTGGTCGCTCAAATTCTTCAACAGAATCCTATCCGTCCGGGCAAACATGTACGCTCTCAACTTTGTCTGTTTAACGAGTGGTGTATGTTGTGTACTTCTTAGTCAGACGAGATGCAACAAACCTAAGTTTCACTTAGGTTTGGGGTGCCTAATTTTTCAACATATACACACTCACTTTTAATCCTGTGCAAACCTCGGTTTCACCGAGGTTTGGGGTTGGCGTTTGTTTTGACTAACCTAGGCCACGACCTAGGTTTGGGGTGACCATATTGAAAGTTTTTAGAGTATCTCTTTGATGTTTCTTGTTATTATTCTGTCTTACATGTCTGATAACTGCCATAACCGCACAACGACACTTGTCTCATTTGGTGTCGACTGAACCGACACTTGCAGATTGGGGAGAATGTGTGGGTAAGGTTTGGGGTTGCCCAATCGGGCCCACGTTATGCACGTAGATTTCCTGCACTTCTGAGTATCTAGATCACTTTAGCTAATTTTTGTTTTGAATGATTGAGACCGACCATTGTAGGAAGAATCTTGTGATAGTGACGTGACCATTAGGGAAGGACCGGGAAAGGACATGACTAGGGACATTAGTGGAGACCACCCAATAGTGAGTTTTGGGCCAAAAAGACGTCTTTCATTTCCAGGGATTCATACACCTAATTCACATACACTTTTCGAGTTCCTTGTCTTGAATATAGAATGATCTCGCTATATTATTGCATTAAGTAGCAAAGACGACTATCGGGATATTGGGTAAGGGTATAGTAGACCATATCGTGTGGACCTTGAGAGATGATTCCAGGCATTGTGTGTTTGTTTTAACCTATGTTTAGCTATCGCACCGTTTTACCCATTTGTGTGTTTCCATAACCCAGTTTGCAGCCAAACACTCACCTTTTTCGTTTCTAAACCCACCAAGAAACCCTAGCCAAAAGCCTTAGCCAACCCTGATCCGAAAGTGTGTCAATCAGAAGCAGTACAGGCCAGTTATGAAATAGGAAGAAAAGAGAGCCAATGTAGCCCCAATTTGAATAAAGAGGACCAATGAAGTCCCAACTTAAAAAATAAAAATAAAAAAAAATTATAGAAAATACAAAAAGAAAATAAATACAGTATTTAGATAGTATCTATAGTAGTTAAATAAGAGAGTCAAAGCGACTCCAGTAGTGGTAAAGATGGCCAAAAAGATAGAATGTGAAGCACAAAAGTTCAGACTTGCTAATGATTGACACACCGAGAATTTTTGATCCTTTTACCCTTCGTTTCTTAACCATAACCCTAGCCCCGTTACAACCTTGTAAAGACCTGGATGATCTTCTGGAAAACGTGATTAGTGTTTACGACCACTGTTACTGATATTCCTTGTCTTGCTACTTGATTCTTTCTGAGATCAATTTATTTGGACACTTGTGCGTCTTTCTTTAGAGTTGTCATGTGATTATTGAGTATTCTTGCACATAAATTCCTATACATGACAACATGTGCGATAACCTAGTTTCGAGTGCAATGAGAGTATCCCGTGAGGTAGGGTCGAGGCGAAATGTTTTCCCTAGTATGTTTGGACCTAGTACAACCTTAATGGAATCGGCGATGTCACGAGTTCAACTCACAATGAAAGGCCATATATCAAACGGAATAAGAATGAGGCGAGAGTAAAATAGGCATTCACGAGTATGGGAAATCACCAGTGCATCACTTGGTACCGATTGGGAATTGTGCAGTTATCATTTCACTGATGTGTGCTTTTAGTCTATTTTATCGCTAATTTGCTTGGGGACAAGCAACGCTCGGTTTGGGGTTGTTGATAACGCCACCTTTTGGCGTTATTTTCGGTTCTCAAACCAATGAGATTGGCTTGTGTTCCTCCAAAAAGGCGAAGTTTTACGGTTTATTGAGTGAAATGTGCAGGTAATCTAAAAGGAAGACAAACTTCGAGAAAAGAAGCGGAAAAGAGCCCAAAACGAGTCCCAAACGAAGCCAACGGAAGCCCGAGATCCAAGTCCAAAACCGCGGTACACAGTTCCCAAACCGCGGCCCAAACCGCGGCACACACTGTTCCACGCCACCGCGCGGTTTGGCGCGCGGTTTACAAACCGCGGCACAAACCGCGGCACACACGGTTTTGGCGTTTTTAAGGCTGATTTTTCAGATTTTAGGTTATTATCGCGATACCACTTTTCGGAGGACGGGAGCAGCAGCTTTAGGGGCGATTTTCAGAGCCTTTTCGGAGACTTTGGAGCCACGATAGAGGACGATTCGAGGAGACGTTCACGATACGAATTGGATTAAAGCGGATAGAAGGGAGTTCATCATTACATCTTTCAAGTTCACGTTTATCATGTTTTCACACACTTTTTCATCTCCTTTTCTTACGTTTTTATTCCCCAACATCATGAACTAACTTTAAGATGTTGGGGGTTGAATTGAATTAGGTTTGAACATATGAACGGATGACGAATGACTTTTATCAGTTTTTCTTATTTTAATGAAGCTTGTGATTTAGTTTTTAATGCTTTTGTGAATTTGGCCAATTTACATCTGATTTGTTTGTTTCAATTAAGTTCGAGAGAATTAACTGTTACTTAGAACTAGAAATTGCATGCCTAAGGTGAGAAACTGGTGATAGAGATATACCAGGTAAACCTTGGTCCCGTTTAACATCTTGAACTTAATGTGTTTTGAAATCCATAGGTTGAGATCGAAAGATAAAACTTGCCCTTTTCAAAATAAAACCCGTTGTTGCTCGAAAGAGAATAATGGTGACTTTTAAAGATTGGGTACTCATTAAGGGAATAACTGGTAATCGTTTTAAGTCTGATATTCGTATGTGAAAACCTAAGGAATTCCAACCCTCAACTGTTTTCTCTATCTGAAGTTTCCAAAGCTGTTTCCTGTCTTGTGTTTGATTTAATTTCTGCAATTAAGTAGTTTATAGACCAACCTCTCAATTTGCAACCGTTCAGTTAATAGTAATTATAGTCATTGTGATACTTAGTTCCTAGTTCCATGTGATTCGATACTCGTACTTTCTAAGTACTATTACTTGACTTTGACCCGTACACTTGCGGTAAGATTTAGGGGGGGTGATACCCGCCTATCATTTACCTAAACGATGTTTAAATGCATTTTATGCTATGATGACCGTTATTTATGGGTCTAATGAGTTTTGAGCATTTTGCTCGGTTATGACTTTGAGGAAGTCTTGGGGATATTTTGTCCGTGGTGGCTCAATGTGGAGTCTTATTTATGGTTTGCGTTTATTGCAACTCGATGCATTTTATTGCATATTATTAATATTTACATGCTTGGGTGCTTTAGTCATTTCGGGATGGGCATGTTATTGTAGACTGTGTTGCATTGGATCCATAGGCACGTAAGTCAGTCTTTGTTGGATGGTCTATCTCCTTGTGCACGAGGAGAGGACTATTGGAACGCATGGTTATATGCGATAGGCCGTTGGGGGCCACTAGCGAGTAAGCAATGGGGGACATTAGAGTCCTTAAGGTGTAACTCGTCTAGACTGGAAAGGCAATGTGGTCCCATAAGTCCTTGAGGTGTAACTCGACGGAGTAGGCACTAGAGGCATGATAAATGGAAAGGTTTGAGGTTGTGATGTATTTATAGCATGGGAACTAAGACCGGGACTTGAGGTGTAATCCAGTAACATCATAAGTGACCTAACTTTGTGTGCCTGTCACTTTCGATGGAATCGGGTCTCCCCCGTCACCGAAAGGTGTTGTTTTTGGGTATATGTTTTTATCCATATTTTCGGTGACGCATTTTATTTATAAAAAATGTTTTCATGGTTTATTGGCGGAGTTCTACGCCTCGCCCTTATTGGATGTTTTGAATATTCGGTTTTATTCACGTTTAGAATTACTTGGGATACTTAACGTCAAAACACGCTTTGAGTGAGTTAGGGATTGGAATTCATTTTAGAAAACGCTTTATACATTTTGGGAACTTTTCTCATAGATTTTGTGTGCGTTGGAAAATGAGTCGTTTGCATTCCTTCATAAACCCTTTTTGGAAATCATGATTTATGTCACAAGATTTCATTCAACGAAATATATAAATCATGTTATAAACTCTTAAACTAACTAGGCGTTAGCCTAACCTTTTTATTTGTCGGCATGTGCAACAGGTTCAGGTTGGGAGTAGTTCTAGTGACACTACGAGGGGTCGAGTGCCAGTAGTGTGCTCGAGAGGTGAATTGGTAGTGAAGTCTTCCGCATTGAGTTTTGGGAATAGCAATTGTACTTGAGTTAAGTAACACCCGATGTGAACTTATCCTTTGTATTTTAGACTTGAGTTATATGTATTGATTGAGGTATTTCCCGTATTGAATTATAGGGAGAAATCCTAATATTTTGGTTTTATTATCGAAATTTTTATTTAGTTGCTATTTCCCAATTCGAGGGTGTTACACTAGCACGTGCCTACCATAATCTTGAAAAACCTCTCACTCTCCACTACTCAAATAAAATACATGCTTATAAATCAAAAGGGCTTTTTAAGAGTTGTAATGTAAAATAAGTCTTTAGGTAAGGTGGGGATATATTTTGGGAAGAGTGGCTAAAGACCTTACACCCATGGAGAAACCGGTTCTTCAACCTTGAAACTTTATTTCCACAAAGAGCTTTCATATCTATCTATTGAAGCATAATTCCCTTTGGATGATAGGGGATAAAGATGAAACGTTTATAATCAACCATATCATCGTTTCCATCGTCTTACTTTATTTTTTCTTTCTTTTCTTGACGAGATTTTTTTATTCTTACATATTTCTTTTTTATTTTGATTTTTTTATTTCCCAACATATATGTTTCCATTTCAAGCATATGGGAATACCGGGACCACTCCATTGATGTTTTGTCGGGTGAGTCATGTTTGGATCGGTTTATGATGTGGGTGACAAAAGAAATAGGCTAAGGCTCAAAGTGGTGTACAAAAAGGGTAGTAATAACATAAAGGTAGACTTAAGGCTAATAGGTTGACAAAATGAGCAAACGATGGCCTTTATCATATTTATTAGCATGTAAATATCTGTTGATCCAAACCCTTCAGTGATTTGATGATGACCCTTAGAATCACTTAGTGAAAATTATAAGTAAGCATTACGTATTAATGTTTTGCCATCAGCGAAAAGATACTAAGCCTTTTCAGTATCGCTGATGGGAAAACTATTCTTAAATTATACTTCAGTGATAAATGTACATCAGTGAGACCTGAACCAGTTCAGTATCTTTGATTGGCGCTGAATGTTCATTCTGTAAATGTTTGTTTATGATCCCTGAATACAAGACTCGCGAAAATGTGTTCAACGCTGAAATCAAAAACCAAGTTGACGAACAAGTGACGAAGTCTACTCATGACCTGATGCGGATATCAGCGAAACCAAGACTTGTCCAAATCACGCGATGTTTCAAAGTTGAAGACTTCAGCGAGAGCTGACCTTCTCTCAGGCCTTTCTGAAGAAGATCAACTCAGCGACCATTAATTATGAAGCCTGTTCTACAAGGAATATTTGTCTTATCCCCTTGCACGATTTTGTACGATTTGTCAGAAGGACATACCCTTGTCCAGAATCGTACAAACCACTCTTCCACTACACTGTTCACCAAGCAGCCAACATCATGTTTGCAAAAGTCAGAATCATGCAACCAACCAAGTGCTGCCACGTGTAAAGTTATCATGACATGCTTTTAATGCATGCAGTATAACAATGAAGTTCTACTTCATTTCTGAATTGCTCGTCCTCCCTGAACTTCTTTGTGCCAAGAAAAACTATCCTTAGTTTTTCTTAACTTCTTTCATTCTTATTCTAGTGCAAGAAATCTGTGTGATTCTCATAGTTTGTTTAGATTAGGTTTTATACTTAGTCTTATTCCGTAACAAACTGTAAATTGTTTAATTATATCAATAAACAATTTAGAAAGATAAAAATTATGTGTTTGTGTTGATCCTGATTTTACTCAACAATGATGTTTATATCTATTAGTTCAAACAGATAAGAGTGCGGAAGCGTTTTAACGAACTAAAAGATATTATACCGTAGAAAAACACATAGAATCAACTAAACAAAGTTTAAATAAACACGAGATTAACTCAAAGATTCACTTTGTATTGATAAAGTAAGAAGACCAAGAACACCGAAAGTATAATAAGAAATCAGCTCTAAGAGGTGTGTGTGTGTTGTGCAAAGTTAATAGAAGTGTTGGTCCCGAAGGGCTATACAAGTTTGTAGAAGGGGGGGTTGAATACAAACACACAGATTTTACTTTTCTAAATTGTTTATTGATAAATCATTAACAATTTACATCTTGTTGCGGAAACAAGATTAAGGATAAACCTAAATCTAAACAAGTTGGAACACTAAGTTTCTTGCACTAAGAAGGAGAAGGAAATTACTAATAATAACCTATCTCAAGAAGAAGGATGAACTTGTCCAGAGTTAGCAAGTTACTTCAAAATGAAGTGAGTTCTTCTTCTTATATACTGCATGCATTTAATGCATTGCAATTTACACTTTACACGTGGCAGCAGCTGATTGGTTGCATGTCATTGACCTTTGTTGACAACCTAAGTAGCCGCATGTATGAACAGTGTAGTATCAGAGTGGTTGTACGATTTCAGACAATAAGGAGGTTCTTTTCTGACATATCGTACGGAGTCGTGCAAGGGTGGTTAAGACAAAAGTACTTTGTACGGAGGACTTCATGATCAGCTTTTCGTTGATTCAACGATCTATCATTCTTCATCAGCGAATGATAGAGTTCAGCGATAGCTGAAGTCTTGTACTTGATACTTCACGTTGATTGGACAAATCTGAGTCTTCGCTGATCCGCATCAGTTCATTAGGAGACTTGTCGCTGGTTCTTGAGCTTGATCTTCGACTTCAGCGTAGAACCTATGTTGACGTGAAACTTGTCTTCAGGGATCATAAGTAAACAACTAACATATCAGCGATCACCATAAGTACAGAACAGACTCAGAGTATTATGGTGAACAGTTTCGCTGAATGTTTAATCTAAAGAGTGAGAGTTCCTATCAGTGGTACTGTAAAGTCTTAGTACTTATCAGGGATAGTGAAACTCGGATACATATTGTTTACTTACAATTTTCACTAAGTATATAAGAGAGGGTCATTATCAAATCACTGAGGGTTTGGATCAACAATCTCCCCCTATTTGATTATGACATAGCAACAGAGAAAATTGCTATTTAATGAAAACATAAGGATAAAAAGAACTCATAAAATATTTGTCCATTTTACTGTTTTCTGGGATCTTTTCTGTACTGATGAGTAAAGTACGTTCGCTGAAATTTTTCTTTAAACTTTGTAAAGATTACAGAGGGAAGTGGAAAAATTACAAGTACATCGAATAAAATTACAAGTACAAAAGATGTAGACAGATAAGGATAGAAAGAATTACAAGGCGATCCTATCCGTCAAAAGGTTCTTCCTTAATGAGTTGTTCATCAAGGGTCATTGATGTGGCAATCATTCAATCAGGGACATCTACTCCTTGATTCTTTTTCTTCAGAGCTTCTTCAAAAATCAAGGGCTTCAGGTGTCTAGCTTTGATGTCGCGTCTGACTTCACACCAGTATAAGAGATCTCTGAGTTGTTCGATGGGAGCGATGTGGAGCTCAGAGATACGTTGAAAGTGATGGTTTCCATCGTAGTCTAGAAAGAATATACCATATGGATCACTTACAACTGTGCCAGGAATGAAAGTTTCTCCAGGTGGTAGGGAGGTGTCAAGCGCTGAGAGATCAACATCAGGGCCAAGAACTTCAGCACGAGAGAAACCAATACCTGTTTCATTCCGTATAGGAGGACCTGAATCAGAGACTTTCTTTTTCTTAGCAGAGACTTTTCTTTGTTGAGGAGGAAGAGGAGGAATATCCACAGCAGAAGAAAGCAGATCGATCTGTTTGTTTAAGATCTTCTCGATATGGCTTTTGAACTGTGAGCGCAATCCTTGAATGGCTAATTTCGTTTCTAGCCATTCAGAGAGACCAAACTTTTCTAAGGTAGCAGCATAGAAAGTTTGCTTGGTTTTGTCTTCTCTGTAGACATCCACTTCAACAACAGGAACGTCAGCGTACAGTCTTCCTCTGATGTTTACTTTGATGATTTTGGATGGTCTAGATCGATAGGTCAGCATTTGTTTAGCCCATTCCAAAGTTGTGTCAGAGACCTTAGTCTTTTCTCTAACGATCTTTTGAGCATCATCCCATAGCTGACGTTGAACATCAATGGGAACTCTTTTCAGCTTGGGGTCTTTTATTGATCGTTGAGTAAGCTTGATGGCGTATTCTCTATCTTTTTCTTCAGCTTCCTTTCTTTCAGCGATTAATCGTTCAGCTCTGAGGTGTTCCTTGTATTCCTTTTGGGAAACTCTGAACTTTGGAGGAACGGAAGGAAGTTGATCACGCTTCAGAATGATTCGCTGATCTTCGAGTCTCTTGATCATTGCATCTCTCTTTTCTTGATCCTCTCCACTTAGCTTTTGAGGAGCCAAGGAAGGTCTGTTTTTGTGAGAGAGCATCTGTTCTTCAGGTTCATCAGTCTCAGAGATTAAATCTAAGACTGGGATTATTTCTTCAGCGTTGGGAGCTGGGATTATTGTTGATGAAGTCGCAACTGTAGGAACTTCAGCGATATCCTCAAACAGGGGAGAGGACTGGCTGAAACGCAGCGATCTTACAAGTAAGAACATGGGTAGAATAGAGATGGAAAGAATGGGATTGTGTATAGAGGTTTTCAGAGGTAGAGAACTGATAAAGTGTATAGAGGAGGGATTTTGTGTAAGATTAATGTACCTGACAAACCGGCTTGTTAAGCAAGATCATCAGATTTTCATCTTCAGCGACACCTTTTCCTTTGCCTTTGTCAGCTTCAGATGCTGATGGCTTTGTCTTTGTCCGCTCCCCTGAAGGTTCATTTATCAGAATCCCTTTAAGAGCTTTAGTTCTCTGAGCAAGCTTGACGATAAAAGAATCGTCATCTTCGTCATCATCGTTCTTTGGAGAAGAGGATGGTTCATCATTAGACAAGTCGATGTCTTCTTCATCTTCAGCTTCAGACTCAGATTCTTCATCTTCTTCTTCGAGTTGCTCCCCCTCAGAAACAGAGGTAAGTTTCTCGGTTCCCTCAGGGTTTTCATCTCCCTGAGGTCCAGCGGCTGCTTCAGCTTCAATAGTCTTCTCACCCTCTTCAGTGAAGGTGAGGTCTCCATTCTTCTCTCCCCTGATAGATTCATCATGGGAAAGGTCTTCAGCGCTCTTGGAAGGGTCTTCAGCCCTCTTCTCCCCCTCTTTTTCATGATGACTGGGGGAGGAATGAGAAGATTCAGCAGCTCGTGTGGTTTCCCTGTCTTCTTGGCCAGGGATCCCTATATAGATTTCAATCGCTGATAATCTGTTTTCTATGTCAGAAATACCAGGATTGATCTTCACAAGTTCAGCACGATCCGCCGTAGTAAAAGAAGGAGGTGCAGGGGCAGGGGCAGGGGCAGGGGCGGTCGTGTTGGTCAGAATCTGCCGTAACAAGTTCTGAATAGAAGAGATGTCATTCTTCATCGTGTTGGCATCAGTCTTCACAGAACTCATATCAGTTTTTACTGAACTGACATCAGCCTTTACAGCAGACATATCACCTTCGAGTGTGCCAACCGATGTCTTCAGCGTTGTGACTTCGTTGGACATGGTGTCAACTGATTTCTTGATGTCGAGGTAGTCTGTGTAGATGTCAGCTAGAACTTTGGCAAAATCACCGAGTGATTTATCAACCTTCTCCACATCAGCTTTGGAGGCATTCTTTCCGACTTCGGTTGTAAGCTTTAAAAGATTCTCTCCAGCGGTTGTGACAGCTGAAGAGTTGTCGGAAAGAGTGGTAGTGAGACCTGTCCGTGACGTCTCTAGTGTCTTCAGAGAGGCGTTGATGTCTCTCAAATTAGGACCTGTAACATATAAAAACTTGTGAACAGAGGAAAGCTCAGAAGTTTGGGGTTTAGTAACAGTGTTTAGGGGTTGGTGAGTACCTGCGGGAGGATTGGTGAATTCATCAAAATCACGAGTTCCTGAGTAAAGTTCCATATCGTCAGCGAGAGTTCGTGGACGTATGGTCAGCTCTGCAGGTCCTACTTCCGTCGTTCCTTTAGCTTCTGGAGGAATGACAGGTGCAGTAGTGATAACTGGAGTTGTGTCCAAATGAGTGGAGGGAGAAGCGAAGGATAAGAATGGAGGTTTGTTACTGAGTTCAGCGTTGGAATCGCTGAGAATCACTTCATCAGTCTTTTGAGAGACTGAGGGAGGTTGGGGTGTTTCCAAATTTGTAACCTCAGCGTTTAGAGACGCTGAAGTTGGGATAGAAGGGGTGGCTTTTTCAGCTGTGGCAGAGCGTACCACTGAACTTTCCTTCAGCTCAACAAGAGGAGCTGAGGAGTCTTTAGCAGGAGATTGCTTGGGTTGCTCCTTGGTTTTCTTAGTTCTTTTGGAACTAAGTTGGGTGTCAGAATGTTTCCTTTTAAGAGGAATGGAGGTTGCAGCTGGGGTATCAGCGGTGGGTTTGTCCGCTGAAGGAGCTGCAGAAGTAGAAGAAGTAGAAGGATTTAGAAGAGTTAAGAGTGTAGAAAGACGTACCTCATTCGCCACTGGTTTGAAGTCGAGTATCTTAGGGCTAACCTGAGAAAGCTTCAGGTCACCCTCTTGAGGATAGTTGTCCTTCAGACCCTTTTGGAATATGGCGCTGATGAATCGAGGATACGGAACCCATGGAGGTCTGTCAGCGACGGTGTCCACTCTAAGTACCAGGTCATCATAGATGATCGATGCCCAGTCTATATGTAGACCTTTCAGCAATGCATATCCCATTGCTTGCTGAGGTTTAGCGGCTTGGTCGGAGGAGCCGCTCTTGGCAGTCATGCAGCTGATCAGATGAGCGAAGATGAAATTCATCTCGCTGGGCATTTTCGATTTCTTTATAATTGTCAGCTTCTTCTCGGGCTTCATATCCCTTCCAGTTTCCCATACATAGCCCATTGCATCAAAGAATGCAATGATGGCTTCCCTGTCTGAGTTTTTCTTGGGGTCAGGGAGGGGAACGAAGGGTTTTTCTGTGGTTGCGATGAGAAGGCTGGGGGCTTTGCGAATGATGGCAGGGGTGATCTTCATGGTGCCATATTCGATATCGCAGAGGATGCAGTCAATTGTTTTGGAGGGGTCTTTGGCTGATGGTAACTGAGAGTGTCTGGCAGAGTACCAGAATTGGGATAACAAAAGCTGATGTGCGGGAGGGGTTATGGTCAGGGATGTGGAGATGCAGCAATTCTTGAGGAATTTCACAGCATCATCTAGATGTGTGACTTGCTTTCGAGGAGGAAACTCGAGAAGCGCATAAAGGTTGTTTACCTTAGTCCAATCCAGTTTGTCAAGAGAGAACTTGACCTGAGGAGCCTTGAGGATTTCCATTTCCTCAGCAGTATCATCAGCAGTAGTGTTTTCAGCGTTGGTGTTCTTGGGAATGTCAGAAGATGCCATTTTTTGTATTATCAGTTCAACCAAAGATTAACAAATAAGAATAATCTTAATAAGGAAAGGGTTTTCCAAAAAGATGGTTCGAATTTTGTCCATTTCATTTAGACAGAATGTCTTAATGAAGATTAGGGTTTTTCTTGTTTTTGAAAAACGAAATTTCAAAACCACTAAAAATTTTGTTTTCCAGTTTCCATTGAAGATTGGGATTCTGGAAAAACGAATGAAGAACAAGTTTAAGATTTTTGCATTTAAACATGAAGAACAACCATGAAATGGTTGTGTTCATAAAATCATGAAAGAAAATGATTTTATTTTTAAGAACTTCTTTTGTATGATCTTGTTAAAACAATGAGAAGATCAGAAACAAGTTATTTGCATTTGGTAAAAAAAATAAGAACATATTAACCTTTGATGTTTGAAGAAGATGAACAGTTATTCTTGAAAACTCGAGAGCAAAATGCAACAGTGAATCCTTTCTTTGCTTGGAGAAGAAGTTCGCGTAAAAGGAAAATATAAACGAAGAATTTGTTTATATAGAGATTTATTGAAAGAGAAAATCTTGAGCGGGAAGAGATTATCATCATGACACGGACACCTGTTTGCATTTGATTGGCGAGTAAACGAAACGTGCAAATGTGTGTCAGAAAGAAGAACGTGCCAGGGCTTATCCGTTGTAATGACGTCACAACTGTCCTTTCATATTCTTGGTTGTCTCTGAGGTTTTGAAAACTCAGGGACACTTTTGAAAACATGAAGCACTGATTTTAGAAATATCAGTGAAGGTTTTTAGAAATTTCAAAGTATCGCTGATAAAGAAGAGATATTCAGCGATGTAATTTATTTTGAAATCTTGCATTTACATGCGATTGTCAGGAAAAAAAACATACCTTGATATCAGCGAATCAAATTTATTCAGAGAGAATATGATAGAGTAGGTTATACAAGTTGATTTTATCCCGAGGGCTATACAAGTTTGTATAATCGTATCGCTGATCAAATGTGAACCGCTGAAGATTTTATTCTTCAAAGTTCAGCATTCCAAGCTCGCTGATGAGAAAGTTGAATCTTGTCTCATCAAGAGTTTTGGTGAACAGATCAGCAAACTGATAATCAGTTGGGATAAAGTGAAGTTCTATATCACCATTCATCACATGATCTCTGATAAAATGATACCTGATTTCGATGTGTTTTGTCTTTAAGTGTAGCACTGGATTATTGGCTATAGCGATGGCACTTGTGCTGTCGCAATTGATTGGAATATTTGAGAGCTGAAGGTCATAGTCCAGTAGTTGATTTCTCATCCACAAGACCTGAGAACAGCACCTTCCAGCGGCTACATACTCAGCTTCAGCTGTAGACGTGGACATTGAGTTTTGCTTTTTACTTGTCCAACTTACCAGCTTTCCACCCAGGAGCTGACATCCTCCTGTGGTGCTTTTCCTATTCATTCTGCAACCTGCAAAATCACTATCTGAATAGGCGATTAGATCGAATCCTGAGTCTTTGGGATACCAAAGACCTAGATTCGCTGTACCATTAAGATATCGAAAAATTCGCTTTACAGCTTTCATATGAGATATCTTAGGTTCAGCTTGATATCGTGCACACAAGCATGTTGCAAACATAATATCGGGTCGGCTAGCTGTAAGATACAAAAGTGAGCCGATCATCCCACGGTACAAAGTGACATTAACAGGAATACCCTTAGTATCCTTATCAAGTGTCAGCGGTGGTGCCATAGGGGTTTTCATAGCTGAACTTTCAGTTAAGTCGAATTTCTTCAGCATATCTTTAACATACTTTCCCTGATTAATGAAAGTTCCTTTTTCATTTTGTTTTATCTGAAGACCAAGGAAATATGTTAGTTCACCCATCATGCTCATCTTATACTCATCTTTCATTCTATCAGCGAAACGAGTACAAAGATCAGGGTTAGTAGAGCCAAATATAATATCATCAACATATATTTGAACAAGAATGATATGACCTTTTACTTTCCTGAAAAATAGAGTTTTGTCGATTTTACCTCGCTCAAATTTTTCAATATGGAGATAAGTAGAAAGAGTGTCATACCATGCACGTGGAGCTTGCTTCAAGCCATAAAGTGCCTTATCCAGTTTATAAACATAACCTGGACGTTTAGGATCTGAGAATCCTGGAGGTTGTTCCACATAGACTTCTTCATTCAGCTTTCCATTTAGAAACGCTGACTTAACATCCATCTGATATACTTTGAAGTCTTTGTGTACAACGTATGCTAAGAATAGACGAATAGATTCTAGTCTTGCTACTGGAGCAAACGTTTCGTCATAATCTATGCCTTCCTCTTGTCTGTATCCCTGAGCAACAAGACGAGCCTTGTTGCGGGTTACAGTTCCATGTTCGTCCAACTTGTTTCGATAGACCCATCTAGTGCCTATCACTGTTTTGTCAGTTGGTCTTCGAACAAGTTTCCAAACTTTGTTTCTTTCGAATTCAGTCAGCTCTTCTTGCATGGCGCTGACCCAGTTTGGATCTTTGAGGGCGTCATCTACTTTCTTTGGTTCAGTTAGTGAAATAAAATTAACAAATAAACAGATATTACCTGCACTTCGTCGAGTCTGAACACCAGCGTTTTGATCACCAAGAATTTGATCAATTGGGTGATTTACGGTCCATCGCTGAGCTGGGGCGTGAGACGCTGAATCAACTTGAACTGGAGGAGCTGAAGATGAAGCTTCAGCGACGTCTGGAGTATCAGCCAAGAGAGGAATGGATGCAGTTGTCATTATATTCACTGATTGCTGAGAAGTAGATGGAATGTCTGAGACATTTGTTTCAGAAGCAGGTATAGTGTTTATAGGAACAGCTGAGACCCATGATGTTTCAGCTTCACTATTATGCATATTTGGAATGATAGTAGGACCATCATCTTCAACTGTGTAAGCACGAGGTGTGGGAATATCTTCTGAATCACCAAGATGAGAAAACATCCATTGATTCAGTTCTTCAGTGTCAGCGTTCGGTTTAGAGTTCGCTGAACGGGATTCGTCAAACGTGACGTGAATTGTTTCTTCAACAGTTTGTCTTCTTCGATTGAAGACTCTGAAGGCTTTGGAAACTGAGGAGTATCCAAGAAAGATTCCATCATCAGCCTTAGGATCAAACTTTCCAAGGGCATCTTTGTTGTTCAGTATGAAACACTGACATCCAAAGATGTGAAGAAAGCTGATTGAAGGCTTTCTCCCATGAAAAAGTTCATAGGCTGCTTTATTGAATCTTTTGACTATGAGAGACCTGTTTTGCGTAAAACAAGCGGTGTTGACAGCTTCTGCCCAAAACTGAGTAGGCAGGTGAGAATCGCTGAGCATTGAACGTGCAGCTTCAATAATTGTTCTATTTCTTCTTTCAGCGACTCCATTTTGTTGCGGTGTTCTCACTGAAGAAAAGTTGTAAGAAATACCCTTACTCTCAAAGAAGGAATCAAGAGAACTGCTTTTGAATTTAGTCCCATGATCACTCCTTATTGAGCGAACGGTCAAATTGTTCAGGGTTTCCATCTTCCGAACAAAGGTGATGAGTTCTTCAGGGGTGTCACTCTTGGAACGGAGAAACATAACCCATGTATAACGAGAGAATTCATCAACTATGACCAGTGTATATTTCTTTCCAGCGATGGATTGTTTGTTAACAGGGCCAAACAAATCCATATGGAGTAGTTGTAGAGGAGATGACACTGAGGAAACTTGCTTTGACTAAAAGCTTGCTTTGGTCTGCTTCCCTTTTTCACACGCTGAACATAGAGACTCTTTGGCGTATGAGTGTTGAGGTAGACCAGTAACCAACTCTTTTGAAGAAAGAGTGTTCAGTGTCTTAAAATTCAGATGAGAGAGCCTCTTATGCCATAGCCAGTTGACATCAGATGAGGCTTTTGAGAAGAAACAGGAGTTCTCAGTGGTTGTTGAGTCCATGTTTATTACATAAACATTTTCCAAACGATAACCGCTGAGAGCTATCTTCTCCTTTTTGTCAGTGACAAATCAGGATTCCTTAGTAAAGATTACTTTGTTATCCTTGTCGCAAAGCTGACTGATGCTTAGAAGATTATGCTTCAGCCCTTCAACATATGCGACTCTTCTGAAGGTGGTTGTACCATTTGAGAGTACACCAAACCCTAGGGTATGTCCTTTTCCATTTCCACCGAAGGTCACAGAGGGACCCTTCTCTTCCTTGTATTCAGCGAGCAGGCTTTTCTTTCCAGTCATGTGTCTAGAGCATCCGCTATCGAGATACCAGATACCCTTCTGAACCTGCATCACAAAGGAAGATTAGTTTTTCTTGGGAACCCACTTAACCATGTGTACGCGTTTGTCAGTGGAAGTAGTTGGAATGGAAAGTTCAGCAATCTTCGCAGCATTTGAAGATTCAGCTTTGTCAGTCTTCACTTTGGTTAATTTCTTAACCTCAGTGGTCTTCTTTGCCTTGGGGGCAATCTTCACCTTAGCTATCTTATCAGCTTTGTTGGCTGTGGGGCACTTACTAGCAATATGATCAGTGAGTCCATAGTGATAACATTTCCTATAACTAAAAGTAGTTCTAGGACCATTTGAATGCTGAGCTTTTGATTTTGAATTAGAAGGACCAGCACCAAATAAGCTTTTGGCTTTCAAAATGGGAGGAACATTTAGTTCTTCAGATTTCTTACCAAGGACATCCACTCTGAGTCTAGGAGTAGATCGCTGAATAGACCCACGCTGAGTAGATCCAGAGATCTGATTCCTTGATCCAGAGGAATAAATCACTAAAGCTTTAGAAGCATTCAGCTTTGGTACTAAAGTACCCTTCTGAGGATTTTGGTTCAACGCAATTCCTTTACCTTTATCTTTAAAGACAGAGGTAGGTTTTGGATAAACCATTTTCTCTTTACCTTTTGAAGAGGCAGAGATTTCCTCAGGGATAGGCGGTCTAGAGGACGAACACTGAGAAGATGAAGTGTCAGCGACTGAGGATACGAAAGTTCCAAATAAGAGCATGGAACGATCAGTGGTTGGTTCTTTAGTTTCATATTTGTAACCAAGACCACGTTTATCACTCAGGGGTATCTAAGACTTAATTATCTCAGTGATCTTTGTTGAAGAGTTACACCATCCTTCAACAGTAGCTTTTTCAGCTTTCAAAGCAGCGATAGCTTCTGCTCGTTCGATTTTGACTAGCTGATTTAAATGCACTTGATCTTTAAAATCTTCTTCAATTTTAGAAAGCTTTTCTATTTGAAGGTGACAGTTTTTAAGCTGTTCAGCGAGATCAAGGTTTTGGTTTTCAACTATTGTTTTGCCATTCATGGCTTCATATAAACTTCTAGTCAAGAGATCAATTTTGCGGAGACTATCAGCTTCATCAATATTTGCAATATTTGTAAAGAAGGAAGGTGATACCTGAATTGCAGATGTTGAAGTAGAGGGAATGTCTGAACTTTCTTCCTCATCTTCAATCTTTGCCATAAGACAGAGATTGGCTTCATCATCCTCAGAATCAGATAATGATTCTTCTTCTTCAGAAGCAGCCCAATCGTAAACCATCAGGCCTTTGCCTTTCTTCTTGAAGCTTTTCAGCTTTGCATATTTTTCTTTCAGCTTAGAATATTTGTCATCTTTATTCCTGGGAATAAAGGATTTCTTGGGAAACGCTGAGTTTCTCGATACTTTCTTAGACCTGCACTCGTTAGCGAAATGTCCAATCTTTTCGCAGTTAAAACAAGTAGTAGTAGCCTTATCAACAGTAGCTGATGATCTTGGCTTATCAGTTATTGAAAGAGGTTTGTTCTTTCTGAACATTTTCTTTTTGGCGAATCTCCTGAACTTTTTAGTTAGGAGAGCCAAAGATTCATCATCATCTGAAGAGTCAGAATCTGATGACCTTTCAGAGTTACTCTCTAACTCAGTAATAGTGACCGAGGGTCGCTGAGTAGAAGGTTCCTCTGAGATCAAGGCAACAGGGGTGCTTTTGGAATCTTCTACAAGATTCTTCTTAAGATGGCTTGATTGCTCATGATTCAGCATCGTGCCATATAAGGTAGCAAGGGCCATTGATCTTAGATCTTTTGATAGCTTGAGAAACATAGAATAACTGTCCCAGCTTTCAGGTAAACATTCTAGAAACTTTGTCAGCACTTCAAAGTTAGAATATTCCTTACCAACAGTTTTCAGATCTATTATTAAGCAATTAAAACGTTGGTGAACTTCAGAGAGAGTCTCATTCTTACCACAAATGAAACTTTCATACTGTCTTACCAGGTTGATCTTTCGAGAGTCCTGGACTTCAGCAGTACCTTCATACTGAACACATATTGTGTCCCACATGGCTTTTGAGGATTTCAGGTTCATGACAGAATGGTAGACTTCGTCAGGAAGAGCCATGGATAGTATGGATCTGGCTTTTGTATCGATAGCCACTTTCTTCTTATCTTCGTCAGTCCACGTATGAACTTCTTTAGGTACCAGCCTTTCTAGAATAGCAGGTCTATTCTCAGCGGCAGGTACTGCGACATCAATTCTTACAGGAATAAATGGGCCGTTTTCAAGATAATAAGGCATAGTAGGGTCTACACCTTCTAAGAAGAGAGTCATCCTATTTTTCCCTAGATTAAAATTATCTCTGGAGAATCTAGGGGGTTTTGCAAGAGAACCATTGTCGATGTAATTTGTGTTTGTGTTGGTAGCCATTTTTCAGAAATAGGAAGGAAGAGAAATCTTAGTATAGATTAGATCTTGTTTATGAGTTTAAACAAATCTGCTCTGATACCACTTGTTGGTCCCGAAGGGCTATACAAGTTTGTAGAAGGGGGGGTTGAATACAAACACACAGATTTTACTTTTCTAAATTGTTTATTGATAAATCATTAACAATTTACAGCTTGTTGCGGAAACAAGATTAAGGATAAACCTAAATCTAAACAAGTTGGAACACTAAGTTTCTTGCACTAAGAAGGAGAAGGAAATTACTAATAATAACCTATCTCAAGAAGAATGATGAACTTGTCCAGAGTTAGCAAGTTACTTCAAAATGAAGTGAGTTCTTCTTCTTATATACTGCATGCATTTAATGCATTGCAGTTTACACTTTACAAGTGGCAGCAGCTGATTGGTTGCATGTCATTGACCTTTGTTGACAACCTAAGTAGCCGCATGTATGAACAGTGTAGTATCAGAGTGGTTGTACGATTTCAGACAATAAGGAGGTTCTTTTCTGACATATTGTACGGAGTCGTGCAAGGGTGGTTAAGACAAAAGTACTTTGTATGAAGAACTTCATGATCAGCTTTTCGTTGATTCAGCGATCTATCATTCTTCATCAGCGAATGATAGAGTTCAGCGATAGCTGAAGTCTTGTACTTGATACTTCACGTTGATTGGACAAATCTGAGTCTTCGCTGATCTGCATCAGTTCATTAGGAGACTTGTCGCTGGTTCTTGAGCTTGATCTTCGACTTCAGCGTAGAACCTATGTTGACGTGAAACTTGTCTTCAGGGATCATAAGTAAACAACTAACTTATCAGCGATCACCATAAGTACTGAACAGACTCAGAGTATTATGGTGAACAGTTTCGCTGAATGTTTAATCTAAAGAGTGAGAGTTCCTATCAGCGGTACTGTAAAGTCTTAGTACTTATCAGCGATAGTGAAACTCTGATACATATTGTTTACTTACAATTTTCACTAAGTATATAAGAGAGGGTCATTATCAAATCACTGAGGTTTTGGATCAACAAGAAGAGCTCAACATGAGCCTTCTATTTATACTATTCATCAGGGGACAAGCTTTAGACAATAAGGACTAAGGGTAAAAAGACACGATCGTGGGACTGCTACAGGTACAACGTTAATGTAGTGCGCCGCTATCTGCAAAGGTTGTAACCCATCAGAGGAGGACACGCGGAATGTGCAGGGCATGCCTTGTACGAATGATCTTCAGGATCTTCGTACAGCAGAGGCACGAGGGTCTTTATCTTGATCTTCAGATTATCTTCTAAGTCTTCAGTCTTCATACCACAGAGGCTCTGTCAAGTATGACAGAGGCTCTGTGGCCTTTTCTTCTATGAATGTCTTCAGTAGTCTTCACTTGGATCTTCTATCGGTGTCTTGGCAGAGGCTCTGTCGATGTCTATACTTAGCCTATTTTTCAATACTTCTTTAAACATAAAGACTGGAGCTAACAATCTCCCCCTAAGTATTGAAAAATAAAAAATTGAAAAAATGCATGGTTTTCTAGGCTAAGTACACGACAAGAGGTAATTGACCTCTGTTGAATGTTTGCTTTCATATAAAGATATGCCAGAGGCATTTACACTTGATTACAGTACATGACATGAAAAGTAGGCAGAGGAAGGTTGAGGATGTCAGATTCTGGCATTTGGGAAGTAGTCGATTTTATGTCCTCCGATTCCTCCACCTTTGAGCTCACGATATATTTGGATGCAGAGGTTTCTGAAGTTGATGACGGAGTCAATGACCTCTATCAATCTGTCTGCGGGAGCTTGATCCATGAACTCAGTTCCTCTGTGCTCCAAGAGGTTGGCTCTGAACTCTACCAGAGTACTTGTTGCGTATTTTTGGCAATCGACCTCTAGAAATAATTTTGACTTTCCAGCTGGATCTTGATAGACATACCCAATTCTCGGAAATGTGATGATGGAGTTTGGTCTGGCAGAGGAGGGGCAGCCATCTTCTGGTGGTGGGATTCTCAAACCTCTTACGCCAAGGTCGAGTCCCAGTTGGAAGTCAGTCATGATATACATCAAAAGCCTTTCGCGCATGGCCATCCTGATTTCACGGTAAGCTCCTTGGATTTCCAGCCTGTGGATGTAGTTCTGCCTTACCCAACTTAGAAGATCAGGTAGATGATAGAGGTTTAGGTTTCTCAGATCTGCATCTGAGAACGTGGTTTCTGATTGGTCTACCCTCTTGACTCTGTAGAGGTTGTAGTAAACCTCTTTTTCGTGGGTATGGGACAATTTGCAGTAGATGACCTTATCTATCTTGGAGTTTGAGAAGACTTGGTTGACGGGTTTGGCCTTCTTTCTATAGAATTGATCTCGTAGCTCTTTAACAAAGTCAGGGTGCAGGATGGATGGTGGCAGAGGATCATTGACTGCTCTGCTATATAAGTATTTGTGCACCACCTCTTCCATTTTTTTTTGTTGAACAGGAGGTGGTGGCATGGGTTTCCGCAGAGCATCCAAGTCACTTTTAAGTTTGCCCACTCGATCCTCTGTGGGTTTTGCCTTTGGGTCAAGTATTGGCTTGTTTGACAGAGTGTCGAAACTAAAAGCCCAGTCTTCTTCTTCAGGTTTCGGGGTGACGAAGGCATCGAAGGTGTTTTTCATCAATTTCTCTGTTGGTTGATGCTTTGGCTTCTTCTTTTTCGGTTCCTCTGTCACTATTCCCTTTCCCTTGT
Organism: Saussurea involucrata; assembly: GCA_033807775.1. Lineage (NCBI taxonomy): Eukaryota > Viridiplantae > Streptophyta > Magnoliopsida > Asterales > Asteraceae > Saussurea > Saussurea involucrata. The sequence continues at coordinate 126,879,681 of CM066320.1, forward strand.
CTTTTGCCTTAGGTTGTTCTGCTTGTTGAGATTGGGTTGCCTCTGTTGGTTTCAGCTTTAGAGTTTGTTAGGGCTTGGATGTTGGTACTTCTGTAGGTTTTGTAGGGGTTGCCTCTGTTGGTTTTGACACTTGTGCTTCTGAGGGCTTGATTGGTGATGTAGGTTTGGTTTGAGGTTTGGCTGGTGAGGCTTCTGCTGATTTGCTCAGATATTTTTGTTTGTGAGGAGCTAAGGTTTTGGTTCTGGTTTTGGGTTGTTCTATTGGTTTGGGTGTGGGAGATGGGGATTTTGGCTTTTCAGCCTCTGGTGTAGGAGATGGTAGTTTGGATTCTTCTGGTGTTTTTGGTGTTGGGGAAGGTAGTTTGTCTTCTGTTGGTTTAGGTATGGGGGTTGGTTGGTCTTCTTCAGAAGATGTCAGGATTTGAAATTGTTCAGTTTATTTGGGGGTTGGAGATGGTAGATCTTCTACGAGTATAGAGGTTGTTTCCACAGAGGTGGGTGTTGCCTCTGTGGTCTTCTGTTGGGTTTCTCCTTGGGTTTCTGATGGAGGTGCTTGGTTTATTGGTTCTGCTGATATTGGTGGAGCTGGTAGACCTCTGTTCGCAGCTTGTTCTCTTTCTTTCCTCTGTTTCTCCCCCTCAAGATGACCTGATGATCCATCAGAATCATCATTAAAGTCATCCTGACCCTTATCTTTGCCACCCTCTGTTCTGCAACTAGTCTGTGGCTTCTTTGGCAGAGTGGCACCTGCGGCAAGCATTTTGACGCATAGGTCATCGCAGATGCCAAGAAGGTAGGCTACCTCTGCCTCTGAGTTGAACCGAAGTTTGCCAACGCTCCTCTGAAAGTCCTTAACGTAATTGGCATTGGCGGTTGTAAAGGCTTTTATGAAGTCGGTCATCTCGTTCAACACACCTTGACCCAATTTTGTGATCTATGCCCTGGTGATATAGTCTGTAGGTTTCAGAGCTTTGGTTTGATCGAGTGTATGCTCTTGCACTTTATCAAGGGCCTTCTGAAGGTCGTCAATGGTAATTGTGGTTGCAGAGGCTTGGGGGAGGTTCTTGTTGGCTTTTCTTGCCTTTTTAGTTGTTTTGAGAGACTTGCAAGTGAAGCTTCCAGAGCAGAAGTGGAGGCCGGTTCTGTGGTCGCAGAGGTTGTTGCAGCAGGTCTCACTTTGGCCATGGCATTTTTCACCTCTGTGGACAGGTTGTCCATTTTGGTGTTCAGATCAGTTATGGCCCGTGTGGTGGTGTCTGCAAAAGAGTTAAAAGAGCTTTTCAACCCTTTCAACGTGTTGTCCACAGAGGTGACAAGGGTTTGGAACTCATCCCTTGAGACATGTGGACTATGTGTAACCTCTGGGGGAACACATTCATCCCCAGAGTGAGTCCCTGTTCCTGGGACACCTTCTGTCACCCTTGTGTTGATGTTGAGGGTGGAAGGATTTCCCTCTAATCCTTGAGCAGGGGCTTCTTGAGCCTCAAACTCTATAGAGGTTCTGTTGAGAACATTGTCCTGATCCGCTCCAGAGACGGGTACAGGAGTATTCTCAAGTTGACTTGGGGACTTGTCTAGAGTCCCTTCGTCCATGTGCACTCTAGGCTCCTCTAAAGAGCCGATTGGACTTATGTATGTGCGTGTGGTAGAGGAAACAAATTCCTCTGCAGGGATGTCTGTTGTGATCAGGGGCGATTGATCATGAACTAAAGGCAAGTCCTTTGGAGAGGACTCCCTTGGAATGGTTTCCCCAGATTCTAATGGCACAGAGGAGGAAAGAAGTTCCTCTGTCCGGTTTGCAGGGGTTGGGCTCGAGCTGTGCTGCTCTGTTTCAATAACACCTTCTGCCACTAGACTGGCGGTGTCAGAAATAAGGGTTGCACTGGGAGGTGGTTGGGGTTGTGTGCCTCTTCTATCTATGGAATCTTGTTGGGCTTCACCCTCTGTTGCTACTTTTACCCTAGTGCCTTCGGCTTCTGTCATATTTCTTGCATCTTGTATAAGTGAGGCGTAGATGGGATGGAAAGTAGGCAAGTGTCGTAGATCTGGGTGCAGAGGTCTGTCTTTTGTTTTGGCACCTTCCTCTGTATCAGAATCCACCTCTGAGATGATGACGGTTGGTTTGTCTTTTGAAGCTTCCTCCTCTGTCATACATCCTAAAATGGGGAATTCTAACCTAGATTGAACTTCTACCCAGGTATCTTCAGTTTCGATCATCTCCTCTGTGTTTTGTAGTTCTGGATCATAGCTTGAAGGAGAGGGAAACTGGTCACCATGTTCTTCTGCGGTGGGGTGCGGTGGGGTCAACTTCTGGTACAGAAGAGTCCCTTTGAGCTTGTTCAGAGGTGAGCACTGGAGGTTCTGTGGAGAACATTGGATGTGCCTCTGCAGTCCATCCAGAGGTGTCCAAGGTGTCCGCAAACTCGTGTTGTTCGAGGAAGGCTGAGAAATCTCCTTGGTCCGCATAATGTATAGGAGTGGGGGAGGGCAGAGGTTGTTCAGGAGCAACTTCCTCTGCTATGGTTTCTTCTGCGATAGTTTGCAGAGGAGTTGTGGGTTTTATGGTTTTCTTTCTCTTAGGTTTTGGGGCTCCCTCCTCTGAGGTTTTTGACTTACGTTTCTTTTTCTCTTGGGGAGGAGGATGAGCAGAGGATGCGACGACCGTTTCTGGTGGAGGTTGGGTGATCTGTGCAGCACTAGAGGATGTTCCCTTTGTAGGTTTCTTTGCTCTGTGAGCCTTTTTTAGTTTGGTGGGAGTGGCTGCCTTGGTCTTGGTTACAGAGGAGATCATCTTCTTCCTCTGTAGTTTGATCTTGGCCAGTTTTTGCTCGTGTTTGGCCACAGCTTCTGCATGTTCTTCTGGGCTCATCCTTTCTACCACTATGGTTCCTAGAGGGACTCCTAAACGCGGGGGTGTCGCAGGACTCGGTTCTGGAGTCCTGTGAGCGCGTATATACTCTAGCCTAAGTTGTTCATCGTTGGCATATGATAGAAGTCTGGCTGTCAGAGGTCTGCAGATCGCATACCCCTCTGCGTGTGTTGTGGTAGCCATTCTGCCCAATGGGTAAGTCTTGACTACTAGCCCTTCCATTGGCCACTTGTTGATTCGTAGCAGAGGTTCCAGAATGACTCCGATAGTCCTCTGGAACTGCAGAGCAGGGAGATCTAGAACATTTGGACCCTTTGCCTTCGGTACTGAGATGCGACGGTCAATTGTGTTCACAAGCTCTTGCATCATCAGAGCTGCGAAGTCAAGGGGTAAGTCATAATAGACCCCGAACATTATGGCTAGGATTTGGTGTGAGGTTTGATTTGGACTCCCCACTTTCCCTGTGAGGCATCTGTTGAGGATCGAGAACAAGGTATTCCACATAGGTGGGAATCGGTTTCGTCTAAAGTCATTCCTTTTGTTAAAGTGAGTATTGTAACCTAACATCTCTGCAAAATCGCAGAGCTCTCTATCAAAAGGGATTTCAACATACTCCTTAATCCCTAAAAGCCCTCTGGTGGGCAGATTGAATTCTAAAGAAAGCATGGTTTTGTTAAATTTGAGATCGATCTTTTCAGACTTATCAGGTTTTGAGACCCAACCTCTGACTTCCCTTGATTCTGTATCATAATAGCAGCTCTGCCAGAACTGGTTCATGTATCTGGCAGGGATGCAAGTGATATTCTTGGTTAAGAGGGTGTTCAATGGGTGGTTTTCAAGGATATTCAGTAATATGGCATGTGCTTCCCTAAAATCTGTTCTTAAGGGCACAAGGAAGTGATTATTGGGTTTTAGAGGTAATGAGTTCTCGAAATGATTATTTTCGATGAAGAACTGCAGGTGAGTGGTTGGGGTGAAATTTGCAGATTCACCCTGCTCTTGTTCAGGATCTGTGACCCTGGTTCGGTGTTGTGAGTGCTCGAAGTGAGCAGGAGATGTCGCCGGGGAGTTTCCAGTGGAATCCATTGCAAAGATTTTAAAAAAAAAAGGAGTAGAAAAAGAATGAAGTTGCAGGTATTTCACTGTTCGCCGGAGGTAGTTCTTGAGTGGAAATCGTAAAGGATGAAGAGAATGGGTAAACGGGGTTATATAGTGAAGGGCAGAAACGGATAGAATTCCACAGTAAAAGTGAATTTAATGTGTCTTGGGGTCCGCACTCGAGTTTCCTACAGCTGTCACCAGGTATCAAAGGAACATGTGGCATGTACGTCCAATGAAAGAGTGCCACGTCAGAGGTGTTAGAGCCCGATTAGACGTCGTGCGCGGCCCATTAATGTTGAGCGCGTGGGCGTCTCTATACTCGAATGACTGTCACCTTTAGAAATAACCCGCATCTTACAGAATTCCGTTTCTGTATATAAGTGTCAAATCGACAGAGGCTCTGTGGTGGAATGAGCTCTGTGATTTGAAACCTTTATACGTTACCTTTGAGCTTGCACCTTTACCAAAAACATTTAAAAGCAATTGAAGTGATGGATAGAGTTTCCGTATAAAATTCTCAGTTACAGAGGCTCTGGCTTACAGAGGCTCTGTTGAGCTCGTCAGAGACTCTATGACCTTAAATTTCAAATAACAGAACGTTCATAAAGCTTTTTGATCATCCAAAGTTTTCATTGTTTTAAACACTGTTTTTAGTACATACTTGGAAATTGGTGTCCTAGAAAACTGTTTTGGAAAAAGGTTTTGTGCGAGACATTCTCTTTTTGATTCTCCTTTGCTTGGCAAACTACCTGGCTTCTATGGATTTGGCTCATCACCACTCTTCTTTGGCTCCCCCTTGAATTAACAACTTCTGTAGATTTATTCAAGGTCTCCTTCTGCTCCCCCTTGACCTATGCTTGGATCAAATGAGATAAGTAATGCATAGATCATAGGTCAAACTCACCAGAGGTTCTGTGGAGATCGTCAGAGGCTCTGAGCAATCCCGCAGAAGCTCTGTCGGGTACAGAACTTTTGGTGATGAAGAATTTACATACTAAAGAATTCAAATATATATACATATATACAAGAGGATCAAGTATCACTTACAGAGGGTTTCAACTCATGTTTATCATACCCAACTTACTCACCAAGAAAAGGTATCTTTTCTCATCTAGTGGCTTGGTGAATAAGTCTGCAAGCTGGTATTCAGTGGACACAAAGTACATCTCAATTGTGCCTTGTTCAACATGATGCTTCAAAAAGTGGTAACAGATATCGATATGCTTTGTTTTTTAGTGCTGTACTGGGTTGGCAGAGATAGCGATGACACTTTTTCAATCACAGAGGATGGGTATCTTGTATATGTTGTGACCGTAGTCTTTTAGCTGAGTTCTCATCCACAGAACTTGGGAACAACAGCTAGCAGCAGCAACATATTCAGCTTCTGCTGTAGATGTCGACACATAATTCTGCTTCTTGGAAGTCTAGCTGACTAGTTTACCACCCAGGAATTGACAACTCCCAGAGGTGCTTTTTCGATCAAGTTTGCATCCTCCATAATCTGAATCTATAAAGGCCTTAAGATCAAAGATAGAGTTCTTCGAATACCAAAGCCCAAGATTTTTGGTTCCTTTAAGGTATCTGAAGATCCTCTTTACAGCAAGAAGGTGGGATTCCTTTGGGTTAGATTGATATCTTGCACAGAGGCATGTGGCATACATTATATCAGGTCTACTTGTAGTTAAGTATAAAAGAGACCCAATCATGCCTCTGTAGAGCTTACACTCTACAGATTTACCATCTGGATCTGAGTGTAACTTATTTCCAGTGGACATGGGTGTCTTCATTACAGAGGCATCAGAGAGCTTGAATTTTGAAAGAATGTCAGAGACATATTTAGCTTGATTTATGAATATTCCCTCTGGTGATTGTTTGACTTGGAGTCCTAGGAAGAAGTTTAATTCTCCCATCATACTCATTTCAAACTCACTCTGCATGAGCTTTTCAAAGTCTGAGCATTGTTGTGTATTTGTAGAACCAAAAATAATGTCGTCCACATAGATATGTATAAGCAGAATCTCATCACCTTTTCTTTTATAAAACAAAGTAGTATCGGTTGTACCTCTGTCGAAATCATTATCGAGAAGAAAGGTTGAAAGTCGTTCGTACCATGCTCTTGGAGCCTGTTTCAATCCATACAGAGCTTTGTCAAGATAGTAAACGTAGTTTAGGTACTTTGCACTTTCAAACCCTGGTGGTTGTTGGACGTATACTTCTTCTTGGATTTGACCATTCAGAAAGGCAGATTTTACATCCATTTGAAAAACTTTGAAACCTCTGTGGGCTACGAAGGCTAAGAAGATTCTTATTGCTTCGAGTCGTGCGACAGGGGCAAAATTTTCATCGTAATCAATGCCTTCTGGTTGGCAATATCCCTTGGCCACCAATCTCGCTTTATTTCTAATGACCACCCCATCCTCATCCTTTTTGTTTCTGAATACCCATTTAGTCCCTGTTGCTTGTTTCCCTTTTGGCAGAGGAACTAGGCTCCAGACTTTGTTTCTCTCAAACTACAGAAGCTCTTCTTGCATAGCATCTACCCAGTTTGGATCATCTAGGGCTTCAGAGACACGTTTTGGCTCGATCACACTGATAAAATTTGTAAAGAAACAAAAATTAGCAGTGGCTGATCTTGTCTTGACCTTTTCAGAAGGATCGCCAATAATTAGGTTCTGAGGATGGCTCTTCGTCCACTTTGTCGTTCTTGGAAGATGGTCATTAGCATCATCTAGTTGAACCTCTGTGGTTGCACACTGTGGTTCTGGTGCAACCTCTGTAGTGGAAGGTACTTCTGTGCTTGAACTCGGTTCTTCAGCTTGAGGAGGTATTGGGATTAGAGTTGGAATGGGTTCCTCTGAGGATGTAGAGACTAAATCCTCATTTTCCTCTGGTATTGCTTCCTCTGTTTTAGCTGGAGTTGGTATGTCCAGTGCCTCTGTGATAGAATCTTTGCTTGTATCATCTTCTGTTGTCTCCCCCTCAACACGTGCATCTGCATGATTCACATAAGAGGATGAAGTATTTAATGGACCAGTTAGAGATATACCTGACTCAGTCTGGTTGACAGAAGATGTTTCTCCAGAGGCTCTGGGAACTCCGGCAGAGGGATCAATATCATCATGGAACATCTCTTCAAATAGCAGATTTAGGTCTGCTTCTCTTGTCTTTGAGATGCCAGAGGATTCCTTCTTCAGACCGAGTTCTGAACTGATTTGTTCAGAAGTCTTTTGAAAAGAATCATCAAAAGAGACATTTATACTTTCCACAATGGATCGAGACCGCAGAAGATAAACTCTGTAAGCCTTTGAAGTGGCAGAGTATCCTATGTACTTTCCTTCATCTGCTTTCACATCGAACTTTCCTCTAGCTTCTCTGTCGTTCAGAACGAAGCACTTGCATCCAAATACATGGAAGAACTTGATGTTTGGTCGCCTTTGATTGATCAATTGGTAAGGAGTCTTGATATGCCTCTTAACTACGGTTGATCGATTTTGGGTATAACATGCGGTTGATATAGCTTCTGCCCAGAAACAAATTGGCAATCCAGATGCTGTCAGCATGGTTCTTGCGGCCTCCACAAGCGTTCTGTTCTTCCGTTCAACTACGCCGTTTTGTTGTGGAGTGCGTGCAGCAGAGAAGTTCTGAGAGATGCCTTCTTTTGTGGGGTAGGCTTCAATGACAGAGTTTTTGAATTCTGTGCCATTGTCGCTTCTCAACTTCTGAATTTTGCACTCGTACAGAACCTGGATCCTCTACATTAGGTTTATCAGAATGTTAGGAACATCTGATTTCTTTCTGACAAATTCCACCCATGTGTATCTTGAGTATTCATCGATCACCACTAGTATGTATTTCTTGCCTCCTAGGCTCTGCGTAGCAATTGAACCGCAGAGGTCAACATGTAGCATGTATAGAGGCCTAGGACAAGACACATCAGTCTTTCCTTTGTGGGAAGCTCTCTTAAGCTTACCCATTTCACATGCTGAGCACAAATGATCTTTGCTGAATTTGACGTTTGGCAAACCTTTAACTAGATCAAGTTTTATAAGCTTGTCTAGAGTGTGGAAGTTCAGATGGCAGAACCTGTTATGCCATAGCCAGGCTTCTTCATTTTTGCAGGCTACAAGGCAGAGCTTGTCTTTCTTGTTCTTGACGCTGAAGTTCATAAGATACAGATCTCCCTTTCGTTCAGCCCGCAGAAGTTCGACTCCTGTATCTTCTCCTTGCAGTGAGCAGAAAGTTCTTTTGAACATCACGTCGAAACCAGTATCACAAAGTTGGCTAACACTTAGAAGATTGTGCTTAAGGCCATCCACATATGCAACTTTGCAAACTGATATGTTTTCCTTTTTTATGACTCCGTAGCCTTTAATATATCCATTCTTGTTGTCGCCAAAGGTTACTGATCCTCCATCGAGTTTATCTTTGTAGGAGGATAGTAGACATCTGTTGACAGTCATGTGCCGCGAGCACCCGGAGTCAAGATACCAGATCGGCACATACTGCTTCTGTAAAACAATCAGAGATTTTTAGGTACCCGTATCCAAATGGGTCCCTTTTTGTCAGAGGTCTTCAAGGTTGCCTTAGCATCCTTGGGTTTGGTTTTAACTTCTGTTGAAGAACCATTTTGTTTCTTCTTTCCCTTGAATTTAGCATTCTTTTTGGGCAAAGAGAGGAAACAGTGAGGGCTAGAGAAGTGTCGGTTTAATTGATGTATGAGTTCAAAACAATGAGAATAATTAATATGCGAAGAAATTTGCTTGAACTTTTCATTAAAAACACTGAAACAGGGTACAGAGGCTTTATTATAGTCTATTCTAGCATCTGACTTCCTATTACAAGAAGACCTATGTAGACTAGATTGTTTGTTTGGAAAATCTCTGTGGAGAATAGCCTTATGTGGTCCCCTTCTTCTGTGGTGAACTTCCGCAGGTTTCACTGTCACAGAAGTAAAAGACTTGTTATTTTCAACCCACTTACCCTTTTGTTGCCATGTTAATTTTTCTTTAAAATGCCTGAAAGGTTTAGCTTCTTTTGAATGGAGAGAGGATTTTTCTTTTTCAAGTTTGATTTTCTCAAGCTCCAGAGAGGTTTTGGCTTGTATACACATGTCCAAAAAATCCGGGCAAATAGGAACACTTGTGATTTTCTCCTTAGGAGTAATGGTTCTGTTAAGAACACCAGAGGGAAGTTTAAATCCCTCTGCTTCACAAGGAGCTATTTCTGATTCAATTGAATCAGTCTCAGAGTCGACAGAGGATGAGTCGTCCTCATATACAGAGGTTGAGTCACTAAGATCTCTGTCGACAGAGGCTGGATTTTCTGAGCAAGTGCCATACTCGCTTTATTCCTTTCTTTCAGGAATATCTTCAAAGTCAACAGAAATGTTCATCACGGTTTCCTCAGAGAGATTTTGAATGTTACAAGAAGTACTTGGGTTTTCATAAAAATTGTTTTTACCGATTTCCAATAATTCTTTTTCAGAAATATGGGTCAATTTTTCTTCTGTAGAAGCAGGCAAGAACTCAGGTGCCTCTGCCGATAGTTTCGTCTCAGAATCTATAGTGCAGACAAAGGCAACCTGGGATTGAGTCTCGGGGTCTCCAAACTTGAAGATTCCTATCTGATCTTGAGTTTTCAGATATCTCTTAGGTTTGGATTCTCTTTTGACAGAGGTTGATTGTGGTAAATATGTGTTTTCAAACCACACATTTATCATTTTCAGAGGTTTCCTCTTGTGAGGTTCCCCAGAGACTTTTTGCCTTTTGCTTACAGAGGTTAAGTTTGGAAAACCGGGATTTCTAGTACTTCCAATACAAAATAGAGAGGAAAGGGATTTGTCTCTTTTGGTTCCAGTGTAAGGATCTATGTCACAGAAGCCAATTCCCCGTCTCCCTATTTGTGTATTGATTTTTTCATACACCTTCTGTGTATCTTGATACTTTCTGATTAAAAGATCTCTGCTGAGTAAGTCTTGATGAAGGACTTCTCTTTCCTTTTGAAAATAGTGCTTAAGAGCAAGAATATTCATTCTGTCGCTCTCAACATCCACAAGTTCTTTAGTTTTAGCTTTTAATGCAGAGTTAAGTTCTGTAATCTTTTCTTTCAAATGATTTAGATGTTTGTTCCAATTTGTTTCATACTCTTCCTTTTCTAGAAATATTTTTGCCTTTTCTTGAGTGAGAAGTCTTGTTTCTCTCTCGAAGAATGCAATTTTCTTTTGAATACTCTCACAAGTCCTTTTTAGTTAAGTGTAATCAACAGTTAGTTTAAGTAAATTTGATTCGCTTTCATTTGAGATAGAGTCAGAAGTGGATACCTCACTATCAGATTCTGAGGAGCTGACCTCTGCCATTCCACAGAACAAGGCGTTCTTCTTGTCGCCTTCATCAGAGGATTCATCTGACAACCAGTTCTCTTGCTCCACCATGAGCGACTTTTGAGCGTAATATTTTGCCTTCTTTTTGTATAAAGCAGAATCCCTCTGAGGGCGGTTTGGTTTGCTCTTGCAGTCAGCCGCATAGTGGCTTGGCTTGCCACAATTGAAACATCCCTGGTTCTGGGAAGCATTGCCAGCTATGTCGTCCGACCTCTGTCGGTCACCACCTCTGTCTCCTCTGTCATTCGACCTCTGTTGGTCGTTCGAACCTTCTCTTCCCTGGTTTCTTGACTCGTACTTCTCTCCTCTATCATCTCTTCCATCACGTTCATAACCCTTCTTCCTGTATCCTCCTCTACCAAACTCTTTCGTCAACAGAGCTAAAGATTTAGCTATCGAGGCCATCGTTGCCTCTTCCTCCTCTACCAATTCCTACTCAGAACTATCAACAACCACCACTTTCTTCTTCTTCTCCTTCTTCTCCTCCACGGCTTTCTCCTTCTTAGGCTTCTCTTTTGCTTCTGTAGTCTTACCAACAAGTGCCAGAGGCCCAGTAGTTTGAGCTTTTGCCTGGGCGATTTGGGGTTCTTGGGCTGCCAAAATTCCATAAATATCTGATAAGCTCCAGGTGTCTAAGTGCTGATTAGTTTGTAGGGACATAGACAGCTGGAGCCATTCTTCGTTGAGGCTCTTTAGGAACATGACATTGTTCTCTTCAGAATTTCTGTGGATCCTAAACTTCCTGCACTTATTTATCAAAGAGTTGAACCTGTCATAAGTTGACTGCAGAGACTCTATCGGCAGAGCTTTGAATGAGTAATATTCATTGATACATTGGGCTCTGCGATTTTTCGGAGTCTTAGCCCCTCCTTCCAATTGTTTCTCCAGTTGCTTCCATAGATCGTATGCAGATTCACACGCATCTAGGGATTGGAAGAGGTCATTGGGGATGGCCATTATCAGAAGTCGTTTTGCCTTCTGAGCGAATTCGTATTTCTCCCAATCTGGTGCAGACCATTTATCTTTTGACTTAGGTTTCTCGTGCTCAGGTATCTCTGGAGTGTCGTCTGTGGCAGGTACACGTGGTACTGTGATCATAGGAACGAAAGGAGGATTGCGAATATAATGCAGAAGTTCTTTGTCAGATCCCTCGAAGAAATGGATCATTCGAATCTTCCACTGAGGGTACTCATCCCTGAGCAAAGTGGGTGGTTTTGTTAAGGAACCGGCAGAAAAGTAGTTGTTGGTGTTCGCCATTTTAAATGGTTTTGGAAAATACCAGAAAACAGAGTATGAACTGAAACTTTCAGATGATGGGTTAGATTTTTAGAAAAGAGCTTGTGAGTGTAGAAACCTTGAACAATGCACTAAAATGGAGAGTTTTAACCAAAGAAACAGGTTATGTTAGTTTACCAAAGTCGAACTAGTCGAGAATGGCAGAAAAACAGAGTCTGTTTGAACTAAATGAAGAACAGGTTAAACTCAAACCAAGTTTCTACCAGAAATCATTGTAAGAGAAGATCTCTTGATATAGAAAATCAAGGATGGCTCTGATACCAATTGCTGATCCCGATTTTACTCAACAATGATGTTTATATCTATTAGCTCAAACAGATTAGAGTGCCGAAGCGTTTTAACGAACTAAAAGATATTCTACGGTAGAAAAACACACAGAATCAACTAAACAAAGTTTAAATAAACACGAGATTAACCCAAAGATTCACTTTGTATTGATAAAGTAAGAACACCAAGAACACCGAAAGTATAATAAGAATTCTGCTCTAAGAGGTGTGTGTGTGTGTTGTGAAAAGTTAATAGAAGAACTCAACATGAGCCTTCTATTTATACTATTCATCAGGGGACAAGCTTTAGACAATAAGGACTAAGGGTATAAAGACACGATCGTGGGACTGCTACAGGTACAACGTTAATGTAGTGTGCCGCTATCTGCAAAGGTTGTAACCCATCAGAGGATGACACGTGGAATGTGCAGGGCACGCCTTGTACGAATGATCTTCAGGATCTTCGTACAGTAGAGGCACGTGAGAGGCACGAGGGTCTTTATCTTGATCTTCAGATTATCTTTTAAGTCTTCAGTCTTCATACCACAGAGGCTCTGTCAAGTATGACAGAGGCTCTGTGGCCTTGTCTTATGTGAATGTCTTCAGTAGTCTTCACTTGGATCTTCTATCGGTGTCTTGGCAGAGGCTCTGTCGATGTCTATACTTAGCCTATTTTTCAATACTTTTTTAAACATAAAGATTGGAGCTAACAGTTTGATTTCAAACCCCCCCCCCCCCCTCTACAAACTTGTATAACCCTTCGGGACCACCAAGTGGTATCAGAGCAGATTGTTTAATCCCATAAACAAGATCTTGCTTATACTATCTCTTCCTTGCTATTCTCTATAATGGAAAACAACACAAACACTAATTACATAGATAATGGCTCTCTTGCCAAACCTCCTCGATTCAACAAAGATAACTTCAATCTTTGGAAAAATTGAATGATTATCTTTCTAGAAGGTGTAGATCCCACTATACCTTACTATGTTGAAAATGGACCCTATGTTCCATTCATTATCAATGATGCTATTCCAGCCACTGCTACCACTCCTGCCATTCATGAAAGGCAGATCGTCAAAGAAATTTGAACTTTTTGCCGAAGGAAAATCCCACCGGCAAAGATGCACTTTTACCGACGAATTTCATATAAGTCGCTGGTAAAGTTACCTTTACCGGCGGGCTTCCTAAACTCCCCGGTAAAAGTACTTTTAAAAAATTTATGTAACATTTTTACCAACGAGATTCACCAACTCGGCGGCAAAAGTTATTTTATTATAATTAATATTTTTTCACTTAAACTTTTGCCGACGGATTTCCCAAACTCGCCGACAAAAATATATTTGTTTTATTAATAAAAAATTCACTCACATTTTTGCCGGCAGACTTATAAAATCCGTCGGCAATTGTAATTTAATTTTCAATATTTTTTATTTGTAATTTTACTAGCAGACTTCTCAAACTCTTCAACTTAATTTCTCATCAACTATGAAAATCCATATTTATTGTTGATTAAAATCATGGTTGCATGGGGCCTCCAATTTTATTTTATTTTTTATACATAATATAGAAAATATGGTCGTGATCAAGGAGAAGTATCCCTTTGGAAGGGATGGCAAGTGTTTTGCCTATTACACTAGTGTGACTTGGTTCAAATCCTACACACAACATTGGCGCAACGTTGGTGGTGAGACAAATACCGAGGCAGAGAAAACACAACCATACAATAATGTAACTCTAGCTAATTGAGACAAATTATGTGATCATTGGTCTTCGGAGGCACAACAGGTAAAACAACAACTATTTATACACTTTTTAAACGTGCAATTATTTATAACATTATCATGTCTACATGTAAAATAGGCAATATCTAGGAGGAACAAGGCAAATAGGGCCAAAATGTCTATGTTGGGAGGACATGGCTCCAAAACTATTGTCGCACATTTTCGTGAAATTGTAAGTTATATGAACTACATGTATATCTTGTTTTATTTTAAGAGTTATGATTATGTATAATTATTTTTTTCAATCTAGGATGCAAAATCTGGTCAACCTCCAAGCACGATCGACACATTCAAAAAACTCCACGAAAGCAAGATGGTTGGCTTAATGAGGAAGCGTAGAAGGCGCATGTAAGTTCTCACATTTTTCTATCCAATCTCTATTTATAATAAATTGGTTCTTATAATTCTTTCAATTTTATTTAGCAAGAGATGATTCAAAGACGGGCATCACAAATTACACATATGGACTCGTCTAATCAAGGTGATAATGACCAGTTTCCTGCCGATATGGATATTGTTTCTGATGTTCTAGGCTCCCGGTCTCGACATAAGAAAGGTTTTGGATCATTGCCGAGGCTCAAAGCATTTGGAGGAAAGCGAGCACGTACTTCGGCCTCCGTAAATACTATGCAACAAGATCACATTGATAGAATCATAAAGGAACATGGGCAGCTCAGACAATATACGACTGCTCAACATGAGTTTTTGGTGCAACAAACGCAAGACATGAATGAGATGAAGAAGTTGTTTCAACAAATTCAAGGCCTTGTACCCGGATTAAGTGTTCCAGAGCATTTGTTGTCTACAGTCCAACCTCCGCATCCACCGCCTGTTATATTTGATGATGCATCTACTACTCAACCATTTGAGTCGGGCCATGAGGAAGATGACGGTGCATAAAATCTTGACTAGCTTAATTAGTACATTTTATCTATATTTATTTTTTATATATGTCAAAAAGATATTTTCATTTGGTTTGGTTTATGTTTTTAAGATATTTATGTAATGTTTTTTTCTTATTAATTAGCTACTTTATTTTTTAAACTGTTTTTATATTTGTTATTTTCATTGATAAAAGTACGTTCAAATACATTGACAAATGTTTCATTATATGGTTAACAACAACTTTTGTCGTCGGGTTTTTCCCTCGGTAAAAAGGTTGGCCAAAGAGCCAAACCTAACTTTTGCCGACGGTTTTCTCCGTCAAGAGAAACTTGACCAAAATAGTCAAACGTAACTTTTGCCGACGAGCTTGTTTGTCGGTAAAAAGATGTGTAAAAATAAAAAATAACTTTTGCCGACGGGTTTTTTGGCCGATAAATATTTGACCAAAAAGTCAAAAAAACTTTTCCCGGCGGAAAAAATTACGCCGGCAAAAATATTTAGTCGTCGGGAAAAGGATTTTATACGATTACGTGAGAGATGTTCTTGCCGGCGACTTCAGTTTCTACCAACGACTGTTTTTCGCAGGCAAATGTAAGTTTACCGGCGGCACATATTATTCGCCGGCAAAAAGCCTTATAGCGGCCAGCTTTTCACGGAAACTTTTGCCGACGGAAAAGTCCGACGGCAAAAGATTTGGAGCTTTTGCCGACGACATTTTCCTCCGGTAAAAGTAGTTATTTTTGTAGTGGGTGTTTTTTGTGACGAAATGGGTCTTATTTTAAAAGACACAATCACGATGAAGAAGGTGAAGATGGTTGTTGTCAACAGAAATCTTTGGTCATCTTCGATCACGTTAGCAAGCCCGTGGCAAACCCCATGTTTCGATCACGTTATGGTTCATTTCCATACATGCATTTGAATATAGCTAAGGGTTTGGTTTTGAGGTAGGTCTCGACATGAGGTCACAGAGAAATTGAGGGAGAGGGAGGGTGTGGCGGGCCATGGAGGCGTCCGGTGGTTTGACGGCGATGGTGGTTTGGTTTTGCTTTGAAAGAAGACGACTGTTGATATTCAATATATAATATCAATAAATATATTAATATAATAATCTTTTAATCTTTTTAACTTTATTATAAAAATAGTCAGAATAGTAAAATGACCTATATACCCTTAAGTTAACGTAAGGATTTTAACAGTGTTAGTGAAGGGACCCGACGTGAAACAAAATGACAACCACAGTGACGTCTGGTGTACTTATTTTGTTTAAGGGACCCAATCCAGAATTGGACCAAACCACAAGGACCAATCATGTAATTTACTCTAAAAAAGATATACTTGTCGATAAAATCCGTATGAAAATGTTTCTGGCTCCGTCCTTGATGTGGACACACTTTGTAAGAATATCCTAGATCACAAGTTATGTCACACCCCTACCCTATAACCTATGAAATACTGACGATCTAATAACATAATTTATGTTATGAATTTCAATAAATGAATTATGTGGGAATGTTTTAACATACTGAATACTGAAATTGAACAGTATCAAATGACTTAACATTGGTCAAGTCTAATAACAACCGGTTGTAGCATACTGACAAACTAAATAACTAGAAACAATTAGAACTGGTTGCAATTAAGGACAACTTATTTCTATTACACAACTAGATAGACATTCACGTTTCTCTTGTTACCAACAACAATGCATTCTTCTGACATACACATCACTACTAAACTAATAAGTCCAAAAATTTCATAATTTTTTAGCTAAAACATTTAAAAACTTATAATGTAATATCATGGTGCCACACACACCATCTTGTCTTTAGTTCTGATAATATTAAAAAGCATGTGTGTAACTTCATACAACTAAAAAAACCTTCATAAAAATATGTGTATGTGTGTGTGTTAACTCTATTTTCGCATGTTAACTCCTCCCCCTCCATTTTCATTTTATTCCAATGACCACCAATCTCTACCACCCCGAACCACTATCAAACCCAATTATATAAACAACGGTGGAACCAAAATTTGCAGTGTTAAGGTTGTGTGAGTTTGTGTGTGTCATGGTGAAACAAAATATGCATACACATGGTGGGTTGCGACCCTCCATCCCCATCTCACTGGTGGCCTCCCTTACCATCGACAACCCCTAACCTGTAAGGTTGCAAATTCTCTCTCGGCCTATCTTTCTCTCTCTATCTCTCTCATACAAACCACTTACATATATATATACACCACCACTTCTCTATGAATATATATATATATATATATATATATATATATATATATATATATATATATATATATATATATATATACTTCTCTCTCCTTTTATCTCTTACCTGCAAACTCTCACATCCTCTCTCTAGCTGTAATGATTTGTGCAACTCCAAAGGGGATGAGTTTGTGTGTGTGTGTGTGTGTGTGTTTGTGAGGTGGAGTAGACGGGTTTGTGTGTCTGTACGAGAACGAAGATGGACATAGGGAAATGGAGAGAGGTAGTCGGAGGCTAGCCGACGGTGGTGTTAGAGAAGTGGAGTGACGACTCTATATGTTTTTATATAACATACACACACACACACATATATATATATATATACAATATAATAAAACAAAATAGGAAAACAACAAAAAGAGGGTAAAAGACGAAAATGTCCCTTGAGGTAATTGGGTTAACAAGTTTCGGTTAGAGGGAGGGACTCTGAACGTGCGTTTTTACATACTACAGGTACTGGAAGTATAATAAATGTGTTTGGGGGACTGTAGTAGAAAAATCAAGAAATCACAGGGACCATGAATGTAATTTACTCTTTTAAATAACTTTGCATGAAATTTCCATTTAAACACTTATATTTTTTTAATTGGAAGAAAGCTTAGTGGGGTTAGAAAGACAATATTTTAAATAGAATCTTGTAGTTTTATGATAATGTGACACATAACCCAAATTCAGTCAAGGTCATGGTATGGGACTACATACATGTTCACCACCAACCACTAAAATTATCTATTTCTAGAAATTGGACATTTATTCAGCTCATCTATTATTCACAACTAACATATACATATATATATATATATATATATATATATATATATATATATATATATATATATATATATATATATATAATTGTCATTTTAATTCAAGTTTAGTTTTTGGCAAAACGATGTTACCGTCATTCAAGTGCATGTTTAATAGAAAAAATTTGATCTCTATTTTAAAGAACAATATAGAAAATCTATTGAACTAAAATAATAAATAAACCTATATTTTATTAATTTTGAAAATCTATTAAAGATACTCTTAAGTTCTAATTAATTAGTTGTTAGTAATCTGCTACCATGATTTTAATTGCCTTGAAATTTTTTAACCACTTTTTACACCATTGTTTAGAATACTAAGTTATTGTTATACGAAACCGAAAATTTGGCTCGAGATACTTCAACCTAAGAGTTGCATGAAATTTTGATCATTGTTTAGATTACATAAACCCATTTGAGAAGAGGTTCGTTTTAGAAAATTTAAATATTATATGAACTTTTTAACTACTCCTTTTGTGAGTATTCATGATAAAATATTCATATATGAAGTTTACGTTGTATTATAAAAATGTTACATTTCTCACGGGTCAGACGGGAATACAACCCCTCTCCTGACTCTCTTTATCTATCTATTTGTGTGTGTGTGTGTGTGTGTGTATATTGTGAGAAGTTGAGGTTAACGTGAGAAACATGATAAATGAATATGAACCGTTGATCACTTTATATCAAATGTCCCCAGTCCTCCCATGAATTGTGACTTAGAAGGAAATTGATTTGGTGCATCTCAATCTTATATGCATCCATTTTTCATCCAATGGTTGATAACCACTTCTCATTTTTCTCACGTTAACCTCAACTTTTCACCGGAACAAACAACTTTGGTCTTGCCTTTAGGTCAGGCGCAAAGTCGTATGAGTCATGTGATTTCTTTTGATTTTAATTTAAAATCACATTTAATTCTAATAGTTTTGTATTTTCTTAAACAAGTATTGTTATTGTTTGAACGCGTGTATGTATATATTATATCAAAATATAAAAACTGAAATTACGAAAGTGCAGCTGATAGAGCCACCTTTGATCGACCAGTTTTTTAATTTATCATTATGTATATGATTCAAACTTGGAAAATCAATTTTTTAGCATCATAAGACTATTTCAAACCTACAGAGATACATAATTACGAAATCCATATGATCGTATAGTATAAAGTTGGTTGCATAACGTACAAACTATTGTAGCACCATTGCTCTGAAACTAGAAAAGTTTCAGCCTGTGGAAAAAAGTGGTAATAATCAGCAATGGCTTCTGGTTTCTATTTACTCCACATCACATATATCAAGAATTAATAATATTCCAAGAAAACAAATTATATACAAAATAGAAATTCTTAAACCATCTAGTCAAAACTCAAAACGAAGCTTCAAAAAGTCAACTTCTTCCGACCAACCACCGTGTGCCACCACTTCAACGGCGGCGGTTAAAAAAGCCGCAAAAGAAATCCTTCAACTTGGAAAAACAGCAGCGGTCATCGGAAAGAGGCTCGGAGGTCATGGGCTGAAGGTAAGCCCACGCAGCATGCTGCAACAACGGATCCTTCATCGGAATCTCCCTCCAACTATCAATCCGTTTAAATTTAGTCGGAGAATCCGCCACAGGCACTGGAGGAGAATTCGACCGGAGAATGTCTTTGAGACTGGTGTAGGAAGTGAGAGAATCCATGGAAATCATCTCGATATCGTCGTCGGAAACTCCAAAAGAAAAGTAGTCTCGGTGATCACCGGTGGTGGTGGTGGCGATGAAGAATAACTTGTTCTTGATCTTCTTTTTATTGTCGTTAAGGTTGATCAGTTGAGATTCCATAATAATATTCTTTGGAATCTGTTGGTTGATATATATCCTAAAGATGATGAAGATTTGGTGGATAGATACTGAGAAATTATCGGGAGAATTCAAGTAGGAGAAGAGTGGTTTATATGGGAGAGGAGTGTGGAGACTGGAGACTAGTGTTCTAAGAAAAAGGAAAATAAATACCAAAGTTAATTCAAAATTATTATTTTCCACAAACTATATTTCCTAAATTAATTGAGTTAAGAGTAAACTACAAATTGGTCCATGTGGTTTGGTGTTTATAATATTTTTGGTTCCTACAAATTCGAAATGTCAATTTCACCATTGAGGTGTGCAAAAACGACCGGATTTGATCATTGTCTTGAACGGTTGTTAAAGGACATCGTTAAGTCAAGGGTATGTCAATCTTTTTACACTTTTACATCACTTTTCTCTTAAAAAATAAATATAAGTAATATATTTAATAAACAAATATTTAACTAATGTATATATATATAAACGTCGGTCATCATCTCCAGTGAAACACCGATCATGTCTCATGTCAGTATATCACAAATCCAAATCTCAAATCCAAATATAAACCTAAATCTTAAATCTTAAATCTAAGTCTAAACCTAAACCAAGATCAAAATCCAAATCAAAATCCTAAAGCAAAACCAAACATCAAACCTTAAAAGTTAAAACCTAAAATCCTAATCCAATCCTTAATAGGTAACCCTAATTCAACCAAATTTTTATTTTGTTTTTCATACCCCCTACCTAAACTCGCCCCTTGTTCCCATTGTTTCACCCAAAATCAAAGCAAAAGATATTCTAAATCAATGTAGAGATACATTAAATTGGTACGAGATATCCTAAACATAAATGCTTAAACTCTTGAGAGGGAAAAAAATGAAAGTAGTCACAAACAGAAGAGTGTAGATCAAGGGTGGTGAAGGTAGAAAAAAGGTTGTGAAGTGATTGCTTCGATGAGGAAGGGGGCTAGGCATAGAGGAGGAGGAAGGAGAAGTGGAATGATGAGAAAATGGTGATGTTTATGATGGCAACATGAAAGACTAAACCTGTTGGTTAGAACAATTGAAGAGAGTGAGAGAGGTGGTGGATGCTCGCGATTGAAAGGAACTTAAAGAAAAAGAAGGGGGGATGGTTTGGTGGTGTTGGGAAGTGCAAAAAGGTTGCAGTGGTGGAAGGTGGCAATGGTGGGAGGTGTGGTGGCCGAATAAGAAGTAAAACAACATAAGAGAAGATGACAGTTGGTTCACCTACGTAAAAGGGATGAGGGAGGAAGGCGTCGCTGAAATGAATTAGATTTGACTATCTAAGGTAGGTTTGACTGTGCAAATTACATGATTTTTTAATTTTGTTTTTAATCATGATTAGAGGAGATTGGCTAAAACTCTAAAATACCACTCCTCTAACGAGATTTTTTAACGACCGTTAAAGGTGGGGACCAAATCCGGTTATTTGTGCATATCTCAATGACAAAACTGTAACTTCAAAACTGTAGAGACCAAGTGCTATAAACACCAAACCACAGGGACCAAATTTGTAGTTTGCTCTCAAAAAGAAAAAGAAACAAAAAAAAGGAAGGAAGGAAGGACAGATGTCTACTTGAAGTTGGTCCACGAAAATCTGCTTATTTTCCGTGTACCTGATGGAAGCTTCGTAAACGGTTTCCAAAAGTTTTGGTCGTTTTGTTGCTACTGATAACTATATACGATTTCTTATTTTAAATATTTCTTTTGAAAATTAACATTTTATGAACCATAAAAGTTATTCTAAATTTTAATTTTTGTCTTTTAAAAGATAATTGGATAATTCTTTTATTTGTTTCTGATTTTATTTGTCAAGTTAAATATTATTTTTAAGAACCACAGAAATGGCTTATATTAATTAAGGCATTAAAAAATTATATTACCCGAGTTCGAATCCTGGAAGGGGAGTTTCTGAGATATCCAGACCTTAGGTCGGGTCCTTCGGGGCCGGGGCCGGGGCCGGTACGGGTGGGTCCAGTCTATGGGACCCTCTACCCTGCCGGTCGGGTTCAGCCAAAGGCTGGGCCGGAATGCCGGATCGCAGCGGATTAGTGGGATTGCCCGTAATGGAGGCCCGATACCGCTGGAGTGTGTGTGTTAACTTGCCGTTCAAAAAAAAAATATTGATTAATTAAGCTAATAATTTCTTTTTATTAATTATTGTTTTAATTAGATAAACCCTAACAAAATTGTGAATCAAATAACTTTATCTTTTAAATTTTAAATATTTTCAAATCATTTTAATAATTATCATGTTAATTTGTTTTCTATCTTGTATACGAGTCATTTTAGATAATTTTTATCGAGAATTAAAAATATTTATTAAATTAAGTATCGTATTTTTTTAAATAAAAAACCAATAGATATATATACACACCCTTTATGTATAACAACCACAACATTGCATTGACGTATTACATGTGTATGTTTTTTTTTCCAATGGCAAACGATTTATCAGAACCTAAGGAACTTTAGAAAAAATGAAAAAGAGCTTCTACAAGCAGCGAAACATGGCTAAGGGTGTGTTTACTTGTGACTTATTGGTCTTAATGGAGAAACTGGCTTATTCGCGCAGACAAAATTGGGTGTTTACTTATGACTTAATGGGACAGAAACTGGCTTATTCGCACAGTTGGTTTATGGCACTTGTCCCCATTAAGCTGAAAATATGACAATTCTACCCCTTAATTAAAAATACACGCTGGCGCCTCTCTTCTTGCTTCTGTTCCCTTCTACCCTAATGGCTCCAATACAGATCAATCTTCATCGACGCTCCCTTTAGATAGAACAAAACCTAGCGGCTCCTCTGCAAAGTTCTCCTCACCCTCTCTGCTTGACGACGGTGACCGATTTGGTTTCTTCTTCCTCAAAATTAAACCAGCAAGAAAGGGAGAGAACCCAGGAGCTGGTGGTTTTGGTGGTGGTGGTGGCGGAGACCAAGAAGAAGGAAGGAAGGAAGTATATGGATTGTTCTTTAACAAGAGTGTTTGAAGTGGGATTTGTTGATTGTTGATAATAGCTTGTTGATTGTGATTACCCACCAAATACTCTTGCTTTTTCTCTAATGGATTCACAATTTTGTAGTTGATTTCTTGATTGATTTGGCATTTTAGGTTTATTAGAATAATGTCAGGTTTAGCTTTAATCAACAATAATTTTAAGAACTTTGTTCACAAAAGGGTAAAGGAATCAATTTTTTTTTACAGTAATTGAAAGGATAATATCTTGATCAGTTTTCTGTCGTTTAGAAATACCAAATGATGCCAGGGGTAAAATGGTAATTTATGTTGTTCAGCCCGTTGATTCAGAAAGAAAAGTAAACAACAACACAAATTTAACTGGACAGACAAATTTATCTAGAAAGACAAATTTATCCATACATGTCTTAATAGAAAATTTGGTAAACAGCCCCTAAATCAAAGTGAACCAGGCAAAAAGATAAGAGACAACAACATCAACATCGAGCACCCAAGACCAAAACCAGGTACGCCATCAACCGGAAGTGTAGATCTCATTATAGACAAACAATAGAAGAACTCCATAGAAATATAGATTTAAGATATTCTTGATGGAACTATTAAGAGGTAAACAAACAGCCCCAAAGTGAGAGCATAAGGGCGAACAAGATTGTTGCAAAACGGCAAACTGTCTCGCTATAATAGTTGTACTTTATAGTATACACTTACATGTGATAAACGTAGTTTGTGTTTATGAACATATAACATGTACAGTGGGATTGTTCTCATTTTTTCACACACACAAAATATATATACCACCTTTTAATTGAGGAAAGAATCAACACTTGACTATAAAATTTAATAAAAATAACCTCGTAGTTTTTAGATTCAGAAATGATATGTATGCATTAATGCATGTGTCACCAACACATAAAGATATAAAGAAGTTGTACATATTATTTATGTTTTCCTCTAAATCTAAGAGAAGTTACATCAACGTGGAAAGTAGTTCATTTGACTTTTAAGTATATCAAACAATGGAGTATATATACATATACCAACAGAATACACGAGTTGTAATATAAATGACCATATATAGCAGCAGTACTTACCTCCTTGCCAAGACGTGCTTTTATAAATTCAGAAACTTGGGCCAAATCAAGATTCAGGGCAACAAGGTCACTCTTCCCATGCTTCCCAAACAACATATCTGGTTTTACAACCAATTTGGATGAGGAGAGCCAAGGTTCCCTCTCTATCAGCTCATTCAAGTCGGTTGATTCTGTAACCTAATGCCAATCAACAATAACACCACAAAATCCTGCTTGAGTCATACTAATATAACAAATACTCATCAAGAGTTCAAAACACCCAGAATCATAAATGACTACCATTTATGAGATTTGAACTGCTATTGATTTTGACCATCTTACCTATTGGTGAATAATTTAATTCATGGCTTTATAATCTTGATATTCTTTTGGCTAGTGATTTTGACGGTTAATAATTAAATAAATGCCTAGAGACCATATGAAACCAAATAGTCCCTCCATTCAGTTCTATTTTCAGATTCACATGCCATCATATCTAATAATGGATGGCCAAAATTATAGGGCCATACGAAACCATGTTGTTTGTTGCAACAATTTTGTTCACCCTTATGTAGTCTTGGTGTATGACTTAGGATATTGAATTGTTGAGATTATTATGTTTTTATTATTGAGGTATTTACAAGGATGGTTTGTACAAGGAATTTTATCCTTATTTGATTATTTTATCGAAGTTTTTATTTAGTTGTTCTTTCCAATTTTGAGGGTGTTACAAGAAAGTAGGTATTCTCATTTGGAGAGCTAGACAAGATAGGCTTCCATGTAGAGTGGTACTCGATAGGATGGATTTGGACATTTCTTCTATATTATGTTCGAGATGCGGAAAGGAGTTGGAGTCGATAGATCACACTTTGGTGCAATGTCATAAGGTAAACAAAGTTTGGAAAGAAGTTTTTCGGTAGTGGAAGGTTAAGAAAGATAGAATCGAATCGCTCAATGATATCCTCGAGGTTAGTGGTGGTACAACTTTGTGGGGAGAAATGGCTTGGACATTCATCTACTTAATTTGGTCTCATCGCACTCGGCTAGTGTTCAAAGACGAAAAAAGGAACTTGGAAGATCTCCTCTTCGAATTCCAGCGTAGGAGGTTCGAGTGGATTGCGAGGAGAAACCGCAACAGAAAAATTGAGTGGATCGGCTGGATTGCAGAGACCTTGGGTCTGCAGTAAAGCCTCGTTGCAGCTTACGTTTTGGAGCCCAGGTCGGATTAGGTTTACTTCTCGACGAAGGTTGTTTCATGTGCGATTTTTTGTAACTGTTTTGTAGTGGTCAGTTTGGGATTGCATGGGTTTGCTTCTTGCAAACTTGTGTCATACATGTGTTGTTAGACCTTGTTGGGGCTTTGTAATTGATGTTTCTGTATAAGTTTGTGGTAATAAAATGCTTGCTTTTCAAAAAAAATCTATTATTTTTAAATATAAATATAAATATAAATATGTGCATATTTACTTAGTGTCAGGTTTATACGAGAATGATATATATTTAAAAAAAAAATTATGAACCAATCATTTCATTAAATAATACCTTAAATAATTAATTATAAAAATAAATAAATAAGGATATAAAATAATTTAGTTATATAAAAGTTATTTAAAGTATTTATTTAATATTCTATTTTTATCATTTTAATATGATTTTAAATTTTTATTTAATAAAATATATTTTATTTAATTCATTTAATTCATTTAATTCATTTAAAATTAGTATATTTAATTTTCATTAAAAGAATTCATTTTTTATTTAAAGCAAATATTTAAAAAAGTTACAAGCTTTATCAAAATCACATGTTATTCACAATGATTTTTTTTTCAAAATGTTTTCCTAATCATATGTGATTTAACAATTGAAAACAATGATTCAAATTAATCATTGAAAACGAAAAATAATAAAAACAGAATCATGTGTGATGTATAACAAAACACACTTAAAATGTATAAAATCATATGTAATTCAAAAAGCAAATTCATAATTTTTCATCAAAATCACATTTCAATCATAATGAATTAACTTTGTTTTCCAAAATGTTTTCTTAATCGTATGTGATTTAAATTTTGAAAAACAATGATTCAAATTAAAAAATGAAAAGTTATGAAAACAGAATCATATACGATGTGTAACAAAACAAATTTAAAATGTATAAGATCACATGTACTTCAAAACGTAATTCATAATTTAAGCATATCACATGTAATGTTGTAGATAACTTATATTTTTTTTTCTACTATGATCAATAGAACATATGATACATTGACGAAAATTAGTGAGTCATTTTAAGAAGAAAAAAATGTCGATTAATTGTGGATATCACATGTGATTTTTGACGAAAATGGTAATTTTTTCAAATAAACTACTTCAATAAAAATAAATGTTGACTATTCGGAGTAACACATTACACAAATCAATATAAATAAGTTGAGTTTTCATCTCACCTCAGGTTATGTTTTAAACTTTTAGGATTAAAATCAAAAGTCCATGTTGGTTATAGTTTGAGATTGTATTACTGTTTTAGAGATAGAAGATTAGTTAAGAGGTAATAAAGAGTCGATAATAATGTTTGAAAAAACAAGGATATAGATATAAGTTTGACCGTTTCATATGGTTGGTAATTTTCTTTCAAAAGGTAAGAGTTCTCTTAGTTAATAACTAGAAATCTACTATATTCTAATGTAAATATATAATTATGCGGATGGAATAATCATAAGAGTCGGTGGTAGATGAATGATGGAAAATATATCAAAGTTTTCTAAGCAAGTATTTTTAGACTTGGTACTAGCTAACAAACCTTAGAGAAAAGATAAACAATATTATGAAATGAACGATCAATTAACCTTTTACATATTTTCTTTTCCAATATATATTAATAAATACATGTTTGAGCCCTTAATATAATACGAAATTCTTTGGGTTTTATGTATTACACTTTTGGTTTTCTAATAGGACAAGTAGGAGATGAATCTCGGAATATATCAAGGTTTTCTAAGCAAATAGTTTTAGACTTTGGTACTAGATAAAGGAAAATCTAGATAAACTATAAGCAATCATATAAAATGAACGACCAAGTGACCTTTTACAAATTTTATTTTCCAATGTAATTATTAATACATGTTTGTACCTTTAACATAATACGAAATTCTTTGAGTTCTATTAAATAGTAAAAGAATTTGTGTCTTTTTATTTAGTAGTTATTCTTTTCACTACTTATATAGTAACATATGTTGAAAAAATTGGGCCTTTACTTCTTGTTGGCATTGGGCGTACGCCCAAGGCCTGTCCTCCCCGAGCACGGCCCTGTTGATACATAAAAACTTGTTTTTAAAGATGTTTTTGAAATACTTTATTATTAGGATAGATATATCCCTATGTTTTATTGTGATCGTGATGTAAAGTAATATATCCCGTGTTTTATTTTAATCGTAATACATCACGTTGTAGGTTTTGGCTAATATAAAGAATTTGTATTTACAAAATAATATCCACGGAATTAATATTTAATAATAAGGTACGTACAGCCATAATTTATTAAGAAAGAAATGTGAAAATTTCAATAAAATGATTAAAAATAACGTGACACACGTGAGGTGTACGTGGGTGGTGTGATATGGAGGTTTAGTAGAATTGGTACGACCAAAATCAATATTTTATATTAATGAAGGAGGGGTTGAGAGTTACACGTACATTTACCACACGAGTTTAGGTACGATTTTCGTTTTTTCTTCTTGTATAGACTAAATTACAAATTTCTTCCCCGATTGGGTTCTTCAAACAATATAGTATCATTATTGTAGTTTCAGTATTGATATAAACGAAATCCTTTAACCTAATCCAAAAAAATAAATATCAAACGGAAAATATCTTCATAATCTATAATGGACCTCGATGAACCCATCAAAAATAAATATCAAACTCAACAGTCTAGAATATGAAAATATCTTTAAAAGTAGTTGTACAAAACTCATGTCAATCAATAACCCAAAATCTAAATTAAAAACCTAACTCTAAAGGAAAACTTTGAACATAGTAGATCTCTCTTTTTATGTACTTTCTATAAGGGGAGAGGAAGTAGGGGTTTGGGAGAAGGTGTGATGCTTTTTGGGACCAAAATGTGAAGAAGGGGTTCGATGGGAGGGGTTGGAGAAGAGGCACGGGTTTCGGTTAGGTTGTAGATGTAAGGAATGGGGTTCGGTAGGTTTTAGTGGTTTCACCTCCTACTGTTGGTGCTAGGTGGTGGTATAGGGGGAACCAAGGTGGAGAAGATGCGACGACCAGTTCTAGCCTTCTAGGTGGTGACAAAGATCGCTTGATCAGAAAAAGAGAGGGGGTCTTCAATCGGAGAAGCGGGAGTGGGTTGTAGATAGAGGACGCCGACGTGAAATAGGGGAGGGGCAAGTTATCGCCGCAACTATAGGGACAGGTGTTTTGTTATAATATATACATACACATATATATATATATATATATCTTTATGTATAATAATTAATAATATACAATATTAATTTATTATTTTTCTTAAAAGAAAATGAGAGAAAAAGAGTAAAAAGACTATTTTATCATTATTGACTTAACGAAGATAAAGTTAATGCAATTAGATTAAGGACCTAATTCATAATACATTTAGAAGAACAATGATAATACTTATGAAACTTAATCCATAATTTTTATATAACTACAAGGACAAAATTTGGAATTTACTTCTTTTAATATTTGTGTATGTTTTTGTTTATTGATTTAAATTATTAACATTACTTTCAACATTTCTTCATTTGACTTCACAAAAATGTTAGCATGTTGGCTTTATTTGATTTCAGCAATTGTATTTTGAAAACACATGACTCTAAGGTTTTAAAACAATGCATAATCATAAACAAATAGATGGACAAATGATTACCTAAAATTAAAATTATATTTACGAATCATGACGAGATCACGATGCTTTTAATGCTTGACTAATAACATTATATATGTGTTATATATATATATAGGGTCAGAGCCATGGAAAAATCGTAAAACGGAAAACTTATGAACACTCTGGTAGCCTTTCATCTGGACGGTATGCACTTTTGCATTTAATTAATTTGTAATATGCACACGTGTATAAAAACCAAAAAATGACTTAATTACTTGTATGGACAACTGCATCAGTGTTAACCATGTTATCCAAGATGGACTAATGAGAGTGCTTCTTTTCTTTTTGTTTAATTCCACGGATAGTAGTTTATAAGAGGGGTAGATTTGGAAATTTGTGTGCTTAGCCACGTGTAGGAATTTGTTTCCTTAATTTTCTCAATGATAAACATAGAAATTATTTAATTGTATTTGTGTAGGTATTATTTTTATCAATATTTTCTTAAATTATTTCAAAGTATATTATATTATTTCTCGATCGAGTTTGAAGTATCGGGTTTTATGAATGAAAGAAGCGATTGTTCAAGTTACAACGGACATGGATTTCTGTGGCGATGTAGAGAATCAGTCTTTGTTAGTGACTACGGTGGTCGAACAAACGGTTCACCCTAGTATGTCTGATGATGTTACTGTTCCTATTTATAATTCACCATTGATGGACGAGTTCGTTCTTCCACATGGGCTTGAGGACATATCTGTAGACAATTTCAATAATGCTAATTGTCTATCTTGTAGTTGCGTGTTACAAGTATCTACTGTCGATTGTGGAAACGGTAAGTTTTTTAATTCTTTTTGTTATTATCATTTTTTTATTACTTTTTATGAACATATATATGTTTAGGGTTTTTTCATATTTTTTTGGAAGTGACGACTAAATTGTTTGTTGTTGTGTTTATATATAAAAGGCCATATTGTGTACTTATGCACAACCAAACTGGTCACTTACGCACATGAAGTCCGTGTATATAGTAAAAAAAATGTGCATATTTGTAAATGTGCACAAGAATGCATAAGTGTAACAAGTTGGGCAGACATGACTCTTATAGCCTGTGTATTCTTGATACACAATCCGATACCAAATTGAAACATGTAGCAACATCCCTCATGATTCTTGTAATGCAAAAGTAACAATGCACTCCTAATTGAGAGCATGAAACATTGCACACTTACCAATTTATTCACTTATGCACTGTGGGTATAAGTGAAATTGTGCCTACTTGAAGCTTTGACAATATGGTATGTGTGCCTATGTGAGACTGTGTCCATGTGCACTTGTGCACAAAACTCACTAAACAAATACTTTACACAGAAAAGTAAGTATGTGCACAATTAATAATCCTTTCACTTATGCACTATGGGTATAAGTGATCTATGTCCCTGCTCGAAGCTTTGACAATGTTGTATTTGGGGGTATGTGAAACTGTGTTCATGTGCACTTGTGCACAAAACTCACTACACAATTACTTTACACGGTCGTGAATCTGTGCACATTAAAAATAATATTATTCTACGCAGACAATTAATTTACAATGACAAGTGAATATACGGTTTTGGAAGAACCAATTATGCTCAAAATTCGGGGTGGCTTGAATTGCGTTGCCGGTTGCCTGTTTAAGAATCACTTACCTTGTTTAGTCAATTAGTTTTTTTACCAATTTAATCCTCTTCATATATGCACAGGTTAATAAGCACGTGTGTGTATTTAATTATTGCATTAAAAAATATAAAAAAATCATAGTCATTGATTTAAATCATGAACGATTGTGATTGGTTAACATGGTTAACACAGTAATGTGTTGGTTAACAAAATAATAATATTAATTTATTATTTTTCTTAAAAGAAAATGAGAGAAAGAGTAAAAACACTATATTACCCTTGACATAACGAAGACATTAGGTCAAGGGACCCAATTCATGATATAATCCTTAATTTTCATATACAAGGACAAAATATAGAATTTACTCCTCTGTGTATGTTTTTGTTTGATGATTCAAATTGTTAACATTACTTTCAATTTTCCGTCATTTGACTTAAAATGTTAGCATGTTGGCTTCATTTGATTTCACCAGTTGTATTTTGAAAACACATGGCTCTAATTTGATTGCAACTTCTCCATGGAACGTGGTTTTAAAACAATGCATAATAAAAAACAAATAGATAGACAAATGATTACCTAAAATCAAGATTATAGATGAAATTGAAATTAGGGTTTATACTGATTGTTGTATCTAAACTTGACAAGTGTACGTGCATCTGGGTTTTTGATGAATTTTATTTATATGCGAAATAGTGAGAGTTATGTTGTTGGGGTTGTATCAAGTTATGAAAAACCTGCAACAATGGAATGTCATTAGTTAGTTTCTGATTAGCTTTACAGCTTCCTTGTCTCTATCTCTTGTGAATGGAATTAATTGGAGGTGAAGACTGACTCTTGTTGTTGTTGTTTGTGGCAAGGCAATGCAATGCTTATTGTTGTGTTTCTGGCCTCTGGTATCTGCATTGCCTTGCCTTGCCACAAACAACAACAACATATAAATCAGAGTTTACTCTTAAATTTAATTCAACACAAGACGGGGGTAAACTGGTAATTTTCTGTCGTTCAGACTGTTGATTCGGAACAATCTCCAAACAACCATTTTCTATTTGATGCAGAGTCTCTTAATCATTTTGACCACTTAATCATCCAACACTAAAGCACTTTGTATCTGCCAAACAATTTCTATTTCTAATGTGAGATTAATAATGTAATTATGGTACATTACATACACCAACAAATGGGTTTCTATATGAATATAAAAAGCACCCACATACAAATTAAAGGTCAGGTTATTATCACTTCTCTTACATTGCATCACCTCTCTCAACCAATAACATCTTTCTTTCTGGTATTTGGAATTTATTTATACATCATTTTTGTCTCTGGGTAGCCTGCAAAACAAATGAAAAACAAACTTCATTCAAATTGTAATCTAATACCAATAGTAGGAGCTTCAGAGAAATTTAATCCTTATAATGCACAAGTTATGCAGCAGGATCTGATGATAGTCTTCATATAAAATCATAAATCCTACATTTAATTATTCTAAAACAAGGAAAAGGGTGCTTTAAACCAAAGGGAATCACATGATAAAGAGATTCAAGTGCAAGTCAAACCTTCTGCAGTTTCTGCAACACCGAATCTTCAAACGCTTGATATCTAACACCAACAAGCTCTTCATTTAGCTTCCGACCATCAGACTCCACGGGCCCACGCGCTGTCGGAAAAACACTAGTCACTACTGGTTGTAGGGGTAATACTAACAAAGGATTCGAGAGATCCCCACACACAGTTCCAGCCGTTGCAATCTGCAAAATATACAACCCATTTCAATCCTGCCTTCATGTCGACGCTTAAAATAACATGATTTGAAAGTAATTCGACCTAAACAACTTACAACTGCTTCTTTCGTAGCCATGACAACAAGAGCTGATCCTTTTTCTTTGAACTCCTAATAACCACATCTTTAACCTCTCCAAATGTTTCAAATAACTCCCTCAGTCTTTGTGCACTATAATCCAGACCAATTTTCTCCCATGAAACCTTAAGCATCTTCTCCTTATCTGTTGCACTAGGGCCTTCAACTACTGTTTCTTTCTTCTTCAAAGGCGATGCTCCAGTTGAAGTGAAAGTCGTTTTATTGGCATGCATTGCACGAATTCTACTAATTTCTTCTTTAAGTTTCTTGGCAATGCTCTCCACTTCACCTCTAGATCTAGCCGTTGGATCATCAGCAAAAGCAGCGCGCTCTCTTTCTTCAAGATCTGACATCATTCTCCTACGCTTGGAATCTTGTTGTGATTGGCGTTGGCGTTTCTGATGTTTGACCCGAATAAGATAATCGAAAAGTTTCCTTGCTTTTTCATCCTTGAGGATTTGATATGATGTTTGGAGCTTATGAAAGTTGGCATGAGCATTGGGTCATCGGGTCTCTTGTCGGGATGCAGTTCCAATGCTTTTGACCTATATGCTTTGGTTATTTCTTTTTCGGAAAGCTTGGATCCTTCTTCACCAGATGGCAATCCGAGAATAACGTAATGGTCAATGTCAACATCCATATGTTCTTTCTAACTGATGGAACAAGAAGAAAACAATGAGTTAGTATAAGACATAAATGTGTATATATGTATATATATAATTATATATGATATACAGACTTGTTGCCTTAGGTCACGCCTTGAAAATCATTGTGGCTCCTAGAAGGCTTGACCTTGATGCCACGCCACACCTCACGTCATTTAGAACCATGATCACATGCCATAACAGAAACATAGGGTGGCAGATGAAGTTTTATGTGTGTGAAGCCAATCATACGAACCAAAAGATGTACAGAGTCAAATAGTTGAATATGAGGATTACGATGACTATAGCTCTTGGTAAATTTACCAACATATAAAATCCATAAAGATATCCATGTGTCTAGAATACTTTTGTATTCTAAGAACCACAGGTGCTCAAAAATATTATTTGAGCATAATATTTAACCAGAAACTCAATGGTTTGATCATAGAAACAGCCTCTTCACAAAAATTAAAGAACATCCACGTAGATGCTTACAGCCCACCATTGTTTTCAAAAATTCAAAGAACATCCTCATAGGCCAGTAGTTAAACATGAACCAAAGTGGTGTCCAACCATTAATACGACTTGCAGAAAACACTGAGACAGTGAGTTCAACTCGAAGTCTCAAATGGGAGCAGAGAAGATGATCTGATAAAGAACTTAGGTAGTTGAGTGATGGAAAGCAATATGTCCAACCACTATTTCTCTAACCTCCGGGAACCGCTATTGCACCGCTATAGCGCGGCCATTGACTGCCCAGCTAAATTGAATAAGAGGCTCCATCTAGAATAACCGTTGACTAAAAATTGTTGTTTACCAAGTATTCTATAGTAAGCGCTAACTGCAGAAAATTAGCATTTTAAGTCTCTACATGATTAAGTGTTGTTTAACTTATAATTTTTGCCATAGGTCATATAGTTGGACAAAGATGTTGTAGAGAGGCGGACCCAAAATCTAATGCGTCCTCCCAAATGTCAACCGTTTCCAAACAATTATATTAGTCATACCTTTTGTTTCCAATGCCATCCGAACACATGAAGATTTGGAAAGAAATATGTTCTCCAAATGACAAAGATTACACTGTTCAGCTTCTCAATTTTATGGTTATGACTTTCCATAATGACGATCGACTTGAGTTGAATTGAATTGATCCCACCAATAACCTTGCAAAGCTGCATATCACATGCCTAAATCAGTGATTTCTAAGTATGTTTATAACCTTAGGCATGTTGACACCAATTTAGGACTCACCCCCAGTGGGGCATCTACATAGAACAAAGGTCTTAAGTGCACTTCACATACCAAATGAGCAGCCATAAATCCTACCTCCAAACTTTTAATATCAATAAATAGTTCGATTTAGTGTAATTAGCCCAAATGAGCAGCCAAGAGTCAAAATTTTCTGTCCTCTCGAAAGCCAGGAAACACCTTCTGTAATCTTTTGGTTGTAGGTAGTTGATATCAATCTTACCACTATATCTGCCATTATCAATCGGGGGTACATCACAGAGATCTGAGAAAAGAGAGGCACAAAATCAAGAGCATATGGGTAAACAGATTAACCTACTGCAAATTTAAAAACAAAATTCAACTAATCCAATTAAATTAATGAATTTTTTTTACCACTGATTAAGATTTCTATAAACCCTCAAACTATGCAAAACCCTAAATCTCAAAATAAAAAGAACGTGAAATAAATTTATGCTAGAAGCCTGACACAAAAAGGAAACAAAGCAAGATCATGTAGAATTAGGGAAATTCGATTCAAAGGAATTGGAAAGAGGAAGCAGAACTTACCGATCCAAGATGATGAGTGGCTGAGACCGAGAAGGTGTGGCAGAAGACGATTCTGGGTGGGCGGTGATGTCCGGTGGCGTACGGTCGTCGGGCGTCAACAGGGAGGAAGATGGGTTGTCATGTGAAAATATATGTTGCAATATTGGGGTTTTTGGGATTGCTTATATTTTTGACTTATTTGTTTACACAAATAAGCTATTTGGAGTGTTTAGATAGAAAAAAATCAAAAGTGCTTATAGCTTCTTCTCACTACAAATAAGTTGTTACTTGGAGTATTTATTAGATAGGAAAAAATCAAAACTGCTTATAGCTTCTTCTAACCACAAATAAGTTGTTTATGATAAGTGATTCCACACCTGCTTATTTGCTTCTCCTTATTTTTCTATTTGTCCAAATTACGTTTTTACCCTTAATTTTTAACAAACCCTAACACACATATCATCAGTTACCATCGCCTCCATCCTCCATTTCTCCACAGACTCGACATCACCACCATCCTCCATCGCCTCCATCCTCCATCTTCTCCACAGCCTCGACAGCACCACCATCCTCCATCTTCTCCACAGGCTGGACATCACCACCATCCTCCATCCGTTCTCCAGGCTCTGTTCGATATTCTCCTTCACGATCGATTTGTTCAAGAAACGATTCTGCTCTCGAAAATCGCCATAACAGGTATATCTTTCATTTTATTGATCGATTTGGTGTTTATTGGTGCTGTGCTCTCGAAAATTACCATCGATTTGGTGTTGTGTTTAAGAATCTGATTTGGTGTTTATTGTTGTTATGCTCTCGAAAATTACATCGATTTGGTGCTGGGTTTAAGAAACTGGTTTGGTGTTTAAGAATCTGGTTTGGTTCTAAAGAAACGTTCTTGCATTCTGGAGATTTATGTTACTTCCCATTCTGATTGAATTTTATTCCTATTTTCTTAATCTGGTTTCTGAGGAGGAACTGCTTAATTCTCAATGTAAATGGTGGTTTAAGAAACCAGTTAAGTTTTTTGAAAAAAACAGAGCGATTGTATGAGTTCTTGACTT
Source organism: Saussurea involucrata (assembly GCA_033807775.1). NCBI lineage: Eukaryota > Viridiplantae > Streptophyta > Magnoliopsida > Asterales > Asteraceae > Saussurea > Saussurea involucrata. Next base: position 126,915,094 of record CM066320.1, read on the forward strand.
CTTGTGTAGAGGATATTCATCTGTTCTTTCAATATTCATATGTGAAGATAGCAGTGGATCTATTATGCAACACATTCTGGTTTCTATCCATAGTATACTGCACTTAATTGATCGATTTGGTGCTGTGTTTTTGGTGTTTATTGGTGCTGTGCTGTAGAAATTTTATGTCAATTAATCGATTTTGGTCTATTATATGTGAAGATAGCAGTGGAATGGTTATATGTTAAAAAGCAAATAAATAAATAATATAGAAGAATGTCCTTATTGGTCATTTTACATAAATAAGCAAACTTTTGCCAAACACTAAAAAAACTCCTTATTTGCTTATCATGTTTCCACACCACAATAAGCTAATCCAAACACTTTAAAAAAAACTCCTTTTCCTCACCTACTTTTGAAAATAAGCATAAGTTAAAAATATAAGCAATCCCAAACACCCCTCGCAGCACAACAGGCAACAGGTTTGATTTCTCAATTTCTCATTCTTCTTGCTTCGATTTCTCAATCTATTTGGTCGATTTCTCAATCTATTTGGTCGATTTCTCAACCTGTTTGGTCGATTTCTCAAGTCGCATCTGAATAGAATATGTGGAAATTAGGGGTTATCTGCTAATATCTTTTATTACTTGATTGAAGCTGATGCTTGCGTGGTAATTTGATTCAAACATCTGATACCTCTGTAGCAATCGCTCTCAGCAACATGAAAGTAGTTGGGTTAAATGTTCCATAGCTTTAGTTTGTGGCCCTTGAAAGTTTTGTTGGTCATAAGAGTTGTGTTGTTTCTAGAAATAGGTATACTGTGGAGTGAAGGTAGTATCTCCCCCACCCAATAGTTTAGTTGATATAGTTATTCTTGTATGCACCCGGCCCTAAGCGAAGCATTTAATTTATCAAGCAGGTTTTGTTACTTCTGATATCTAGTGCATGCATTTGGATAATCTTGTCTTTCTATTCACGTATATAGATATTATCAAAAAGGGTATTTTGGTCATCCACCAAATTTCATTTCCAATTCCAAAGCTACATTTTGGGGACCAAACAGACAAATTCCAAATTTTTAACATATTCCATTCCAATTCTGCTATCCAAAGAGGTGGTCAAACTTGACAACATTCCAATTCATTCAAAGTCAAATTCCTTTGACAGATTCCATTCCATCCAAAAACATTCTGCCAACCAAACATCACCTTGATTTCATCTGGACTCTCTCCTTCAGCATCTCAACTTTTGCTGGTATGAACGATCGGCATTGCTAGTTGTTGTTATAGAACACATTTTCTTTCCATTCTAAGTGCTAGTTTGCTGGTATAAAAATTGATTTTGCTTTCGATTTTACTTTCAATTTTAAGTGTGATTTTGTTGGACTTTCTCCCTCAGCATTTTGATTTTTGCTGGTATAAAAATTGACCTTGTGGGTTACGATATTCGTTACTGATTTGGGTTATGATTTGGGAGGGTTATGTTTTTTGTTACCGATTGGGGTTATGATTTTTGTTACTGAATTGGGTTTACAAAAATCACAACTTGCTTCATATTATCTCGTCTATTTCATGACTCAGATCATCAATATGAAGCTATATATGTGCATCTCTTCAAATCATCAAGTTGTATATGTGCATCACTTTGTGCATATTTTTGTTTAGGATTTGTTCTTGTGGGGATGTCTTTTGTTAATAATATATTGTTTTTTGGAACAGGAAATGGCCCAACTTAGTTTAGCAACAACACGTAGACGTAGGCTTATTGTTTTGGAACGAAGCTATGATTACTATTGTTTGGTATTTCACTACGAATTTTAAATTAATAGCAAACTACCAAGTGGATAAACCATGTATTCACTATTCTTTGTTATGTGTGGATCGATATTTGATATTACATAGGTATGCTTATGAGGATGATACTATTTGCATATCACATCTTAGGATGAATAGAAGGTGTTTTAAAAAGTTATATGACGGGCTTGAAACTTTAGGAGGATAGATACCATCATCATTTTCGTTTTAGTTTATTTATCTTTTCTAATTTTAACAATTTTTTTATTAATTCGATCAACTCCATTTAGTATATATTTTATCCAGTTTGTTAGCGTTTATGTGTTTTTATTGTTTTTACATCATACACATAATTAACAAATGTTTGGACTGTTAGTCATTTTCTAGAATTTCCTTGGTCATGAAATAATGCAGAGGTTTGAACTAGGTATTTTAGATATTTCTCTTGGGCCAAAATCAAGTATTACAGTGTTTTGTAATGATGATTTTGGGCAACTAAGTAGTTTTGACTTGTATGTTAGCCAATAAAGGATGTTGCATTTAAATGGGACATCCCAAAATGGAATTGCAATTTTCATGGGATGTAGCAGTAGTGCTATTAAAATAGAAGTTTGTGATAATCACATTTTAGATGGATTCATACAATTAAACAAATAGTCTTTAGGAGTGGCAGGGGCACACGTGGGGTATTTTGTTGGCTTCTTGTATGTTTTGATGGATTCATATAGTTGAACAGAAAGTGTTGAGGGGTGGGAGGGGAACATGTGGAGTATTTTGTTGGCTCATTTTATCCTTTTTTTTACTTTATTTTGCAGGTGGACAATGAGAAATATGACATCGAAGATAATCACACATGATGACGAAAATGATGATGGTGATGAACAAGAGTACGACTCCGAAATGGATATAATGAATGTAAACGGAGCTTTGTTGCATTTTTCTCTTTGTGATTATATTATTTATCACATTGCTAATCTGTTGATAAATGTAAATTTTTTTATTGACACAGTTGGAGAACGAGGAAGATGTTTCTGGAAATGAGGATAGTGATACCACCGGCGAGGACAATGACAATGACGATGACGATGACAATGAAAGTAATGAGCAGGATGATGATGGTATAGACATGAAAATAGAAGACACCAATCATGCCGATATGGAAGAACTTGAGAAGGAGTACAATGATCTTCGCCATGAGGAACAGTAAGATTCTCCGGTTTCTCTGAATGACAACCTTTACTCTTCGTGTCATGTTTTTTTAAACTTCTTGATTATTTGTATAACACATCTGAAAGTGGTTTTGTTTTTGAAGTTTATGATGTAAAACCAGGGGAGGACTTAAGTCCGTTAAAGTGTGCATAACATCATATTCACTTTCTTGTGGAACTTTTGTAGAGACCTTTTCAGAAACATACGACGTGACCAAGGCGAGGATCTTCTGAAAGGCCAAGCGGTAAAAAATCAAATGGTACGTACTTCTGCAAGATTGTTGTTTTCATGCCAGCATGGGCTATGTTAGATGTTGGCTTTCCTTGATTCAAGTTGGAGAGTGTCTGATTATAATAATTTTAAGCTTAGTGATTTATATTTTCTTGTTCTTGGTTTTTCTATCTCATGAAGTGATTATTACTTAGCAATGATTGGATTTGAGGGTTAGTTACTTGTGGATTAACTGAACATTATTGACCTTTGTGAAGGCTCTCTGGGACAAAACTCTTGAGTTCAGATTTTTGCTGCAGAAGTCATTCTCAAACTCAAATCGACTTCCACAGGTTTACTTTGGATCATAAGTTGTGTTATACATACACTTGTAACATTTGTGTACTATGCTGAAACATCATAGTTTAAGTTTAACCATGATATCTGTCTGTCTTCAGGAGCCAATCAGATCTGCTTTTTGCAATTCTGGCGAAGGGGTTAATGAAGCATATTCAGACCTAATTGATTCAACTAAGAAAACCCTAGATTCTATTTTTAAATTGCAGGAGGTAAGATAGAATCTATCTTTTTTCTTTAATTGGGGGTTTCTTTATTGGCATAATGAGTAGTTTCTGTTGCATGAGTTCTTCTGTTATTGATGATTACTTCTGTTAACAGGCACTTGTTGAGAAGAATCCATCAATTATGGAAGCAGCTCAAGGTATATTTGCAAGTATTTACAGTTCATTGCAAAAATAGGCTATTAAAGTGGAGATTACGGTTCTTCTTGTTCTCGTGCCTTAATTGTTTCTATGAGTTTTGGTTCCTCTTGCCACACAATAATGCTTTTTTCATTTTTAAGCAACATTTATACTGACTTTAGCAACTTGCTACTTTCAATAAATTGTTTTTGTATATCATATAGATTATAACAAATGTTTTCATGTTCATCATGTTGATTGAATGTTTGACTTTATTGCATATTGATTCAAAATTCCATCTTCAGAAGGTGATGTTGCACAAGATTCTACTGTCTTAGATGCTTCCAGGAACTCAACTGAAGGAGATGAAGAATGGTTCAAGATTTCTCAAATGCAATCTAGGTACTTTCATTATATATATATATAATATTATCACAAGGAACAATCAGATCATCATGATTAAATGTGTATCACAAAATTTTCATCCTTAAATATATTGCATACTTATTTAACTTGAATTTTGCTGAATGTAACGAAAAGCAATGATAATGAATTTGAAATTTACGTTTCACAATTGTTTAAACAATATTTTAAACTATTTATTAGGTCAGACGTTGCAATTTTGGTAAGTTTGAAGAATATGAGCGCTTGTTATTGATATATTGTGAGTATGGTGCAGAATGGCTTCTTTTAGAGACATGTCAGTGGATAAATGGCAGAGGAAGACACAAGTGACAACTGGTGCTGCTGGGATCAAAAACAAGTTTCAAGCTTTCAATCAGGTTCGTTTCATGTGAAGAATCTGAAATTTCTGCAGCATCACTCCCCCTATTATTTCTATTTCACTTTTTTTTTTGAAAGAAGACAAGTTTATTTCTATTTCACTCTTGCAGAATATCAGTGAGCAAGTTGCATCTTACATGCGCGATCCAACTAGAATGATCAAAGGGATGCAGCAAAGGACATCTGTTGTTCCGGTTTTTGGAAATGTAAGGTCATAACTTCAATATTTCTCTGTCCCATGAAAACTGCAACGATTTTTTTTTGCTAAATTCTAATGCAATTATATATTTGCTCATTGTAATTATTCTGAAAACTTTGCGAAAATGGTGTTGTTCTACAAAATTACTCATGGTATTTAAGACATCTTACTGGTTAAATGTTCCAATTTTCATGGGATAGTGGAAGTACCTTAAACTTTGCTTACTTTTTATCAGATTTTTTATTTATTTATTTATCATAGTCCATTTTAATTTAATTTAATTTAACACCCATGTTATTGGCAGGTTCCTGACTCAACCCTTAATAAGGATGAGGTATGAAGTTAGTTTTTGATGAGCTATTTATTCTACTTTTTCATTATTCCCGAGTCCACTTAGTTTTCAAATTTCAACTTGTACTTTTTCAAATTAAATTTGACCCAAACATTTTAGCTTTATAACTGGAAATGTTTTGATTTCTTCTTGCTTGAATCAAAACATAAATCTACCAAAATGTCAAGTCAATTTATTGGTTACTCAAAAGTCAACTGCGATAATCCCTATGGAATAAATGCATATGCATCAAACATCGGATGGTAAATCAAAAGACACCTGTCATGATTTAAAATCTGCTTTTACATTAAATGAATTATAGATAAATGTATCCTGATTTCTTGGTTTTGATTAGGTGGTGAATGCTGATGGTGATCCTGAACTACTTGATGACTCCGAATTCTATCAACAATTACTCAGAGAATTTTTTGAGACCGTTGATGCCGGATCATCTGGTAAGCAATCTTAACATTGCATTTTGGATTGTCACACTTTCTGCAATCATGGTTTTTATTTGTTTTTTTGTTCAACTAACGGACTTACTGTGTGGATTGTCAAGCGTTGATGTTTTCATTTGTTTGGTTATCCTCAGAGACCGCATTCTATGCTTTGAAGAGACTACAAACCAAAAAACGCAAAATTGTTGATCGTCGTGCTTCTAAAAGCCGTAAGATCAGGTACGTGATGACATATTTTCCGGTAAATATCATCTCCCCTAAATTCTAAAATATATAAATTGTGCCCCCTTTCCACTTCCAATCACACATTTGTGATTTGACAAATCTGCCCTTGTAGTAATGCTCATTAACAATAAATATGACTGAAAATATTGGTGAAAATTGAAATTAAGTTGATGTTGGTATAAAATATATATGCAGGTATCATGTTCATGAGAAGATTGTGAATTTCATGGCTCCTGAGCCCATGAACATACCTCCAATGGCCCCTAAATTATTTGAGAATTTATTCGGCCTCAAAACCCAGAAACCTGCAGCAGTATCCTCTTAAACCAACTTTTGCCTAATCCAATTTTGTATGCATTTTGATGAAATTTTGTAGATCTTTGGTTTGGACCCATGAACAATACTATAGTGTTGTAGAGGATGTGATCAAATACAAGTGTTATTATAAATGTGATTGTTTTTCCTTTTAGGATTTTTCAAAATGATCTTTTGGTTTATAAGAGTAGGATTTGGAATTGAATTCCAATTCCAATTCCAATTCCAATTCCAATTCCAATTCTATCTGATGTTTTGGTTTTAAAAAAAGGTCTACAATTGAAATATGGGGATTATAGGAATCGGTATTTTATTGGATTTGTTTGTAATAATGCTTGCTTAAAAAAATACATTTAAGAATATTTGTTAGTAATAATAACTTATTAAAAAGGTAATGTATTTATATTTTTGCTAATTATTTACAGCTTATTCTTAAAAGTTATGTATAAGGATGGAATTGTTACAAATCAAACAAGAGTTCTAAATCCTATCATAAAATTTCAAATCCTTAAAAAAAATTCTCTCAAACCAAATAGGTCAAAATCAATTCTAATGACAAAAAATCAACAAAGTTTTTCATTTTGAATGATTAGGTCAGCAAACTTCTTTTTTTGAACGAACTATTAATTATCTTTTTATTCTGAATGGTTGAGACTCCAAATAATTGTTTAATAAATAAACCATCGAACGTTTAGAAATTGACACCTACATTATTTTAATCTAGAAAAACTATCTGTACCGGCTAGTAAGGTTTTACAGTAAAAAAAACCTAAATTAGTTTTTATGGTTCCCAACTCTATATCGTTTTCTGTCACTATTATCACCTATTGGCCCTATAACACTCATAATTCCATTATTATTTATAAAATAAATTTCAAGGAACAACCGAGAAAATGGTCGAGAAACGGTTGGGAAAACGATCGAGGAACAGTCGAAAAACTCTTGCTACATGACTGGCTATAGTGCCAGCGATAGTGCCATAGGGCACCATAGCATGACAGGATCGCATAAAGGGGGAGGAAAATCTTGGTACACTCCGGGCGATAGTGCCAGTTCTTTAAAATCCGATTTTTCAAGGGTTTCCTTCATTTGCATTTGATGATATCTCACTCGTTTTCATAATTTCATCCTATTTAGGTGATTCTTGAGGCTATGGTTTTGTTTTTCATAGCTCTTCAAGTGGAGAACAATGAGAATTAAAGAATTCTTAATGATTTCCCTAGAAGTTGAAAGGTAAGCCTCTAGTCTACCATCTTTTAGTGTTTTGATCTCTTTGAACACACAACCTCTAATCCCTTCCTTATGGTATATGTTGGTGTTCTGGAAGTAAATGAAGTATTTTGGGAGCTTCATGTAACACCCCTAAAAATAGAGGTAAATTTAAACCCGAATAATGACGTAAATTTTACATCTATAAAAATGAAATCACCCAAGAAGGGGAAATAGTAATAGCGTATTCATCTTAAAAAAATGGAATGATATATAACAAACTACTAATTTAAATTACATTAAGCTTAGATTATACACGATTGTCACCATCATCTTCCAAAAGATTCTATCAAAAGTATGTACACCAATCCGACCAAAAGTCGTTATTCCAAAAGTGCCATCTAGTGGCATCCACTCTCCACTTAAGACTTCTGAACCTCACCGCTAAGAGAACTTGATATACATGTCATTTAAGAAAAAAATGTTAGGTTTTAATCCCAGTGAGAACAAAACATTTAAAATTAAATAAAGTGTAAATCAACAATAATCGTTTTTAAAGTTATAATGTAAAGTTCATTTCCACATTAATTGCATGGGAATCATACAGTCCAAAAGTAGCAGAACACAAAAGTAAGCTACTTTCCAAGTTATTGAGCTCGTACTAGGATCAATTGCCACGAGCTCTCCGACTCGCACTTTAGATGTAGATATGGGCCCCCGATGATAATAGTCATACTCATTTATTAGGATTACACTTACGGTCAATGACTAGTATCCGGCTCCACGTAACCGTACCAAGTTGCAAATGAGAATTATCCCAAACAATAAGCCGACTCCTATAACTATGGATCCAATAGTATTAGTCTAAGGCTCATCACTTTCACATTGTGACCAAACTATAATCACACATATGGTTTCAACATCAGTATAATCATAAAATATCTTTATTACACAAACACTACTATATGAAACTAAATTCATATAGAAGGCTAGTATTTGACCATTTCCAAATCCAATACACCATGTTTCCAAAATAGGTTTCCAATAGTTTATACACCTTAAAATAACTCTCTATTCATTCGTTTCCAAAAACTCACTTTTACCAAATAAATTTCACAATAGAATGAAAAATCACAAATATGTTCCAAATGGATTGACTCAAGTATTTGACCATAAATATGTATAATAACATCATTTTATAACATCTAACATAAACTTTCCATCTTTTCAAGAAATGGTGAAAACCCTAAAAATTTCTCAAAATGTCAAGTTAGGTAAAAAATCCATCAAATGAGAAATTGTGGTTAGGACTTACGAGAAGTTTAAGAGATCAAAATACAAGGCTTTGGCATGTACAAAGTTTAAAAGAGTAGTATGAACTCACAATACTAGGTTTTGGCTAAAACCTAGGAATCTCCAAAACCCTAGAAACTTCTTGAAGATGAAGATGAAGAATCCTTGACTCTAGGTTCCAAATCTTAGCTTGATGATGAAGGACCACTTTAAAACTCATGAATTAAAGCCTTAAATGCTCCAAAAAACTGTAATAAACGAAGAGGGTTCATCTTGAGAGAGTATGGAGTGAAGTAGGAGAGGTAGGTGAAGTGAGAAATGTGAGAAAGCTGAGAAAAACGAGCGTTTAACCCTCTGTCACTTTGGGCGACATTGTCAGGCGACTTTGCCATGGCAATGTCGCTGAAAGTGTACAAAGTGCCCCCTCCCCTGCGACTTTGCCAGGGCGACAGTGACATTGTCATAGTCTCCGGACATTATCATAGTCGTCACACATTGTCATCGAGCCTGTACCGAGCCCCAAAATCCAACTTTTCTCTCTCGAAACACTCTCGACTCTCTTAGGGATCAAAAGAAAGATATTGCTAACACGAAATCCGTAATTTAGAAACCATAACAGACTATGGGATGACTTTTACTTACCGAAAATCCGGGTGTTACACTTTACATCTTGGCTTAAGGGTTGGCTCAAAGGATTGCATCTCTTTACCAAAGGGAACTCAAGTTTTGGGGTAAAGAGACAATGTTCATATGTTTGGATAGGAATAAGCATCGGGTCATCGAGGGCACTATGGCGCGGGATCTTGTAGTCGAACATTTGCCACTAACCATAAGGTGTAATTTATGAGTCAGTATTTCTTTTGATGAACCAAATGATTTCTTCAGTAACATCACTTTTTGCAAACAAAAAGCCAACCCATGTATATCTTGAAAATTCGTCCACAATGACCAGTATATATTTCTTGCCACCTAGACTTAGAACGTTCATCGATCCACATAAATCCATGTGAAGAAGATAAATATGAGAAGTAATGGAAAAACAACTTTTAGATTTGAAGCTTAACATTGTATGTTTCCCCTTTTCACATGGACCACACAGTTTATCTTTTGAGAATAATAAGAAGGGAAGACCTTTTTCTAGACCTTTTTGTGATGGCAAGTTCGGAAGTTTTAAAGCTTAAGTGAGATAGACATTTGTGCCATAATTAATTTTTTTTAGGAGATGCTTAGAGAAGAAGCATACATTTTGAAAAGTATGTGAGCGAGCATAAGACATGTCTATAACATATACATTATTTTTGCGAAATCCATAAAGAATTTCAATGTTTGGAGGAGAAATAATATAACATTTTTCTACAAGAAACTTTACTGAAAAATCTTTGTCACAGAGTTGATTGGTACTCAGAAGATTGTGTTTGAGACCTTCTATATGCAACTTTGTCAAAGGTTACACAACCATTGGTTAAAATACCATAGCCTAGAGTGAGCCTACTAAATTATCACCAAAAGTAACAAAAGTAAAGTCCTTGAGTAGGGTGATACAACCAGTCATATGAATTGAACATTCACTATCCAAGTACCAAATTTGAGTATGACTAGGTCCCTTCTTTTGTCAACAAGATTAGTGATAAACTACCCATATTCCAATGGGCATAATAATATAGTAGTAAAAAGTTAGAAATACGAAGTATACTAAAGGATGATTGATTTTAGATATTTTATGTAAAGAATATAGAAGTACCTGTGAAACATTAGATGGGTGGATGTGGAAGGTTTTGAAATACTTCTTATAATAAGGGATGATTTCATAGAGATGAACCATAAGACATGTTTCAATGGTAAATTAACTTTAAACAACTCAAGAATCGAGCTTAGATCTTTTGAGTCAAAGAGGAAAGGAGATCTTCTGAGATCTACTAGGTGTAAGTGCATATATCTTTTGTGAATCCTTAATTTTGACTAGTCTAGCAAATCTAGACTAACAACATATTTGTTAGAGAGTTTTGGATCGAATTTTGATAAGAGAAAGATAAGATTGATATTACTACGTATAGGATAGTTGTGTTCGGATTTAGCAATCTTAACAAGTAGATTGTTCTGAGAGTCAATAGATATCTGGATATTAGAGATGAGGGAGACATCATCAAAGATGTGAGAGAAGTTTGATAGGAAGCCATGAGAAATGGCTATATATTGCAGATCTTGTTCAAAAGACTTAAACAAACTGTTTTGATACCACTTGTTGGCCCTGGAAGGGATGACTTACACATGAAGTGTTTGTAGAAGGGGAGTGGTTGAATACAAACACATCATATTTTCACTTTTTAATTCTTCTTCTATATTTTCGTATAAAAATAAGAATTACAGATTTGTTGCAGAAGTTAGGATGGTAAGAGTTGTGACCCTAAACAATATGACTAGTGACAAACCTGCTAACTGGAAGAGAGGGAGGAAGAAGGATACTCTTCCAGATCTGATGAACTAAGATAGTTCTTCAAAAGATGACGACGAATTAACTTCAGAAACACTTCAATGATGTTCTAATGATAAAATCGGGTGACTTGCATTGAATGACAATGGTGTTTTTTATAGCCACCAAAGCATTAAATGCACTATGTCCAACTTCTATGTGTGTCTTCATTTGGGTGGTTGATCCATGTATCTTAGTACTCTTAGTTTCAATGATGTAGACACCATTTTGTTTTACTTCATCCTTAATATGTCGATGAAACAATAAAGTAAATAAAGTACCAAGTGAATGGAATCTTTTTTCTTTGACTGAAATGTTGTACATGTTCTCATATTTAAGGATGAGAGGTAAGCTAATTGGTGAGCCAAACTTGTTGGCCAAGTTTGTACTTCAAGATTCAACTTGCTAGTATCAGACTACTATTTGACTTCTTATCTTGTACTAATATTCTTTTGGCTAGATGACAAACCAATCCGTTTTGTGATGATCATGACCATACTACAACTTATCTTCGATTTTGCTGAATACTTTTACATAAAAATCCTATCTAATATAACTTATATTTCGGGTTTGGTCAGTTTATAGAACTTGCCTCTATCGGATGAGTGTACAAAGATGGTGACCCTTAAAGTCCTTAAAATATAATCACTACGAAACTATGTAGAACAACCTTAATTTAGGGGGGGGGGGGGGGGGGGTTAAAGGTTGTAAAAAGATTTATTATCAAAAAAATTCAAGATTAAAACCTCAATAAGTATAATGCAAAAGATAAGAGTAGAGAAAATAATACCAACACCGTTGTTTAGAGTGGTTTACTGTTAGGGTCTAATTAGTATTGAATAGAAGTTCAAGGGTTTATTTTGTAAATGCTTAAATGGGCTTAGCCTAGTTAATGGGCCGTAGGCCTTAGGCTTTGAGTATGGGTATAAATAGTTGTGTTAGCCTAATTTTGTAGGTTAATCATCCTCAAACCATTGTAACCGTATGGTGAAAACTCTCTGAATGGTTTATCATATTGAATGAAATAGATGGATGACGTATTGAAATCAAACGTTCTTATTGCTTTTTGTTCATTGATTTCTACTCTATTGCACTAATCTGGGATCCAAAATTGGTATCAAAGCATACAGATAAATCGATTCAAGGTTTCTGGTAAGTTTCTGAAAAGCTTCTGTCGACTGTTCTTGATAAGAATTTTTCATTCCAGTGATTTAGATAAAATTGTTTGATTCTATTCGCCTCAATCGATTGTTAATAGTGATTTTAACGTTTCTGCAATTTTTTAGAGTCCAATTCGATCGTTTGAAGTGTTTTTAAGCAAAATTAGTTTTCCAATATTTTGGTCTCTGTTCTAGTAAAAAATCTAAATTTTTCATCAAAATTGTGTTATTTTGCTTAAAATCAACTTGGGTTTGTTTGTTTTTGCGTTTTTGGTCGTTATCTAACCGTTCACGATAAAAAACAAGAACCCTAGCTGTTTCATCGATCCGATTTTTCAGTACAGTCGCAGTGTCCGGAACTTCGCTAATTACCCGGTAAGTTTACTCTTTCTTCGTCACTTTCCGGACGATTCTTGTCCGGATTGCTAGAGTTTCCGGTACACTTCATTTATCCGGACTCCCAAAGTATCTGGTATCCTATCCGGATTACTCAGGTTTCCAGTAAGTCATCCGGATTGTGCCTCTATCCGGACAATCTAGTCTCCGGGTACGTTTATTCGGACACCTACACTTTTCGGACATTCCATCCGGTAAGTTCGTCATCCGGTTTCATTGCCCTTACCCGGTAAGTGTCTTTATTCGGTCACTTTATTTTCCCGGTAACTTAATTCGTTTTCCGATAACTTCCTTTTCCCTGGTAACCTATTTTACCCGGATTGTTTTTTATCTGGTTTGTTTGGTTTTATTCGGCCACTTTTGTTATTCGGACACTGCACTCACACCTGATCCGGACACATCTATCCGGATTCCTATCCGGGTAAGTCTGATTTGATTTTAATCTTACCAGTTTAGTTAAAATCACTCTTAGACCTTGCGTTAGGACTGTCACTCTTAGTGCCTTGCGTTAGGTTTCAACCTTGAATCGACACTATTGTCTGACGATCATCTTAGTGCATACTTCACGATGTCTCGCGACGCTCTTGCTATCGGTACCGACTCCAAGCCTCCAACTCTCTATTGAGGCGAATACAGCCAATGGCGAGACAGGTTCATAATCTTTATCGAATCTAAAGATAACTTCGAATACATTTGGCAAGCTCTCACTGAAGGCCCACAAGAAACCCCAATGCAAGCTGTTCCTGCCCAAGCCGAAGGTGGTCCTCCACAACAAGCAAAACCGAAGACGTTCGCCATGATGACTGACGATGAAAAGAACAGATTCACTAGGGAGCAACATGCAAAGAGGTATTTGATTCAGGGTTTGCCAAACGAGATCTACACAACATTGATAGCTACAAGGAAACTTCCAAAGGCATGTGGGATCAAGTCGAGAAGATGATGAGTGGGAGTAAAGTGGGAAATCAATTGAAGGTCAACAACTGCATCACCCGATATGACGGTTTCAAACAGCGAAAGAGGGAATCGATAACTCAGGCATACGAACGATTCTGTCTTGTTCTGAACGAGCTCCACAAGAACAAGATCACTCGATCTAACACGGAAAATGGCCTCAAGTTCTTAAAAACCTCCTGTCAGAATGGAAAGTGTTCGCTTCTCATATCAAACACAACCATCTGATTGAGAACGTTCCAATCTATGAGCTTTATGAGATGCTCATGCAAGACGAGGATGAAGTCATGGAGACAGTGAGCACTCAGAAACCATCTTCTAAATCTCAAGCCGATCCCCTCACTCTCGTGTCAGCAAAAAGTGGCAAGTCATCCAGCCGTAAATCCAAAAGAACCCAAGTGTCTAGTGAGTCAGAATCAAAAGCTGAAGAAACAGAGGAAAGTGACTCTGACCCCGAGCTGACCGACATAAAGAAAGCAACGACCTTCATCACCAAGTCTTTTCAAAAGAAGGCGTTCTTCAAGAAACCTTCCTCTAATAATCAGCGCTACTCTACCACTCCCAACAAGCGCCATGATTATTAGGAGAAGTATGAAGGGAAGAGAAAGTCTGACGAGCACAAGCATTCGGATCATAAGAAGAAGCACGAATGAAAGCCCGAGTCAAAGAACAAAGATGAACCAGTCACATGCTATAACTGCGGCAAATTGGGCCACTTTGCCAAGGACCGCCGAAAGCCCGTTGTACGTAACGTGGAATACTACAAGGCAAAGTTGTTGTTAGCACAACAGAAAGAAGCAGGAAAGGCACTGTTGGTTGAAGATGACTTCTGGCTAAACCGTTCCGACGATGAAAGTGATAATGAAGATGCCGATGCTTTCATGGGCAACCACTCTCCTCCATCAGATCATGGAGATCTATGTCAGGTATGTATCCCTATCCATCAAGGCTTAGTCGATCAGATGCAAATACTTGTTCAAAGAATAGACTCCTATAAGGCTACCACTGATGAACAACTGCTTGAAATTAATTCTCTAAAAGAAAAGCTAGATGTTCAAAAGAGAATCACTGATAAATATAAGTCCGAAAATGCTAATCTTAAAGAAAAATGTACAAATCTTTCAATATCACCAAAGGACCTTAGGGCCAAGATATCTGATTTAAAGTCAAAACTTGATCAGTGTGAGGATGAGAAAGCAGAGATTATCTATAAATGCTCCTCTCTTCAAATTCAACACAAAGAATACGTTTCTAAAATAACTGATCTCGAACTCAAACTTCATAAACGAGGTAAAACTGATCAAACGATCCATATGAACAAACCTAAGGAATTCACTTATTTCAATAAAGAATGAGGAATTGGGTATGACAACCCTCGGTATTTGAAAAAAATTCTATCATTAAGGCCAACTCTATACGAGTTTAACCTTTTTGGCTTTGATAGAAAATACCCCGAATATAAAATCAGATGGACTGGACCTCTCGAGGAAAAGTAAGAGGAAACTGAGGAATACAAACGCAAGCATACCACTAAAATGCAATTACCCTTTGTGTATGAAGTTCTTAACTATTCTTATACGAAAAATAAATCCAAGTACCTATCAAATGATTACTTTGACGGCTACAAAGTTGCACTGCCCAAGGATTCCTCCAAAAAGGATGAGGTCCCTGCAACAGAAACCAAAACAGAGACAGATGAGTTTAAACGCTATGTTCTACCTCTCGTTTTGGAAATGAAAATAGTTGAGTTAGAGGAATCATTTGAACAGGAAAGGATCAAGTTTCAAAAATAAAAACAAGAGCTTTTAACTGAACTTGAGAAACTCAAATCCACCAAAACCAAATCTGTATCTGTTGAGGAAAAGGAACTCCTTCAGGAATAAATCAATCGGCTCACATCCAAGCTGGCTGCCTTGGCAACAGATTTGATGCACGAGCAAGTGAGTAAAGGTCAACTCCAAGAGACGTTTGACCAACTCCAAAAAGAAAAGGTGAATCTACCCGAACCTTCCTCGGATTCCTCAGATACATCTTCGTGTAAAGCTTTTATGAGCAAAACTACCTCAAGAAAAGGAAAAGAGTCTCAAGAAAATTGTGTTCCAAAGAATCTTAACTCTGAATTTCAAAAAGCTTCCGTAACAGATTCTTCCAAAAACACAGACTCAAAGTGTTCCTCACCTCCCTCAACCACTACTGTTCCATCTGTGAATAAATTTGATTTTTCAGCTTTTATGAATTCCGATGTAAGTTTAGATGAGGAGGTTCCTAAGTTTGAATTCGACAAACCTCTTCCAAATCACACCGACTTTCTTTCAAACGCTGTAAATCGACCGGTCAGATTTCAAAAAGGCGAATGTTCTACAAAAATAAAAAACCGGTCTGTGAACGAAGTTTCCAAAACCGATTCAAATTCTCAAAAGCGTTCACAGACGCGGCAACAGACCGGTCGTCTAAATGATAGGCATCCTTCCTACTCAAACTCTACTGACCATGCCTTAAATGATTTTTTAGATAAAAATGATCGAGCCAAACAAGACAAACAAAAGCGGGTAGCCAAAGAATCTAACAAGAGCAAGTCGGAGTCAAAGTCGTTTAATTCTGCTTTCAATTCTAGGAAAGACATTAACAATTGTGGTTTGCATGATTCAAATAATTATGTTGAACAAAGCATTAATTTTCCGTTAAAACTTTATTCAATACAACAATTGATTCAATTATCCCATGATTGTGTGTGTTGTTCTAATTGTGGATTGAATGACTTTGGTGATAATCGTTATGCATCTGATTGGTTTGGGTCTTATCATGTCTTTAATTCTAAACCTAAGCGTAAATCTCGTAAGCCCAAAAGGAAGCCCGATTCAAAATGGGTTCTGTTGGTCCCGAAAGGCTTAAACAAGTTTGTAGAAGGGGGGGGGGGGGGGTTGAATACAAACACACTATTTTACTTTTCTAAATTGTTTATTGATAAATCATTAACAATTTACAGCTTGTTGCGGAAACAAGATTAAGGATAAACCTAAATCTAAACAAGTTGGAACACTAAGGTTTTCTTGCACTAAGAAAGATAAGGAGATTACTAATAAAATCCTATCTTGAGAGATTTGAACTTGTCCAGAGTTAGCAAGTTACTTCAAATGAAGTGAGTTCATCTCTTTATATACTGCATGCATTTAATGCAATCCAGTATATACTTTACACGTGTCATTAGCGGATTGGTTGCATGTCATTGACCTTTGATGACAACCTTAGTAGCCGCATGAATGAACAGTGTAGTGTCAGAGTGGTTGTACGATTTCAGATTTTCGGAGGTTCTTTTCTGACATTTCGTACGGTGGCGTGCAAGGGAGGTTAAGACAAAAGTACTTTGTACGGAGGACTTCATGATCAGCTTTCGTTGATTCAGCGATTATCATTTACTATTCAGCAGATGATAAAGTTCAGCGATAGCTGAAGTCTTGTACTTGATACTTCACGTTGAGTGGACAAATCTGAGTCTTCGCTGATCCGCATCAGTTCATTAGGAGACTTGTCGCTGGTTCTTGAGCTTGATCTTCGACTTCAGCGTAGAACCTTTGTTGACGTGAATCTTGTCTTCAGGGATCATAAGTAAACAACTAACTTATCAGCGATCACCATAAGGACTGAACAGACTCAGCGATATGGTGAACAGTGTTCGCTGAATGTTTAATCTAAAAGTGCGAGAGTTCCTATCAGCAGTACTGTAAGATCTTAGTACTTATCAGCGATAGTGAAACTCTGATACATATTGTTTACTTACAATTTTCACTAAGTATTTAAGATAGGGTCATTATCAAATCACTGAGGGTTTGGATCAACAATCTCCCCCTATTTGATTATGACATAGCAACAGAGAAAATTGCTATTTAATGAAAACATAAGGATAAAAAGAACTCATAAAATATTTGTCCCTTTTACTGTTTTCTGGGATCTTTTCAGTACTGATGGAGTAAAGTACATTCGCTGAAATCTTTCTTTAAATCTTTGAATCAGGTTACAATATGAATAAGAAAGATTACAAGTACAAGCGAAATAAATTACAAGTACTGAAGGATGACTGATACAATAGAGAAAATGGTGATTGTTGTCAGCCTTCAAAGGGTTCTTCCTTAATGAGAAGTTCATCAAGGGTTGTCTTTTCAGTTGGAATCATCCAGTCAGGAACCTTTTCTCCTTTATTCTTTAGCTTCAGAGCAGCTTCAAAAATCAAGGGTTTTAGGTGTCGTGCCTGAATGTCTTTTCTGAAGTCGCACCAGTAGATGAGATCTTTGAGCTGTTCGATTGGAGTGATTGGAAGCTCAGCGATCCGTTGAAAGCATTTACGTCCGTCGTAGTCAAGAAAGAATATTCCATAAGGATTACTGATGACTTTACCAGGGACGAAAAGTTCACATGGTGGCAAAGAGACATCAAGGGCAGATAGATCAGGATCAGGACCAAGTACTTCAGCGCGAGAGAAACCAATTCCAGTTTCATTTCGTATGACAGGACCTGAGTTTGAATCTTGACGTTTCTTCCTTGGAGAATCCCTTTTTCTTTTCGGCTTTAGATCAGGAACAGGAGGAATATCCACACAAGAAGATATCAAATCGATCTGTCTGTTTATCAGCTTTTCGAAATGATCCTTGTACTTAGATTTTGACGGTTGGATAGCTAACCTCATCTCCAGCCATTCAGAGAGACCATACCTTTTTACAGTGTCAGCACGAAAGGTTTCAGATGAGTCATCTTCTCTGAACAGTTTGATGTCAACAATAGGTACTCCGACGGAGGTTCTTCCAGAGATGAATACCTTGTTGATCTTCGCTGGACGATATCTGAAGTGGATTTTCTCTTTACACCAGATCAGGGTGGTCTGAGAAACTTCAGCTTTCTTTTCCACGATCTTCTGGGCTTGTTCCCAAAGCTTTCGTTGGATTTGAATGGGAATACGCTTCAGCTTGGGGTCTTTGACAGATTCTTGAGTGAGCTTGATGGCGTATTCTCTGTCTTTATCTTCAGCTTCCTTCCTTTCAGCGAGGAGGCGTTCAGCTCTGAGATGATCTTGGTATTCAACTTTTGAAATTCTGAACTTAGGAGGAACTGAAGATAGTTGATCGCGCCTTAGGATGATTCGCTGATCCTCGAATCGCTTTATCATTTCTTCTCTCCTCTTTTGATCTTCTTCACTCAGCCTTTGAGCAACTGAGGAAGGCCTGTTTCTGTGCGAGAGAGGTTGTTCTTCTGGTTCATCAGTCTCAGAGATTAAATCTAAGACTGGGATTATGTCTTCAGCGTTAGCTGGAATTATTGGTGAAGTCGCAACAGATCTTTCAGCGAAATCCTCAAACAGGGGAGAGGACTAGCTGAAACGCAGCGATCTTACAAATAAGAACTGGGTAGAAGAACTTGGGTAGAAAAGATAGAAAAAAAATGTGGATGTGTATGGTGTTTGTGGAATGGATAACTGATTTTTCATAGATGATCAGGGAAGGAAAGATAAGTTTAGTGTACCTGACAAATCGGCTTTGCAAGTAGGATCGCCAGATTATCATCTTCAGCGATGCCTTTGTCTTTGCTTTTCTCAGCGCCAGAGGCTGAGTGCTTTGTCTTTGTCTTCTCCCCTGAAGGTTCTTTTATTGAAATACCTTTAAGAGCTTTGGTTCGAGGAGCAGGTTTGACAACAAAGAAATCATCGTCATCTTCATCATCATCATCATCGTTCCTTGGAGAGGAGGATGGTTCAGCTTCAGGGATGTCGAAGTCTTCGTCTTCTTCTGCTTCAGATTCCTCAGCATCTTCATCGAGTTGCTCCCCCTCAGATATAGAGGCGAGGTTCTCGGTTCCCTCAGGGTTTTCATCTCCCTGAGGTCCAGTAATCCGATCTTCATTACCCTCTCCCCTGATAGATTCATCATGGGAAAGGTCTTCAGCGCTCTTCTCCTGTTCAACGCTCTTCTCCCCCTCTTTCTCATGATGGGCGGGGGAGGAATGGGTAGATTCAGCATTGGTGTTGTCTCTGTCTTCTGGGCCAGAGATTTTCACACAACCTTCAAGCTTAGCTATTCTGTCTTCTAGGCCAGAAATAGCAGGCGTGATTTTCTTCAGCTCTTGGCGATCCTCTGCGGTGAATGAGTCCAAAACAGGTGCAGGGGCCGGAGCAGGAGCTGGATTATTTGCCTTGTTCACCAGCGTCTCGATCATTGTCTTGACAGAACCAAGGTCGGTCTTCACTGAGCCCAAGTCGGTCTTGACCACTGACATATCACCTTCGAGTGTACCAACCGATTTCTTCAGCGTTGTAACTTCGCTGGAAATGGTGGAAACTGA
Organism: Saussurea involucrata; assembly: GCA_033807775.1. Taxonomy (NCBI): domain Eukaryota; kingdom Viridiplantae; phylum Streptophyta; class Magnoliopsida; order Asterales; family Asteraceae; genus Saussurea; species Saussurea involucrata. Next base: position 126,935,106 of record CM066320.1, read on the forward strand.
TGATTTGAGGTTGGTGTAGTCAGTGTAGATGTCGGAGAGCACTTTGGCAAAGTCGGCGAGAGTTTTATCAAGATCTTTGATGTCATCAGAGGAGGCCTTCTTTTCCACCACAGTAGTCAGCTTCGTCAGAATCTCTCCAGCGTTTGTTACAGCTGTAGAGTTATTTGATAGACCGGTGGTGAGATCCGTAAGTTTCATCTCCATAGACTTCAGAGATTGGTTGATGTCTCCCAAAAAAGGACCTGTAACATATAAGTACTTGTGAACAAAGGAAAGCTCAGAAGTTTCAGGTTTAGTTACAGTGTTTAAGGTGGGATCTGTACCTGCAGGAGCGTTGACGAACTCATCAAAGTTTCGAGTCCCTCCATAGTGTTCCATATCTCCCTCAAAAGTTCCGTGAGGAATGGAGATCTCTGCAGGTCCTTTCTTCGTCATTCGCTGAGAAGTTTCAACGGCTTCTTGAATGATGGCATCTCCAGTTTTGACTGGAGGAGTGTCCAAAGAAGTAGAGGGAGGAGCGAAGGATAAGAATTGGGGTTGGGGTTCAAGTTCAGCGTTGGATTCGCTGAGAAGTACTTCATCAGTCTTTTGAGAGACTGACGAAGGTTGGGTAGATTCCAAAGTTCTAACCTCAGCGTTTAGGGACGCTGAAGTAGGTTTAGAAGGGATGGCTTGAATTGGTGTGGCAGAGCGTACCACGGAACTTTCCTTCAGCTCTTCAGAATGAGCTGAGGAGTCTTCAGCATGCAACTGCTGGGGTTGCTCCTTGGTTTTCTTGATCCTTTTGGAATCAAGAGGGGTAAGAGATTGTTTCCTTTTCTTAGAAGGAATGGATTTTGTGGCCGGGGTATCAGCGATGGGTATTGTCGCTGAAGGAGCCACAGAAAGCGGAGAATTAAGAAGAGTGAGAAGAGTAGAGAGACGTACCTCGTTGGCGACAGGCTTGAAGTCGAGAACTTTAGGGCCAATCTGAGAGAGTTTCAGATCACCCTCTTCAGGATAGCTGTCCTTCAGGCCATATTGAAAGATGGCGCTGATGAATCGCGGGTAAGGAACCCATGCTGGTCGGTCAGCGGCAGAATCAACACGTTGAATGAGGTCTTCATAGATGATGGAGGCCCAGTCAATGTTGAGACCTTTCAGCAGTGCGTAACCCATGGCCTGCTGAGGTTGAGCGGCTTGATCAGAAGATCCGGATTTCGCTGTCATGCAGCTGATCAGGTGAGCGAAGATGAAGTTCATCTCGCTGGGCATCTTGGATTTCTTTATCAGCGTCAGCTTCTTCTCAGGTAGCTTGTCTCTTCCAGTCTCCCAGATGTAACCCATCGCATCAAGGAAAGCAATGATTTCTTCCCTGTCAGCGTGCTTCTTGTGGTCAGGAAATGGAATGAAAGGATTTTCTGAGGTAGCGTTAGGGAATTTCAGAGCTTTACGGATTATTGCGGGGGTTATCTTGATGGTGCCATACTCAGTATCGCTGAGTATGCAGTCGATGGTTTTAGATGGATCTTTGGCTGAGGGTAGGTTGGTGTGTCTGGCAGAGTACCAGAATTGGGATAATAGACGCTGACTGGCAGGAGGTGTGATTGTCAGTGCTGTGTATATGGGGCTATCCTTCAAAAAAATCACAGCGTCGTCTAGATGGGATACCTGCTTCCGAGGAGGAAACTCGAGAAGCGCTGAAAGGTTGTTTGCCTTTGTCCAGTCTAGTTGATCCAGCTCAAACTTAACCTGAGGAGCTTTGGTGATTTCCAGTTCCTCAGAATCACTGGAGATGGACTCAGCGGTAACATTAAGCTTTGAAGTTGCCATTTCACTGTATTATCAGTTCAACCAAAGATGTTAACAAATAAGAAATATCTTAATGTGGAAAGAGAATTTCCATTAAGATTTTTCGAATTTTGTCCATTTCATTCAGACAAAAAAGTCTTAATGAAGATTAGGGTTTTTCTTGTTTTAAAAAAAAAACGAATATAACACCTATAAGCCTTGTATACCAGTTTTTTTAAAAAAATGGATACGAAAGAAGAACAAGTTTAAGATTTTAGATTTAAAACTTGAAGAACAACCATGAAATGGTTGTGTTTATAAAACCATGAAAGAAAATGATTTTATTTTTGAGTTCTTTTGTTTGATCTTGTGTAAAACAATGATAAGATCGAAAACAAGTTATTTGCATTTGATAAAAGATAAGAACATATTGACCTTGAGTTTGATGAAGAAGATGATGAACAGTTCTTGAAGATCGAGAGCACAAAATGCAACAGTGTTCTTTTCTTGCGGAGAAAGATTGATTCGCATAAAAGACAAATATAAACTTTGAGAGAGTTTATATAGGAAGAGAGTAGAGAGAGAAAAACTTGAGCGGGAAAGTTTTTCATCATGACACGGACACGTGTTTGCATTTGATTGGATAGACAACGAAACGTGCAAACGTGTGTCAGAAAAAGAAACGTGCCTGGTGTTATCCGTTGCAATGACGTCACAACTGTCCTTTCACATTCTTTCGTTGTCTCTGAGGTTTTGAAAGAAAAACTCAGGGACTCTTTGGAAAATATGAAGCACTGAATAGAAATATCAGTGAGGGTTTTAAGAAATTTCAAAATATTATTCAGCGATGAAAGAATTTGAAATCTTGCATTTTCATGCGTTTTGTCAGAGAAAACATACCTTGATATCAGTTTAACCCAATTTATTCAGAGAGAAGATGATGAAATGGATTGTACTAGTTTATTTTATCCAGAGCCTATACAAGAATGTATAAACGTATCGCTGATTAAATGTGAACCGCTGAAGATTTATCCTTCAAAGTTCAGCATTCCAAGCTCGCTGATGAGAAAGTTGAATCTTGTCTCATCAAGAGGTTTGGTAAACAAATCAGCTAACTGATAATCAGTTGGGATAAAATGAAGTTCTATATCACCATTCATCACATGATCTCTGATAAAATGATATCTGATTTCTATGTGTTTTGTCTTTGAGTGTAGCACTGGATTGTTTGCTATAGCGATGGCACTTGTGCTGTCGCAATAGATTGGAATTTTGGAGAGCTGAAGATCATAGTCTAGTAGTTGATTTCTCATCCACAAGACTTGAGAACAGCAGCTTCCAGCGGCTACATACTCAGCTTCAGCTGTGGAAGTGGACACCGAGTTTTGCTTCTTACTTGTCCAACTTACCAGCTTTCCACCCAGGAGCTGACATCCTCCTGTGGTGCTTTTCCTATCCATTTTGCAACCTGCAAAATCACTGTCTGAATAGGCGGTTAGATCGAATCCTGAATCTTTGGGATACCAAAGACCTAGATTCGCTGTACCCTTAAGATATCGAAAGATTCGCTTTACAGCTTTCATATGAGATATCTTAGGTTCAGCTTGATATCGTGCGCACAGACATGTTGCAAACATAATATCGGGTCGGCTAGCTGTAAGATACAGTAGTGAGCCGATCATCCCACGGTACAGCGTGACATTGACAGGAACACCCTTTGTGTCCTTATCAAGTATCAGCGGTGGTGCCATAGGGGTTTTCATAGCTGAACTTTCAGTTAAGTCGAATTTTTTCAGCATATCTTTAACATACTTTCCCTGATTTATAAAAGTTCCTTTTTCAGTTTGCTTAATCTGAAGACCAAGGAAATATGTTAGTTCACCCATCATACTCATTTTATACTCATCTTTCATTCTATCAGCGAAACGAGTACAAAGCTCAGGGTTAGTAGAACCAAATATAATGTCATCAACATATATTTGAACTAAAATGATATGACCTTTTATTTTTCTAAAAAACAAAGTTTTGTCAATCTTACCTCTCTCAAATTTTTCAAGGTGGAGATACGTAGAAAGAGTGTCATACCATGCACGAGGAGCTTGCTTCAAGCCATAAAGTGCCTTATCCAGCTTATAAACATAACCTGGACGCTTAGGATCTGAGAATCCTGGAGGTTGTTCCACATAAACTTCTTCATTCAGCTTTCCATTTAGAAATGCTGACTTAACATCCATTTGATGTACAGTGAAGTTTTTGTGTACAACATATGCTAAGAAAAGACGAATAGATTCAAGTCTTGCTACAGGAGCAAAGGTTTCGTCATAATCTATACCTTCCTCTTGTCTGTATCCCTGAGCAACAAGACGAGCTTTGTTGCGAGTTACAGTACCATGTTCGTCCAACTTGTTTCGATAGACCCACTTAGTGCCTATCACTGTTTTGTCAGTTGGTCTCCGAACAAGTTTCCAAACTTTGTTTCTTTCGAATTCAGTCAGCTCTTCTTGCATAGCGCTGACCCAGTTTGGATCTCTGAGGGCATCATCTATTTTCTTTGGTTCAGTTAGAGAAATAAAGTTAACAAATAAACAAATATTACCTGCACTTCTACGAGTCTGAATACCAGCGTTGGGATCACCAAGAATTTGATCGATTGGGTGATTTACAGTCCATCGCTGAGCCGGAGCATGCGTCGCTGACGCAGTCTGAACTGGAGAAACTGAAGATGAGGCTTCAGCTACTTCTGGATAATCAGCTAAGAGAGGAATGCTTGCATTTGTCACTTCATTCACTGATTGCTGAGAAATAGATGGAATTTCTGAGACATTTGGATCAACTGCGGGTATAGTATTTATAGGAACAGCTGAGACCCAAGATGTTTCAGCTTCACTATTCTGCATATTGGGAATGATAGTAGGACCATCATTTTCAGTTGTATGAGTATGAGTAGTGGGAACATCTTCTGAATCACCAAGATGAGAAAACATCCATTGATTCAGTTCTTCTGTATCAGCGTTCGGTTTAGAGTTCGCTGAACGGGATTCGTCAAACGTGACGTGAATAGTTTCTTCTACAGTTTGTCTTCTTCGGTTGAAGACTCTGAAGGCTTTGGAAACTAAGGAGTATCCAAGAAAGATTCCATCATCAGCCTTAGGATCAAACTTTCCAAGGGCATCTCTGTTGTTCAGTATGAAACACTGACAACCAAAGATGTGAAGAAAGCTGATTGAAGGCTTTCTCCCATGAAAGAGTTCATAGGCTGTCTTTTTGAATCTTTTGACTATCAGCGACCTGTTTTGCGTAAAACAAGCCGTGTTGACAGCTTCTGCCCAAAACTGAGTAGGCAGGTGAGAATCGCTGAGCATTGAACGTGCAGCTTCAATAATTGTTCTATTTCTTCTTTCAGCGACTCCGTTTTGTTGTGGTGTTCTCACTGACGAAAAGTTATGAGAAATACCCTTGCTCTCAAGGAAGGAATCAAGAGAACTGTTTTTGAATTCAGTTCCATGATCACTCCTTATTGAGCGAACAGTCATATTGTTCAGAGTTTCCATCTTCCGAACAAAGGTGATGAGTTCTTCAGGGGTGTCACTCTTAGAACGGAGAAACATTACCCATGTATAACGAGAGAATTCATCAACTATGACCAGCGTATATTTCTTTCCAGCGATGGATTGTTTGTTAACGGGACCAAACAAATCCATATGGAGTAGTTGAAGAGGAGATGACACTGAGGAAACTTGCTTGGACTTAAAGCTTGCCTTGGTCTGCTTCCCTTTTTCACACGCTGAACATAAGGATTCTTTGGCGTATGAATGTTGAGGTAGACCAGTGACTAACTCTTTGGATGAAAGAGTATTCAGTGTCTTGAAGTTGAGATGTGAGAGTCTCTTGTGCCATAGCCAGTTGACATCAGAAGATGCCTTTGAGAAGAAACAGGAGTTCTCAGTGGTTGTTGAGTCCATGTTTATAACGTAAACATTTTCCAAACGATAACCGCTGAGAGCTATCTTCTCCTTTTTGTCAGAGACAAAGCAGGATTCCTTGGTGAAAATCACTTTGTTATCCATGTCGCAAAGCTGACTGATGCTCAGAAGATTATGCTTCAGCCCTTCAACATATGCGACCCTTCTGAAGGATGTTGTACCATTTGAAAGTACACCATACCCTCGGGTGTATCCTTTTCCATTTCCACCGAAGGTTACAGAGGGACCCTTCTCTTCCTTGTATTCATCGAGCAGGCTTTTCTTTCCAGTCATGTGTCTAGAGCATCCGCTATCGAGATACCAGATACCCTTCTTAACCTGCAATACAAAGGAAGATTAGTTTTGCTTGGGTACCCACTTCACCATGTATACGCGTTTGTCAGTGGAAGTGGTTGGAATGGGTTCAGCAGTCTTCGCAGCATTTGAAGATTCAGCTTTGTCTTTCTTCACTTTGGTCAATTTCTTGACCTCAGCGGTATGAGTCACCTTGACCTGACTTGCAACTGGTTTGGTCTTCTTTGGTGCTATCTTCACCTTAGCTATCTTATCAGCTTTGGTGGCTGTGGGACACTTACTTGCAATATGATCAGTAAGTCCACAGTGATAACATTTCCTATAACTAAAATTAGTTCTAGGACCACTTGTGTGCTGAGCTTTTAATTTGGAATTAGAAGTGCCAGCACCAAGTACACTATTGGTTTTTGAAATAGGACGAACATTCAGTTCTTCAGATTTCTTACCAAGGACATCTACTCTGAGTCTAGGAGTAGGTCGCTGAACTGATCCAGAGGTCTGATTTCTAGAACCAGATGAATGAATCACTAAGGCTTTGGAAGCATTCAGCTTAGGTACTAAAGTACCCTTCTGAGGATTTTGATAAATTACAATTCCTTTACCTTTATCTTTAGAGACAGAGGTAGGTTTTGAATAAACCATTTTCTCCTTACCTTTTGAGGAGGTAGGAGTTTCCTCAGGGATTGGTGTAATCGACGAGGAGTACTGAGATGAAGAAGTGTCAGCTACTGAGGATACGAACGTTCCAAATTTAAGCATTGAACGTTCAGTGGTTGGTATTGGAGTATCATATTTATAACCCAGACCACGTTTATCACTCAGAGGAATCTGAGCCTTAATTATCTCAGTGATCTTTGTTGAAGAATTACACCATCCTTCAACAGTAGCTTGTTCAGCTTTTAATGCAGCGATAGCTTCCGCTCGTTCAATTTTGACTAGCTGATTTAAATGGACTTGATCTTTAAAATTTTCTTCAAATTTAGAAAGCTTTTCTATTTGAAGGTGGCAATTTTTAAGCTTTTCAGCGAGATCAAGATTTTGGTTTTCAACCACAGCTTTGCCGTTCATGGCTTCGTATAAGCTTCTAGTCAGTAGTTCGATTTTACGGAGACTATCAGCTTCATCAATATTTACAATATTGGTAAAGAAGGAAGGTGATACCTGAATGGCAGATGTTGAAGTGGAGGGAATGTTTGAACTTTCTTCCTCTTCTTCAATCTTGGCCATGAGACATTGATTTGCTTCATCATCTTCAGAATCAGATGATGAGGCTTCTTCATCAGAAGCAGCCCAATCATAGTCAGCCATTAGGCCTTTTCCCTTCTTCTTAAAGCTTTTCAGCTTTGCATACTTCTCCTTCAGCTTTAAGTATTTGTCGTCTTTATTCCTTGGAACAAAGGATTTCTTTGTAAAGGCTGAAGGTCTCATGATTTTCTTTGACCTGCACTCGTTAGCGAAATGACCTGTCTTTTCGCAGTTAAAACAAGTAGCAGTAGCCTTATCAACAAAAGCTGATGACTTAGGCTTGTCAGCTATAGAAAGAGTTTTGTTCTTTCTAAACATTTTCTTCTTGGCGAATCTCCTGAACTTTTTAGTTAGGAGAGCCAAGGATTCATCATCTGAAGAATCAGAATCTGATGATCTTTCAGAGTTACTTTCTAACTCAGTGATAGTGACCACGGGTCGCTGAGTAGAAGGTTCCTCTGAGATTAAAGCAACAGGGGTGCTTTTGGAATCTTTTACAAGATTCTTCTTAAGATGGCTAGATTGCTCATGATTCAGCAATGTGCCATATAAGGTAGCGAGTGTCATTGATCTTAGATCTTTTGACAGCTTGAGACACATGGAATAATTGTCCCAGCTTTCAGGTAAACATTCTAAAAACTTTGTCAGAACTTCAAAGTTAGAATATTCCTTACCAACCGTTTTAAGATCTATAATTAAGCAGTTAAAACGTTGATGTACTTCAGAGAGAGTTTCATTCTTACCAGAGATGAAACTTTCGTATTGTCTTACCAGGTTGATCTTTCTTGAATCCTGGACTTCAGACGTTCCTTCATACTGAACACATATTGTGTCCCACATGGCCTTCGAGGATTTCAGGTTCATGACGGAATGGTAGACTTCGTCAGGAAGGGCCATGGATAGTATGGATCTGGATTTTGTATCTATAGCCACTTTCTTCTTGTCTTCATCGGTCCAATGATGGATTTCCTTTGGAATCAGCCTTTCTGGAATAGCAACTCTAGTTGCAGTGGCTGGAACGGCAGGATCAATCGTTACAGGGATGTGTGGACCGTTTTCAAGATAGTAAGGTATAGTAGGGTCTACACCTTCTAAGAAGAGTGTCATCCTATTTTTCCATAAGTTGAAGTTGTCTCTGGAAAATCTAGGGGGTTTTGCAAGAGAACCATTGTCGATATAGTGAGTGTTTGTGTTTGAGTTGGCCATTTTCAGATAATAGCAAGGAAGAGAAAATATCTTAGATTAGATCTTGTTTATGAGATTAAACAAATCTGCTCTGATACCACTTGTTGGTCCCGAAAGGCTTAAACAAGTTTGTAGAAGGGGGGGGGGGGGGGGGGTTGAATACAAACACACTATTTTACTTTTCTAAATTGTTTATTGATAAATCATTAACAATTTACAGCTTGTTGCGGAAACAAGATTAAGGATAAACCTAAATCTAAACAAGTTGGAACACTAAGGTTTTCTTGCACTAAGAAAGATAAGGAGATTACTAATAAAATCCTATCTTGAGAGATTTGAACTTGTCCAGAGTTAGCAAGTTACTTCAAATGAAGTGAGTTCATCTCTTTATATACTGCATGCATTTAATGCAATCCAGTATATACTTTACACGTGTCATTAGCGGATTGGTTGCATGTCATTGACCTTTGATGACAACCTTAGTAGCCGCATGAATGAACAGTGTAGTGTCAGAGTGGTTGTACGATTTCAGATTTTCGGAGGTTCTTTTCTGACATTTCGTACGGTGGCGTGCAAGGGAGGTTAAGACAAAAGTACTTTGTACGGAGGACTTCATGATCAGCTTTCGTTGATTCAGCGATTATCATTTACTATTCAGCAGATGATAAAGTTCAGCGATAGCTGAAGTCTTGTACTTGATACTTCACGTTGAGTGGACAAATCTGAGTCTTCGCTGATCCGCATCAGTTCATTAGGAGACTTGTCGCTGGTTCTTGAGCTTGATCTTCGACTTCAGCGTAGAACCTTTGTTGACGTGAATCTTGTCTTCAGGGATCATAAGTAAACAACTAACTTATCAGCGATCACCATAAGGACTGAACAGACTCAGCGATATGGTGAACAGTGTTCGCTGAATGTTTAATCTAAAAGTGCGAGAGTTCCTATCAGCAGTACTGTAAGATCTTAGTACTTATCAGCGATAGTGAAACTCTGATACATATTGTTTACTTACAATTTTCACTAAGTATTTAAGATAGGGTCATTATCAAATCACTGAGGGTTTGGATCAACAGGTTCCCAAGACAGGTGATAAACCTAACCCTCCAGGACCCATTTTCAAATGGGTACCTAAAATTGCCTAAACTTGCTTTTGCAGAACGGTCATGTGTGGTACTTAGACTCAGGATGCTCCAAGCACATGACCGGAAGGAGGGAGCTACTCACGAACTTTACCGAGAAATACTGCGGAGACGTGAGATTTGGGAACGACGACAAAGCGCCAATTATGGGCTACAACGACATCGTTCAAGACAAGATCACCATTAAGAAGGTGTCATACGTCGTGGGATTGGGACACAACATGTTCATCATCGAACAGTTCTGCGACAAAGATCTAGAGGTCAACTTCAAAGCAAAAAGGTGTAGCGTTCGTACTGAAGACGGAAAGGAGCTGCTGGTTGGAACGCGAAAAACCAACCTCTACACCATCGACCTCTCCTCATGCGAAAAACCAACCTCTCAATGATCTGGACTGGGTAATCGCGATGCAAGAGGAACTCAACCAGTTCGAGGCCCTCAAGGTATGGCAACTTGTCCTACGTCTAGCTAATAAGACGGTTATCGACACGAAGTGGATATTTAAGAACAAAAAGGATGAAGATGGCATCGTTGTACGCAACAAGGCACGCCTCGTGGCCAAAGGATACCGCCAACAAAAAGTAATAGACTACGACAAGACATACGCTTTGGTAGCAAGAATTGAAGCAATACGTATGTTTCTTGCCTATGCCGCGCACAAAAACTTCATGGTCTGCCAGATGGACGTCAAGACCGCCTTCCTCAATGGCGTACTTAAAGAAGAAGTCTACGTCTCGCAACATGACGGGTTCGTGGATGACTCCAAGCCAAACCACATATATATCATCGACAAAGCTCTGTATGGTCTTAAGCAAGCTTTACGTGCCTGGTACGATGCTCTGTCCAAACTCTTAATCAAAGCTAGCTTTTCAAAAGGTAAAATCGACACCACTTTGTTTATTAAGAATGAAGAAGGTCATATTATTTTAGTCCAAGTCTATGTTGATGACATAATTTTTGGCTCAACAAACCCTCAGTACTGTAAGAACTTTTCAAAACTCATGGGAAAATATTTTCAAATAAGCATGATGAGTGAAATGAATTTCTTCCTCGGTCTTCAAGTTAAGCAACTGTCGACCGGGATATTCATTAACCAGGCCAAGTACATCCGGGATATTCTTCGGAAATACCAGATGGAACAGTCCTCACCCATGAAAACTCCAATGTCTCCTAGTACGTGGCTACACACCGATCCTAACGGAAAGGATGTGGACACCAAGACCTACCATGGGATGATAGGTTCTTTAATGTACTTCACGGCTAGTAGGCCCGATATCATGTTTTCAACCTTTTTATGTGCTCGTTTTCAATCGAAACCAAAAGAGTCTCATTTAATTGCTGTAAAGCGCATATTTCGTTATTTAAAAGGTACTGCTGATCTTGGCTTGTGGTACTCGAAAGAGACAGGTTTCGAGCTTACAGCATATTCGGACGCCGACCACACGGGCAACATGCTGGATCGGAAAAGAACTTCGGGACACGTGCAGTTCCTGGGCGACAGTCTAGTCAGCTGGGCATCCAAGAAGCAGTAGTGCGTCTCCACATCTACTATTCACAAGTGATCTGGATGCGCACCCAGATCAAGGACTTTGGATTCTCTGACTCGAAGGTGCCCATCTACCGTGACTCGAAGAGCGCAATCGCAATATCTAGCAATCCGGTTCAGCACACTAAAACGAAGCATATAGACGTTCGGTATCACTTCATAAAGGACCACGTCGAAAGAAGTACAATCGAACTCTATTTCGTTAATACAGAGCATCAGATAGCAGACCTCTTTACCAAACCCTTGGACGAAAAATGCTTTAACTATCTAGTGTCCAAGCTTGGTATGCTGAATCTGAAGGTTTAACAGGTGTATGCGCCCGATACAATTTCCATACATATACGTGGAACTGTTTCTTAATCATCTGGTGTCTAATCTCTAGATGATCGAGTACACTCTTCCTCGTCTCTGTAGGTTAATTGTATCGTGCACATTTCTAAATAAACCTCTGTATTAATTAGGTAGATTTCGTTTGTTTACTTTACATTCGGTTGTGATTTCCTTTAATTTTATTTTCTCGTTTATTTTGCGTTTCTTGTACCGCACTTGCATTTCACATGCTTACTCATGTGTTCAGAGGGAGCACATCCAAAAAGACCGCGTCAAGTAAGTTAGTTTGTTATTTGAGGGGGAGTGTAACACCGTATTTTTCTAAGTGTCAAAGTTTTTTTTGTGTGTGTGTCTTCGTTTTTCTCAAAATGCACATCTCATGCACATTCCAAGGGGGAGCAATCTTTTTTTTGTGCAAAATCCGAGGGGGAGCATTTCTTTAAAGTTCCATAATTGTTTTGAAGCAAAAACATCAGTTTGAAAATCCCTAAGGGTCAAAGTTCGTTTTTTCAATAAGTTTCTGGATAAGATATCCGGACAACTCATCCGGACACTCTATCCGGATAGCTATCCAGACTGGGTAGTTTCTGGACAAGCCATCCGGACACCCATCCGGGTCGCGGCCAACTATAAATACCCGGTTCCTCTGTCACTTTCACTTTATCCGGAAAAATCTCCAACAAAACCCTCTCGCTCAAAACCCTCGGCTCGCACTCATTTTACACATCTCGCTCTCGATTACACTCCGCACTCATGGTACGTAACTCTAATCTCTCTCTCGAATGCATATTGATCCATATCGCACACGATTTCACCCGTGATTCGATCGATCTGTCGATCGATTCGTCCGGACACCTCCATCGAACCCTCTGTCGGTTCGTATTCGGCCTGATTTCATACCTATTTCATGAATTTTTCATCGATATTGCTCCTATGCTTCATTAAACTATGATTGGGTCTCTTTTCCCTAGCTAGAACATCGATTTGTGTCGTTTTGGACTCAATCCGGAAGTCTTTCGGATAGTTCTAAACTATCCGGACACCTTCTTCGTATCCGATAACCTAGTCTACCCGGTAAGCCTCTTATCCGGTAAGTCTATTTTGGCCGGAAACCTATGTTTAACCGGTAACCCTTGTGTGCCCAGTCAGTTTATCCGATAATCATATTTCATCCGGTAATCATATTTCATCCGGTAAGTTTGTACTTTTTGATAAGTGTCCGATAAGCTCATTTATCTGGTAACTTGGTGTATCCGGTTACTTAAGATTTCCGGTAACCTTGTTATCCGGTAACTCTTGTATCTGGACACTCATGTTCACCATATACCTCTTGATTCCCGGACACCTATCACCCCTGGCCAATCCAGTTGCCCTGTCTCACCGCCATTCCTCAATCATTTTCAATTTGAGCCGATCACTACCACTCAGAACCAGAAGTTGCTCAACCATCGACGAATCCTCCCCCATGTCCTCCGAGAAACCAACCGGCTACACTTGAAGCGGTTCAAGACCTTCCATCTGGTAACTATGTGGATCTGGACGCCTCACATTCAACTCAGCATCCGCTTCCACACACCACCAAATGGACGAAAGCTCATCCCCTGCACCAAATCATCAGTGATCCCTCCACACCTGTCCAAACACGAGGCGCATCAGCAAATTTCTGCCTCTTCTCCGGATTCTTAAGCAAGATCGAGCCCACCAACGTCCATGAAGCACTCGAAGATCCGGACTGGATCATAGCCATGCAAGAGGAGCTCAACCAATTCGAGGCTCTCAAAGTATGGCGGCTTGTTCCACGTCCATCTCACAAGACGGTGATCGGCACTAAATGGATCTTCAAGAACAAGAAGGACGAAGACGACATCGTCGTACGCAACAAGGCGCGTCTCGTGGCCAAGGGATACCGTCAGCAAGAAGGGATCGACTATGATGAGACCTATGCTCCGGTGGCAAGAATCGAAGCCATACGTATGTTCCTTGCACAAAAACTTCACGGTCTTCCAAATGGATGTGAAGACCGCATTCCTCTACGGCGACATCAAGGAAGAAGTGTACGTATCACAACTGGAAGGATTCGTGGACGATTCGAAGCCTGATCATGTCTACGTTCTAGACAAGGCGCTTTACGGTCTAAAGCAAGCTCCACGAGCCTGGTATAACACTCTCTCCGAGTTCTTGCTAAAATCACAATTCACACGAGGTAAGATAGATTCAACTCTGTTTATCAAGAACGAAAAAGGTCATATTGTCTTAGTTCAAGTGTATGTCGATGACATAATTTTCGGTTCTACTAATCCTCAGTATGCAAAGAACTTTGCCAAACTTATGGGACAATTTTTTAAAATGAGTATGCTTTGTGAGATGAATTTCTTCCTTGGTCTTCAAGTTAAACAACTGTCGACCAGGATATTCTTAAACCAGGCTAAGTACATCCGGGATATTCTTAGGTAATTCCAGATGGAACAGTCCTCACCAATGAAAACTCCCATGGCACCCGGTACAAAGCTTCACGCCGATCCTAACGGAAAGGATGTGAACACTAAACTGTATCGGGGAATGATTGGTTCTTTGATGTACTTAACCGCAAGTAGACCGGACATCATGTTTTTAACTTTTCTATGCGCCCGGTTTCAGTCAAAACCGAAAGAGTCTCATTTAATAGCTGTAAAACGAATTTTTCGTTATCTACGAGGTACTGCTGATCTTGGCTTGTGGTACCCGAAAGAGACAAGTTTTGAGCTGTCTGCATACTCGGATGCGGACCACGCGGGCAGCATGATGGATCAGAAGAGCACATCGGGGCATGTGCAGTTCTTGGGCGATAGCTTGGTGAGTTGGGCATCCAAGAAGCAGCAGTGCGTCTCTACGTCGACTGCTGAGGCAGAATACGTGGCCGCCGCGATCTGTTGTTCTCAAGTGATTTGGATGCGGACCCAACTCAAGGACTACGAATTTACATATGTAAAGGTGCCCATCTACTGTGACTCGAAGAGCGCAATTGCCATATCAAGCAATCCGGTTCAACATACGAAGATAAAGCACATAGACGTTCGATATCATTTCATCAAGGATCACGTTGAAAGAGGTACAGTCGAACTCTACTTTGTAAATACTGAGCATCAGTTAGCAGACCTTTTTACAAAACCTTTGGACGAAAAACGTTTTAATACTCTAGTGTCCAAGTTAGGTATGCTAAATCTGAAGACTTGATCTGTTTGTGTGCCCGATACAAGTTCCATACATCTACAAGAAACTGTCTACTCATCATCTGTTGTTCACACTCCTGATGATTGAGCATACACTTTCTCGCACCTGTATTCTACTTGTCTCAGTTACACATTTAGATTGAGTCTCTGTATTTATTATGTAGATTTTGTTTTTTTCCTTTCTTTCTACGTGTGTTTCTTTTATTTAATACTGTCGTCTAGTTTATTTGGTTTTATATCTGTGCTTTCACAAGTGTTCATGTGTTCAGGGGGAGCACGACTAGCTATCAAGTAAGTTATTCTACTGTTGAGGGGGAGTGTCACACACGTTTTTTCTTTTACTGCAAGAAAAGTTTTTTTTTCGTGTGTGGGCATTCCCGAGTGCACTTCATATCACACTCCGTGCACATTTTGAGGGGGAGCACTATCATTAGTGTTCGTCATTTGAGGGGGAGCGTCACAATTTTTCTTAAATGCATAAAAGTTTTTTCTGTGTCGACGTCTCCTAATTTACTCACATTCCTGTTCCGAGGGGGAGCAGGGTACTTCCCTTGCTAAGGTCGAGGGGGAGCGTGTAAATTTCCTAAGGAATGGTTCATGTTAGCAAATTTTTGGGGTTCCGGACACTTACCCCGTAAGTTACCAGGTAACCATGGTTACCGGGTAAGCTTACCGGATGGGTAAGTTACCGGCCATTTCATCCGGTCAATGTCCTCATATAAATATTAAAAGACCCGGAAACCATCATTCTTCACCTTTACCCGGTAACCATTTCAAAATCCTTCGCAAACCTCTCGACTATCTCTCTCACTCGGAAACCTTAATCCTGTGCTCAACTCTTCATTTCCAGTCTTCACAATCACATGTCTGTCTTCTATACTGATATTGAATGTTTTTCGATCGCTATCGCACTCCACCAACCATGAATCGACGTCGAATCAATCGACACAGAACCCTAACCGGGTTTTTCTAAAACCCCACTTTTGTCGATTCCATTTTGGTTAGTTCTTAGTCTACAAATCATGGTGTGTGCCTTATTATTCACGTCGAACACTCCACACCGTATAGATTTCACTTTTGAGGATGTTTTGGTTGACTTTGGGTACCACAGTTACGCACCCGGAAACCCTAGTTACCCGATAACATTCATGTTACCCGGTAACTAGCTTATTACCCGGTCACCACCCTCATTCCCAGTAAGTTCCTACTTTCATGATCCGGACACATCGAACCCCGGTAACCCAAGTCGTCCGGATACCTTGTATCCGGTAAGTTCAACTATCCGGTAAGTTTGGTGTCCGGTAACCTATCTATCCGGTAAGTGGTATTAATCGGTAACCATCTTTTCCCGGTAACCTTTAACACCCGGTAAGGTTGATCTACCCGGTAACCTCCCTGTTACCCGGTAACCCCTATCTGTCAGGTCAGTTTTGCTTGTTCGGATACCCTGTTTATCCGGACACTGCTCGAGTCCAATATCTTTGCATGTTTCACACATTGGCAATCCCAATGTCTTGCTTTTGCAGCTGTTTGGGTAAAAAATCACACCCTCGACCGACCTGGGGAATTCCTTCGACATGACCCATGGACTTCGATTACCGTAATGCCTACAAAAGTCATACCCCCGATCGATGAAGGTAATACCCATTATTGCCTTATCCCCGACATACGATAGTTGATTATTAAAAGACATCTTATGTCAATAGTCATTCAAGATAGTGTCTTTACATCTCATGATCGCACGTCACATGTCGCATGTTACACGTCGCACGACATACATCGTTAGCGACATGTCGCCAGTCACCCGTCGCCAGTCACACGTCGCCAGTCACACGTCACCAGTCACACGTCACTAGTCTTACGTCACTAGTCTTATATCGCCAGTTATGTGTCGCCAGTTACGACTCGTTGGTCTTACGTCGACAGTCTCCTGTCGTCGGTCTTATATCGCTCTGGTCCTACGACATCATCATCTTGGTCTTACGACCTAGTGGTCTTACAACATTTTTATCCTAGTCTCACGACATTTTTATAAGACCATTCCTATACTAAGATAAGGTCTTACAAGACATTTACAGTCATATACATGGTCTTGTATTTCGACAACGGTCGTATGCTCCATAAGACCGACGTCCTGAACTTAAGATGGTCTTACGATTACACTAACCATTCATGGTCAACAACCATTTCTTTTGTTCATTAATGCAGGTCTACAGGCATTTATGGCACAACGACCAGTAACGGACGAATCATCAATGCCATTTAGAGCCCGACAACAGTTACAAAGACAATCATCAAAGCGCATTTAATGTCGACAGCGGTTACAAGACCAACAATTAAAGCACATTTAGTACCGACCGAAGCTATATAAAGACTGCTCCACCTTCGAGAAAAGGGAGAACAGACAGAGCTACTTATACTCACTTCTATATTTTTCTCTCAATACAACGAGACATTCGAACACACAAGTATCGCACGACGACAGTTCGAACCACCTGACGACGACAGTTCAGACCACACGACGACAAGTTATTTAGCACGATTTACGCACGACCCACGTCGTTTGCACACGACTAAGTTTATATTTACATTTATTTGTAATCTGTTGTATACAAATCACCTGTAACACAAGGACTTTCGCCCCTGTTTGGCGACTATAGTGCACTGTCGACTCTCACAGAGTCGACCGCGGTTTTTTCCCTCATTTTGGGGTTTTCTGCGTCACCAAATCTCTTGTCTCTTTTACTTTTTCCTCGCGATTGTGTTATTTGGCTCGAGATACGTTTCTTTAGTTGTTAAATGTCCACATCGACCTTAAGTTGTACTTTTGTGCGATTTTTGGCATTAACAGTTTGGCGCCATCCGTGGGACCCCATCTAGAGAAAATCTCAAGCCAACACATATATCGCTCTAACGATCTTGTAAAGTCTTTCAGGTACATGGCAAATTATCAAGATCCCCTGATTCAATTTCAATCGGAATTGAATGTGGCTCGAAGCCAGATTCAAGCCATGATAAAAAAATGCTCCGTCAAAGTATCGCATCATCCAAAGAACTCGGGGGCTCGGAACACCCTTCACACACTGGAAAAAATACCACATTCAATTTCAAAAGTCCTCGGAAAAAAGGCGCTTATCGACTCCATGTTACGGTAACTGTGACGTCCCATTTAGAACAACTCTATATATATACTCTAAAGTATATTCTCCTCGTTAATTATTTTGATCTAATATATGATCGTTGATTCAACCATCAAAAGATCATTGGTCAAAACCAACGACCACCCCCGATTTTACATTACAGGCTCGCAAGATCATATGCACACAGGTCTTACGATTTACATCGTGAGAAACCAAAGTCTCTACGACTTAAAAAAGCGCAAGTTGCAAATTATAGTCGTCAATAAAAGACGACTCACATTTTTTCTCATGATCTCAAGTGATGGCAAACGCAGGTTGCGATTTATAGTCGTCAATAAAAGACGACCCACATTTTTTGTGATCACCCGTCACGACAAACACAGGTAAAAATTCTCGGTCGCCAATAAAAGCGACTCGCATATTGAAATCTCATGATCGCTAGTGATGACATATGTCGTCAATAAAGATGACTTGTACATTGAATTTCACAATCATCAGTCATGGTAAGACGCATGTCAAAACGCAAAGGTCGCCAATAAGTGCGACTCACATATTTTAATCTCATGATTGCCAATAAAGGGCAGTCACAAGATTAACCGTATAATCACAAGCAAGAGTCTTTCAAGAAGGCGACTACGTCCTCCGACGGATGTTCCAAAGCACTCAAGAGCTTAATGCAAGTAAAATTTCCACCAAGTGGGAAGGTCCTTATCGTATCTCAGAAGTCGTAGGTAAAGGTGCCTATCGGCTTCAAACCCTCAACGGTCGAGATATCCCATGCAGCTGGAATGCAACGCATCTGAAAAGCCAACGACCAACCTCTGACATTGCTTTATCGCAGGGTCGCACGACATAAGTTACCAAGTCTATCATATGACTTCAGTAAAATCGTACGGTATAAACAATCAGTTTTAATAGACAACTCGATTGAATAACTACAGGAACACATGATTCAAATTCATCGTATGATCAAATCACACGATCATGAGGTCTAACGACCCCACAAGCTAAGTTCTTTAACTTAGAAAAATTTCATGTTCTGAATGAATGCTTTGATCGCATGCGCTTATGTTTGCTTATACGATTCAAAAAGTCTTATGACTTACGTTCTAATCGTGGTATTACAATGGATGCCCAAGTCGCACGACTTCTTGTTCATTTTTGTAATTAATGAATTTTTTGACATTACATCTGTCCATGACATGTATGAGTCGAAATAATACTCAGGTTTAATAGAAAGGTAAATTTTTTTTTTTACCGATTATCGCTAAAGCAAAACTTACACAACGTAACATAGGTCTCTAGCGACCGTATCGGTCGTAAACGCCAGATCATAGGTCTCTAGCGACCGTATCGGCTGTAAACGCCAGATCATAGGTCTCTAGCGACCGTATCGGCTGTAAACGCCAGATCATAGGTCTCTAGCGACCGTATCGGCTGTAAACGCCAGATCATAGGTCTCTAGCGACCGTATAGGCTCAAACGCCAGATCATAGGTCTTTAACGACCATATCGGCTCTAAACGCCAGATCATAAGTCTATAACGACAGTATCGGCTCGGAACGCCAGATCATTGGTCTATAACGACCATATCGGCTCTAAACGCCAGATCAAAAGTCTATAACGACCGTATCGGCTCAGAACGCCAGAACATAAGTCTTTAACGAATGTATCACAAGATCCTTAAATTTTATCTTGGTTCGATCATCTTATGATCGCCGCCAAGATTTATTTCGGACCAATCGTCTTACGATTGACTCCTGACCCATACGTCTCATTTTGATAAAGATCGTCTTACGATCACCGTCGGTTCCTTAAGTTTTAAGGTCGTCTTACGACCCTCAGATGAACACCACAAGTATCTTGCGCATTAAAGGTCATCATTCGATCGTCGCAACTTACTTAAACACCATCGACTGGACTCACGATTTTAGCTAACCAAGTCAATTTTCATAGCAAAAGTGACACGTCTCCGTATAAACACATTTTACTTTGGTACGAGATCTGAAATTCAAATGGCTTTGAAATTCAAATCTCGGGGGGCTAACTATTTGGGTAAAAAATCACACCCTCGACCGACCTGGGGAATTCCTTCGACATGACCCATGGACTTCGATTACCCTAATGCCTACAAAAGTCATACCCCCGATTGATGAAGGTAATACCCATTATTGCCTTATCCCCGACATACGATAGTTGATTATTAAAAGTCATCTTATGTCAATAGTCATTCAAGATAGTGTCTTTACATCTCATGATCGTACGTCACGTGTCGCATGTTAAACGTCGCACGACATACATCGTTAGCGACATGTCGCCATTCACCCGTCGCCAGTCACACGTCACTAGTCTTACGTTATTAGTCTTACGTCACTAGTCTTATGTCGCCAGTTATGTGTCTCCAGTTACGACTCGTTGGTCTTACGTCGACAGTCTCCTGTCGTCGGTCTTATATCGCTCTGGTCCTACGACATCATCATCTTGGTCTTACGACCTAGTGGTCTTACGACATTTTTATCCTAGTCTCACGACATTTTTATAAGACCATTCCTATACTAAGATAAGGTCTTACAAGACATTTACAGTCATATACATGGTCTTGTATTTCGACAACGGTCGTATGCTCCATAAGACCGACGTCCTGAACTTAAGATGGTCTTACGATTACACTAACCATTCATGGTCAACAACCATTTCTTTTGTTCATTAATGCAGGTCTACAGGCATTTATGGCACAACGACCAGTAACGGACGAATCATCAATGCCATTTAGAGCCCGACAGCAGTTACAAAGACGATCATCAAAGCGCATTTAATGTCGACAGCGGTTACAAGACCAACAATTAAAGCACATTTAGTACCGACCGAAGCTATATAAAGACTGCTCCACCTTCGAGCAAAGGGAGAACAGACATAGCTACTTATACTCACTTCTATATTTCTCTCTCAATACAACGAGGCATTCGAACACGCATGTATCGCACGAAGACAGTTCGAACCACCTGACGACGACAGTTCAGACCACACAACGACAAGTTATTTCGCACGATTTACGCACGACCCACGTCGTTTGCACACGACTAAGTTTATATTTACATTTCTTTGTAATCTGTTGTATACAAATCACCTGTAACACAAGGACTTTCGCCCCTGTTTGGCGACTATAGTGCACTGTCGACTCTCACAGAGTCGACCGCGGTTTTTCCCTCGTTTTGGGGTTTTCCGCGTCACCAAATCTATTGTCTCTTTTACTTTTTCCTCGTGATTGTGTTATTTGGCTCGAGATACGTTTCTATAGTTGTTAAATGTCCACATCGACCTTAAGTTGTACTTTTGTGCGATTTTTGGCATTAACAGCAGCCTGTCCTCAATCAACCGCTGATTGAGCCATTAAAATGCTAAGGTACGCACTTACGTTGGTGTTATTCCGTCTATGTTCTGACACTGGTTCTTACGGGTACTCTAAATGGCGGAACAACAACAGGAGCAACAGCAGAACATCCCACCACCTGAGGATATTATAGATGACGAGGCCGACAATGCCTTAGTTCCCACCGATCAGGAGCTAGAGATCAATCCGAACAACCACCACCTTGATGCTGCCGCATTCAGACCCGATCATCGAGTAGTAGTTGATATTTTGCTCGGCCACCCGCTTCGCCGAGCACTGACCGCGACAACTGACGTGCCGCTCATATATGTACGTCAAGTATGCCACACGGCGAGGGTGGTCACTGTCAACAACGTCCAGACCATCCCTTCACTCTCACACTGGAATCCTTCCGCCGACTACCGTCCCTTCCGAAACCGAATGCCGGAGGCCATGCAGCTTACGCACCCACCATCGACGATGTCACACTATGTGCTGAAGTTCGTGCGCTCGGGTATCTCCACGCCCTCGACCGCCCATCCACTTTCAACAGGAAATACATCGCCCTGGTCTGGTACACCCTTTTTTCAATCCTAAGCCGGTGTCTATCCTCCCGATAGAAGAGGATCGACCAATGCACCGTAGACTTCCTACGTTTATTTCACGCGGTTGTTTACAATCGGCACATAGATTACGCAACAGTCATTTGGCGTGAAATGGTGCTAGCCATCAGACACACCGGCGGTACCAAAAAGAAGTTCCTTCCATTTCCGCGGTTCTTTGCTCTAGCCGTTCGACAACATATGGATACGAACCCTCTGATTCCACGATGAATCAACCATCTGGTATGTCCTCATCACAATCAACAATACTTGGTGATTCGTAACCCACCGGATACCCCATCCATGCCTATACCTGAACACTTACTGGCACACGCAGATCCTAATGCACCGGATGTGATAGAATATAGGCGAGCGTTAGGAAATCCCATGGTCCAGCCAGCGCCAGAGGGACCTCACCCGGGACATAGAACTGAGGGACGTGAGGGTCCAAGGACTAGAGGTGGTAGAGTCCGGGCAGCTGGGGCTCCCGGACGGGGTGTGTTGAGAGTACGCGGGAGGGGAACAGGCGTGGGCAGTGCATTGGATCAGCGAGCCAGTACTACCCAAGCCGGACCAAGCCAACAACCCATTCCTATCACCCGCCCGACGAGTGAAGCAGGTACGTCGTCTAGACCGATGCTTCACTTGGACTCCAAGCCTTACATATCTGACCCTTCACCACCCAGACAGGTGGAGGATATGGAATCTGACTCCACCGAATCCGATACGACCCGTGCCATACGGCTATCCCTAGTACCTACCAGTATCGGACCAAACCCAGACTTTACCGAAGGAATCCCTTCTGACTCACCTACACCTCCACCTCTAAACCAGCCTGATATGGGAGATACAAGGAGAGCAGATGGAGATTTAGTTGAAAATTTGGAGCATGTGAGACGGAGGGAATTGAGGTCGAAAGCGAACCACGAAAGATTGAGCTGTAAAGATAAAGAGGCTTCTGAGCGAATCCAGCCAAGTGTCATCCGGGTTGCCACATCTACTATCCCGTCTCATCCGTTGGGACGGGGTATTAAAGAAGCCGCCGTGGACCCAGCGTCACAATTGCACAACCTCCAAAGCCACTCATCCGTCTCTCAAAAGATGGATGTTTCATTTTTGCACGGGGATGTAGCACAAAATCTACTGGTCTCTCAATCAGAGGGTACTGGTATTGAAAATAGAGACCAGCAGCCCCCGGTCTCGACGTCTTTGGACGCACTCTTGAGTCTAGAGCCATTTGTTAATGTTACTTCTTCGGCTAGGACACAGGATGAGGAAACGAACATCGGTGCTCTTGGTGACCCGATCGGAACCTCCGTAGTGTCTTCGCATTTAAGCGGAATGCGAGGATCAGAGGGAAATCCCACCACGGCTACCCCTGTGCCAACCATGAACGTAGGTGGCTCTGCCTCTGAGGTAGATGATTCAACGGGTGCTCTAAGTGACCCCGGAGTTATTTTACCAGACTTTGTGTTGAAGGGATAGACGGCGCCCTAAAGGCTGTCTGCGAGGCCATGGAGCAGCGATTCACCAATGAGCTCGACAAACAAATATTACTCGCACTTCGTCGAGTCTGAAATCCAGCGTTTGGATCACCAAGAATTTGATCAATAGGGTGATTGATAGTCCATCGCTGAGCCGGAGCATGAATCGCTGACTCAACCTGAACTGGAGGGGCTGAAGATGAGGCTTCAGCAACTTCTGGAATACCAGCCAAGAGAGGAGTAGGTGCAGAAGTCATCACATTCACTGATTGCTGAGAAGTAGATGGAATGTCTGAGATAGAAGGTTCAGAAGCAGGCATAGTGTTTAAAGGAATAGCTGAGACCCATGAAGTTTCAGCTTCACTATTCTGCATATTTGGGATGATGGTAGGACCATCATCTTCAATGGTATTAGTATGAGGAGTGGGAATATCTTCTGAATCACCAAGATGAGAAAACATCCATTGATTCAGTTCTTCAGTATCAGCAGAAGGTCTAGAATTCGCTGAACGGGATTCGTCAAAAGTGACGTGAATAGTTTCTTCAACAGTCTGTCTTCTTCGATTGAAGACTCTAAAGGCTTTGGAGACTGAGGAATATCCAAGAAAGATTCCATCATCAGCCTTAGGATCAAACTTTCCAAGGGCATCTCCGTTGTTCAGTATGAAACACTGACATCCAAAGATGTGAAGAAAGCTAATTGAAGGCTTTCTCCCATGGAAAAGTTCATAGGCTGTCTTGTTGAATCTTTTGACTATCAACGACCTGTTTTGCGTAAAACAAGCAGTGTTGACAGCTTCTGCCCAAAACTGAGTAGGCAGGTGAGAATCGCTGAGCATTGAACGTGCATCTTCAATAATAGTTCTATTTCTTCTTTCAGCGACTCCATTTTGTTGTGTTGATCCAAACCCTCAGTGATTTGATAATGACCCTCTCTTATATACTTAGTGAAAAATGTAAGTAAACAATATGTATCAGAGTTTCACTATCGCTGATAAGTACTAAGATCTTACAGTACCGCTGATAGGAACTCTCGCTCTTTTAAATTAAACATTCAGCGAACACTGTTCATCATTAATGCGCTGAGTCTGTTCAGTCATTATGATGATCGCTGATAAGTTAGTTGTTTACTTATGATCCCTGAAGACAAGTTTCCCGTCAACAAAGGTTCTACGCTGAAGTCGAAGATCAAGCTCAAGAACCAGCGACAAGTCTCCTAATGAACTGATGCGGATCAGCGAAGACTCAGATTTGTCCACTCAACGTGAAGTATCAAGTACAAGACTTCAGCTATCGCTGAACTTTATCATCTGCTGAATAGTAAATGATAATCGCTGAATCAACGAAAGATGATCATGAAGTCCTCCGTACAAAGTACTTTTGTCTTAACCACCCTTGCACGACTCCGTACGAAATGTCAGAAAAGAACCTCCGAATATCTGAAATCGTACAACCACTCTGATACTACACTGTTCATCCTTACGGCTACTAAGGTTGTCAACCAAGGTCAATGACATGCAACCAACCAGCTGATGACACGTGTAAAGTATATACTGACTTGCATTAAATGCATGCAGTATATAAAGAGATGAACTCACTTCATTTGAAGCAACTTGCTAACTCTGGACAAGTTCAAATCTCTTATCTCAGATAGGTTATTATTAGTAATTTCCTTATCTCTCTTAGTGCAAGAAACCTTAGTGTTCCAACTTGTTTAGATTTAGGTTTATCCTTAATCTTGTCTCCACAACAAGCTGTAAATTGTTAATGATTTATCAATAAACAATTTAGAAAAGTAAAATTTGTGTGTTTGTATTCAACCCCCCCCCCCCCCCCCCTTCTACAAACTTGTATAGGCCTTCGGGACCAACAAGTGGTATCAGAGCAGATTTGTTTAATCTCATAAACAAGATCTAATCTAAGATATTTCTCTTCCTTGCTATTATCTGAAAATGGCCACCAACACAAACACAAATTATATAGACAATGGTTCTCTTGCAAAACCCCCTAGATTTTCCTTAGATAACTTCAACTTATGGAAAAATAGGATGACACTCTTCTTAGAAGGTGTAGACCCTACTATGCCTTACTATCTTGAGAATGGTCCATTCATCCCCGTAAGATTTGATGCTGCAGTTCCAGGCACTGAGAATAGACCTGCTATTCCAGAAAGGCTGGTACCTAAAGAAATCCATCAATGGACTGACGAAGATAAGAAGAAAGTGGCTATAGATACAAAAGCCAGATCCATACTATCCATGGCCCTTCCTGACGAAGTCTACCATTCCGTCATGAACCTGAAATCATCAAAAGCCATGTGGGACACAATATGTGTTCAGTATGAAGGAACGTCTGCAGTCCAGGACTCAAGAAAGATCAACCTGGTAAGACAATACGAAAGCTTCATTTCTGGTAAGAATGAAACTCTCTCTGAAGTTCACCAACGTTTTAATTGTTTAATTATAGATCTGAAAACTGTTGGTAAGGAATATTCTAACTTTGAAGTGCTGACAAAGTTTCTAGAATGTTTACCTGAAAGCTGGGACAATTATTCCATGTGTCTCAAGCTATCAAAGGATCTAAGATCAATGACCCTTGCTACCTTATATGGCACGTTGCTGAATCATGAGCAATCTAGCCATCTTAAGAAGAATCTTGTAAAAGATTCCAAAAGCACCCCTGTTGCTTTATTCTCAGAGGAACCTTCTACTCAGCGACCTTCAGTCACTATCACTGAGTTAGAGAGTAACTCTGAAAGGTCATCAGATTCTGATTTTTCAGATGATGATGAATCCTTGGCTCTCCTAACTAAAAAGTTCAGGAGATTCGCCAAGAAGAAAATGTTTAGAAAGAACAAAACTCTTTCCATAGCTGACAAGCCTAAAACATCAGCTTTTGTTGATAAGGCTACTGCTACTTGTTTCAACTGCGAAAAGACAGGTCATTTCGCTAATGAGTGCAGGTCAAAGAAAATCATGAGACCTTCAGCTTTCTCAAAGAAAAACTTTGTTCCAAGGTATAAAGATGACAAATACTCAAAGCTGAAGGAGAAGTATGCAAAGCTGAAAAGCTTTAAGAAGAAAGGAAAAGGCCTGATGGCTGACTATGATTGGGCTGCTTCTGATGAAGAAGCATCATCATCTGATTCTGAAGATGATGAAGCAAATCAATGTCTCATGGCTAAGATTGAAGAAGAGGAAGAAAGTTCAGACATTCCCTCCACTTCAACATCTACCATTCAGGTATCACCTTCTTTCTTTACCAATATTGCAAATATTGATGAAGCTGATAGTCTCCGTAAGATCGATCTCTTGACTAGAAGTTTATACGAAGCCATGAACGGCAAAACTGTGGTTGAAAACCAAAATCTTGATCTCGCTGAAAAGCTTAAAAACTGCCACCTTCAAATAGAAAAACTTTCTAAAATTGAAGAAGATTTTAACGATCAAGTATATTTAAATCAGCTAGTCAAAATCGAACGAGCAGAAGCTATCGCTGCATTAGAGGCTGAAAAAGCTACTGTTGAAGGATGGTGTAATTCTTCAACAAAGATCACTGAGATAATTAAGGCTCAGATTCCTCTAAGTGATAAACGTGGTCTGGGTTATAAATATGATATTCCAAAACCAACCACTGAACGTTCAATGCTTAAATTTGGAACGTTCGTATCCTCAGTCGCTGACACTTCATCATCTCAGTGCTCCTCGTCCTTTACACCAATCCCTGAGGAAACTCCTACCTCCTCAAAAGGTAAGGAGAAAATGGTTTATTCAAAACCTACCTCTGTCTCTAAAGACAAAGGTAAAGGAATTGTTATTTATCAAAATCCTCAGAAGGGTACCTTAGTACCAAAGCTGAATGCTTCTAAAGCCTCAGTGACCTACCCCTCTGGATCTAGAAAGCTGATCTCTGGATCTATTCAGCGATCTACTCCTAGACTCAGAGTGGATGTCCTTGGTAAGAAATCTGAAGAACTGAATGTTCGTCCCATTTCTAAAGCCAATAGTTTACTTGGTGCTGGCACTTCTAATTCAAAATTAAAAGCTCAGCATACAAGTGGTCCTAGAACTACTTTTAGTTATAGGAAATGTTATCACTGTGGACTTACCGATCATATTGCTAGTAAGTGCCCCACAGCCACCAAAGCTGAAAAGATAGCTAAGGTGAAGATTGCCCCCAAGGCAAAGAAGACCAACCCTGGTGCAAATCAGGTCAAGGTGAATTCTACCACTGAGGTTAAGAAATTAACCAAAGTGAAGAAAGACAAAGCTGAATCTTCAAATGCTGCGAAGACTGCTGAACCTTCCATTCCAACTACTTCCACTGACAAACGTGTATACATGGTTAAGTGGGTACCTAAGAAAAACTAATCTTCCTCTGTATTGCAGGTTAAGAAGGGTATTTGGTATCTCGATAGCGGATGCTCTAGACACATGACTGGTAAGAAAAGCCTGCTCGCTGAATACAAGGAAGAGAAAAGTCCCTCTGTGACTTTCGGTGGAAATGGAAAAGGACATACCCGAGGGTATGGTGTACTTTCAAATGGTACAACCTCCTTCAGAAGAGTTGCATATGTTGAAGGACTGAAACATAATCTTCTAAGCATCAGTCAGCTTTGCGACATGGATAACAAAGTAATTTTTACTAAGGAATCCTGCTTTGTCTCTGACAAAAAGGAGAAGATAGCCCTCAGCGGTTATCGTTTGGAAAATGTTTATGTAATAAACATGGACTCAACAACCACTGAGAACTCCTGTTTCTTCTCAAAGGCATCTTCTGATGTCAACTGGCTATGGCACAAGAGGCTCTCACATATAAATTTCAAGACACTGAATACTCTTTCCTCCAAAGAGTTAGTCACTGGTCTACCTCAGCATTCATACGCCAAAGAGTCTTTATGTTCAGCGTGTGAAAAAGGGAAGCAGACCAAGGCAAGCTTCAAGTCAAAGCAAGTCTCCTCAGTGTCATCTCCTCTACAACTACTCCATATGGATTTGTTTGGCCCAGTTAACAAACAATCCATCGCTGGAAAGAAATATACGCTGGTCATAGTTGATGAATTCTCTCGTTACACATGGGTAATGTTTCTCCGTTCTAAGAGTGACACCCCTGAAGAACTCATCACCTTTGTTTGGAAGATGGAAACTCTGAACAATATGACTGTTCGCTCAATAAGGAGTGATCATGGAACTGAATTCAAAAACAGTTCTCTTGATTCCTTCCTTGAGAGTAAGGGTATTTCTCACAACTTTTCGTCAGTGAGAACACCGCAACAAAATGGAGTCGCTGAAAGAAGAAATAGAACAATTATTGAAGCTGCACGTTCAATGCTCAGCGATTCTCACCTGCCTACTCAGTTTTGGGCAGAAGCTGTCAACACTGCTTGTTTTACGCAAAACAGGTCGCTGATAGTTAAAAGTTTAAAAAAGACAGCCTATGAACTCTTTTATGGGAGAAAGCCTTCAATCAGCTTTCTTCACATCTTTGGATGTCAGTGTTTCATACTGAACAACAGAGATGCCCTTGGAAAGTTTGATCCTAAGGCTGATGATGGAATCTTTCTTGGATACTCCTCAGTCTCCAAAGCCTTCAGAGTCTTCAACCGTAGAAGACAAACTGTAGAAGAAACTATTCACGTCACGTTTGACGAATCCCGTTCAGCGAACTCTAAACCGAATGCTGATACATAAGAACTGAATCAATGGATGTTTTCTCATCTTGGTGATTCAGAAGATATTCCCACTCCTCATGCTCATCCAGTAGAAGATGATAGTCCCACTATCATTCCAAACATGCAAAATAGTGAAGCTGAAACATCTTGGGTCTCAGCTGTTCCTATAAACACTATACCTGCAGTTGATCCAAATGTCTCAGACATTCCATCTATTTCTCAACAATCAGTGAATGAAGTGACAAATGCAAACATTCCTCTCTTAGCTGATATTCCAGAAGTAGCTGAAGCCTCATCTTCAGTTTCTCCAGTTCAGACTGAGTCAGCGACGTATGCTCCGGCTCAGCGATGGACTGTAAATCACCCAATCGATCAAATTTTTGGTGATCCAAACGCTGGTATTCAGACTCGTAGAAGTGCAGGTAATATTTGTTTATTTGTTAACTTTATTTCTCTAACTGAACCAAAGAAAATAGATGATGCCCTCAGAGATCCAAACTGGGTCAGCGCTATGCAAGAAGAGCTGACTGAATTTGAAAGAAACAAAGTTTGGAAACTCGTTCGTAGACCAACTGACAAAACGGTGATAGACACTAAATGGGTCTATCGAAACAAGTTGGACGAACATGGTACTGTAACTCGCAACAAAGCTCGTCTTGTTGCTCAGGGAGACAGGCAAGAGGAAGGCATACATTATGACGAAACTTTTGCTCCAGTAGCAAGACTTGAATCTATTCGTCTTTTCTTAGCATATGTTGTACACAAAAACTTCACTGTACATCAGATGGATGTCAAGTCAGCGTTTCTGAATGGAAAGCTGAATGAAGAAGTTTATGTGGAACAACCTCCAGGATTCTCAGATCCTAAGCGTCCAGGTTACGTTTATAAACTGGACAAGGCACTTTATGGCTTAAAGCAAGCTCCTCGTGCATGGTATGATACTCTCTCTACTTATCTCCATATTGAAAAATTTGAGAGAGGTAAGATTGACAAAACTCTATTTTTTAGAAAAGTGAAAGGTCATATCATTTTAGTTCAAATATATGTTGATGACATTATATTTGGTTCTACTAACCCTGAGCTTTGTACTCGTTTCGCTGATAGAATGAAAGATGAGTATAAAATGAGCATGATGGGTGAACTAACATATTTCCTTGGTCTTCAGATTAAGCAAACTGAAAAAGGAACTTTTATAAATCAGGGAAAATATGTTAAAGATATGCTGAAGAAATTCGACTTAACTGAAAGTTCAGCTATGAAAACCCCTATGGCACCACCGCTGACACTTGATAAGGACACAAAGGGTGTTCCTGTCAATGTCACGCTGTACCGTGGGATGATCGGCTCACTATTGTATCTTACAGCTAGCTGACCCGATATTATGTTTGCAACATGTCTATGCGCACGATATCAAGCTGAACCTAAGATATCCCATATGAAAGCTGTAAAACGAATCTTTCGATATCTTAAGGGTACAACGAATCTAGGTCTTTGGTATCCCAAAGACTCAGGATTCGATCTAACCGCCTATTCAGACAGTGATTTTGCAGGTTGCAAAATGGATAGGAAAAGCACCACAGGAGGATGTCAGCTCCTGGGTGGAAAGATGGTAAGTTGGACAAGTAAGAAGCAAAACTCAGTGTCCACTTCCACAGCTGAAGCTGAATATGTAGCCGCTGGAAGCTGTTGTTCTCAAGTCTTGTGGATGAGAAATCAGCTACTAGACTATGATCTTCAGCTCTCCAAAATTCCAATCTATTGCGACAGCACTAGTGCCATCGCTATAGCAAACAATCCAGTGCTACACTCAAAGACAAAACACATAGAAATCAGATATCATTTTATCAGAGATCATGTGATGAATGGTGATATAGAACTTCATTTTATCCCAACTGATTATCAGTTAGCTGATTTATTTACCAAACCTCTTGATTAGACAAGATTCAACTTTCTCATCAGCGAGCTTGGAATGCTGAACTTTGAAGGGTAAAATCTTCAGCGGTTCACATTTGATCAGCGATACGTTTATACAAACTTGTATAGTCTAATGGATAAAATCAACCTATATAATCCATTTCATCATCTTCTCTCTGAATAAACTTGGTTAAACTGATATCCATCTATGTTTTCTCTCTCTGACAATCGCATGTAAATGCAAGATTTCAAAACAAATGCATCGCTGAATATCTCTTCCTTAACAGCGATATTTTGAAAGTTCTTTAAACCTTCACTGATATTTTCTATTCAGTGCTTCATGTTTTTCAAAAGAGTCCCTGAGCTTTCAAAACCTCAGAGACATCCTAAAAGAATGTGAAAGGACAGTTGTGACGTCATTGCAACGGATAACACTAGGCACGATTTCTTTCTGACACACGTTTGCACGTTTCGTTCAAACTTCCAATCAAATGCAAACACGTGTCCGTGTCATGATGAAAACCTTTTCCCGCTCAAGGTTTTCTCTATCTAAAACTCTCTATATAAACAAACTCTTGGTTTATATTTGTTTTTTACGCGATCAAATCTTCCTCCGCAAGAAAGAATCCTCTGTTGCATTTGTGCTCTCAAAAACTTGAAGAACTGTTCATCATCTTCTTCATCAAAACATCAAGGTTAATATGTTCTTATCTATTACCAAATGCGTATAACTTGTTTTCGATCTTCTCATTGTTTTAGCAAGATCAAACAAAAGAACTTTGTAAAATAAAATCATTTCTTTCATGGTTTTATGAACACAACCATTTCATGGTTGTTCTTCAAGTTTAAATGCAAAAATCTTAAACTTGTTCTTCATTCGTATCCAGATTTCTTTTTGAAACTGGAATACAAGATTAAAATGGGTTTTACTTTTCTGTCAAAAATCAAGAAAAACCCTAATCTTCATTAAGACATTTTTGTCTGAATGAAATGGACAAAATTCGAAACATCTTAATGGAAATTTCTTTCCACATTAAGATAATTCTTATTTGTTAACATCTTTGGATGAACTGATAATACAGAGAAATGGCAACTTCAAAGATCAATGTTACCGCTGAGAACATCTCCGCTGACTCTGAGGAAGTGGATATCATCAAAGCCCCTCAGGTTAAGTTCAAGCTGGATCAACTAGATTGGACTAAGGTGAACAACCTCTCTGCGCTTCTCGAGTTTCCTCCTCGAAAGCAAGTCACACATCTGGATGATGCTGTGAATTTCCTGAAAAACTGCTGCATTTCAACAGCCCTGACCATCACACCTCCTGCAAGTCAGCTACTACTATCCCAGTTCTGGTACTCTGCCAGACACACTCAGCTACCCTCCGCCAAAGATCCCTCCAAAACCATCGATTGCATACTCAGCGATACTGAGTATGGCACAATTAAGATAACCCCCGCAATCATTCGAAAAGCCCTGAACTTTCCCAATGCTACCAAAGAAAAACCGTTTGTTCCATTCCCTGACCATAAGAAGCATGCTGACAGAGAAGAAATAATTGCTTTTCTCGATGCAATGGGTTACATCTGGGAAATTGGAAGGGACAAGAAGCCCGAGAAGAAGCTGACGCTGATAAAGAAGTCCAAAATGCCCAGCGAGATGAATTTCATCTTCGCACACCTGATCAGCTGCATGACAGCGAAGACCGACTCCTCTGATCAAGCCGCTCAACATCAGCAGGCTATGGGATACGCACTGCTGAAAGGTCTACATATTGACTGGGCATCTATCATTTATGATGACCTAGTACAAAGAGTAGATTCTGCTGCTGACAGACCTGCATGGGTTCCCTACCCCCGTTTCATCAGCGCCATCTTCCAATATGGCCTGAAAGACAGCTATCCTCAAGAGGGTGACCTGAAACTTTCTCAGGTTGGCCCTAAGGTGCTCGATTTCAAACCTGTCGACAATGAGGTACGTCTCTCTACCCTTCTCTCTCTTCTTAACCCTAATACTTCGACTTCTGTGGCTCCTTCAGCGACAATACCCATCGCTGATACCCCGGCCACAAAATCCTCTCCTTCTAAGAAAAGGAAACACTCTTCAACCCAACTTGATTCCAAAAGGATCAAGAAAACCAAGGAGCAACCCCAGCAATCCCATGCTGAAGACTCCTCATCTCATTCTGAAGAGCCGAAGGAAAGTTCCGTGGTACGCTCTGCCACACCCGTGCAAGCCATCCCTCCAATCCAGACTTCAGCGTCTCTAAACGCTGAGGTTAGAAACTTGGAAACTACCCAACCTCCCTCAGTCTCTCAAAAGACTGATGAAGTGATTGTCAGCGATTCCAACGCTGAACTCAATACCCGAACCCCAATCTTATCCTTCGCTTCTCCCTCCACTCACTTGGACACTCCTCCAAAGAACACTGGAGATGCCATCATTCCAGAAGCCACCACTGACGCTTCTCAAAGAATGATGAAGACAGGACCTGCAGAGATCACCATTCCTCACCGAACTTTTGAGGAAGATATGGAACATTTTTCAGGAGTCCGCAACTTTGACGATTTCATCAATCCTCCTGCAGGTACAAATCAACCCATATACACTGTAACTAAACCTGAAACTCCTGAGCTTTCCTTTGTTCACAAGTACTTATGTGTTACAGGTCCTAATTTGGGAGACATCAATGATTCTCTAAAGTCCGTGGAAACAAAGCTGACAGCTCTCACCACCACACTCTCCAACAATTCTACAGCTGTAACAACCGCTGGAGAAAATTTGACAAAGCTGACAACGGTGGTGGAGAAGAAGGCTTCCGCAGATGAATTGAAGCAAGTTAATAAGACTCTCAGCGATTTCGCTAAGGTGCTCGCTGATATCTACACAGACTACACCTCACTCAAACAATCAGTTTCCTCCATGTCCGGCGAAGTAACAACGCTGAAGACATCGGTTGGAGCACTAGAGGGTGATATGTCTGCTGTGAAGACAAATGTTCAAACTCTGACGACTGACTTAGGCTCTGTAAAGACCGACGTTGGTTCGATGAAAACAATGATTGAAGAGCTGCTCAACAAGGCGAGAACTCCTGCTCCTGAACCTGCCCCTGCCCCTGTATTGGAAACTTTCACAGCGGCGGATCGCAAAGAGCTGGAAAAGATCAATCCTGCTATATCTGGCCTTGAAGACAGATTAGCAGCGATAGAAAGTTGTATTAAAATCTCTGGCCAAGAAGACAGAGAAAATACAAATGCTGAGTCTACCCATTCCTCCCCCAGTCATCATGAAAAAGAGGGGGAGAAGAGCGCTGAACATCCCAGCAAGAAGAGCGCTGAGAATCTTGAGAAGAGCGCTGAAGACCTTTCCCATGATGAATCTATCAGGGGAGAGAAGAACGAAGACCTCACCTTCGCTGAAGAGGGTGAGAAGACTATTGAAGCGGAAGCAGCCGCTGGACCTCAGGGAGATGAAAACCCTGAGGGAACCGAGAAGCTCGCCTCTGTATCTGAGGGGGAGCAACTCGAAGAAGACGCTGAAGAATCCGAAGCAGATGATGATGAAGCCGTCGACATCCCTGATGATGAACCATCTTCTTCTCCAAAGAATGATGATGATGATGACGAAGATGACGATGATTTCTTTATCGTCAAACCTGCCCCAAGGATCAAAGCTCTTAAGGGAATCTCAATAAATGAACCTTCAGGGGAGCGGACAAAGACAAAGCCCTCAGCCTCTGGAGCTGAGAAAGGCAAAGGCAAAAGCGTCGCTGAAGATGACAATCTGACGATCTTGCTTGAAAAGCCGGTTTGTCAGGTACACTAATCATCTCTTACTCCATCCCTCCTCTATCATACACTATCAGTTCCTCTACCCAAGCCTATACACTTAAACCAATTCTCTCTATCTGTTTCTACCCAAGTTCTTACTTGTAAGATTGCTGTGTTTCAGCTAGTCCTCTCCCCTGTTTGAGGATATCGCTGAAGGCTCCACAACTGCGACTTCACCAATAATTCCAGCTGCCGCTGAAGACATAATCCCAGTCTTGGATTTGATCTCTGAGACTGATGAACCAGAAGAACAACCTCTCTCGCACAGAAACAGACCTTCTTCAGCTCCTCAAAAGCTGAGTGAAGAGGATCAAAAGAGAACAGAAGAAATAATAAAGCGATCCGAGGATCAGCGAATCATTCTAAGGCGTGATCAACTTCCTTCAGTTCCTCTAAAGTTCAGAATCTCCAAAGCTGAATACCAGGAACACCTTAGAGCTGAACGTCTTATCGCTGAAAGGAAGGAAGCTGAAGAGAAAGACAGAGAATACGCCATCAAGCTTACTCAACGATCAATCAAAGACCCAAGCTGAAAAGAGTTCCCATTGATGTTCAACGTCAGCTCTGGGATGATGCTCAAGAAATCGTTAGAGAAAAGACAAAGGTCTCTGATACAACTTTGGAATGGGCTAAACAAATGCTGACCTATCGATCAAGACCATCCAAAATAATCAAAGCCAACATCAGAGGAAAAATGTTCGTTGATGTTCCTGTTGTTGAAGTGGATGTCTACAGAGATGACAAAACCAAGCAAACCTTCTATGCTGCTTCTTTAGAAAAGTTTGGTCTCTCTGAATGATTAGAAACGAAATTAGCCATTCAGGGATCACGCTCAAAATTCAAAAGCCATGTTGAGATGATCTTAAACAAACAGATCGACTTGCTTTCATCTGCTGTGGATATTCCTCCTACTCTTCCTCAACCGAAGAAAGCCTCTGCTAAGAAGAAGAAAGTTTCTGATTCAGGTCCAATCATTCGAAATGAAACAGGTATTGGTTTCTCTCGTGCTGAAGTTCTTGGCCCTGATGCTGATCTTTCAATGCTTGACACCTCCCTACCACCTGGAGAAATTTTCATCCCTGGCACAGTGGTAAGTGATCCATATGGTATATTCTTCTTAGACTATGATGGAAATCATCACTTTCAACGTGTCTCTGAGCTCCACATCGCTCCCATCGAACAACTCAGAGATCTCGTACACTGGTGTGAAGTCAGACGCGACATCAAAGCTAGACACCTGAAGCCCTTGATTTTTGAAGCTGCTATGAAGTTAAAGAATCAAGGAGTAAAAGTCCCTGACTGGATGATCCCCACCAAAAAGACCCTTGATGAACTTCTCATTAAGGAAGAACCCTTTGAAAACTGATATAATCTCCTTTTTCTCTATTGTATCAATTATCCTTCTGTACTTGTAAATTATTTCGCTTGTACTTGTAATCTTTCTGTTCTTCATTGTAACCAGATTCAAAGTTTTAAAGAAAGATTTCAGCGAATGTACTTTACTCCATCAGTACTGAAAAGATCCCAGAAAACAGTAAAAGGGACAAATATTTTATGAGTTCTTTTTATCCTTATGTTTTCATTAAATAGCAATTTTCTTTGTTGCTATGTCATAATCAAATAGGGGGAGATTGTTGATCCAAACCCTCAGTGATTTGATAATGACCCTCTCTTATATACTTAGTGAAAATTGTAAGTAAACAATATGTATCAGAGTTTCACTATCGCTGATAAGTACTAAGATCTTACAGTACCGCTGATAGGAACTCTCGCTCTTTTAAATTAAACATTCAGCGAACACTGTTCATCATTAATGTGTTGAGTCTGTTCAGTCATTATGATGATCGCTGATAAGTTAGTTGTTTACTTATGATCCCTGAAGACAAGTTTCACGTCAACAAAGGTTCTACGCTGAAGTCGAAGATCAAGCTCAAGAACCAGCGACAAGTCTCCTAATGAACTGATGCGGATCAGCGAAGACTCAGATTTGTCCACTCAACGTGAAGTATCAAGTACAAGACTTCAGCTATCGCTGAACTTTATCATCTGCTGAATAGTAAATGATAATCGCTGAATCAACGAAAGCTGATCATGAAGTCCTCCGTACAAAGTAATTTTGTCTTAACCACCATTGCACGACTCCGTACGAAATGTCAGAAAAGAACCTCCGAATATCTGAAATCGTACAACCACTCTGATACTACACTGTTCATCCTTACGGCTACTAAGGTTGTCAACCAAGGTCAATGACATGCAACCAACCAGCTGATGACACGTGTAAAGTATATACTGACTTGCATTAAATGCATGCAGTATATAAAGAGATGAACTCACTTCATTTGAAGCAACTTGCTAACTCTAGACAAGTTCAAATCTCTTATCTCAGATAGGTTATTATTAGTAATTTCCTTATCTCTCTTAGTGCAAGAAACCTTAGTGTTCCAACTTGTTTAGATTTAGGTTTATCCTTAATCTTGTCTCCGCAACAAGCTCTAAATTGTTAATGATTTATCAATAAACAATTTAGAAAAGTTAAATTTGTGTGTTTGTATTCAACCCCCCCCCTTCTACAAACTTGTATAGGCCTTCGGGACCAAAATGTTGCGGTGTTCTCACTGAAGAAAAGTTGTGAGAAATACCCTTACTCTCAAAGAAGGAATCAAGAGAACTGTTTTTGAATTTAGTCCCATGATCACTCCTTATTGAGCGAACGGTCAAGTTGTTCAGGACTTCCATTTTCCTGACAAAGGTGATGAGTTCTTCAGGTGTGTCACTCTTAGAACGGAGAAACATTACCCATGTATAGCGAGAGAATTCATCAACTATGACCAGCGTATATTTCTTTCCAGCGATGGATTGTTTGTTAACAGGGCCAAATAAATCCACATGGAGAAGTTGTAGATGAGATGACACTGAGGAAACTTGCTTAGACTTAAAGCTTGCTTTGGTCTGCTTCACTTTCTCACACGCTGAACATACGGATTCTTTGGCGTATGAGTGTTGAGGTAGACCAGTGACTAACTCTTTAGAAGAAAGAGTATTCAGTGTCTTGAAGTTTAGATGGGAGAGCCTCTTATGCCATAGCCAGTTGACATCAGATGAGGATTTTGAGAAGAAACAGGAGTTCTCAGTGGTTGTTGAGTCCATGTTTATTACATAAACATTTTCCAAACGATAACCTCTGAGAGCTATCTTCTCCTTTTTGTCAGCGACAAAGCAGGATTCCTTAGTAAAAATTACTTTGTTATCCATGTCGCAAAGCTGACTGATGCTTAGAAGATTATGCTTCAGCCCTTCAACATATGCGACTCTTCTGAAGGTTGTTGTACCATTAGAGAGTACACCAAACCCTCGGGTATGTCCTTTTCCGTTTCCACCGAAAGTTACAGAGGGACCCTTCTCTTCCTTATACTCTGAGAGCAGGCTTTTCTTTCCAGTCATGTGCCTAGAGCATCCGCTATCAAGATACCAGATACCCTTCTTAACCTGCATTATAAAGTAAGATTAGTTTGTCTTGGGTACCCACTTAACCATGTGTACACACTTGTCAGTGGTTTTAGAAGAGGAGGTGGAAGGTTCAGCAGTCTTCGCAGCATTTGAAGATTCAACTTTGTCAGTCTTCACTTTGGTTAATTTTTTAACCTCAGTGGTCTTCTTTGCCTTGGGGGCAATGATCTTCACCTTAGCTATCTTTTTAGCTTGGGTGGCTGTGGGGCACTTACTAGCAATATGATTGGTAAGTCCACAGTGATAACATTTCCTATAACTAAAAGTAGTTCTAGGACCATTTGCATGCTGAGCTTTTGATTTTGAATTAGAAGGACCAGCACCAAGTAAACTCTTGGTATTTGAAATAGGGGGAACATTCAATTCTTCGGATTTCTTACTAATGGTATCCACTTTGATTCTAGGAGTAGATCGCTGAATAGATCCACGCTGAATAAATCCAGGAATCTTATTCTTTGAACCAGAGGGATATGTCACTGAAGCTTTAGAAGCATTCAGCTTAGGTACAAAGGTACCTTTCTGAGGATTTTGGTTAAAAGCAATTCCTTTACCTTTATCTTTAAAGACTGAGGTAGGTTTTGGATAAACAATTTTCTCTTTACCTTTAGAGGTTAAGGTAGAGACTTCCTCAGGGATAGGAGGTTTTGAAGAGGAACACTGAGATGAGAAAGTGTCAGGGATAGAGGATACGAACATTCCAAACTTAAGCATGGAACGGTCAGTGGTTGGTTCTAGAGTATCATCTTTGTAACCAAGACCACGTTTATCACTCTGGGGAATCTGAGACTTAATTATCTCAGTGATCTTTGTTGAAGAGTTATACCATCCATCAACAGTAGCTTTTTCAGATTTTAATGCAACGTTAGCTTTTTCGCGCTCGATTTTGACTAGCTGATTTAAATGAACTTGATCTTTAAAATCTTCTTCAATTTTAGAAAGCTTTTCAATATGAAGGTGAAAGTTTTTAAGCTGTTCAGCGAGATCAAGGTTTTGATTTTCAATAACAGTTTTGCCATTCATGGCTTCATATAAACTTCTAGCAAGAGATCGATCTTTTGAAGACTATCAGCTTCATCAATATTTAAAATATTGGTAAAGAAGGAAGGTGATACCTTAGTGTTGGTCCCGAAGGGTTATACAAGTTTGTAGAAGGGGGGGGGGGTTGAATACAAACACACGATTTTTACTTTTCTAAATTGTTTATTGATAAATCAAGACAATTTACAACTTATTGCGGAACAAGATTAAGGATAAACCTAATCTAAACAAGTTAAGAACACTAAGTTTTTTGCACTAGAAAGAGTTAAAGAAATTACGAATAATAACTTAACAATAAGAGAGAAATAAGAAGATGGTCCGAGCACACTTCAAAACTAAAGTAAGGTTCTTCTTATATACTGCATGCATTTAATGCATGGCAGTATGGATTTACACGTGGCAGCAGCTGAGTGGTTGCATGTCATTGACCTTTGTAGACAACCTTAGTAGCCGCATGGTGCACAATGTAGAATCAGAGTTGTTGTTCGGTTACAGACAAAAGGGATGTCCATTCTGACAGTTCGTACGGAGACGTGTAAGGGAGGTAAGACAATAGTAACATGCAGGGAGACTTCATGATCAGCTTTCGTTGAGTCAGATCTTTATCAGATAATGATAAAGTTCAGCGATTGCTGAAGTCTTCTACTTGATACTTCATGTTGAATGGACAGGTCTTGCTTCGCTGATATCCGCATCAGTTCATGAGTAGACTTGTCGCTGGTTCTTGAGTTTAATCTTCGACTTCAGCGTAGAACATATATTGACGTGAAACTTGTCTTCAGGGATCATAAGTAAACAAACTAAACTATCAGCGATCATCAATAAAACTGAACAGGCTCAGAGTTATAAGATGATGAACAATGTTCGTTGAATATCTAATCTATAGAGTGAGAGTTCCTATCAGCGGTACTGTAAAGTCTTAGTACTTATCAGCGATAGTGAAACTCTAATACATATTGTTTACTTACAATTTTCACTAAGTGTTTAAGAGAGTGTCATTATCAAATCACTGAGGGTTTGGATCAACAATCTCCCCCTATTTGATTATGACATAGCAACAGAGAAAATTGCTATTTAATGAAAACATAAGGATAAAAAGAACTCATAAAATATTTGTCCGTTTTACTGTTTTCTGGGATTTTTTCAGTACTGATGGAGTAAAGTATATTCGCTGAAATTTTTCTTTAAACTTCGTAAAGATTACATAAGGAAGTGGAAAAATTACAAGTACAACAAATAAAACTACAAGTACAGAAGATGTAGACAGATAAGGATAGAAAGAATTACAAGGCGATCCTATCCGTCAAAAAGTTCTTCCTTAATGAGAAGTTCATCAAGGGTCTTTGATGTGGGAATCATCCAGTCAGGGACAGTTACACCTTGATCCTTTTTGTTCTTTGCTTCTTCAAAGATCAGGGGCTTGAGGTGACGTGCTTGAATGTCGCGTCTGACTTCACACCAGTATATGAGGTCTCTGAGCTGTTCGATGGGAGTGATTGGAAGCTCAGAGATGCGTTGAAAGTGTTGATTTCCATGGCAGTCTAGAAAGAATATACCATAGGGATCACTTAGGACTTTGCCAGGGATAAAAGTTTCACCAGGTGGTAGGGAGGTGTCAAGCGCTGAGAGGTCAGCATCAGGACCAAGAACTTCAGCACGAGAGAAACCAATACCTGTTTCATTCCGTATAGGAGGACATGAGTCTGAGGTTTTCTTTTCCTTTGCAGAGGCTCTTCTTTGTTGAGGAGGAAGAAGAGTGGAAGGAGGAATATCCACAACAGAAGAAACCAAGTCGATCTGAGAATTTAGAATTTTCTCGACATGGCTCTTGAATTTTGAGCGAGATCGCTGAATGGCTAATTTCACTTCCAACCATTCAGAGAAACCAAATTTCTCTAAAGTAGCAGCATAGAAGGTTTGCTTGGTTTTGTCTTCTCTGAATACGTCAACTTCAACAACAGGAACGTCTATGAACAATTTTCCTCTGATATTTACCTTGATGATTTTGGATGGTGGAGATCGATAGTTCAACATTTCTTTACACCATTCCAAAGTCGAATCAGATACCTTAGTCTTTTCTTCAACGATCATTTGGGCATCATCCCATAGCTGACGTTGGACATCAATGGGAGTTCTTTTCAGCGCGGGTCTTTCACCGATTGTTGGACAAGCTGGATGGCGAGAGCCTTATCCTTTTCTTCAGCTTTCTTCTTTTCGGCGAGTAATCTTTCAGCTATTAGATGATTCTCGTATTATTTCCTTGATATCCTGAACTTTGTGGGAGCAGGGATTTTGTCACGAGGAAGAATGATTCGCTGATCTTCAAGCTGTTTGATCATTGCATCTCTCTTTTCTTGATCCTCTTCACTTAGCTTTTGAGGAGCCAAGGAAGGTCTATTTTTGTGAGAGAGCATCTGTTCTTCAGGTTCATCAGTCTCAGTGGTTAATTCCAAGACTGGGATTATTTCTTCAGCTCTTGTGGCTGGGATTATTTCTGGTGTAGTCGTAGGAGCTTCAGCGGGATCCTCAAACAGGGGAGAGGACTAGCTGAAACACATCGATCGTTTAAGTAAGAAAAGTTGGGAAGAAAGAGATAGAGAAAAGAATGTGGTTAAGTGTATAGAGGTTTTATGGATAAAAGGATTGAGATTGAGAAATGATAGAGGAGGGATGCAGTGTAAGGGAATAGAAGGTAATGTACCTGACAAACTGGCTTTTGAAGCAAGATTGTCAGATTGTCTTCTTCAGCGAGGCCTTTGTTTTTGCCTTTGTCAGCTTCAGACGCTGCAGGCTTTGTCTTGGTCCGCTCCCCTGAAGGTTCTTTTATCTCGATCCCTTTTTGAGCTGGGGCTTTTGCAACAGGCTGGACGTAGAAGAAATCGTCATCATCATCATCTTTGGGGGATGATGATGGTTCTTCATCAGAGATGTCGACAGGTTCATCGTCTTCAGTTTCTTCTTCAGACTCGACCTCTTCAGCATAAGGTTCGGTCACGTCAGCAGCAGCTTCCTTAAGTTGCTCATCGAGTTGCTCCCCCTCAGATACAGAGGGAGGTTTCTCGGTTTCCTCAGGGTTTTCAACTCCCTGAGGTTGTGAAGTAGAAGTAGCAGTAGCATCAGTTTCAATACCCTCCCCCTCAGTATTATGGGGAAGGTCTTCTTTAGTCTTCTCCCCCTTTTCCACATTATGGTTGGGGGAGGTAACAGATTGTTCAGCAGTAGCAGTGTGTATTTGGTCTCTGTCTTCCAGGCCATAGATCCCAACACAATTCTCAATATTTGCTAATCTGACTTCCAGGCCAGTTATAGCAGGATTGATCTTTTGAAGAGCTTCTCGATCGACCTGAGTAAAATGAGAAGTTGGGGCGTTTAGGCGATCGAGTACTTTCTGAACAATTTCTTTGACGGCGGAGACTTCAGCCTTGATCGTGGAGACTTCACCCTTAAGAGAACCAACCTCTGTCTTCAATGATGTGACTTCATTGGACAGAGTGGTGAAGTTTGTTGAAAGAGAGGTGGTGGCGGTTGAATTGTCAGCGAGGGTGGTAGCAAATTGAGCAATGCTACCATCCACCTTCTCCAGATTAGTTTTGGAGGCTTTCGTATCAACGATCTCGGTCAACTTTTTGAGTTTCTCTCCAGCGTCTGTAACCGCTGAAGAGTTCGTGGAGAGATTGGTGTTGTAATTTTCCACCTTTGTTTCCAGGGCCTTCAGGGAGGTGTTGATATCCCCCAAATTAGGACCTGAAACAGTTATTAACTTATGAACAGAGGAAAGCTCAGAAGTTTGGGGTAGAGAGAGAGGAGTGTTTTGGATTGTGTGTATACCTGCAGGTGGGTTGGCGAAGTTGTCGAACCCTTTGTGTCCTGAATGATATTCCATGTCGCCTTCAAGAGTACCTTGGCGCATGGAGGTGCCTGCAGATCCTAAGTTTGCATCCATCATCGTATTTAGAGTTTCTGCAGCTGAGTCATGTACGATGAAGGGTGTCCCTGAGAAAGTTGGGAAAATTGGTGGAGAG
The DNA here is from genome assembly GCA_033807775.1 of Saussurea involucrata. NCBI lineage: Eukaryota > Viridiplantae > Streptophyta > Magnoliopsida > Asterales > Asteraceae > Saussurea > Saussurea involucrata. Next base: position 126,978,380 of record CM066320.1, read on the forward strand.
ACCAAAGATTGAGTAGGAGGAATGAGGGATGAGAATGATGGTTGGGTGCGAGGTTCAGCGTTGGATCCACTGACAATCACTTCAGTCTGTAGAGAGGCTGAAGGAGGTGGTTTCATTTCCATGTTTATAACTTCAGCGTTTAGAGACGCTGAAGCCGAGATGGAAGGGGTGGCTTGCTCAGCTATGGCAGAGCGTACCACGGAACTTTCCATCAGCTCTTCAAGATGAGCTGTGGAGTCTTCAGCGTGTAAATGCTGGGGGGGTTGCTTCTTGGTTTTCTTGATTCTTTTGGAACCAAGTTGGGAAGATGAGTGTTTCCTTTTTCGACAAGGAGTGGAGGGTGCAGCGTGGGTATCAGCGGTGGGGATTTCCACTGAATGAGCTGCAGAAGTAGAAGAAGGAGGATTGAGAAGAGATAAGAGAGTAGAAAGACGTACCTCGTTTTCCAGCGGCTTGAAGTCGAGCACCTTAGGGCCAACCTGAGAGAGTCTCAGATCACCCTCTGTTGGGTACCTCTCGCCAAGTCCAAGTTGAAAGACTGCGCTGATGAATCTGGGATAAGGAACCCATGCAGATCTTTCAGCCATATCCACTTTGAACGCAAGGTCGTCGTAGATGATTAAGGCCCAGTCAACATTTAGACCTTTCAGCAATGCATAGCCCATTGCTTGCTGAGGTTGAGCAGCTTGATCAGAGGAGCCACTCTTCGCTGTCATGCAGCTTATCATATGTAGGAAGATGAAGTTCATCTCGCTGGGCATTTTGGACTTCTTGATCAAGGTCAGTTTCTTCTCAGGCTTATTGCCCCTTCCAGTGTCCCATGCGTAACCCATTGCATCGAAGAATGCAGTGATGGCTTCCCTATCAGCATGGTTTTTGTGGATTGGGAGAGGGACAAAGCGGTTTTCTTTGGTAGAGGTAGGAAGACTCAGTGCTTTCCTAATAGTGGCAGGGTTGATTTTGGTGGTGCCAAATTTGGTGTCACATAGAATGGAGTCAACGATCTTCGTTGGGTCTTTGGCATGGGGTACCTGAGCTCTTCTGGCAGTATACCAGAACTGAGATAGTAGGAATTGATGAGCTGGGGGTGTAATAGTCAGGGCTGTAGATAAGCAACATATTTTGAGGTAATTCACAGCATCATCCAGATGTGTGACTTGCTTTCGAGGAGGAAACTCGAAAAGCGCATGGAGGTTGTTCGATTTTGAAAAATCGACTTCCTCAAGCTTGAACTTGACCTGGGGAGCTTTGACGAGAGTCAGTTTCTTTGCAGCCGTGGATTTCTTAGCGGTAGGAGCAGGAGTAGAAGATGCCATTTCCAATAAGATGTTTTCCGATTTTTGTCCATTTCATTCAGACAGAAATGTCTTAATGAAGATTAGGGTTTTCTTGTTTTGAAAAATAAAGAACAAACCCAGTAAAAGTCTTGTTTTCCATTTTCCTTTAGATAAGGATTCTGGAAAAAAGAATGAAGAACAAGTTTAAGATTTTGAGTTTTAAACTTGAAGAACAACCATGAAAAGGTTGTGTTCATAAAACCATGAAAGAAATGATTTCATTTTAGAAAAGGTTTCTTTTGTTTGATCTGTTAAAAGCAACAAGAAGATTAGAAACAAGTTATGCAGGTGAATAATAAGAATATTAACCTGGTAATCGAAGAAGAAGATGAACAGATTTATGGAAATAAGCAACAGTAAATCTTTTCTTGCTTGAAGAAGAAGTTCGCGTAAAGAAAAAATATAAACTTGAAATAGTTTATATAGTGAGATTTGAGAGAGAGAAAAACTCGAGCGGGAAAGTTTTTCATCATGACACGGACACGTGTTTGCATTTGATTTGATGGTAAATGAAACGTGCAAACGTGTGTTAGAAAAAGAACGTGTCAGGGTTTATCCGTTGTGATGATGTCACAAACGTCCTTTCATATTTTAGGATGTCTCTGAGGTTTTGAAAGCTCAGGGACTATTTAAAAAAAAACATGAAGCACTGAATAGAAATATCAGTGTTAGTTTAAGAAATTTCAAAGTATCGCTGTTAAGGAAGAGATATTCAGCGATGCAATTTGTTTTGAAATCTTACATTCACATGCGAACGTCAGCGAGCAAGAGAGAAAACATACCTTGATATCAGCGAATCAATTATTTTAAGAGAGAATGATAGAATGGGTTATATAGTTGTTTTATCCTATCACTGATCAAATGTGAACCACTGAAGATCTTTACTCTTCAAAGTTCAGCATTCCAAGCTCGCTGATGAGAAAGTTGAATCTTGTCTCATCAAGAAGTTTGGTGAACAGATCAGCTAACTGATAGTCAGTTGGAATAAAATGAAGCTCTATATCATCATTCATCATATGATCTCTGATAAAATGATATCTGATTTCGATATGTTTGGTCTTTGAGTGTAGCACTGGATTGTTGGCTATAGCGATGGCACTTGTGCTGTCGCAATAGATTGGAATTTTCGAGAGCTGAAGGTCATAGTCTAGTAATTGATTTCTCATCCACAAGACCTGAGAACAACAGCTTCCAGCGGCTACATACAAAGCTTCAGCAGTTGAGGTGGACAATGAGTTTTGCTTTTTACTTGTCCAACTCACCAGCTTTCCACCCAGGAGCTGACAGCCTCCTGTGGTGCTTTTCCTATCCAATTTGCAACCTGCAAAATCACTATCTGAATAGGCGATTAGATCAAACCCTGAGTCTTTGGGATACCAAAGACCTAGGTTCATAGTACCCTTAAGGTAACAAAAGATTCGCTTTACAGCGACCATATGAGATTCCTTAGGTTCAACTTGATATCGTGCACACAAACAGGTTGCGTACATAATATCAGGTCGGCTAGCTGTAAGATATAAGAGAGAGCCGATCATCCCACGGTACAGCGTGACATTAACAGGTATTCCATTTGAATCCTTGTTTAGTGTCAGCGGTGGTGCCATAGGGGTTTTCATGGCTGAACTCTGAGTTAAATCGAATTTCTTCAGCATATCTTTGACATACTTTCCCTGATTAATGAAAGTTCCTTTTTCATTCTGTTTTATCTCAAGACCAAGGAAATATGTTAGCTCACCCATCATACTCATTTTATACTCTTCTTTCATTCTATCAGCGAAACGAGTACAAAGGTCAGGGTTAGTAGAACCAAATATAATGTCATCAACATATATCTGAACAAGAATGATATGACCTTTTACTATTCTAAAAAATAGAGTTTTGTCGATTTTACCTCGCTCAAATTTTTCAATTTGGAGATAAGATGATAGAGTGTCATACCATGCACGTGGAGGTTGCTTTAAGCCATAAAGTGCCTTATCCAGTTTATAAACATAACTTGGACGCTTAGGATCTGAGAATCCTGGAGGTTATTCCACATAGACTTCTTCATTCAGCTTTCCAATGAGAAATGCTGACTTAACATCCATTTGATATACTTTGAAGTCTTTGTGTACAGCGTATGCTAAGAATAGACGAATAGATTCTAGTCTTGCTACTGGAGCAAATGTTTCGTCGTAGTCTATACCTTCCTCTTGCCTGTATCCCTGAGCAACAAGTCGAGCCTTGTTGTGGGTTACAGTTCCATGTTCGTCCAACTTGTTTTGATAGACCCATTTAGTGCCTATCACTGTCTTGTCAGTTGGTCTTCGAACAAGATTCCAAACTTTGTTTCTTTCGAATTCAGTCAGCACTTCTTGCATAGCGCTGACCCAATTTGGATCTTTGAGGGCTTCATCTATTTTCTTTGGTTCAATCAGAGAAATAAAGTTAACAAATAAACAAATATTACCTGCACTTCTTCGAGTCTGAACACCAGCGTTTGGATCACCAACGATTTGATTAATTGGGTGATTTACAGTCCATCGCTGAGCCGGAGCATGAATCGCTGACTCAAATTGAACTGGAGGAGCTGAAGATGAAGCTTCAGCAACTTCTGGAGTATCAGCCAAGAGAGGAGTAGGTGCTGAGAATTAGATGGAATGTCTGAGACATTTGGTTCAGAAGCAGGCATAGTGTTTAAAGGAACAGCTGAGACCCATGATGTTTTAGCTTCACTATTCTGCATGTTTGGAATGATAGTAGGACCATCATTTTCAACGGTATGAGTATGAGGAGTTGGAATATCTTCTGAATCACCAAGATGAGAAAACATCTATTGATTCAGTTCTTCAGTATCAGCAGAAGGTCGAGAATTCGCTGAACGGGATTCATCAAAAGTGACGTGAATAGTTTCTTCAACAGTTTGTCTTCTTCGATTGAAGACTCTGAAGGCTTTGAAGATTGAAGAATTTCCAAGAAAGATTCCATCATCAGCCTTAGGATCAAACTTTCCAAGGGCATCCTTGTTGTTCAGTATGAAACACTGACATCCAAAGATGTGAAGAAAGCTAATTGAAGGCTTTCTCCCATGAAAAAGTTCATAGGTTGTTTTAGTAAATCTTTTGACTATCAGCGACCTGTTTTGCGTAAAACAAGCAGTGTTGACAGCTTCTGCCCAAAACTGAGTAGGTAAATGAGAATCGCTGAGCATTGAACGTGAAGCTTCAATAATAGTTCTATTTCTTCTTTCAGCGACTCCGTTTTGTTGCGGTGTTCTCACTGAAGAAAAGTTGTGAGAAATACCCTTACTCTCAAAGAAGGAATCAAGAGAACTGTTTTTGAATTCAGTCCCATGATCACTCCTTATTGAGCGAATTGTCAAGTTGTTCATGGTTTCCATCTTCCTGACAAAGGTAATGAGTTCTTCAGGGGTGTCACTCTTATAACGGAAAAACATAACCCATGTATATCGAGAGAATTCATCAACTATGACCAGTGTATATTTCTTTCCAGCGATGGATTGTTTGTTAACAGGGCAAACAAATCCATATGGAGAAGTTGTAGAGGAGATGACACTGAGGAAACTTGCTTTGACTCAAAGCTTGCTTTGGTCTGCTTGCCTTTCTCACACGCTGAACATAAGGATTCTTTGGCGTATGAGTGCTGAGGTAGACCAGTGACTAACTCTTTAGAAGAAAAAGTATTCAGTGTCTTGAAGTTGAGATGATAGAGCCTCATATGCCATAACCAGTTGACATCAGATGAGGTTTTTGAGAAGAAACAGGAGTTCTCAGTGGTTGTTGAGTCCATGTTTATTACATAAACATTTTCCAAACGATAACCGCTGAGAGCTATCTTCTCCTTTTTGTCAGCGACAAAGCAGGATTCCTTAGCAAAGATTACTTTTTTATCCTTGTCGCAAAGCTGACTGATGCTTAGAAGATTTTGCTTCAGCCCTTCAACATATGAAACTCTTCTAAAGGTTGTTGTACCATTAGAGAGTACACCAAACCCTCGGGTATGTCCTTTTCCGTTTCCACCGAAAGTTACAGAGGGACCCTTCTCTTCTTTGTACTCAGTGAGCAGGTTCTTCATACCAGTCATGTGTCTAGAGAATCCTCTATCGAGATACCAGATACCCTTCTTAACCTGCATTACAAAGGAAGATTAGTTTGTGTTGGGTACCCACTTAACCATGTGTACACACTTGTCAGTGGTGGTAGAAGAGGAGGTGGAAGGTTCAGCAGTCTTCGCAGCATTTGAAGATTTAACTTTGTCAGTCTTCACTTTGGTTAATTTTTAACCTCAATGGTCTTCTTTGCCTTGGGGGCAATGATCTTCACCTTAGCTGTCTTTTCAGCTTGGGTGGCTGTGGGGCACTTACTAGCAATATGATTGGTAAGTCCACAATGATAACATTTCCTATAACTAAAAGTAGTTCTAGGACCATTTGCATGCTGAGCTTTTGATTTTGAATTTGAAGGACCAGAACCAAGTAAGCTATTGGTTTTTGAAATGGGAGGAACATTCAGTTCTTTGGATTTCTTACCAATAATTTCCACTTTGATTCTAGGAGTAGATCGCTGAATAGATCCACGCTGAATAAATCCAGGGATCTTATTCTTTGAACTAGAGGGATAACTCACTGAAGCTTTAGAAGCATTCAACTTTGGTACAGAGGTACCCTTATGAGGATTTTGATTAAAAATAATTCCTTTACCTTTGTTTTTAAAGACCGAGGTAGGTTTTGGATAAACAACTTTTTCTTTACCTTTAGAAGTTAAGGTAGAGATTTCCTCAGGTATAGGTGGTTTAGAAGTGGAATACTGAGATGAGAAAGTGTCAGGGATAGACGATACGAAGATTCCAAACTTAAACATGGGACGGTCAGTGGTTGGTTCTAGAGTATCAGCTTTGTAACCAAGACCACGTTTATCCCTCAGGGGAATCTGAGACTTAATTATCTCAGTGATCTTTGTTGAGGAATTATACCATCCATGAACAGTAGCTTTTTCAGCTTTTAATGCAGTGATAGCTTCTTCGCGTTCGATTTTGACTAGCTGATTTAAATGAACTTGATCTTTAAAATCTTCTTCAATTTTAGAAAGATTTTCTATTTGAAGGTGACAGTTTTTAAGCTGTTCAGTGAGATCAAGGTTTTGATTTTCAACAACAGTTTTGCCATTCATGGCTTCATATAAACTTCTAGTCAGGAGATCGATCTTTCGAAGACTATCAGCTTCATCAATATTTAAAATATTGGTAAAGAAGGAAGGTGATACCTTAGTAGCAGAGGTTGAAGTAGAGGGAATGTCAGAATTTTCTTCCTCATCTTCAAGTTTGGCCATGAGACATAGATTGGCTTCATCATCATCTTCAGAGTCAGATGATTCTTCTTCGTCAGAGGCAGCCCAATCATAGTCAGCCATAAGGCCTTTACCTTCCTTCTTAAAGGTTTTCAGCTTTAAATACCTTTCTTTCAGCTTTTTGTATTTTTCATCTCTAGTCCTGTGAGTAAAGTTTTTCTTGGGAAAAGCTGAGGGTCTAGAGACTTTCTTTGACCTGCACTCGTTAGCAAAATGTCCTATCTTTTCACAGTTATAGCAAGTAGCAGTAGCCTTATCAACAGGGGTTGATGATCTTGGCTTGTCAGTAATAGCAAGAGGCTTGTTCTTCTTGAAATTACTCTTTCTAGCAAATCTCCTGAACTTATTAGCCAGGAATGCCAGAGTTTCATCAGTATCTGAAACGTCAGAGTCTGATTATCTTTCAGAGTTAGTTTCCAACTTAGTGACATTGATAGTCGATCGCTGAGTGGAAGGTGACTCTGAGATTAAAGCAACATGGGTGCTTTTGGAATCTTTTACAAGATTCTTCTTAATATGACTCGATTGCTCATGATTCAGCATCGTGCCATATAAGGTAGAAATGGTCATTGATTTTAGATCCTTTGACAGCTTGAGACACATAGAATAACTGTCCCAGCTTTCAGGTAAACATTCTAAGAACTTTGTCAGTACTTTAAAGTTAGAATATTCTTTACCAACAGTTTTCAGATCTATTATTAAGTAGTTAAACGTTGGTGTACTTCAGAGAGAGTTTCATTCTTACCACAAATGAAGCTTTCATACTGTCTTACCAGGTTGATCTTTCGAGAGTCCTGGACTTCAGAAGTACCTTCATACTGAACATAGATTGTGTCCCACATAGCCTTTGAGGTTTTCAGGTTCATGACGGAATGGTAGACTTCGTCAGGAAGAGCCATGGAGAGTATGTATCTGGCTTTGGTGTCGATAGCCACTTTCTTCTTATCTTCATCAGTCCACATATGAATTTCCTTGGGAATCAGCCTTTCTGGAATAGCAGGTCTATTCTTAGCGGCTTGAACTGCAGGATCAATTCTTATAGGAATATATGGGCCGTTTTCAAGATAGTAAGGCATAGTAGGGTCTACACCTTCTAAGAAGAGAATCATCCTATTTTTCCATAGATTAAAATTATCTCTGGAGAATCTAGGGGGTTTTGCAAGAGAACCGTTGTCAATATAGTTGGTGTTTGTGTTGGTAGCCATTTTAAGAAATAACTAGGAAGAGAAATCTTAGTATAGATCAGATATTGTTTATGAGATTAAACAAATCTGCTCTGATACCACTTGTTGGTCCCGAAGGGTTATACAAGTTTGTAGAAGGGGGGGGGAGGGGGTTGAATACAAACACACGATTTTTACTTTCGTTGAGTCAGATCTTTATCAGCGAGTGATAAAGTTCAGCGATTGCTGAAGTCTTCTACTTGATACTTCACGTTGAATGGACAGGTCTTGCTTCACTGATATCCGCATCAGTTCATGAGTAGACTTGTCGCTGGTTCTTGAGCTTGATCTTCGACTTCAGCGTAGAACATATATTGACGTGAAACTTGTCTTCAGGGATCATAAGTAAACAAACTAAACTATCAGCGATCATCAATAAAACTGAACAGGCTCAGAGTTATAAGATGATGAACAGTGTTCGTTGAATATCTAATCTATAGAGTGAGAGTTCCTATCAGCGGTACTGTAAAGTCTTAGTACTTATCAGCGATAGTGAAACTCTAATACATAGTGTTTACTTACAATTTTCACTAAGTGTTTAAGAGAGGGTCATTATCAAATCACTGAGGGTTTGGATCAACACACCGACACCACCACCGGCTCCCGTTCAGCTTATCTATTTGGTGGATACTTTGAAAACCATGGTCCTAGCTCAGTTGCTCCAACACCAAGATACAGATGCCTCTACCGAAGCAGACTTGATTTCAGTGCTACAATCCCAGGTCAATGCTCCTTCGTCATCCGTAACAACAAGATTGGACCAGCTTGACACGACTCTTAAGGACGTACAACAAGTGCTCAAAACACTGTTCGAGAGAGTCGCCTCACTCGAAGACACTTGCAAGAGTCAAGCTGGTGGAGAAGTAGATGGAATGTCTGAGATAGAAGGTTCAGAAGCAGGCATATTGTTTAAAGGAATAGCTGAGACCCATGAAGTTTCAGCTTCACTATTCTGCATATTTGGGATGATAGTAGGACCATCATCTTCAACGGTATTAGTATGAGGAGTGGGAATATCTTCTGAATCACCAAGATGAGAAAACATCCATTGATTCAGTTCTTCAGTATCAGCAGAAGGTCTAGAATTCGCTGAACGTGATTCGTCAAAAGTGACATGAATAGTTTCTTCAACAGTCTGTCTTCTTCGATTGAAGACTATGAAGGCTTTGGAGACTGAGGAGTATCCAAGAAAGATTCCATCATCAGCCTTAGGATCAGACTTTCCAAGGGCATCTCTGTTGTTCAGTATGAAACACTGACATCCAAAGATGTGAAGAAAGCTAATTGAAGGCTTTCTCCCATGGAAAAGTTCATAGGCTGTCTTGTTGAATCTTTTGACTATCAGCGACCTGTTTTGCGTAAAACAAGCAGTGTTGACAGCTTCTGCCCAAAACTGAGTAGGCAGGTGAGAATCTCTGAGCATTGAACGTGTAGCTTCAATAATAGTTCTATTTCTTCTTTCAGCGACTCCATTTTGTTGCGGTGTTCTCACTGAAGAAAATTTGTGAGAAATACCCTTACTCTCAAAGAAGGAATCAAGAGAACTGTTTTTGAATTCAGTCCCATGATCACTCCTTATTGAGCGAACGGTCAAGTTGTTCAGGACTTCCATTTTCCTGACAAAGGTGATGAGTTCTTCAGGTGTGTCACTCTTAGAACGGAGAAACATTACCCATGTATAGCGAGAGAATTCATCAACTATGACCAGCGTATATTTCTTTCCAGCAATGGATTGTTTGTTAACAGGGCCAAATAAATCCATATGTAGAAGTTGTAGAGGAGATGACACTGAGGAAACTTGCTTAGACTTAAAGCTTGCTTTGGTCTGCTTCCCTTTCTCACACGCTGAACATAAGGACTCTTTGGCGTATGAGTGTTGAGGTAGACCAGTGACTAACTCTTTAGAAGAAAGAGTATTCAGTGTCTTGAAGTTTAGATGGGAGAGCCTCTTATGCCATAGCCAGTTGACATCAGGTGAGGCTTTTGAGAAGAAACAGGAGTTCTCAGTGGTTATTGAGTCCCTGTTTATTACATAAACATTTTCCAAACGATAACCGCTGAGAGCTATCTTCTCCTTTTTGTCAGCGACAAAGCAGGATTCCTTAGTAAAAATTACTTTGTTATCCATGTCGCAAAGCTGACTGATGCTTTGAAGATTATGCTTCAGCCCTTCAACATATGCGACTCTTCTGAAGGTTGTTGTACCATTAGAGAGTACACCAAACCCTCAGGTATGTCCTTTTCCGTTTCCACCGAAAGTTACAATGGGACCCTTCTCTTCCTTATACTCAGAGAGTAGGCTTTTCTTTCCAGTCATGTATCTAGAGCATCCGCTATCAAGATACCAGATACCCTTCTTAACCTGCATTATAAAGTAAGATTAGTTTGTCTTGGGTACCCACTTAACCATGTGTACACACTTGTCATTGGGTTTAGAAGAGGAGGTGGAAGGTTCAGCAGTCTTCGCAGCATTTGAAGATTCAACTTTGTCAGTCTTCACTTTGGTTAATTTTTTAACCTCAGTGGTCTTCTTTGCCTTGGGGGCAATGATCTTCACCTTAGCTATCTTTTTAGCTTGGGTGGCTGTGGGGCACTTACTAGCAATATGATTGGTAAGTCCACAGTGATAACATTTCCTATAACTAAAAGTAGTTCTAGGACCATTTGCATGCTGAGCTTTTGATTTTGAATTAGAAGGACCAGCACCAAGTAAACTCTTGGTATTTGAAATAGGGGGAACATTCAATTCTTCGGATTTCTTACCAATGGTATCCACTTTGATTCTAGGAGTAGATCGCTGAATAGATCCACGCTGAATAAATCCAGGAATCTTATTCTTTGAACCAGAGGGATATGTCACTGAAGCTTTAGAAGCATTCAGCTAAGGTACAAAGGTACCTTTCTGAGGATTTTGGTTAAAAGCAATTCCTTTACCTTTATCTTTAAAGACTGAGGTAGGTTTTGGATAAACAATTTTCTCTTTACCTTTAGAGGTTAAGGTAGAGACTTCCTCAGGGATAGGAGGTTTTGAAGAGGAACACTGAGATGAGAAAGTGTCAGGGATAGAGGATACGAACATTCCAAACTTAAGCATGGAACGGTCAGTGGTTGGTTCTAGAGTATCAACTTTGTAACCAAGACCACGTTTATCACTCAGGGGAATCTGAGACTTAATTATCTCAGTGATCTTTGTTGAGGAGTTATACCATCCATCAACAGTAGTTTTTTCAGCTTTTAATACAGCGATAGCTTCTTCGCGCTCGATTTTGACTAGCTGATTTAAATGAACTTGATCTTTAAAATCTTCTTCAATTTTAGAAAGCTTTTCTATTTGAAGGTGACAGTTTTTAAGCTGTTCAGCGAGATCAAGGTTTTGATTTTCAATAACAGTTTTGTCATTCATGGCTTCATATAAACTTCTAGTCTAGAGATCGATCTTTTGAAGGCTATCAACTTCATCAATATTTAAAATATTGGTAAAGAAGGAAGGTGATACCTTAGTAGCAGAGGTTGAAGTAGAGGGAATGTCAGAATTTTCTTCCTCATCTTCAAGTTTGGCCATGAGACATAGATTGGCTTCATCATCATCTTCAGAGTCAGATGATTCTTCTTTGTCAGAGACAGCCCAATCATAGTCAGCCATCAGGCCTTTGCCTTTCTTCTTAAAGGTTTTCAGCTTTGAATACCTTTTGTTGGTCCCGAAGGGTTATACAAGTTTGTAGAAGGGGGGGGGGGGGGGGTTGAATACAAACACACAGTTTTTACTTTTCTAAATTGTTTATTGATAAATCATTAACAATTTACAGCTTGTTGCGGAAACAAGATTAAGGATAAACCTAAATCTAAACAAGTTGGAACACTAAGTTTCTCGCACTAAGAAAGAGAAGGAAATTACTAATAATAACCTATCTCTAGATAAGAAAGATGAACTTGTCCAGAGTTAGCAAGTTACTTCAAAATGAAGTGAGTTCATCTTCTTATATACTGCATGCATTTAATGCATGACACTATACACTTTACACGTGGCAGCATCTCATTGGTTGTATGTCATTGACCTTTGTTGACAAACTTAGTAGTCGCATGTTGAACATTGTAGTATCAGGGTGGTTGTACGATTTCAGACAATAAGGAGGTTCTTTTTCTGACATATCGTACGGAGTCGTGCAAGGGTGGTTAAGACAAAAATACTTTGTACGGAGGACTTTATGATCAGCTTTTCGTTGATTCAGCGATCCATCATTCTATGTCAGCGAATGGTAGAGTTCAGCGATAGCTAAAGTCCTGTACTTGATACTTCACGTTGAGTGGACAAATCTGAGTCTTCGCTGATCCACATCAGTTCATTAGGAGACTTGTCGCTGGTTCTTGAGCTTGATCTTCGACTTCAGCGTAGAACCTATGTTGACGTGAAACTTGTCTTCAGAGATCATAAGTAAACAACTAACTTATCAGCGATCACCATAAGTACTGAACAGACTCAGAGTATTATGGTGAACAGTTTCGCTGAATGTTTAATCTAAAGAGTGAGAGTTCCTATTAGCGGTACTGTAAGATCTTAGTACTTATCAGCGATAGTGAAACTCTGATACATATTGTTTACTTACAATTTTCACTAAGTATATAAGAGAGGGTCATTATCAAATCACTGAGGGTTTGGATCAACAATCTCCCCCTATTTGATTATTACATTGCAACAAAGAAAATTGCTATTTAATTAAAACATAAGGATAAAAAGAACTCATAAAATATTTTTCTCTTTTACTATTTTCTGGGATCTTTTCTGTACTGATGGAGTAAAGTACGTTCGCTGAAATTTTTCTTTAAACTTTGTAAAGATTACAGAGGGAAGTAGAAAAATTAAAAGTACAGCGAATAAAATTACAAGTACAAAAGATGTAGACAGATAAGGATAGAAAGAATTACAAGGCGATCCTATCCGTCAAAAGGTTCTTCCTTAATGAGTTGTTCATCAAGGGTCATTGATGTGGGAATCATCCAGTCAGGGACATCTACTCCTTGATTCTTTTTGTTCAGAGCTTCTTCAAAAATCAAGGGCTTCAGGTGTCTAGCTTTAATGTCGCGTCTGACTTCACACCAGTATATGAGATCTCTGAGTTGTTCGATGGGAGCGATGTGGAGCTCAGAGATACGTTGAAAGTGATAGTTTCCATCATAGTCTAGAGAGAATATACCATAAGGATCACTTACAACTGTGCCAGGAATGAAAGTTTCTCTAGGTGGTAGGGAGGTGTCAAGCGCTGAATCTGAGACTTTCTTTTCCTTAGCAGAGACTCTTCTTTATTGAGGAGGAAGAAGAGTGGAAGGAGGAATATCCACAGCAGAAGAAACCAGGTCGATCTGTTTGTTTAAGATCTTCTCGACATGGCTTTTGAACTTTGAACGCGATCCCTGAATGGCTAATTTCACTTCCAACCATTCAGAGAGACCAAACTTATCTAAGGTAGCAGCATAGAAGGTTTGCTTGGTTTTGTCTTCTCTGTTGACATCAACTTCAACAACAGGAACGTCTGAGTACAGTCTTCCTCTGATGTTTACTTTGATGATTTTGGATGGTCTAGATCGATAGTTCAGCATTTCTTTACTCCATTCCAAAGTCGTATCAGAGACCTTAGTCTTTTCTCTGACGATCCTTTGAGCATCATCCCATAGCTGACGTTGAACATCAATGGGAGTTCTTTTCAGCTTGGGGTCTTTTACTGATCGTTGAGTAAGCTGGATGGCATATTCTCTGTCTTTTTCTTCAGCTTCCCTTCTTTCAGCGATTAGGCGTTCAGCTCTGAGGTGTTCCTTGTATTCCTTTTGGGAAATTTTGAACTTTGGAGGAACGGAAGGAAGTTGATCACGCTTCAGAATGATTCGCTGATCTTCGAGTCTCTTGATCATTTCATCTCTCTTTTCTTGATCCTCTTCACTTAGCTTTTGAGGAGCCAAGGAAGGTCTGTTCTTGTTAGAGAGCATCTGTTCTTCAGGTTCATCAGTCTCAGAGATTAGATCCAAGACTGGGATTATTTCTTCAGCGTTGGGAGCTGGGATTATTGTTGATGAAGTCGCAGCTGTAGGAACTTCAGCGATATCCTCAAACAGGGGAGAGGACTAGCTGAAACACAGCGATCTTACAAGTAAGAACATGGGTAGACCAGAGATAGAGAAAGAATGGGATAAAGTGTATGGAGGTTTGTGGAGTGTAGAACTAATAGTGTATAGAGAGGAGGGATGTAGTGAGAGTAGAGGTTAGTGTACCTAACAAACCGGCTTTTTAAGCAAGATCGTCAGATTTTCATCATCTTCAGCGATGTTTTTTCCTTTCCCCTTGTCAGCTTCAGATGCTGATGGCTTTGTCTTTGTCCGCTCCCCTGAAGGTTCATTTATCAGAATCCCTTTAAGAATTTTTCTCTGAGCAGGCTTGACGATAAAAGAGTCATCATCATCATCATCTTCATCATCATCATTCTTTGGAGAAGAGGATGGTTCATCATAAGATAAGTCGATGGCTTCTTCATCTTCAGACTCAAATTCTTCAGCTTCTTCTTCGAGTTGCTCCCCCTCAGATGCAGAGGTAAGCTTCTCGGTTCCCTCAGGGTGTTCATCTCCCTGAGGTCCAGCGGCTGCTGCTTCTTCAATTGTCTTCTCACCTTCTTCAGTAAAGGTGAGGTCTTCAGTCTTCTCTCCCCTGATAGATTCATCATGGGAAAGATCTTCAACGCTCTTCTCCCCCTCTTTATCATGATGAGTGGGGGAGGAATGTGACGACTCAGCAGCTGTGGTTGTTTCCCTGTCTTCTTGGCCAGGGATCCCTATACAAATCTCAATCGCTGATAATCTGTTTCCTAGACCAGAAATACCAGGATTGATCTTCACGAGTTCAGCACGATCCGCCGCAGTAAAATGCTCAGGTGCAGGGGCAGGGGCAGGGGCGGTCGTGTTGGTCAGGATCTGCTGCAACAAAGTCTGAATAGAAGTGATGTCATTCTTCATCGTATTGACATCGGTCTTCACAGAACTCATGTCAGTTTTTACTGAACTGACATCAGTCTTTACAGCAGACATATCACCTTCGAGTATGCCAACCGATGTCTTCAGCGTTGTGACTTCGCTGGACATGGTGTCAACTGATTTTTTGATGTCGAGGTAGTCTGTGTAGATATCAGAGAGAACTTTGGCAAAGTCGGTGAGTGATTTATTAACCTTCTCCAAGTCAGCTTTTGAGGCATTCTTTTCGACCACAGTTGTCAGATTTGTAAGATTTTCTCCAGCGTTTGTTACAGCTGAAGAGTTGTCAGAAAGATTAGTTGTGAGACCTGTCAGCTTTGTCTCTATAGTCTTCAGAGAAACGTTGATATCTCCCAAACTAGGACCTGTAACATATAAGAACTTGTGAACAGAGGAAAGCTCAGAAGTTTGGGGTTCAGTTACAGTGTTTAGGGTTTGTTGTATACCTGCAGGAGGATTGATGAAAGCATCAAAATCTTGGTGTCCGGAGAAAAGTTCCATATCGTCAGCGAGAGAACGTGGACGTATGGTCATCTCTGCAGGTCCTATGCCCATCACTCCTTGAAGAGTATTATCTTTAGCTTCTGGAGGAATGACAGGTGCTTCAGTTATAACTGGAGTAGAGTCCAATTGAGTATAGGGAGAAGCGAAGGATAAGAATGGAGGTTGGGTGCGGAGTTCAGCGTTGGATTCGCTGAGAATCGCTTTGTCAGTCTTTTGAGAGACTGAAGGAGGTTGGGTAGATTCCAAGTTTGTAACCTCAGCGTTTAGAGACGCTGAAGTTGGGATAGAATGGGTGGCTTGTTCAGCTGTGGCAGAGCGTACCACTGAACTTTCCTTCAGCCCACAAGAGGAGCTGAGGAGTTTTTAGCAATAGATTGCTGGGGTTGCTCCTTGGTTTTCTTAGTTCTTTTGGAACCAAGTTGGGGGGAGGAGTGTTTCCTTTTAAGAGAAGGAATGGAGATTGCAGCTGGGGTATCAGCGGTGGGTTTGTCCGCTGAAGGAGCTGCAGAAGTAGAAGAAGTAGGAGGATTGAGAAGAGTTAAGAGTGTAGAAAGACGTACCTCGTTTTCCACCGGTTTGAAGTCGAGTACCTTAGGGCCAACCTGAGAGAGTTTCAGGTCACCCTCTTGAGGGTAGCTGTCCTTCAGGCCTTTTTGGAATACGGCGCTGATGAATCGAGGATAAGGAACCCATGGAGATCTTTCAGCGACGGAGTCCACTCTGAGTACCAGGTCATCATAGATAATCGATGCCCAGTCTATACGTAGACCTTTCAGCAATGCTAATCCCATTGCTTGCTGAGGCTGAGCGGCTTGGTCAGAAGAGCCGGTCTTGGCAGTCATGTAGCTGATTAAGTGAGCGAAGATGAAATTCATCTCGCTGGGCATTTTGGACTTCTTGATGAGGGTCAGCTTCTTCTCGGGCTTCTTGTCCCTCCCAGTTTCCCATACATAGCCCATTGCATCGAAGAATGCAATGATGGCTTCCCTGTCTGAGTTTTTCTTGTGGTCAGGGAGGGGAACAAAAGGTTTTTCTTTGGTGGCCAAGGGAAGGTTCAGGGCTTTGCGAATGATGGCAGGGGTGATCTTCATGGTGCCATAGTCAGTATCGCAGAGGATGCAATCAATTAATTTTGAGGGGTCTTTGGCTGAAGGTAGCTGAGAGTGTCTGGCAGAGTACCAGAATTGGGATAACAGTAGCTGATGTGCAGGAGGTGTTATGGTCAGGGCTGTGGAGATGGAACAGTTCTTCAGGAAGTTCACATCATCATCTAGATGTGTGACTTGCTTTCGAGGAGGAAAATCGAGAAGCGCGTAGAGGTTATTTACCTTGGTCCAATCCAGTTTGTCAAGAGAGAACTTGACCTGAGGAGCCTTGAGGATTTCCACTTCCTCAGCAGTATTATCAGCAGCAGTATTCTCAGCGATGGTGTTCTTGGAAATATCAGAAGATGCCATTTTCTGTATTATCAGTTCAACCAAAGATTAACAAATAAGAATAATCTTAATGTGGAAAGATTTTCCAATAAGATGGTTCGAATTTTGTCCATTTCATTCAGACAAAATGTCTTAATGAAGATTAGGGTTTTTCTTGTTTTTGAAAAACAAAAAGCAAACCCAAAAAAAATCTTGTTTTCCAGTTTCTTTTAAAGATTGGGATTCTGGAAAAACGTATGAAGAACAAGTTTAAGATTTTGCGTTTTAAACTTGAATAACAACCATGAAAGGTTGTGTTCATAAAACCATGAAAGAAATGATTTCATTTTAAAAAGGTTCTTTTGTTTGATCTTGTGAAAACAACGAGAAGATCATTAACAAGTTTGAAGAAACAGGTAAAATAAAAGAACTATTAACCTGGTTCGTTGAAGAAGATGAAGTTCTTAAGTTCTTGAAAAACTTGAGAGTACAAATGCAACAGTAAATTCTTTTTCTTAGCTTGGAGAAGAAGTTCGCGTAAAAGAAAAATATAAACCCACAAAGTGTTTATATAGAGATTAGAAAGAGAGAAAATCTTGAGCGGGAAAAGATATTCATCATGACACGGACACGTGTTTGCATTTGATTGGAAGGTAAACGAAACGTGCAAACGCGTGTCAGAAAAAGAACGTGCCGGGGCTTATCCGTTGCAATGACGTCACAACTGTCCTTTCATATTCTTGGATGTCTCTGAGGTTTTGAAAAACTCAGGGACACTTTAGAAAACATGAAGCACTGAATTTAGAAATATCAGTGATGGTTTTAGAAATTTCAAAATATCGCTGATAAGGAAGAGATATTCAGCGATGTAATTTATTTTGAAATCTTGCATTTTCATGCGATTTTTCAGAGAGAGAAAACATACCTTGATATCAGCGAATCAAGTTTATTCAGAGAGAAGATGATAGAATGGGTTATAAAAGTTGATTTTATCCTATCGCTGATCAAATGTGAACCGCTGAAGATTTTACTCTTCAAAGTTCAGCATTCCAAGCTCGCTGATGAGAAAGTTGAACCTTGTCTCATCAAGAGGTTTGGTGAACATATCAGCTAACTGATAATCATTTGGGATAAAGTGAAGTTCTATATCACCATTCATCACATGATCTCTGATAAAATGATACCTGATTTCGATGTGTTTTGTCTTTGAGTGTAGCACTGGATTATTGGCTATAGCGATGGCACTTGTGCTGTCGCAATAGATTGGAATATTTGAGAGCTGAAGGTCATAGTCCAGTAGTTGATTTCTCATCCACAAGACCTGAGAACAACAGCTTCCAGCGGCTACATACTCAGTTTCAGCTGTGGAGGTGGACACTGAGTTTTGCTTTTTACTTGTCCAACTTACCAGCTTTCCACCCAGGAGCTGACATCCTCCTGTGGTGCTTTTCCTATCCATTTTGCAACCTGCAAAATCACTATCTGAATAGGCGATTAGATCAAATCCTGAGTCTTTGGGATACTAAAGACCTAGATTCGCTGTACCCTTAAGGTATCGAAAAATTCGCTTTACAGCTTTCATATGAGATATCTTAGGTTCAGCTTGATATCGTGCACACAAACATGTTGCATACATAATATCGCGTCGGCTAGCTGTAAGATACAACAGTGAGCCGATCATCCCACGGTACAGCGTGACATTAACAGGAACTCCTTTTAAGTCCTTGTCTAGGGGTTTTCATAGCTGAACTTTGAGTTAAATCGAATTTCTTCAGCATATCTTTAACATACTTTCCCTGATTAATGAAAGTTCCTTTTTCATTTTGCTTTATCTGAAGACCAAGGAAATAAGTTAGTTCACCCATCATACTCATTTTATACTCATCTTTCATTCTATCAACGAAACGAGTACAAAGGTCAGGGTTAGTAGAACCAAATATAATGTCATCAACATATATCTAAACAAGAATGATATGACCTTTTACTTTCCAGAAAAATAGAGTCTTGTCGATTTTACCTCGCTCAAAATTTTCAATATGGAGATAAGTAGAAAGAGTGTCATACCATGCACGTGGAGCTTGCTTTAAGCCATAAAGTGCCTTATCCAGTTTATAAACATAACCTGGACGCTTAGGATCCGAGAATCCTGGAGGTTGTTCCACATAGACATCCATCTGATATACTTTGAAGTCTTTGTGTACATCATATGCTAAGAATAGACGAATAGATTCTAGTCTTGCTACTGGAGCAAATGTTTCGTCATAATCTATGCCTTCCTCTTGTCTGTATCCCTGAGCAACGAGACGAGCCTTGTTGTGGGTTACAGTTCCATGTTCGTCCAACTTGTTTCGATAGACCCATTTAGTGCCTATCACTGTTTTGTCAGTTGGTCTTCGAACAAGTTTCCAAACTTTGTTTCTTTCGAATTCAGTCAGCTCTTCTTGCATGGCGCTGACCCAGTTTGGATCTATGAGGGCATCATCTACTTTCTTTGGTTCAGTTAGAGAAATAAAATTGACAAATAAACAAATATTACCTGCACTTCGTCGAGTCTGAATACCAGCGTTTGGATCACCAAGAATTTGATCAATTGGGTGATTTACAGTCCATCGTTGAGCCGGAGCGTGAGACGCTGACTCAACCTGAACTGGAGGAGCTGAAGATGAAGCTTCAGCGACGTCTGGAGTATCAGCCAAGAGAGGAATGGATGCAGTTGTTATTATATTCACTGATTGCTGAGAAGTAGATGGAATGTCTGAGACATTTGGTTCAGAAGCAGGTATAGTGTTTATAGGAACAGCTGAGACCCATGATGTTTCAGATTCACTATTATGCATATTTGGAATGATAGTAGGACCATCATCTTCAACTGTATGAGCACAAGGAGTGGGAATATCTTCTGAATCACCAAGATGAGAAAACATCCATTGATTCAGTTCTTCAGTATCAGCGGACGGTTTAGAGCTCGCTGAACGGGATTCGTCAAACGTGACGTGAATAGTTTCTTCTACAGGTTGTCTTCTACAATTGAAGACTCTGAAGGCTTTGGAGACTGAGGAGTATCCAAGAAAGATTCCATCATCAGCTTTAGGATCAAACTTTCCAAGGGCATCTCTGTTATTCAGTATGAAACACTGACATCCAAAGATGTGAAGAAAGCTGATTGAAGGCTTTCTCCCATGAAGAAGTTCATAGGCAGTTTTGTTGAATCTTTTGACTATCAGCGACCTGTTTTGCGTAAAACAAGCAGTGTTGACAGCTCCTGCCCAAAACTGAGTAGGCAGGTGAGAATCGCTGAGCATTGAACGTGCAGCTTCAATAATTGTTCTATTTCTTCTTTCAGCGACTCCATTTTGTTGCGGTGTTCTCACTGAAGAAAAGTTGTGAGAAATACCCTTACTCTCAAAGAAGGAATCAAGAGAACTGTTTTTGAATTCAGTCCCATGATCACTCCTTATTGAGCGAACGGTCAAATTGTTCAGGGTTTCCATCTTTTGAACAAAGGTGATGAGTTCTTCAGGGGTGTCACTCTTAGAACGGAGAAACATAACCCATGTATAGCAAGAGAATTCATGAACTATGACCAGCGTATATTTCTTTCCAACGATGGATTGTTTGTTAACAGGGCCAAACAAATCCATATGGAGTAGTTGTAGAGGAGATGATACTGAGGAGACTTGCTTTGACTTAAAGCTTGCTTTGGTCTGCTTCCCTTTCTCACACGCTGAACATAAAGACTCTTTGGCGTACGAGTGTTGAGGTAGACCAGTGACTAACTCTTTTGAAGAAAGAGTGTTCAGTGTCTTGAAATTCAGATGAGAGAGCCTCTTATGCCATAGCCAGTTGACATCATATGAGGCTTTTGAGAAGAAACAAGAGTTCTCAGTGGTTGTTGAGTCCATGTTTATTACATAAACATTTTCCAAACGATAACCGCTGAGAGCTATCTTCTCCTTTTTGTCAGTGACAAAGCAGGATTCCTTAGTAAAGATTACTTTGTTATCCTTGTCGCAAAGCTGACTAATGCTTAAAAGATTATGCTTCAGCCCTTCAACATATGCGACTCTTCTGAAGGTTGTTGAACCATTTCAGAGTACACCAAACCCTCGGGTATGTCCTTTTCCATTTCCACCGAAAGTCACCGAGGGACCCTTCTCTTTCCAGTCATGTGTCTAGAGCATCCGCTATCGAGATACCAGATACCCTTCTTAACCTGCATCACAAAGGAAGATTAGTTTTTCTTGGATATCCACTTAACCATATGTACACGTTTGTCAGTGGAAGTAGTTGGAATGGAAGGTTCAGCAGTCTTCGCATCATTTGAAGATTTAGCTTTGTCAGTTTTCACTTTGGTTAATTTCTTAACCTCAGTGGTCTTCTTTGCCTTGGGGGCAATCTTCACCTTAGCTATCTTTTCAGCTTTGGTGGTTGAGGGACACTTACTAGCAATATGATCAGTAAGTCCACAGTGATAACATTTCCTATAACTAAAAGTAGTTCTAGGACCATTTGAATGCTGAGCTTTTGATTTAGAATTAGAAGGACCAGCATCAAATAAGCTTTTGGCTTTTGAAATGGGAGGAACATTTAGTTCTTCAGATTTCTTACCAAGGACATCCACTCTGAGTCTAGGAGTAGATCGCTGAATAGACCCACGCTGAGTAGATCCAGAGATCTGATTACTTGATCCAGAGGAATAAATCACTAAAGCTTTAGAAGCATTCAACTTTGGTACAAAGGTACCCTTCTGAGGATTTTGGTTCAACGCAATTCCTTTACCTTTATCTTTAAAGGCAGAGGTAGGTTTTGGATAAACCATTTTCTCTTTACCTTTTGAAGAGGTAGAGATTTCCTCAGGGATAGGCGGTCTATAGGACGAACACTGAGAAGATGAAGTGTCAGCGACTGAGGATACGAAAGTTCCAAATAAGAGCATGGAACGATCAGTGGTTGGTTCTTGAGTTTCATATTTGTAACCAAGACTACGTTTATCACTCAGGGGTATCTGAGACTTAATTATCTCAGTGATCTTTGTTGAAGAATTACACCATCCTTCAATAGTAGCTTTTTCAGCTTTCAATGCAGCGATAGCTTCTGCTCGTTCGATTTTGACTAGCTGATTTAAGTGCACTTGATCTTTAAAATCTTCTTCAATTTTAGAAAGCTTTTCTATTTGAAGATGACAGTTTTTAAGCTGTTCAGCGAGATCAAGGTTTTGGTTTTCAACTATAGTTTTGCCATTCATGGCTTCATATAAACTTCTAGTCAAGAGATCGATTTTACGCAGACTATCAGCTTCATCAATATTTGCAATATTGTTAAAGAAGGAAGGTGATACCTGAATAGCAGAGGTTGAAGTGGAGGGAATGTATGAACTTTCTTCCTCATCTTCAATCTTTGCCATAAGACAGAGATTGGCTTCATCATCTTCAGAGTCAGATGATGATTCTTCTTCTTCAGAGGCAGCCCAATCGTAAGCCATCATGCCTTTAGCTTTCTTCATAAAGCTTTTCAGCTTCGCATACTTTTCTTTCAGCTTAGCGTATTTGTCATCTTTATTCCTGGGAATAAAGGATTTCTTGGGAAACGCTGAGTTTCTCGATACTTTCTTAGAACTGCACTCGTTAGCGAAATGTCCAATCTTTTCGCAGTTAAAACAAGTAGCAATAGCCTTATCAACAGGAGCTGATGATTTTGGCTTATCAGTTATAGAAAGGGGTTTGTTCTTTCTGAACATTTTCTTTTTGGCGAATCTCCTGAACTTTTTAGTTAGGAGAGCCAAAGATTCATCATCATCTGAAGAGTCAGAATCTGATGACCTTTCAGAGTTACTCTCTAACTCAGTAATAGTGACCGAGGGTCGCTGAGTAGAGGGTTCCTATGAGATTAAAGCAACAAGGATGCTTTTGGAATCTTTTACAAGATTCTTCTTAAGATGGCTTGATTGCTCATGATTCAGCATCGTGCCATATAAGGTAGCAAGGGTCATTGATCTTAGATCCTTTGACAGCTTGAGACACATAGAATAACTGTCCCAGCTTTCAGGTAAACATTCTAGAAACTTTGTCAGCACTTCAAAGTTAGAATATTCCTTACCAACAATTTTTAGATCTATTATTAAGCAATAAAAACGTTGGTGAACTTCAGAGAGAGTCTCATTCTTACCACAAATGAAACTTTCATACTGTCTTACCAGGTTGATCTTTCGAGAGTCCTGGACTTTAGCAGTACTTTCATACTGAACACAGATTGTGTCCCACATGGCTTTTGAAGATTTCAGGTTCATGACGGAATGGTAGACTTCGTCAGGAAGAGCCATGGATAGTATGGATCTGGCTTTTGTGTCGATAGCCACTTTCTTCTTATCTTCGTCAGTCCACGTATGAACTTCTTTGGGTACCAGCCTTTCTGGAATAGCAGGTCTATTCTCAGCGGCTGGTACTGCGGCATCAATTCTTACAGGAATAAATGGGCCGTTTTCAAGATAGTAAGGCATAGTAGGGTCTACACCTTCTAAGAAGAGAGTCATCCTATTTTTCCATAGATTAAAATTATCTCTGGAGAATCTAGGGGGTTTTGCAAGAGAACCATTGTCAATATAATTTGTGTTTGTGTTGGTAGCCATTTTCAGAAATAGCAGGGAAGAGAAATCTTAGTATAGATTAGATCTTGTTTATGAGATTAAACAAATCTGCTCTGATACCACTTGTTGGTCCCGAAGGGTTATACATGTTTGTAGAAGGGGGGGGGGGTTGAATACAAACACACAGTTTTTACTTTTCTAAATTGTTTATTGATAAATCATTAACAATTTACAGCTTGTTGCGGAAACAAGATTAAGGATAAACCTAAATCTAAACAAGTTGGAACACTAAGTTTCTCGCACTAAGAAAGAGAAGGAAATTACTAATAATAACCTATCTCTAGATAAGAAAGATGAACTTGTCCAGAGTTAGCAAGTTACTTCAAAATGAAATGAGTTCATCTTCTTATATACTGCATGCATTTAATGCATGACAGTATACACTTTACACGTGGCAGCAACTCATTGGTTGTATGTCATTGACCTTTGTTGACAACCTTAGTAGCCGCATGTTGAACAGTGTAGTATCAGGGTGGTTGTACGATTTCAGACAATAAGGAGGTTCTTTTTCTGACATATCGTACGGAGTCGTGCAAGGGTGGTTAAGACAAAAATACTTTGTATGGAGGACTTTATGATCAGCTTTTCGTTGATTCAGCGATCTATCATTCTATGTCAGCGAATGGTAGAGTTCAGCGATAGCTAAAGTCCTGTACTTGATACTTCACGTTGAGTGGATAAATCTGAGTCTTCGCCCCGCATTAGTTCATTAGGAGACTTGTCGCTGGTTCTTGAGCTTGATCTTCGACTTCAGCGTAGAACCTATGTTGACGTGAAACTTGTCTTCAGAGATCATAAGTAAACAACTAACTTATCAGCGATCACCATAAGTACTGAACAGACTCAGAGTATTATGGTGAACAGTTTCGCTGAATGTTTAATCTAAAGAGTGAGAGTTCCTATTAGCGGTACTGTAAGATCTTAGTACTTATCAGTGATAGTGAAACCCTGATACATATTGTTTACTTACAATTTTCACTAAGTATATAAGAGAGGGTCATTATCAAATCACTGAGGGTTTGGATCAACACCTTTCTTTCAGCTTTTTGTATTTTTCATCTCTAGTCCTGGGAGTAAAGTTTTTCTTGGGAAAAGCTGAGGATCTAGAGACTTTTTTGACCTGCATTCGCTAGCAAAATGTCCTATCTTTTCACAGTTATAGCAAGTAGCAGTAGCCTTATCAACAGGGGTTGATGATCTTGGCTTGTCAGTAATAGCAAGAGGTTTGTTCTTTCTGAAATTACTCTTTCTAGCAAATCTCCTGAACTTATTAGCCAGGAATGCCAGAGTTTCATCATCATCTGAAGCATCAGAATCTGATGAACGTTCAGAGTTAGTTTCCAACTCAGTGACAGTGATAGTAGATCGCTGAGTGGAAGGTAACTCTGAGAGTAAAGCAACAGGGGTGCTTTTGGAATCTTTTACAAGATTCTTCTTAAGATGACTTGATTGCTCATGATTAAGCATCGTGCCATATAAGGTTGAAAGAGTCATAGATTTTAGATGTTTTGACAGCTTGAGACACATTTGAGTAACTGTCCCAGCTTTCAGGTAAATATTCTAAGAACTTTGTCAGTACTTCAAAGTTAGAATATTCCTTACCAACAGTTTTCAGATCTATTATTAAGCAGTTAAAACATTGGTGTACTTCAGAGAGAGATTCATTCTTACCACAAATGAAGCTTTCGTATTGTCTTACCAGGTTGATCTTACGTGAGTCCTGGACTTCAGAAGTACCTTCATACTAAAAACAGATTGTGTCCCACATGGCTTTTGAGGTTTTCAGGTTCATGACAGAATGGTAGACTTCGTTAGGAAGATCCATGGAAAGTATGGATCTAGCTTTGGTGTCGATAGCCACTTTCTTCTTATCTTCATCAGTCCACATATGAATTTCCTTGGGAACCTACCTTTCTGGAATGGCAGCTCTATTCTCAGCGGCTGGAACTTCAGGATCAATTCTTACAGGAATATATGGGCCGTTTTCAAGATAGTAAGGCAAAGTAGGATCTACACCTTCTAAGAAGAGAATCATCCTATTTTTCCATAGATTAAAGTTATCTCTGGAAAATCTAGGGGGTTTTGCAAGAGAACCATTGTCAATATAGTTAGTGTTTGTGTTGGTAGCCATTTTAAGAAATAGCAAGGAAGAGAAAAGATTAGTATAGATAAGATGTTTATGAGATTAAACAAATCTGCTCTGATACCACTTGTTGGTCCCGAAGGGTTATACAAGTTTGTAGAAGGGGGGGTTGAATACAAACACACGATTTTTACTTTTTAAATTGTTTATTGATAAATCAAGACAATTTACAACTTGTTGCGGAACAAGATTAAGGACTAATCCTAATCTAAACAAGTTAAGAACACTAAGTTTCTTGCACTAGAATAAGATAGAAAGGAGATAAGGAAATTACGAGTAATAACCTAACACACAGTAGTAAGGAAGAATAAGAAAATGGCTGAGCATACTTCATTTCTGAAGTAGGTTTCTTCTTATATACTGTATGCATTTAATGCATGGCAGTATTGCTTTACACATGGCAGCAGCTGAGTGGTTGCATGTCATTGACCTTTGTAGACAACCTTAGTAGCCGCATGGTGCACAGTGTAGAATCCGAGTTTGTTGTACGATTCTAGACAGAAGGGATGTTCGTTCTGACATTTCGTACGGAGACGTGCAATGGGGAAAGACAAAAGTAACTTGTAGAGGAAGACTTCATGATCAGCTTTCGTTGAATTAGTACTTTATCAGCGAATGATAAAGCTCAGCGATTGCTGAAGTCTTCTACTTGTAACTTCACGTTGAGTGGACAAATCTTGGCTTCACTGATATCCGCATCAGTTCATTAGTAGACTTGTCGCTGTTCTTGTGCTTGATCTTCGACTTCAGCGTAGAACATATGTTGACGTGAAACTTGTCTTCAGGGATCATAAGTAAACAACTAACTTATCAGCGATTATCACAGAGACTGAACAGGCTCAGAGCTACTGGATGAATAGTGTTCGCTGAACTTTAAACTTAAAGAGCTAGAGTTCCTATCAGCGGTACTGTAAAGTCTTAGTACTTATCAGCGATAGAGAAACTCTAATATATATTGTTTACTTACAATTTTCACTAAGTTTTTAAGAGAGGGTCATTATCAAATCACTGAGGGTTTGCATAACCACACACACACCACCACCGGCTCCCGTTTAGTTTATCTATTCGGTGGATACTTTGAAGACCATGCTCCTAGCTCAGTTGCTCCAACACCAAGATACCGATGCCTCTACCGAAGCAGACCTGATTTCAGTGCTACAATCCCAGGTCAATGCTCCTTCGTCATCCGTAACAACAAGATTGGACCAGCTTGACATGACTCTTAAGGACGTACAACAAGCGCTTAAAACGCTGTCCGAGAGAGTCGCCTCACTCGAAGACACTTGCAAGAGTCAAGCTGGCGGACTCAAGCGACGACACGATGACCAAGATGATCCTAATCACCGTGAGGGGGAGAACAAGAGACTACGCTTGTCCGAGTCCGATCCAATCATCCCTGAAACTACTGTGGTTCAACCGGAACCGTCAACTGCGGCAACTACAACTGAAGAACAACCTGAAGCCGAGTTGAGTTTAGCCGAGATGGAAATTGATATGGACATCTCCGATGACGAATACTCGACGGTTGAAAAGCCTGAGGGAACAACACAGGAATTGGTCACCTTTGATGCATCAGATAGGACCGAACTACAACTGATAGATCCAGACTCACAGATCGACCGGGAGACCAAAAATGCATGGTACGAAAAAGCCGCCAGTGCTGTATATCTCCAGGTAAACCTGATCTTCCCTACTGATGAAGACGATAATGTTGACCACGACCAGTTTCTGCTGCAAAACCTATATGGTACACCCGTTCACTCTGCTCAGGCCCCCGATACTTCTATAAGACCCGAAACAACAACTGCTGAAAATCCAACATCTCCTCAACAACCGACAACTTCTGATCTTCCTCCCCCTCCTCAGCAACAAATCCGATGGGAGAAGATTGTGATACATATTCCTCACCTGGAGGAATCTTTGAAGAAGCTATACGTTCACAGGTTACGCCCCATCGAGCCATCATTCTGTCTTGGGATTTCCCACTTTGACGCGGAATACCAAGATCAGTACATAAAATCCATGAAGCGGTGTCTGCCAGTTAGTCAAGTCCGAACCAAGCACAAGATCACTGAAGTGCTCAACATCCAAACAAACCGAATCCTTAGAGTCTTGTTTCCAGTTTTCACTATTCGCCGCGAAGACGGTAATGAATGGAAAATTTCTGAAGCTGACTTTAAGAATCTTTTACCGTTCGACTTGCTTGATTTACTGAAAGATCTCCGAACCAGAATCATCCGACCTCTTTATGTGACTAAAGCGCTCGAGGCTGTTTGTCGATTCCTGATACACTCAATTATGATGTCATACCTGAGTTATTTTCAAATGAGAGTCGAGAACCGCTCAAAGAAGGTAAACCTGATAAAGCCGAATCTGAAAGCTCCTGAACTGAAGATGTATCCCGAGAACACACTGCTTCTAGAACCTGAATTTGGGATAGTCTACCTCAACGAACAGAAAGAAAAGAGGTTTCTCTGCTTCAGCCAGGTAGACAGATTCTGCGATGGCACGCTCTTTAAAGTTCAAGATGC
Source organism: Saussurea involucrata (assembly GCA_033807775.1). NCBI lineage: Eukaryota > Viridiplantae > Streptophyta > Magnoliopsida > Asterales > Asteraceae > Saussurea > Saussurea involucrata. The sequence continues at coordinate 127,006,532 of CM066320.1, forward strand.
TCTTCGAAAAATCATCACGTTCGAATCCGAAAATCAAAAGGTATCGTATGTTCCGAACTCGAATGAGACAACCGCACAGAAAGCATTAGAAATGATTGAAGAACGCATCGACTATCGTCGCGCTATCCGAATGTTCGAGGTACACTTTGCGCTCCGAAAAAGATACGTTCATAACTGGCGCGAACTCGAACTTCGATTCAAAGGGGGAGATTGTTAGGGCAATTAATGGTTGAATAGAAGTTCAAGGGCTGGTTTGTAATTCTTTATTTTGAGCTCTATTAGTGAATGGGCCGTGGGCTTGTTACCATGGGCCCAGAGTATTTAAAGTTATGTTTAGCTTAGAATTAAGATGGTTGCCATTTTAGCTTTCTTAAACTCTATTGTAATTCTCTCTACAATTGAAAGTGAATTGGATGACCAGTTGAAATCATACAAACTGTTATTATCAATTGATTTCTTATTGTTCGTTGCACGGATCTGGAACTCACAAGGTTTACCTTCTTTGCTCTGTTCTCGATTCCCATTTAGAAGTCTGTGAGGTAAGACATCATAATAGAGTGAATCAGGAATCGACGAACAACTTCGAGCGCCTTTGTCACTTGAAGAGGCCGGATGGTTCTGGTTCGGAGGTCTTTCAGTAAAGCAAGTAAGTCGAATGGTAAAAGTTTTAAAATCGGCTTCAGAAATTTTCCATTCATTACCGTCTTCGCGTCGGACGGTGAAAACTGGAAACATAACTCTAAGGATTCGGCCGGTTTGAATGTTAAGCACTTCAGTGATCTTGTGCTTGGTTCGAACTTGGCTAACTGGTAGACACCGCTTCATGGCATTTATGTACTGACCTTGGTATTCTTTGTCGAAGTGAGAAATCCTAAGGCAAAATGTCGGCTCGATAGGGCGTAACCTGTGAACATACAGCTTCTTCAGAGATTCCTCCAGGTGAGGAATGAAGATCATGATTTTCTCCCATCGGATTTGTTGTTGTAGAGGAAGAGGATGATCTGAAGTTGTCGGTTGTTGAGGAGATGTCAGATTTTCAGCAGTTGTCGTTTCGGGTCTTGTAGAAGTCTCGGCGGCTTGAGCAGAGTGAACGGGTGTACCATACAGATTTTGCAGCAGAAACTGGTCGTAGTCAACGTTGTCGTCTTCATCAGTTGGAAAGATCAGGTTTACCTGGAGATTTACAGCACTGGCGACTTTTTCGTACCATGCATTTTCGGTCTCTGGGTTGATCTCGGAATCTGGATCAATCAGGTTGAGTGTAGGCCTATCTGATGCTGAGTAAGTGACCAATTCCTGTGTTGCTCCCTCAGGCTTTTCAACCGTTGGGTCTTTATCGTCTGAGATTTCCATATCTAAAACCATCTCAGCGAGGCTCAACTGGACTTCAGGTTCTTCTTCGGTTGTAGTTGCCGCAGTTGACGGTTCCGATTGAACCACAGTAGTTTCAGTGAGGATCTGGGCGGTCTCGGATAATCTTAGTCTTTTATTCTCCCACTCACGGTGATCAGGATCATCCTGATCATCGTGTCTTCACTTTAGACTGCCTGCTTGACTCTTGCAGGTTTCTTCCATGGATGCGACTCTCTCAGACATCGTTTTGAGCGCTTGTTGAACGTCCTTGAGAGTCGTGTCAAGCTGATTCATTCTTGTAGTGATGGATGACGATGGAGCAGATACCTAGGATCGTAGAACGGAGATCAGGTCTGCTTCAGTAGAGGCGTCGGTGTCAGATTGCTGGAGCATCTGAGCTAGGAGCATAGTCTTCAAAGTGTCCACCGAGTAAGATAGCTGAACGGGAGCCGGTGGAGGTGTTGGTACGGTTTCAGCATCGACTATCTTCTCTTTTCCTTTGATCAGGCTTTTCAGTTTATCGAGCTCTGCGGTGAGGCGCTGCTCCATTGCCTCGCGGACAGCCTTGAGGGTGCTGTCTAGAGACACTTGTGACACAAAGTCGGGTAAAGTAACTCCGGGATCACTTAGATTACCCGTTGAGGCATCTACCTTAGAGGCAGAGCCACCTACGTTCACGGTTGGCGAAGGTGTGTCTGTGGTAGGATTTCCTCCCGATCCTCGGATTCCACTTAAAGGCGGAGATCCTACGGAAGTTCCGATCGGGTCACTAAGAGCACCGATGTTCGTTGTCTCATCCTGTGTCCTAGACGAAGAATGTTCAATAACAAGTGGCTTTAGACTTGATGGTGCTTTGAAAGAAGGCGAGACCGGGGGTTGCTGGTCTCTTGTTTCAATACCAATACTCTCCGAGTGAGAGATCGGTACAAGTTGTGCTATGTCCCCGTGGGAAGTTGAAACATCCGACTTTTAAGAGACGGATGAGTGGCTTTGGAGGTGGTGCAACTGCGCCGCTGGGTCCACGACGGCTTCTTCAATACCTCGTCCCAACGGATGAGATGGGATAGCAGATGTGGCTACCCGGGCGACACTTGGCTGGATTCACTCAGAAGCCTCTTTATTTTTTCGGCTTATTCTCTCTTGATTCTTTTTGGATCTAACATCACTCAGTCTCACCTCTTCTTGATTTTCAACTAAATCTCCCCCGTTCTCCTTATGTCTCCCGTATCAGGCTGTTCAGTAGGGATAAGGGGGGTTGAGGGTGAGTCAGATGGAATGCCTTCAGTCAATTCTGGGTTTGGTCTGATACGGGTAGGTATCAAGGTCATGCGTATAGCACGGTCCATATCGGATAAAATGGAGTCAGATTCCACTTGTTTAACCTGTCTCGGTGGTGAAGGGTTAGAGATGTATGCTTCCGTGTCACGGTGGAGCATTGGGCGTTCGGTTTCAGTGACGACCTGGGCCTCGTGTAGTCTAGTCGACGGTCCTACGTCGGTCGTGGTACGGGTGATGGGAATTGGTTGTTGGCTCGGTCCGGCTTGGGAAGTACTGGTTCGCGTATCCACTGCACCGCCCACGCCTGTTCCCCTCCCGTGTAATCTCAACACACCCCGCCCGGGAGCCCCTGCTACCCGGGCCCTTCCTCCTCTTGTCCTAGGACCCTCACGTCGCTCAGGTCTAAGTCCTTAGGGAGGTCCCTCCGGCGCTGGCTGGACCATGGGATTACCTAACTCTCGCCTATATTCTACTACACTCGGTGCAGTGGGGTCTGCGTGTGCCAGTAAATGTTCAGGTATCGGCATGGATGGGGTATTAGGAGGGTTACGAATCACCAAGTATTGTTGATTGTGATGAGGACATACTGGATGGTTGATTCGTCGTGGGATCAGAGGGTTCACATCCATATGTTGTCGAACGGCTAGATCAAAGAACCTTGGAAATGGAAGGAACTTCTTTCTGGTTCTGCCGGTCTGTCTGATGGCTAGCACCATTTCATGCCAAATGACTGCTGCGTAGTCTATGTGCCGATTGTAGCACACCGCGTGAAATAAGCGCATGAAGTCTATGGTGCGCTGGTCTATCCCTTTCCACCAAGAGGATAGACACCGGTTTAGGATAGGGAATAAAGTGTACCAGACCGGGGCGATGTGTTTACGGGTGAATGCGGATGGAAAGTCGAGATCGTGATGATAGCCAAGCGCATGAACTTCAGCACAAAGTGTGACATCATCGATGGTGGGTGCGTATGCGGCATGGCCTCCGACATTCGGTTCCGGGAGTGATAGGAGTCGTCGGAAGGACTCCAGTGTGAGTGTGAATGGGAAGTGGTCGATGTTGGCAGTGATGGTCTGAACGTTGTTGACAGTGACCACCCTCGCCGTGTGCCATACTTGATGTACATATATGAGAGGCACATCTGTTGTCGCGGTCAGTGCTCGACGAAGCGGGTGTCCGAGCATTATGTCGACTACTACCCGATGATCGGGTCGGAATGCCGCAGCGTCAAGGTGGTGATTGTTTGGATTGATCTCAATTTCCTGGTCCACGGGAACCAAGGCATTGTCCGCCTCGTCGTCTATGATATCCTCAGGAGGAGGAATGTTTTGCTGTTGCTGCTCTTGTTGTTCCGCAATGTATAATACCTAGAAAGCACAGTGTCAGATAATGGATGGGATAAAATCATCTTTAATGCGTACCAACATTTGAATGGCTCAATCATCGGTTGATTGAGGACTGGCTGCATAAGCAGGACATTGGGATTGCCAATGAGTGATAAATGCAGAGGTATTGGACTCGAGCAGTGTCCGGATACACAGGGTATCCGGACAAGCAAAACTGACCTGACATATAGGGGTTACTGGGTAACATAGAGGTTACCGGGTACATTATGGTTACCGGACAAAATGAATCTTACCGGGTGAGGTAAGTTACCGGATGAAAAAGTTTATCGGATAGGCAAGACTTACCGGGTACGAGATGGTTACCGGACACTAATCATACCGGGTAGTCGAACTTACCGGATACTGGGTATCCAGTCGACTTGTGTTACTGGGGATCGATGTGTCCGGGTTATTTGAAAAACGGTACTTACCGGATATTAGGAAGGTGTCCGAGTAACACGCTAGTTACCGGGTAACAAGAATGTTACCGGGTAACTAGGGTTTCCGGGTTCGAAACTGTAGTACCCAAAACGATTGGAACCATCCACCAAGACGAAATATACTCGGTTGAAAAGAGTCTAAATGCATAGATATGCCACAAACGATGATTTGAATAACAAATTTCGCACTCAAGGTGAGACGTCGCAAATCTAGTGTTTCGGTAACCCTTTGCCGTCACAAAGTCGATCGAAACGACTGCGATTCGTGTATGTGTGTGTGTTAAAGTGATCGAAGTACAATCGAGAGCTGTAGAAGATGGATACCTGAGAGTATGTAGACTTAGAACGGGGATCTGATCGAAAAGCACGAGTTACCGAGTGGGAGAGGTCGAGAGAGTTTAGGAGGGTTTTAGGAGCTTTCCGGGTGAGTTTGAAATAAACCAAAAAACGATGTCTCGGATGTTTATATATCAGGGCTACTTACCGGTAACTTACCTGGTAACTATGGGAACCCGGTTACTTACCCTGTCCGGTAAGTGTACCCGGTAACATTGGTTATCGGTAACTTACCGGGTAAGTGCCAAAACCCAAAAGTTTGAAAAATTGGACTCTTTCTTAGGAAATTTTCCTGCTCCCCCTCGACCTTTGCACAGGTATTTCCTTGCTCCCCCTCGGAACAGGAACGTGAGGGCTTTGGAAGACGTCAACTAAAAAAACTTTTATTTCTTTTGAGAAAAACAGTGTGACGCTCCCCCTCAAATGATGAACACAAAGATTTTGCTCCCCCTCAGAATGTGCACAAAGTGTGATGTGAAGTGCACTCGGGAATGTCCTTACACACAAAAAAACTTTTCAGGCAGTGACAGAAAAACGTGTGTGTGACACTCCCCCTCAACAATAGAATACCTTACCTGATAGCTTGTCATGCTCCCCCTGAACACATGAAGACCTGTGAAAGCACAGATATAAAGCCAAATAAACTAGACGAAAATATTAATTAAAAGAAACACACGTGGAAAGAAAGTAAACAAGCGAAATCTACCTAATAAATACAGAGACTCAACCTAACTGTGTAACTGATACAAGTAGAGTACATGTGCGAGAAAGTGTATGCTCAATCATCAGGAGTGGGAACAACAGATGATGAGTAGACAGTTTCTCATAGATGTATGGAACTTGTATCGGGCACACAAACAGATCAAGTCGTCAGATTTAACATACCTAACTTGGACACTAGAGTATTAAAACGTTTTTCGTCCAAGGGTTTTGTAAATAGGTCTGCTAACTGATGTTCTGTATTTACAAAGTAGAGTTCGATTGTACCTCTTTCAAACTGATCCTTAATGAAATGGTACCGAACGTCTATGTGCTTTGTCTTAGTATGCTGGACCGGATTGCTTGATATGGAAACGGCGCTCTTCGAGTCGCAGTAGATGGGCACCTTGACGTATGTAAAGCCGTAGTCTTTGAGTTGCGTCCGCATCCAAATCACCTGAGAACAGCAGCTCACGGCGGCCACGTATTCCGCCTCGGCAGTCGACGTAGAGACGCACTTCTATTTCTTGGATGCCCAACTCACCAAGCTATCGTCCAAGAACTGCACATGCCCCGATGTGCTCTTCCGATCCATCATGTTGCCCGCGGGATCCACATCCGAGTATGCAGACAGCTCAAAACCTGTCTCTTTTGGGTACCATAAGCCAAGATCAGCAGTACCGCGTAGATAACAAAAAATTCGTTTTACAGCCATTAAATGAGACTCTTTCGGTTTTGACTGAAACCAGGCACATAGAAAAGTTGAAAACATGATATCCGGCCTACTCGCAGTTAAGTACATCAAAGAACCGATCATTCCCCTGTACGTTTTAGTGTCCACATCCTTTCCGTTAGGATCGGCGTGTAACTTTGTACCGGGTGCCATGGGAGTTTTCATCGGTGAGGACTGTTCCATCTGGAATTTCTTAAGAATATCCCGGATGTACTTAGCCTGGTTTATGAATATCCCGGTCGACAGTTGTTTAACTTGAAGACCAAGGAAGAAATTCATCTCACAAAGCATACTCATTTTGAAAAATTGTCCCATTAACTTGGCAAATTTCTTAGCATATTGAGGATTAGTAGAACCGAAAATTATGTCATCTACATACACTTGTACTAGGACAATATGACCTTTTTCGTTTTTGATAAAAAGAGTTGAGTCGATTTTACCTCGTGTGAATTCCGATTTTATCAAAAACGCAGTTAGAGTATCATACCAGGCCCGTGAAGCTTGCTTCAGTCCGTATAATGCCTTGTCTAGTATATAGACATGATCAGGCTTCTTCTCGTCCACGAACCCATCCGGTTGCGACACGTACACTTCTTCCTTGAGATCGCCGTTAAGGAATGCGGTCTTCACATCCATTTGGAAGACCGTGAAATTCTTGTGCGCGTCGTATGCAAGGAACATACGTATAACTTCTATTCTCGCCACCAGAGCGTATGTCTCATCGTAGTCAATCCCTTCTTGCTGACGGTATACCTTAGCCACGAGACGCGCCTTGTTGCGGACTACGATGCCATCCTCGTCCTTCTTGTTCTTGAATATCCACTTGGTTCCGATCACCGTCTTGTGGGTTAGACATGGGACAAGTCGCCATACCTTGAGAGCCTCGAATTGATTGAGCTCTTCTTGAATGGCTATCACCCAGTCCAGATCTTCGAGTGCTTCGTGTACGGTTGTTGGCTCGATCTCACTCAAGAAACCGGAAAAGAGGCAGAAATTGGCTGATGCACCTCGCGTTTGGACTGGTGTGGAGGGATCATCGATGATTTAGTGCAGGGGATGAGCTTTCGTCCATGGTGGTGTGTGGAAGCGGCTGCTGAGTTGAATGTGAGACGTCCGGATCCACATAGTTTCCAGATGGAAGGTCTTGTACCGCTTCATGTGTAGCCGGTTGGTTTCTTGGAGGAGACGGGGGAGGATTCGTCGAAGGTTGAGCAACTTCTGGTTCCGAGGAATGCAGAGGCTGATCATCGATTGTAGCAGATGACGAATCATTAGGAGCGATCTCCGGGTTTATTACTGGTTCCTCCGGGGGGTAGTAGTATCAGATGAAGTTGATGATGACGGTTGAGATGTCTCCACAGTGATGGAAGGCGTGCTTGTCGAAGGCTGCAGACCGGATAGATTCGCCGAATCCTCGATGCGAGCAGCTTCAAGTCGTGGTTGTGCTGAGACATGAGGGGTAGAAACGTTAAGTATGTCATCATAAAAATATTGGAACAGTAAATCTAAATCTGAAATATCAGCTTTCGATGAAGATGCATGATTCGGATTTACTATCGCTTGTGCCGATCCCGAACGTGGAAGTTCGGAAGCTAGCACGCTAGTTAAACCGGGTTCTGAACTGATTTGTTCAGAAGCCAAATCTGCGGCTTCGTCGAATGTTACGTTTACACTTTCAGTAACGGTTTTAGTCCGTTTGTTGTAAACGCGATACGCCTTAGCCTGCATGGAGTATCCAATGAAAACTCCTTCGTCCGCCTTTGGACTGAATTTGCCGAGATCGTCTTTGTCATTTAGGACGTAGCACGTGCATCCGAACGCATGGAAATACTTGATGTTCGGAATGCGTTTGTTTATGATCTCGTACGGCGTCTTGTTGAACCGCTTGTTGATGATGGAACGGTTTTGCGTGTAACAAGCAGTAGACACCGCTTCGGCCCAAAGAAATAGTGGCAGTTTAGACTGAGAAAGCATGGTGCGAGCCGCTTCGATGAGGGTACGATTGCGTCTTTCCACCACTCCGTTTTGTTGAGGAGTGCGCGCGGCCGAGAAGGTTTGCGAAATGCCGACAGAAGTCAGGTAGTCGTTCACCGTTTGATTCTTGAATTCCGTCCCATTGTCTGTCCTGATAGTCTGAACTGGACTTTGAAGATTTAGCTGGATGGTCTTCAAGTGGTTGATGATTAGCTCCGGGGTTTCATCCTTCGTGCGAAGAAACTTGACCCATGTGTAGCGTGAGAAGTCATCCACCATCACCAGGACGTATTTGCGCTTGTTGATGCTCTGAACACGCATCGGTCCACACAAATCCATATGGATAAGTTCAAGGGACCGGGACGTGCTTGGAGCAGCCTTCGGCTTGTGCGTCGCTCGCTTCATCTTTCCCGTCTCACATGCCCCACAGAGTCGATCCTTCACGAATTGTAGATCGGGCATTCCTTTCACGTGTCCGCCCAGCACCAGTTTGTTGATACTTTTGAAGTTCAGGTGCGAAAGACGTCGATGCCAAATCCATGCTTGTTCGGAATTAGCCTTTGACATGAGGTAGACAGGGTTATCGGTCTTCAAGGCTGCGAGGTCGATGGTGTAGAGGTTGGTCTTGCGCTTTCCAACCAGTAGCTCCACTCCATCGTCATTGAGTATTCTACACCTTTTGGCTTTGAATCGGACCTCGAGATCTTTGTCACAGAATTGGCCGATACTGAACAGATTGTGTCCCAATCCTGCGATGTGTGATACCTTTTCGACAGTGATATTGTCTTGGACAATGTCTTCGTAGCCCAAAATCGGCACCTTGTCGTCGTTCCCAAATCTCACGTCTCCGCCATATTCTTCTTTGTAGTTCGTGAGAAGCTCCCTCCTTCCGGTCATGTGCCTGGAGCATCCAGAGTCTAAGTACCACACATGACCGTCCTGCAAAAATAAGTTTAGCGGACTTTAGGTACCCATATTTGCATGGGTCCTGGAGGGTTAGGTTTGACACCTTTCGGAGGAACTTGCTTTGAAACATCTTGCCTCTTGGGTGTAGGATTTACACCTTTTGGAGGAGCTTGTTTTGGAGCGATAATTGAATCAAATGCTGAATGGAATAAAGTGTAATTGGAAAATTAACATCGTGTTTAACAAAATCATTCCTATGATTCCAAGCACAATCGTTTTTCTTCATTCTAGGATAAAAAACTGTATTAGCTGACTTTGATGCAGCATCCTCGACAGGTTCCTTAGCTAGCCACTTTGGTTTTTCTTGTTTAGCGCGACCGGTTTTATCTGAAACAACATGGACAGCATGGTCAGTGACTTTTGAGGAAGCATGATTTTTGGTAGGCAATCGCTCGGTCTTTTGCCTCGGCTGTGATTGTTTTTGAGAAACAGGCTTAGTTTTGGAAATCTTAATCACAGCTGGGGTCTTTGTTTTTGAACAATCACCCTTTAGAAAATTGACCGGTCGATTAACTACTGGTGACAGAAAATCAGCATGATTTGGAAGAGGTTTGTCGAAGGGGAACGACTCAAACTTGTTGATCCAAACCCTCAGTGATTTGATAATGACCCTCTCTTATATACTTAGTGAAAATTGTAAGTAAACAATATGTATCAGAGTTTCACTATCGCTGATAAGTACTAAGATCTTACAGTACCGCTGATAGGAACTCTCGCTCTTTAAATTAAACACTCAGCGAACACTGTTCACCATTAATGCTCTGAGTCTGTTCAGTCATTATGATGATCGCTGATAAGTTAGTTGTTTACTTATGATCCCTGAAGACAAGTTTCACGTCAACAAAGGTTCTACGCTGAAGTCGAAGATCAAGCTCAAGAACCAGCGACAAGTCTCCTAATGAACTGATGCGGATCAGCGAAGACTCAGATTTGTCCACTCAACGTGAAGTATCAAGTACAAGACTTCAGCTATCGCTGAACTTTATCATTCGCTGAATAGATAATGATAATGCTCTGAATCAACGAAAGCTGCTCATGTAGTCCTCCGTACAAAGTACTTTTGTCTTAACCCCCCTTGCACGACTCCGTACGAAATGTCAGAAAAGAACCTCCGACTGTCTGAAATCGTACAACCACTCTGATACTACACTGTTCATCCATACGGCTACTAAGGTTGTCAACAAAGGTCAATGACATGCAACCAACCAGCTGATGACACGTGTAAAGTGTATACTGACTTGCATTAAATGCATGCAGTATATAAAGAGATGAACCCACTTCGTTTGAAGTAACTTGCTAACTCTGGACAAGTTCAATCTCTTATCTCAAGATAGGTTATTATTAGTAATTTCCTTATCTCTCTTAGTGCAAGAAACCTTAGTGTTCCAACTTGTTTAGATTTAGGTTTATCCTTAATCTTGTTTCTGCAACAAGCTGTAAATTTTTAATGATTTATCAATAAACAATTTAGAAAAGTAAAATCTGTGTGTTTGTATTCAACCCCCCCCCCCCCCCCCTTCTACAAACTTGTATAGGCCTTCGGGACCAATAAGTGGTATCAGAGCAGATTTGTTTAATCTCATAAACAAGATCTAATCTAAGATATTTCTCTACCTTGCTATTATATGAAAATGGCCACCAACACAAACACAAATTATATAGACAATGGTTCTCTTGCTAAACCCCCTAGATTTTCCAGAGATAACTTCAACTTATGGAAAAATAGGATGACACTCTTCTTAGAAGGTGTAGACCCTACTATGCCTTACTATCTCGAGAATGGTCCATTCATCCCTGTAAGAATTGATGCTGCAGTTCCAGCCGCTGAGAATAGACCTGCTATTCCAGAAAGGCTGGTACCTAAGGAAATCTTTCAATGGACTGACGAAGATAAGAAGAAAGTGGCTATAGATACAAAAGCCAGATCCATACTATCCATGGCTCTTCCTGGCGAAGTCTACCATTCCGTCATGAATCTGAAAACATCAAAATCCATGTGGGACACAATATGTGTTCAGTATGAAGGAACGTCTGAAGTCCAGGACTCAAGAAAGATAAACCTGGTAAGACAATACGAAAGCTTCATTTCTGGTAAGAATGAATCTCTCTATGAAGTTCACCAACGTTTTAATTGTTTAATTATAGATCTGAAAACTGTTGGTAAGGAATATTCTAACTTTGAAGTACTGACAAAGTTTCTAGAATGTTTACCTGAAAGCTGGGACAATTATTCTATGTGTCTCAGGCTGTCAAAGGATCTAAAATCAATGACCCTTTCAACCTTATATGGCACGTTGCTGAATCATGAGCAATCGAGCCATCTTAAGAAGAATCTTGTAAAAGATTCCAAAAGCACTCATGTTGCTTTAATCTCAGAGGAACCTTCTACTCAGCGACCCTCGGTCACTATCACAGAGTTAGAAAGTAACTCTGAAAGGTCATCAGATTCTGATTTTTCAGATGATGATGAATCTTTGGCTCTCCTAACTAAAAAGTTCAGGAGATTTGCCAAAAAGAAAATGTTTAGAAAGAACAAACCTCTTTCCATAACTGACAAGCCTAGATCATCAACTTTTGTTGATAAGGCTACTGCTACTTGTTTTAACTGCGAAAAGACAGGACATTTTGCTAACGAGTGCAGGTCTAAGAAAGTTTCTAGACCCTCAGCTTTTACAAAGAAACCCTTTGTTCCAAGGAATAAAGATGACAAATATTCAAAGCTGAAAGAAAAATATGCTAAGCTGAAAAGCTTTAAGAAGAAGAATAAAGGCTTGATGGCTGACTACGATTGGGCTACTTCTGATGAAGAAGCATCATCATCTGACTCTGAAGATTATGAAGCAAATCTATGTCTTATGGCCAAGATTGAAGAAGAGGAAGAAAGTTCAGACATTCCCTCCACTATTCCAAATATGATCACCTTCCTTCTTTACCAATATTCCAAATATTGATGAAGCTGATAGTCTCCGTAAGATCGATCTCTTGACTAGAAGTTTATACGAAGCCATGAACGGCAAAACTGTGGTTGAAAACCAAAACCTTGATCTCGCTGAAAAGCTTAAAAACTGCCACCTTCAAATAGAAAAGCTTTCTAAAATTGAAGAATATTTTAAAGATCAAGTATATTTAAATCAGCTAGTCAAAATCGAACGAGCAGAAGCTATCGCTGCATTAAAAGCTGAAAAAGCTACTGTTGAAAGATGGTGTAATTCTTCAACAAAGATCACTGAGATAATAAAGTCTCAGATTCCCCTGAGTGATAAACGTGGTTTGGGTTACAAATATAATACTCCAAAACCAACCACTGAGCGTTCAATGCTTAAATTTGGAACGTTCGTATCCTCAGTCGCTGATACTTTATCTTCTCAGTGCTCCTCGTCCAATACACCAATCCCTGAGGAAACTCCTACCTCCTCAAAAGGCAAGGAGAAAATGGTTTATTCAAAACCTACCTCTGTCTCTAAAGACAAAGGTAAAGGAATTGTTATTTACTAGAATCCTCAGAAGGGTACCTTAGTACCAAAGCTGAATGCTTCTAAAGCTTCAGTGACTCACCCCTCTGGATCAAGGAAGCAGATCTCTGGATCTATTCAGCGATCTACTCCTAGACTCAGAGTGGATGTCCTTGGTAAGAAATCTGAAGAACTGAATGTTCGTCCCATTTCTAAAGCCAATAGCTTACTTGGTGCTGGCACTTCTAATTCGAAATCAAAAGCTCAGCCTTCAAATGGTCCTAGAACTATTTTTAGTTATAGGAAATGTTATCACTGTGGACTTACCGATCATATTGCTAGTAAGTGCCCCACAGCCACCAAAGCTGAAAAGATAGCTAAGGTGAAGATTGCCCCCAAGGCAAAGAAGACCAACCCTGGTGCAAATCAGGTCAAGGTAGGTTAAGAAATTAACCAAAGTGAAGAAAGACAAAGCTGAATCTTCAAATGCTGCAAAGACTGCTGAATCTTCCATTCCAACTACTTCCACTGACAAATGTGTATACATGGTGAAGTGGGTACCTAAGAAAAACTAACCTTCCTTTGTATTGCAGGTTAAGAAGGGTATCTGGTATTTCGATAGCGGATGCTCTAGACACATGACTGAAAAGAAAAGCCTGCTCGCTGAATACAAGGAAGAGAAGGGTCCCTCTATGACTTTCGGTGGAAATGGAAAAGGACATACCCGAGGGTATGGTGTACTTTCAAATGGTACTACCTCCTTCAGAAGAGTCGCATATGTTGAGGGGCTGAAGTATAATCTTCTAAGCATCAGTCAGCTTTGCGACATGGATAACAAAGTAATCTTTACTAAGGAATCCTGCTTTGTCGCTGACAAAAAGGAGAAGATAGCTCTCAGCGGTTATCGTTTGGAAAATGTTTATGTAATAAACATGGACTCAACAACCACTGAGAACTCCTGTTTCTTCTCAAAGGCCTCATCTGATGTCAACTGGCTATGGCATAAGAGGCTATCTCATCTAAATTTCAAGACACTGAACACTCTTTCTTCAAAAGAGTTAGTCACTGGTCTACCTCAACATTCATACGCCAAAGAGTCTTTATGTTCAGCGTGTGAAAAAGGGAAGCAGATCAAAGCAAGCTTTAAATCAAAGCAAGTTTCATCAGTGTCATCTCCTCTACAACTACTCCATATGGATTTGTTTGGCCCTGTTAACAAACAATCCATCGCTGGAAAGAAATATACGCTGGTCATAGTTGATGAATTCTCTCGCTTCACTTGGGTAATGTTTCTCCGTTCCAAGAGTGACACCCCTGAAGAACTCATCACCTTTGTTCGGAAGATGGAAACCCTGAACAATTTGACCGTTCGCTCAATAAGGAGTGATCATGGGACTGAATTCAAAAACAGTTCTCTTGATTCCTTCTTTGAGAGTAAGGGCATTTCTCACAACTTCTCTTCAGTGAAAACACCGCAACAAAATGGAGTCGCTGAAAGAAGAAATAGAACAATTATTGAAGCTGCACGTTCAATGCTCAGCGATTCTCACGTGCCTACTCAGTTTTGGGCAGAAGCTGTCAACACCGCTTGTTTTACGCAAAACAGGTCGCTGATAGTCAAAAGATTCAATAAAACAGCCTATGAACTTTTTCATGGGAGAAAGCCTTCAATCAACTTTCTTCACATCTTTGGATGTCAGTGTTTCATACTGAACAACAGAGATGCCCTTGGAAAGTTTGATCCTAAGGCTGATGATGGAATCTTTCTTGGATACTCCTCAGTTTCCAAAGCCTTCAGAGTCTTCAATCGTAGAAGACAAACTGTAGAAGAAACTATTCACGTCACGTTTGACGAATCCCGTTCAACGAACTCTAAACCGTCCGCTGATACTGAAGAACTGAATCAATGGATGTTTTCTCATCTTGGTGATTCAGAAGATATTCCCACTCCTCATGCTCATCCAGTAGAAGATGATAGTCCTCCTATCATTCCAAATATGCAGAATATTGAAGCTGAAACTTCTTGGGTCTCAGTTGTTCCTATAAACACTATACCTACCGCTGAACCAAATGCCTCAGACATTCCATCTATCTCTCAGCAATCAGTAAATGAAATGACAAACGCAAGTATTCCTCTCTTAGCTGAAACTCCAGAAGTAGCTGAAGCCTCATCTTCAGCTCCTCCAGTTCAAGATGAGTCAGCGACTTATGCTCCGGCTCAGCGATGGACCGTAAATCACCCAATTGATCAAATTATTGGTGATCCAAACGCTGGTGTTCAGACTCGACGAAGTGCAAGTAATATTTGTTTATTTGTTAACTTTATTTCTCTAACTGAACCAAAGAAAGTAGATGATGCCCTCAAAGATCCAAACTGGGTGAGCGCCATGCAAGAAGAGCTGACTGAATTCGAAAGAAACGAAGTTTGGAAACTTGTTCGAAGACCAACTGACAAAACTGTTATAGGCACTAAATGGGTCTATCGAAACAAGTTGGACGAACATGGTACTGTAACCCGCAACAAAGCTCGTCTTGTTGCTCAGGGATACAGACAAGAGGAAGGTATAGATTATGACGAAACATTTGCTCCAGTAGCAAGACTTGAATCTATTCGTCTATTCTTAGCATATGCTGTACACAAAAACTTCAAAGTACATCAGATGGATGTTAAGTCAGCATTTCTGAATGGAAAGCTGAATGAAGAAGTGTATGTGGAACAACCTCCAGGATTCTCAGATTCTAAGCGTCCAGGTTATGTTTATAAACTGGATAAGGCACTTTATGGCTTGAAGCAAGCTCCTCGTGCATGGTATGACACTCTTTCTACTTATCTCCATATTGAAAAATTAGAGCGAGGTAAGATTGATAAAACTCTATTTTTTAGAAAAGTGAAAGGTCATATCATTCTAGTTCAAATATATGTTGATGACATTATATTTGGTTCTACTAACCCTGAGCTTTGTACTCGTTTCGCTGATAGAATAAAAGATGAGTATAAAATGAGCATGATGGGTGAACTAACATATTTCCTTGGTCTTCAGATTAAGCAAACTGAAAAAGGAACTTTTATCAATCAGGGAAAGTATGTTAAATATATGCTGAAGAAATTTGATTTAACTCATAGTTCAGCTATGAAAACCCCTATGGCACCACCGCTGACACTTAACAAGGATTCAAAGGGAATACCTGTTAATGTCACGCTGTACCGTGGGATGATCGGCTCTCTCTTGTATCTTACAGCTAGCCGACCCGATATTATGTATGCGACATGTTTGTGTGCACGATATCAAGCTGAACCTATGGTATCACATATGAAAGCTGTAAAGCGAATCTTTCGATACCTTAAGGGTACAGCGAATCTAGGTCTTTGGTATCCCAAAGATTCAGGATTCGATCTAACCGCCTATTCAGATAGTGATTTTGCAGGTTGCAAAATGGATAGGAAAAGCACCACAGGAGGATGTCAGCTCCTGGGTGGAAAGCTGGTAAGTTGGACTAGTAAAAAACAAAATTCAGTGTCCACTTCCACAGCTGAAGCTGAATATGTAGCTGCTGGAAGCTGTTGTTCTCAAGTCTTGTGGATGAGAAATCAGCTACTAGACTATGATCTTCAGCTCTCCAAATTTCCAATCTATTGCGACAGCACAAGTGCCATCGCTATAGCAAACAATCCAATACTACATTCAAAGACCAAGCACATAGAAATCAGATATCATTTTATCAGAGATCATGTGATGAATGGTGATATAGAACTTCATTTTATCCCAACTGATTATCAGTTAGCTGATTTATTTACCAAACCTCTTGATGAGACAAGATTCAACTTTCTCATCTGCGAGCTTGGAATGCTGAACTTTGAAGGGTAAAATCCTCAACGGTTCACATTGATCAGCGATAGGATAAATTCAACTCGTATAACCTATTCAATCATCTTCTCTCTGAATAAAACTTGGTTAAGCTGATATCAAGGTATGTTTTCTCTCTCTGACAATCGCATGAAAATGCAAGATTTCAAAACAAAATGCATCGCTGAATATCTCTTCCTTAACAGCGATATTTTGAAAATTCTTAAAACCTTCACTGATATTTCTATTCAGTGCTTCATGTTTTCAAAAGTATCCCTGAGTTTTTCAAAACCTCAGAGACAACCCAGAATATGAAAGGACAGTTGTGACGTCATTACAACGGATAAACCCCGACACGTTTTCTTCTTTTTGACACACGTTTGCACGTTTCGTTTACTCGCCAATCAAATGCAAACACGTGTCCGTGTCATGATGAAAATCTTTTCCCGCTCAAGATTTTCTCTCTCTCTAATCTCTCTATATAAACAAATTCTTTGTTTATATTTTTCTTTTACGCGAACAATCTTCCTCCGCAAGAAAGAATCACTGTTGCATTTGTGCTCTCAAAACCTTCAAGAAGTGTTCATCATCTTCTTCATCAAACATCAAGGTTAATATGTTCTTATTTTTTACCAAATGCGTATAACTTGTTTCCGATCTTTTCCTTGATTTAACAAGATCAAACAAAAGAACTTCTTAAAAATAAAATCATTTCTTTCATGGTTTTATGAACACAACCATTTCATGGTTGTTCTTCAAGTTTAAATGCAAAAATCTTAAACTTGTTCTTCATTCGTTTCCAGAATCTATTTCTTCATAGAAAACTGGATAACAAGAATAAATGGGTTTTACATTTCGTTTCTTAAAATCAAGAAAAACCCTAATCTTCATTAAGACATTTGTGTCTGAATGAAATGGATAAAATTTGAACCATCTTAATGGAAAATCTTTCCACATTAAGATAATTCTTATTTGTTAACATCTTTGGTTGAACTGATAATACAGAGAAATGGCATCTTCTGACATTCCTGCTACCGCTGAGAACATCTCCGCTGATTCTGAAGAAGTGGACATCCTCAAGGCTCCTCAAGTCAAGTTTGCCCTTGACAAACTGGATTGGACTAAGGTGAACAACCTCTATGCGCTTCTCGAGTTTCCTCCTCGAAAGCAAGTCACACATCTAGATGATGCTGTGAAATTCCTAAAGAATTGCTGCATCTCCACAGCCCTGACTATAACACCTCCTGCACATCATCTTTTGCTCTCACAATTCTGGTACTCAGCCAGACACTCTCAACTACCCTCAGCCAAAGATCCCTCCAAAACAATCGATTGCATCCTCTGCGATATCGAATATGGCACCATGAAGATCACCCCTGCCATCATTCGCAAAGCTCTGAACTTTCCCAACGCTACAAAAGAAAAGCCTTTTGTTCCTTTCCCTGACCATAAGAAACTCGCTGACAAAGAAGCTCTTATTGCATTTTTCGATGCAATGGGCTATGTATGGGAAATTGGCAGAGACAAGAAGCCCGAGAAGAAGCTGACCCTGCTAAAGAAGTCGAAAATGCCCAGCGAGATGAACTTCATCTTCGCTCACTTAATCAGCTGCATGACGGCCAAGACCGGCTCCTCTGACCAAGCCGCTCAACCTCAGCAAGCAATGGGATACGCTCTGCTGAAAGGTCTACACATTGACTGGGCATCTCTTATCTATGATGACTTGTTGCAAAGAGTAGACTCTGCCGCTGACAGACCTCCATGGGTTCCTTACCCCCGATTCATCAGCGCCATCTTCCAATATGGCCTGAAGGACAGCTACCCGTAAGAGGGTGACCTGAAACTCTCTCAGGTTGGCACTAAGGTACTTGACTTCAAACCAGTTGAAAATGAGGTACGTCTTTCTACCCTTTTAACTCTTCTCAACCCTTCTTCTTCTACTTCTGTGGCTCCCTCAGCGACAATACCCATCGCTGATACCCTGGCTACAAAATCCTCTCCTTCTAAGAAAAGGAAACAATCATCTACCCCACTTGGTTCTAAAAGGATCAAGAAAACAAAGGAGCAACCCCAGCAATCTCATGCTGAAGACTCCTCAGCTCTTTCTGCATAGCTGAAGGAACGTTCAGTGGTACGCTCTGCCACAACTGAACAACCCATTCATTCCATCCCAACTTCAGCGTCTCTAAACGCTGAGGTTACAAACTTGGAACCTACCCAACCTCCTTCAGTCTCTCAAAAGGCTGATGAAGTGTTTCTCAGCTAATCCAATGCTGAACTCAGAACCCAACCTCCATTCTTATCCTTCGCTCCTCCCTCTACTCATTTGGTCTCACCTCCATATCTCGCTGGAGCTGCCATCATTTCTACGGAACCTAAAGCTGATTCTCCAGGAATGATGAAGACAGGACCTGCAGGACAATCCATGGGCACTTTTGAAGATGACATGGAACATTTTTCAGGAACCCATAATTTTGACGAGTTCATCAATCCTCCTGCCGGTACACACCAACCCATAAACACTGTCACTAAACCCCAAACTTCTGAGCTTTCCTATGTTCACAAGTTCTTATATGTTACAGGTCCTAATCTGGGAGACATCAACGCCTCTCTGAAAGCTGTGGAGACAACGCTGACAGATCTCACCACTACTCTTTCTAATAACTCTACAGCTGTAACAAACGCTGGAGAGAATCTGAACAAGCTAACAATGGTGGTGGAGAAGAAGGCTTCCATAAATGACATGAAGCAGGTTGATAAAACTCTCAGCGACTTCGCCAAGGTGCTCGCTGACATCTACACAGACTACACCTCTCTCAAAAATTCAGTTTCATCCATGTCCAGCGAGGTCACAGCGCTGAAGACATCGGTTGGACAACTAGAGGGAGATATGTCTACTGTAAAGACTGACTTAGGCTCTATAAAGACCGATGTTAGTTCGATGAAATCGATGATCGAGTAGCTACTACACAAAGCGAATACTCCTGCTCCTGCTCCTGCCCCTGTCCCTGCATCTGACAATTTCACAGTGGCGGATCGCACTGAGCTGGAAAAGATCAATCCTGCTATTTCTGGCCTTCAAGACAGAACAACAAAGATTGAAGATTTGATAGGTATCTCTGGCCAAGAAGACAGAGAACCTACCAACGCTGCTGAGTCGTCCCATTCCTCCCCCACTCATCATGAGAAAGAGGGGGAGAAGAGCGCTGAAGGTCTCTCCAAGAGCGCTGAAGACCTTTCCCATGATGAATCTATCAGGGGAGAGAAGAAGGATGCTGAAGAAACCACCGCTGGACCTCAGGGAGATGAAAACCCTGAGGAAACCGAGAAGCTCGCCTCTGTATCTGAGGGGGAGCAACTCGAAGAAGAAGCTGATAAAACTGAATCCGAAGCAGAAGATGATGAAGCCGTCGACATCCCTGATAATGAACCATCCTCTTCTCCAAAGAACGATGATGATGATGACGAAGATGACGATGACTTCTTTATCGTCAAACCTGCTCCGAAGATCAAAGCTCTTAAGGGAATCTCGATAAATGAACCTTCAGGGGAGTGGACAAAGACAAAGCCCTCAGCCTCTGGAGCTGAGAAAGGCAAAGGCAAAACCGTCGCTGAAGATGACAATCTGACGATCTTGCTTGAAAAGCTGGTTTGTCAGGTACACTAAACATCTCTCACTCTATCCCTCCTCTATCATACACTATCAGTTCTTCTACCCAAGCCTAGACACTTGAACAAATTTTCTCTCTCTGATTCTACCCAAGTTCTTACTTGTAAGATCGCTGTGTTTCAGCTAGTCCTCTCCCCTGTTTGAGGATATCGCTGAAGGTTCCACAACTGCGACTTCACAAATAATACCAGCTGCTGCTGAAGAAATAATCCCAGTCTTAGATTTGAACTCTGAGACTGATGAACCAGAAGAACAGCTACTCTCGCACAGACACAGACCTTCCTTAGCTCCTCAAAAGCTAAGTGAAGAGGATCAGAAAAGAAGAGAGGAGATAATAAAACAATTCGAGGATCAGCGAATCATTCTGAGGCGTGATCAACTTCCTTCAGTTCCTCCAAAGTTCAGAATTTCCAAAAAGGAATACAATGATCACCTCAGAGTTGAAAGATTAATCGCTGAAAGAAAGGAAGCTGAAGAAAAGGACAGAGAATACGCCATCCAGCTTTCTAAACGATCAATAAAAGACCCCAAGCTGAAAAGAGTTCCAATTAATGTTCAACGTCAACTCTGGGAAAACGCCAAGAAGATAACTGAAGAAAAGAGAACTGTGTCTCAGTCCACTTTAGCCTGGTGCAAAGAAAAGGTCATCTACAGACTCTCTCCTGCCAAAATCAACAAGGTATTCATCTCTGGAAGAACAACCCTTGTTTCAATCGCTGAAGTCGAGATATTCAGAGAAGACAAGAAGTACGAAAAATTCTACGCTGAAGCCATAACGAAGTACGGTCTCTCTAAATGGTTGGAGATCAGGTTAGCCATCCAGAAGTCTCAGTCGAAGTACAAGGAACATGTTGAAAAGCTGATCAGCAAACAAATCGACTTAGTCTACTCCTGTGTGGATATTCCTCCTCCTCCTACTCTCAAAAGTCAGAAGAGAAAGGCCTCAGCGAAGATAAAGAAATCTAAATCTTCAACTGATGGCCCTGTCATACGAAATGAAACAGGTATTGGTTTTTCACGTGCTGAAATCCTTGGTCCTGATCCTGATCTTTCCATGCTTGACACATCTCTTCCTCCTGGTGAGACTTTCATCCCTGGCAAAGTCATAAGCGAACCCTACGGGATATTTTTCCATGACTACGATGGTGGAGAGCATTTTCAACGCATCTCTGAACTTCACATCACTCCCATCGAACAGCTGAGAGATCTCATCTACTGGTGTGACTTCAGGAATGACCCTCAGGCACGACATCTGAAACCCTTGATTTTTGAAGAAGCGCTGATCAAAAGAAAACAAGGTGTAACCGTTCCTGACTGGATGATTCCCACCACATCAATGACCCTTGATGAACTTCTCATTAAGGAAGAACCCTTTACAAACTGGTATGATCGCCTTTTCTCTATTGTATCAGTTATTCTTTTGTACTTGTAATTTATTTCGCGTGTACTTGTAATCTTTCCATTTCTCTTTGTAACCTGATTCAAAGTTTTAAAGAAAGATTTCAGCGAATGTACTTTACTCCATCAGTACAGAAAAGATCCCAGAAAACAGTAAAAGGGATAAATATTTTATGAGTTCTTTTTATCCTTATGTTTTCATTAAATAGCAATTTTCTTTGTTGCTATGTCATAATCAAATAGGGGGAGATTGTTGATCCAATCCCTCAGTGATTTGATAATGACCCTCACTTATATACTTAGTGAAAATTGTAAGTAAACAATATGTATCAGAGTTTCACTATCGCTGATAAGTACTAAGATCTTACAGTACCGCTGATAGGAACTCTCGCTCTTTAAATTAAACACTCAGCGAACACTGTTCACCATTAATGCTCTGAGTCTGTTCAGTCATTATGATGATCGCTGATAAGTTAGTTATTTACTTATGATCCCTGAAGACAAGTTTCACGTCAACAAAGGTTCTACGCTGAAGTCAAAGATCAAGCTCAAGAACCAGCGACAAGTCTCCTAATGAACTGATGCGGATCATCGAAGACTCAGATTTGTCCACTCAACGTGAAGTATCAAGTACAAGACTTCAGCTATCGCTGAACTTTATCATTCGCTGAATAGATAATGATAATGCTCTGAATCAACGAAAGCTGATCATGAAGTCCTCCGTACAAAGTACTTTTGTCTTAACCCCCCTTGCACGACTCCGTACGAAATGTCAGAAAAGAACCTCCGACTGTCTGAAATCGTACAACCACTCTGATACTACACTGTTCATCCATACGGCTACTAAGGTTGTCAACAAAGGTCAATGACATGCAACCAACCAGTTGATGACACGTGTAAAGTGTATACTGACTTGCATTAAATGCATGCAGTATATAAAGAGATGAACCCACTTCGTTTGAAGTAACTTGCTAACTCTGGACAAGTTCAATCTCTTATCTCAAGATAGGTTATTATTTGTAATTTCCTTATCTCTCTTAGTGCAAGAAACCTTAGTGTTCCAACTTGTTTAGATTTAGGTTTATCCTTAATCTTGTTTCCGCAACAAGCTGTAAATTGTTAATGATTTATCAATAAACAATTTAGAAAAGTAAAATCTGTGTGTTTGTATTCAACCCCCCCCCCCTTCTACAAACTTGTATAGGCCTTCGGGACCAACAAAACTCTTCATCAGAATTTCCTTCGGAATTCATGAATTTAGAAAAATCGACATCCGGAATTACAGGACTTGGATCGGTCGAGGAAGGCGAGGAACACTTAGTGTCATTGTGCTTTGGGGAATTTGGTTCAGAAGCTAGGAAAAAATCAGAGTTCAAATTCCTTAAAACACTCTCGTCTTGAGAATCTTTACCGTCTTGTGTAGAAGAAATTTTGCCTATGAAAGCTTTACACGAAGACGTATCAGATGGCTTGAGGAGAGTTCGGGTGAAATCTGCTTATCAGACTAGAGTTGGTCAATCTGCTCTTGGAGTTGACCATTTATCGTATGCTCAGTCATCGCATCTGTTGTCAAGGCAACCAGTTTTGATGTGAGCTTGTTGATTTCACACCGAAGGATTTCCTGTCCTTCATCAGACACAGTTTCAATTTTTTACCGATTTTAGATTATCAAGTTCCTTGATTAGTGCTTGTTTTTCCTTTTGAAAATTCGACCTTTCTTTCTCGAGTGACTTCTCCAACTCGACTATCTTCGCTTCCAAGATGAGAGGGGGAACATAGAGTTTGAACTCATCCGTCTCAGTCTTGGTTTCGGTTGCTTGGACCTCATCCTTCTTGGAGGAATCCTTGGGCGTTACAACCTTATAGCAATTAAAGTAGTCATTTGAGAGGTACTTCTTTTTGTTCTTCTGATAAGAATAATTCAAAGGTTCATAACAAAATAGAAGTTTCATTTTAGACGTGTGTGTGCGCTTGTATTCCTCAGTTTCCTCTTCCTTTTCAGGTTCAAGAGGACCAGTCCATTTTATCGCATATTCCGGGTATTTTTTTATCTAATCCAAGACATCCAAAATCATACGGTGTAGGTCTATTGAATATACCCCTTTTCAAGTAGTGTAGGTTATCGTATCCGATTCCCCATTCTTTGTTAAAATACGTGAACTCTTTGGGTTTATTCATATATGGTCTGATCAGTTTGACCTCTTTTGTGGAGTTTTGTTTCAAGATCGATGATTTTGTTAACAAACTCCTTGTGCTGAACTTGAAGAGCAGAACATTGATAAATGATTTCTGCTTTCTCATTCATACACTGATCAAGCCGTGTTTGAAGTTCAAATATCTGGGCCCTTAAGTCCTTAGGTGCTATTGAAAGATTTTTGCATTTTTCTTTTAAATTAGCATTTTCAGACTTGTATTTCTCAGTTATGCGCTTTTGAACATCTAGCTTTTCAGATAGTGATCTAATCTCAAGCAGTTGTTCATCAGAGGTGGCCTTGAAGGAATCTACCCGTTCAGCAAGTGATTGCATTTGATTAAAGAAATCTTGTTGGATAGATTCACATACCTGACTTGTCTTTTCCTTTTCTTCATCGGCAGGAGAGTGGTATCCCATGAAAGCATCAACACCATCAGATTCGCTTTCATCATCAGAATGACCCAGCCAGTAGTCGTCTTCCACAAACAGAGATGCTTCAGCTTCCTTCCGCTATGCCAATGCGAGCTTCGCCTTGTAGTAGTGAGCATTCTTTACAACAGGCCTTCTACAGTCTTTCGCAAAATGACCAAGCTTCCCGCAGTTATAGCATGTCACGGGTTCGTCTTTCTTCTTTGAGTCAGACTTGCAGTCATCTTTCTCTGTCTTCTCCTTCTTGTCCGACTGGTTGGACTCATCAGCTTTCTTCTTTCCTTCATATTTGTCTTGATAATCATGGCGCTTGTTGGAGGAGGTGGAGTAGCGCTGATTATTAGACGTCGACTTCTTATAGAACTTTTGTTGGAAGGATTTGAAGAGCAGGGCCATTGCTTTCTTAATGGCAGCTACTTCAGAATCAGAATCACTATCTTCTTTTTCTTTAGGTTCTGACTCAGACTCGCTTTGCTTTTGGGCACGTTTGGAGTGACGGCCATAAGATTTCACTCGTTTGAAAGATATGAGTGCTGGAGGATCAGCAGCTGGCTTGGATGCAGCATTCTTCTCGTTCAGAATTTCCATTACTTCATCTTTGTCTTGAAGAAGCATCTCATATAGCTCATGGATGCCGACTTTCTCCATTAAGTGGTTGTGCTTGACATGGGATGCGAATACTTTCCATTCAGGCAGTAGGTTGTTGAGAAACTTTAGAGCATTCTCCGTGTTAGATCGAGTGATCTGGTTCTTGTGAAGCTCATTGAGAAGAAGACAGAAGCGTTCATAGGTTTGCGAGAGAGATTCGCCGGTGTGCTGCTTAAACCCATCGAACTTGGTTATGGAGCTGTTGATCTTTAATTGATTCCCGACTTCGCTCCCGCGCATCATCTTCTTCACCTGATCCCACATGCCCTTAGCTGTCTTTTTGTAGCTGTTGATGGCAGTATAGATCGTGTTTGGTAGAGCTTGAACAAGGTACCTTTTAGCATGCTTTTCTCCCTCAATCATGCCTCTTTCGTCATCAGTCATCTCGGAGACCGTCTTTTTCTCGACACAAGCTTCAGCGTTTACAGTTGCTGGTATAGTCTTCGTCGGTTCAAGAATTGGTCCATCTCTTAAAGCTCGCCAAATGTACTCGAAGTTATCCTTCTACTCAATGAAGATTATAAATCTGTCCCGCCACTGGCTGTACTAACCTTGGTAGAGACAAGGTGGTTTGGAATCGGTGCCAATAGCAAAAGCGTCGCGCGAAGACATCTTCAGTTGCACTTGATTGATCGTCATACGATTTGTTTGATTCAAAGTGATAACCTAACGCAAGGCATTAAGAGTGAAGTTCTAACGCATGTTCTAAGAGTGGAGTATACTAGAAGTAGGTAAGAAATGACCAAACAGAGCTTACCGGATAGGAATCCGGATGAAAGCTATCTGATCTGGAGGTGTCTGGATCAGATTATCAAAAGCAGGTAAGTTTGCAGAAGGTTACCGGATGGGCTTGAGTTACCGGATAACAGAGGTTATCGGATGAGACAAGCTTACCAGATGAAATAGAATTAAGCAAAAAATGAACTTACCTGGTGTAGAAACTTACCGGAAGAGATGCTTACCGGAAGATAAGGTTACCGGACATGGAAACTGAAATCAAAGGTTACCGATAACAAAGAAACACAAATAATAACCTTACCGGAAGAGATGACTTACCGGATTGAAACGTGTATACCGGATGGAAAATCACTTACCGGATGGTAGTTTACCGAATGCGATGGCTTACCAGTATCTAGGACTTACCGGGAGTTATGTCCGGTAAGTACTGAGATTATCCGGTAACTATTGAATACCCGGTAACAAGAGAAGGGATTTGAGAACTTATCCGGTAACAACTGATGGACCCGGTAACCACGGCTGTGGTATCCGGTAACTGTTGCTGTGGTTTCTAATTCGATTCAAAATCGATTAGGGTTGCTCAAAATCGTTCCTGAAAGATTAGGAACTCGACCAAACACAAAAATAACAATAGCCAACTCGATTTTAAAGCAAAAACAACAAGTTTTGATGGTAAAAATTCGATTTTTCACAAGAACACAACCAAAACTTATGAAGTTAATTTTGCTTAAAAAACCACTAAGATGATTGAATTAGATTGCGAAAAAGTGCAGAATCACTAATAAGAATGATGCTAACAGTATGCAATCAACGAAAACGATCAATTTTGAGTAAATCAAAATATGAATTTCAAGTGTCAAGAACACAGTCGACTAAAAATTTTGAATAGTAAACTTACCAGAATTCAAGAATCATTTTGAATCGTTTCGTCCGTCTGCTCTGATACCAATTGTGAGTCTCAGGATCGTGCAACGAACAATAAAGAAATCAATAGATAAGAACAAGTGTTATGATTTCAACTGGTCATCCACTTTACTTTCAATACTGAGAGAGAATTACAATAAGCTTAGGAAAGTGAAAATAGACAACTAGCTTAATTCTAAGCTAATACAAAGCATTATATACTAATGGGCCCGTGGCAACAAGCCCATGGCCCGTTCATAAATAAGGCTCAAAATAAAGAATTAACATTTAGCCCTTGAAATTCTATTCAACTAAATATTGCCCTAACATAGGTTTATTCCTTAATCTTGTTCTGCAACAAGTTGTAAATTGTTTGATACATATCAATAAACAATTTAGAAAAGTAAAATCTGTGTGTTTGTATTCAACCCCCCGCCCCCCCCCCCCCCCCCCCCCCCCCTTCTACAAGCTTGTATAACCCTCCGGGACCAACAAGTGGTATCAGAGAATATTGTTTAATCTCATAAACAAGATCTTGATTATACTAATCTTTTCTCTTCCTTGTTATTTCTCACAATGGCTACCAACACAAACACAAACTATATTGACAATGGTTCTCTTGCAAAACCCCCTAGATTTTCCAGAGATAACTTTAATCAGTGGAAAAATAGGATGATACTCTTCTTTGAAGGTGTAGACCCTACTATGCCTTATTACATCAAAAATGGCCCATATATCCCTGTTAGGATTGATCCTGAAGTTCCAGGCACTACAACTAGAGCTGCCATTCCTGAAAGATACATTCCTAAGGAACCTCATAATTGGTCTGATGAAGACAAGAAGAAAGTGGCTATCGACACTAAGGCCAGATCTATTCATTCCATGGCTCTTCCTGACGAAGTCTACCATTCCGTCATGAACCTGAAAACCTCCAAAGCCATGTGGGACACAATTTGTGTTCAATATGAAGGTACGTCTGAAGTCTAGGACTCAAGAAAGATCAACCTGGTAAGACAGTACGAAAGCTTCATTTGTGGTAAGAATGAAACTCTCTCTGAAGTACATCAGCGGTTTAACTGTCTAATTATTGACCTAAAAACTGCTGGTAAGGAATATTCTAACTTTGAGATCCTGAGAAAGTTTCTAGAATGTCTACCTGAAAGCTGGGACAGTTATTCTATGTGTCTCAAGCTATCAAAGGATCTAAAATATATGACTCTCTCTACCTTGTATGGCACTATGCTCAATCATGAGCAGTCGTGTCATCTTAAGAAGAATCTTGTAAAAGATTCCAAAAGCACCCCTGTTGATTTACTCTCAGAGTCACCTTCCACTCAGCGATCTACTATCGCTGACACTGAGTCAGATGCTGAATCTTCAGATCTTGATGAATCTTTGGCACTCCTGGCTAATAAGTTCAGGAGATTTGCTAGAAAGAGTAACTTCAGAAGGAACAAACCCCTTCCACTCACTGACAAGCCAAAATCATCAACCCCTGTTGATAAGGCTACTGCTACCTTCTTTAACTGTGAGAAAGTAGGACACTTTGCTAGTGAATAAAGAAAGTCTCAAACCCTCAGCTTTCTCCAAGAAATCCTCTAACCCCAGGGCTAGAGATGACAAGTATCAAAAGCTGAAAGAAAAATATGCAAAGCTGAAAAGCTTTAAGAAGAAAGGCAAAGGCCTGATGGCTGACTTTGACTGGGCTGCCTCTGATGAAGAAGAATCATCTGACTCTGAAGATGATGATGACGCCAACCTCTGCCTTATGGCAAAAATCGAAGAAGAGGAAGAAAATTCTGAAATTCCCTCTACTTCATCTTCTACCTCTAAGGTATCAACTTCTTTCTTTACTAATATTTCAGATATTGATGAAGCTGATAGTCTTCGGAAAATGGATCTCTTGACTATGAACTTATATGTCACCTTCAAATAGAAAAACTTTCCAAACTTGAAGGGGATTTAAAAGATTAGGTTCATATAAATCAGCTAGTCAAAATCGAACGTGAATAAGCTATCGCTGCATTAAAAGCTGAAAAGGCTACTGTTGAAGGATGGTGAAAATCCCCAACAACGATCACTGAGATAATAAAGTCTCAGATTCCCCTGAGTGACAAACGTGGTATTGGTTACAAAGCTGACACTCTAGAACCTACCACTGATCATTTCATGCTTAAGTTTGGAATGTTCGTGTCCTCTATCCCTGACACTTCCTCATCTCAGTGTTCCTCTTCAAAAACACCCACCCCTGAGGAAAAACCTACCTTTATCCCTAAATGTAAAGGTAAAGAAAACGTTTTCAACCAAAAACCTCAGAAGGGTACCTTTGTACCTAAGCTGAATGCTTCTAAAGCTTCAGTGAATTATCCCTCTACTTCTAAGAACAAGATCCCTAGATTTATTCAACGATCTACTCCTAGAATCAGAGTGGATGTTATTGGTAAGAAATCTGAAGAACCGATTGTTCCTCCAATTTCCAATGCCAAAGGTATACTTGGTGCTGGACCTGCTCATTTAAAATTAACGGCCCAGCATGCAAAAGATCCTAAAGCTACTTTTAGTTATAGGAAATGTTATCACTGTGGACGTACAAATCATATTGCTAGTAAGTTCCCCACAGCCACCAAAGCTGAAAAATTAGCTAAGGTGAAGATCAATGCCCCCAAGGCAAAGAAGACCAATCCTGGTGCAAATCAGGTTAAGGTGAAAACCACCACTGAGGTTAAGAAATTAACCAAAGTGAAGAATAGTTCAGAAGCTGAATCTTCAAATGTTGCGAAGATTGCTGAACCTTCCACTTCCTCTACCACCACTGACAAATGTGGGCCCATAGTAAAATGGGTGCCCAAGTCAAACTAATCTTCCTTTGTTTGCAGGTTAAGAAGGGTATCTGGTATCTATATATCGGATGCTCTAGACATATGAATGGAAAGAAAAACCAGCTCACTGAATACAAGGAAGAGAAGGGTCCCTCAGTGACCTTCGGTGGAAATGGAAAAGGCTATACCCGAGGGTTTGGTGTACTCTCTAATGGTACAACAACCTTCAGAAGAGTCGTATATGTTGAAGGACTGAATCATAATCTTCTAAGCATCAGTCAACTGTGTGGCAAGGATAACAAAGTGATTTTCACTAAGGAATCCTGCTTTGTCACTGACAAAAAGGAGAAGATAGCTCTCAGCAGATACCGCATGGAAAATGTTTACGTTATAAACATGGACTCTACAACCACTGCGAACTCTTGTTTCTTCTCAAAAGCCTCATCTGATGTCAACTGGTTATGGCATAAGAGGCTCTCCCATCTCAACTTCAAGACACTGAATACTCTTTCTTCAAAAGAGTTGGTCACTGGTCTACCTCAACACTCATACGCTAAGGAGTCTCTATGTTCAGCATGTGAGAAAGGGAAACAAACAAAAGCTAGTTTCAAATCTAAGCAAGTTTCCTCAGTGTCATCTCCTCTACAACGTCTCCATATGGATTTGTTTGGCCCTGTTAACAAACAATCCATCGTTGGAAAGAAATATACATTGGTCATAGTTGATGAATTCTCTCGCTATACCTGGGTTATGTTTCTCCGTTCTAAGAGTGACACCCCTGAAGAACTCATCTCTGTTGTCAGGAAAATGGAAGTCCTGAACAACATGACCGTTCGCTCAATAAGGAGTGATCATGGGACTGAATTCAAAAAAACAGTTCTCTTGATTCCTTCTTTGAAAGAAAGGGTATTTCTCATAACTTTTCCTCAGTGAGAACACCTCAACAAAATGGAGTCGCTGAAAGAAGAAATCGAACTATCATCAAAGCTGCACGTTCAATGCTCAGCGATTCTCATCTACCTACTCAGTTTTGGGCAGAAGCTGTCAACACTGCTTGTTTTACTCAAAACAGGTCGCTGATTTTCAAAAGATTCAAGAAGACAGCCTATAAACTCTTCCATGGGAGAAAGCCTTCAATTAGCTTTCTTCACATCTTTGGATGTCAGTGTTTCATACTGAACAACAGAGATGCCCTTGGAAAGTTTGATCCTAAGGCTGATGATGGAATTTTTCTTGGATATTATTCAATCTCCAAAGCATTCAGAGTCTTCAATCGAAGAAGACAAACTATAGAAGAAACAATTCATGTCACTTTTGACGAATCCCGTTCAACGAACTCTAGACCTTCTGCTGATACTGAAGAACTAAATCAATGGATGTTTTCTCATCTTGGTGATTCAGAAGATGTTCCTACTCCTCCATCTCATACTCATCCCGCTGAAGATGATGATCCTACCATCATTCCAAGCATGCAGACAAGTGAAGCTAAAACATCATGGTTCTCAACTGTTCCTCTTAACACTATGCCTGCCTCTGAACCTTCAATTTCAGACATACCATCTACTTCTCAGCAATTAGTAAATGAAATGACATCTGAACCTCTTCCTCTCTTGGCTGATATACCAGAAGTTGCTGAAGCCTCATCTTCAGCTCCTCAAGTTCAGAATGAGTCAGTGACTTATGCTCCGGCTCAGCGATGGACTATAAATCACCCTATTGAACAAATTCTTGGTGACCCAAACGCTGGTGTTCAGACTCGACGAAGTGCAGGTAATATTTATTTATTTGTTAACTTTATCTCTCTGATTGAACCAAAGAAAACAGATGATGCCCTTAGAGTTCCAAACTGGGTCAACGCTATGTAAGAAGACCTGACAGAACTCGAAAGAAACAAAGTTTGGAAGCTCGTTGCAAGACCATCTGACAAGTCAGTGATAGGCACTAAATGGGTCTATCGAAACAAGTTGGATGCACATGGAACTATAACCCGCAACAAGGCTCGTCTTGTTGCTCAGGGATACAGACAGGAGGAAGGTATAGATTACGACGAAACATTCGCCCCAGTGGCAAGACTCGAAGCCATTCGTCTATTCTTAGCTTACACTATACACAAAGACTTCAAAGTTTATCAAATGGATGTAAAGTCAGCGTTTCTCAATGGAAGGCTGAATGAAGAAGTCTACATGGAACAACCTACAGGATTCTCAGATCCTAAACATCCAGGTTATGTTTATAAACTGGATAAGGCACTTTGTGGCTTAAAGCAAGCTCCTCGTGCATGGTTTGACACTTTCTCTACTTATCTCCATATTGAAAAATTTGAGCGAGGTAAAATCGATAAAACTCTATTTTTCAGGAAATTAAAAGGTCATATCATTCTTGTTCAAATATATGTCGATGATATTATATTTAGTTCCACTAACCCTGACTTATGTACTCTTTTCGCTGAAAGAATGAAAGTTGAATATAAAATGAGTATGATGGGTGAAGGAACTTTCATTCACCAAGGAAAATATGTTAAATATATGCTGAAGAAATTTGATTTAACTCAGAGCTCAGCTATGAAAACCCCTATGGCACCGCCACTGACACTAAACAAGGATCCTTCTGGAAAACCTGTTAATGTCACAGCGTACCGTGGGATGATCGGCTCTCTTCTGTATTTAACAGCTAGCCGACCTGATATTATGTACACAACCTGTTTGTGTGCACGATATCAAGCTGAACCTATGGAATCTCATTTGATCGATGTAAAGCGAATCTTTCGTTACCTCAAGGGTACTCCTAACCTAGGTCTTTGGTATCCCAAAGACTCAGGGTTTGATTTAATCGCCTATTCAGATAGTGATTTTGCAGGTTGCAAATTAGATAGGAAAAGCACCACAGGAGGCTGTCAGCTCCTTGGTGGAAAGCTGGTGAGTTGGACAAGTAAAAAGCAAAGCTCAGTGTCCACCTCAACCGCTGAAGCTGAATACGTAGCCGCTGGAAGCTGTTGTTCACAGGTCTTGTGGATGAGAAATCAACTAATGGACTATGACCTTCAGCTCTCAAAAATTCCAATCTATTGCGACAACACTAGTACCATCGCTATAGCCAACAATTCAGTGCTACATTCAAAGACCAAACACATCAAAATCAGGTATCATTTTATCAGAGATCATGTGATGAACGGTGATATAGAACTTCATTTTATCCCAACTGACTTTCAGTTTGCTGATCTTTTCACCAAACCTCTTGATGAGACAAGATTCAACTTTCTCATCAGCGAGCTTGGAATGCTGAACTTAGAAGAGTAAAATATTCAGCGGTTCACATTTGATCAGTGATAACAATGAACTTGTATAACCCTATTAATCACCTACTCTCTGAACAAAATTGATTCGCTGATATCAAGGTATGTTCTTTCTTACTCGCTGACGTTCGCCTATGAATGCAAGATTTCAAAAACAAATTACATCGCTGAATATCTCTTCCTTTCAGTGATACTTTGAAATTTCTAAACTTAACACTGATATTTCTAGTCGGTGCTTCATGTTTTCAAAATGTCCCTGAGCTTTCAAAATCCTCAGAGACATCCTAAAATATTAAAGGACGTTTGTGACATCATCAAACGGATAGACCATGGCACGACTTTCTCTGACATGTTTGCCCGTTTCGTTTTCCTTGACCAATCACATTTGAGGGACGTGTCCGTGTCATCATGAAAAACTTTCCCGCTAATAGTTTTTCTCTCTCTACTCTCACTATATAAACCCATTCGAGTTTATATTTTTACCTTTACGCGAACACAATCTCCTTCAAGCAAGAACAACTGTTGCATTTGAACTCTTTGTCTCCAGAAACTGTTCATCTTCTTCATCTTCAACATCAAAGGTTAATATTCTTATTATTTACATTTATAAACTTGTTTTGGATCTTATCTTTGGTTTTAAAAGATCAAACAAAAGAACTTTCTAGAATGAAATCATTTTCTTTTCATGATTTTATGAACACAGTCTGAAAACAGATTTTTCTTCAAATTTGAAACAAAAATCTTAAACTTGCATCTTCATATGTTTTTCCAGAATCTTTTCTTTAAAAAGAATCTGGAAAACAAATGTTCACTATGTTTTGTACTCTTTTTCAAAACAAGAAAAAACCCTAATCTCCATTAAGATATCTTTTGTCTGAATGGAATGTGCAAAACCTAATAACATCTTATTTTGGAAAATCTTTCCACATTAAGACTTCATTCTTTATCTCTCTTCATGTTTATATTTGTAAACAAAAATGGCATCTACTGACGTTCCTGCTACTCAGTCTCTCACAACCGCTGAAAGTTTTGAACTAACCAAGGCTCCTTTCATGGAAACAATCCCTATGCTCTATTTGACTTTCCTGCAAAGAAGAAGATTACACACCTGAATGAGGCTGTTGTATTTCTTTAGACCAGTCCTCTATCGACAGCCCTGACAATCACACCTCCAGCCCACTGTTAGCTTCAATCTTCCTAATCATAGAAGTATTTAGAAGTAGTGAAAAATAGGCCAAGTGAAGAAATCCTCTTACAGAGGCTCTGCCGAACTTACCGGGAGATCAAGGTCAAGAAGCTACAAAAGCTAAAGAGGCGTCCTACAGAAGCTCTGTCATACGCACAAAGAAGACCAAAGACTCGGAATCCGGTGAAGACTGCTCTACAAAGGACCAAACCGCAGAACCTCTGTGACACTTCACAGAGCCTCTGCGGTCTTCAACAAAGACTTCAAAGATATTTATAATATCTTCCTACTGTTTCTGAACCTGTTCATCAACTTGCATGGTAGCATGCCCTGTCCAACTTCAACGTGTCAAACTCTGATTGGATTCAATAGGGCTTAGTACATAATAGACGTCTGCTGCATTAAATGCAATACAGCATGTCCAACTGTTCATGCCATCCGTTCCACTATTCATACCGTCCTTTCTGAATAGTAGCTTATGCTTTATGGTCCCCTTAGAGTAGTATATAAGGAAGACTCATGTTGAGTTCTTCCTAACAATCGAGAAATCAAGAGATAAAAACATCACAAGAACACATAGCTTATACACTTTGAGAGTCATATCTGTTTTAAAAGCTTTGCTTACTCACTGTTCTTGAATCTGTTCTTGATATATATATATATATATATTCAGTAAACTTTGAGATATTATTTCCTGTTCACTGTTTATGTATATTGTGTTCTAAATCTATCAAACATATCTGTTAGTTCTTCAAATACGCTTCCGCATCATACTTAAACTTGAACTAATAGATTTGATAATCTTGTTTAAACAAAACGGGAACCAACAATTGGTATCAGAGCCGATTGAAGAAACTTTTCTTCAAAATCGATCATCTATGCAACAATGGAAGTTTTAGATGGTTTAGTTTCTGATATACTTCATGTGTGTGTTTTTTTATATTCTTTCTCATTCATTGGTTTTATTTGATAAGCACTAAGTAGATGGTTGATCTATGATCTCATCCTTGTGTGTGCTTAAGTCCATAGCAATTCTTTTTGCATCTTGGTAGTAAGGTTGTTGATCTTTGTTTGATCTGACCTTTATTTTCAAGATTGGACTATCTTTGATCCATATTTTGTTTGTCTTCCGCTGCTCATAAACATTTATATATGGATAACAAAATCATTTGGGTCTTGAGAAAGTTGTTTGAGAAAGATTTGATGTTTTGTTACATGTTCAAAGTCTGATCTGAAACGTTTTTTTTAAAAATTTTGAGTTCATCTAATTAGTTTTCTGACTTGATCAATTAGAGATCGAATTATTTGCACTCACGGTTTTAAAAATTATATGAAGATCGTCTTATCTTTTACATCAAATCAGATTTAATGACAGATTTGCGCTGCTGTATTAAACTGATCATATCTCACTCATAAAAACACCGATTGATGCGATTCAAAAGGCCCTGGATTCAAAACACATTGATGAACAGCTTTCGTGTTTTGAGAATTCAGAGATTCAAAATTTATAAGGGTCATATGCATCGTTGAAGTAGACAACAGTGTGCTGATGGAAAGATCTGCGCGACTGTGGTAAATCAACCATATCTTTGTCGTACCAGCTCAAAAAGAGGTGATTCAAGATGATATGAATAGAAAACAAACTAATGAAAGTTGTTTGTGTTTTGAGTTTTTGCAAAATCCAGAGGTAAAATGGTCTAAATCAGTGTCAAAGTAAGTGTAACACTTCTGTTAAGCTTCTGCCGAGCAGCGACCAAACCTCTGCCGCACGCGACCAAACCTCTGCCGCACGTGACCAACCTCTGTGGTACTGTTCACCACAGAGCCTCTGTGAAATCCGACAGAGCCTCTGTGGACTGAACCTCTGCGACTCAACCTCAGAGCCTGATTTTTGTTTACTTGCTGTCAGCTTTGCACTGTTTCAGAAACACGCGCATAACTTCCTACTCGGTGCTCCGATTTGCATGAATCCAGTTGCGTTGAATTCCTAAGACACAGGTGAAACTTTTTCATGTTTTGATTTTGGTCTGAATCAGTGTTCTTAATGGTCAGAACCTGTGTCAAATTCAATGGACTCTTGCTGCACCGAAAGCATCGCATTTCACTCATGCTCTTTCCGCTTTCAAGAACGGTGTTCTCTCAACGGTTCTTCATGGTGTCAAGCTACATTTGTCACATTTTAAATGTCACTCCATCCTCTGTTATTCACGTTTAAAGCTCGGTGTATGAGCCTACATTTGAGGGGGAGCACATGATGCTTTGAAGACTTGAAGAACGGAACATCAAAGGTTCTAAAGAAAGCAAAGGGAAGACTATAAGATGATGCTTTCTTTATAAAACATTAGGGGGAGATTGTTAGCTTTAATTAGCTCCTAATTAAATGAATGTTTTATAAAGATATTT
Source organism: Saussurea involucrata (assembly GCA_033807775.1). Lineage (NCBI taxonomy): Eukaryota > Viridiplantae > Streptophyta > Magnoliopsida > Asterales > Asteraceae > Saussurea > Saussurea involucrata. Next base: position 127,042,673 of record CM066320.1, read on the forward strand.
TAATGTTTTAGATATTTTCTTATAGATATTTACTTAGATATTTTATATAGATATTTTAGATATTGTCTAGATTTTAGATATCTTAAATATCTAATGTGTAAATGGCCTTATATAAGACGTGTCCATAGTCTTATTTCAAGTAGTGAGAAATATGGAAAGCACACAAAAGCATACATAGACTAGTTTCTTATGAGAGTCGTTTCATGTTTAGTGCGGTGTTCTTCAACATTTCTCCTCTCCATATTTAATCATCAATGAATATGAGATAAGTTTCTTTATGAATGTTCTTCATGTATATCTTATCTCTATATTTAAATATGGACTTTATATTTCTTACACAAAATCGTTCAACCATTGTGAAAAGACACCTCAAGACTCCTTACGAATTGATCAACAAAAGGCGGCCAAACATCAAATTTTTCCATGTGTTCGGATGTAAATGCTTTGTTTTAAACGACAGAGATTCAAGAGGAAAGTTTGAGGTAAAAGCTGACGAAGGCAAATTCATTGGATACTCTGCCACTTCCAAAGCCTACAGAGCATTCCTTACAAGATCTCGCAAAATCGTAGAAAGTATCAATGTTTCTTTTGATGATTCATTTCTAATGACTTCTGATCAAATCAGTTCAGAACTCGAACTTAAAAGGGAAACCTATGACATCTCGCAAACGAAAGAAGACTTAAATCTTCTATTTTTAGAGATGTTCCACGATGACATTGATCCTTCTGTTGGAACCATCAGAGTTTCTGAAGAACCATCCTCTGTCAGACAAAATCCTACAGGTATGACTCTAACTGGTCCAAATAATGCTTCATCTTCTTCTGTAAATACTACAGATGCAAATGTCGAAGAAGAAAATGTAGAAGATGAAACATCATGAAAAACGACCACAGAAGCTGCTGAAAAACAAACTCCACAATCCACAGAAGAACCAATTACAGAGGAAATTGAGGACCAAGACTATACGTCCTCAGAGGAACAAACTCCACCACCACTCATACCAATCAATCCACAAATGGTAGAATCAACTACCAAGGCAACGACAGAGGCTACACAAGAAGAAGATCCACAAGAAGTTTCTGAAGAAAGGTTCGATGACATTGATGACCATCTTCCACGCACCACTTAGTGGACAAAAAGCCATCCTCCAAGCCAAATAATTGGAGAACCTTCTGACTCAGTAAAAACCAGGTCTGCCACTGCTAATTTTTGTTTCTTTACAAATTTTATTAGTGTGATAGAACCAAAGAAGATTTCTGAAGCCCTAGATGACCCAAACTGGGTAGACGCCATGCAAGAAGAACTTCTGCAGTTTGAGCGTAACAGAGTATGGACTTTAGTACCTCTGCCACGAGGGAAACATGCCATTGGGACTAAGTGGGTCTACAGAAATAAGAAGGATGAAGATGGAGTGGTCATCAGAAACAAAGCACGATTGGTGGCCAAGGGTTATAGACAAGAAGAAGGCATAGATTACGATGAGACTTTTGCTCCTGTTGCACGGCTCGAAGCAATAAGAATATTCTTAGCCTTCGCAGCTCACAGTGGTTTTAAAGTCTATCAGATGGACCTAAAATCAGCTTTTCTCAACGGTGAAATCCAAGAAGAGGTTTACGTAAATCAGCCACCAGGGTTTGAAAGCTCAACATTCCCAAGGCATGTATACTACCTTGAAAAGGCTCTCTACGAACTGAAACAGGCTCCAAGAGCATGGTACGAACGACTTTCTACCTTTATTCTAGTAAATGGCTATAACAGAGGTACAACAGATACTACCTTATTCTATAAACGTAAAAATAGTGAAATAATGCTTGTACAAATCTATGTGGACGACATAATTTTTGGGTCTACTAATACTGAAGAGTGCAAAAGTTTTGAAAAACTCATGCAGAATGAGTTTGAAATGAGTATGATGGGAGAATTAACATTCTTCCTCGGACTCCAAGTCAAACAAACATCAGAGGGAATTTTTATAAATCAGGCCAAATATGTCTCTGACATTCTTTTCAAGTATAGCCTCTCTGATACCTCTGCAATGAAAACTCCAATGGCCACTGGAAATAAGTTATCCTTAGATCCAGATGGCATCTCTGTAGAATGCACTCTCTACAGAGGCATGATTGGATCTCTGTTATACTTAACAGCAAGCAGACCTGACATTATGCATGCCACATGTCTTTGTGCACGTTATCAAGCTAATCCTAAGAAATCACATTATGATGCTGTGAAAAGAATCTTTAGATATCTAAAGGGGACCAAAAATCTCGGTCTCTGGTATCCACAGAACTCTGGTTTTAGTCTTAAAGCTTATACAGATTCAGACTATGGAGGATGCATGCTCGACAGAAAGAGTACCTCTGGGAGTTGTCAATTCCTAGGTGGTAAACTAGTCAGTTGGACCTCCAAGAAGCAAAACTGTGTCTCAACATCCACTGTAGAAGCTGAATATGTTGCTGCTGCTAGCTGTTGTTTTCAGGTTCTATGGATGAAGACTCAGCTAAAAGACTACGGCCACATCCTATTCAAAATACCCATCTTCTGTGATTCAAAGAGTGCCATTGCTATCTCTGCCAATCCTGTGCAACACTCAAAAACCAAGCATATCGATATAAGATACCATTTCTTGAAACATCATGTTGAATACGGTACAATCGAGATGCATTTCGTGCCCACAGAATATCAACTCGCTGACTTATTCACCAAAGCACTAGACGAGAAAAGATTCAACTTCTTGGTGGGTAAGTTAGGAATGATTAATATGATGTGAAAATCCTCTATAAGTAAAGCTTTATCTTCTGTAAATAAGTATATATTTCTATCTTTATTTTTATTTATTTAACTTATTGCTTTGATTAATTTATTTTTGTATGTAAATTCTCTAAGCAAAAATAATTCTTGGGAACCCAGAGCTTCTGTGGGTCCGCTCAGATCTTCTGACGACCCTTACAGAACCTCTAGTAAATATGACCTATGCTCAATACAAATCTTATCATTCTTTGATCCGAGCATAGATCAAGGGGGAGCAAAAGGAAAATTCCTGATCTAAAGAGGTGATTAGATCAAGGGGGAGCAAAAAGGGACCCTGAAATGATCTACAGAGGTAAAACTTTCAAAGGGAAGCCAAAGAAGAATGTCGATGAATCTATATCGACACAAGTCAGACATCACTGCCGAGAAAAGAAGAACCAAAAGGTATGTCTCTCGCACAAAAGGTTTTTGAAAACAGTTTTCTAGGACACAAATTGTCAAATATGTCCTAAATATACTGTGAATAACATTTCAAAAATCAAAAGCTCAAAAAGTTTCACAAAATTCGAATTAGGAGAAATTTAAGATCATAGAGCTTCTGCTGAGCTCAACAGAGGTTCTGCCAGAAATATGCTCTGTGATCACAAATTAACCCTCTATCGATCTTTTGGAATGTTATCTCGGAAACCGAATACATACACCATGACCTTCACGAACAAACATGTTTCCATAACAGTTTTCTCGGACACCAACTTTCAAATATGTCCGAAAAACATCTCTTAAAACAGATCAAAAATTGGATGATCAGAAAATTTAATAGAATTTTTGTTATGAGATTTTTTCCCTCATAGAGCTTCTGCTGGCCCTCACAGAGCTTCTGCAAGTTCCCACAGAGCCACAAAACCTCTGCGAGTAAAAATTCTTAACTAAAAATCCTATTGATCCTCTCCAGTTCCTTTGCAAACGTTTTGGTTAAAGAACAACCCACAGAAGTCATGATAACAATAAGATATATGAGAAAGGGATAAACATCATGATTTTCAAAAATCACAGAGCTTCTGTAAACCACAGAAGTTATGTCAATCTGTTACTTGGGCATTTCTGTAGTAATAACGGTTACTTTTACTGAGAGTGAATCTCATGTGGCTAAGAACAACCCCATGCGCCTAGCATTAATGGGCCGCGCACGACGTCCTGTCATCCTCTGACATGGCCTACGTGTCCCATTTTTATTGGGCGTACATGGAACGTTTTCCGTGGAAAGTTGAACCCGCCGTTCTAACTCGATTCGGATTCCAAATTTTAATCCATTGCCATATATTTTACTCTTTCGAATTCTACCGTTTTACCCTTCTATAAAAACCAAGCTTACCCTCTCATAAACTTTTTACAAACCCTCATTCTTCTCCGGCGAAACCCTGCAAAAACCTGCAAGTATCTTATTCTCATTACCAATGGCTTCATCTTCTCAAGCTATCTCCCCTGCACACTCTCCGGCGAACTCACCAGAACATTCACCTGCTCATTCTGAACATTCAGAAAACCCCCACCTTGCCAAAAGTATTGAACTAGAAGATTCCGGCGATTAAGCAGAATTTGCTCCGACCACACATCTTCAAAACTTCATAGCAAAGGATCATTTCGAAAAGATACTACCAATCAAATCCAACAATTGCTATTTGGTCCCCTCACCCACTGCTTTCGGCGAAGCCTATGCCATTCTTCTAAACATAATGGAAAATCATATCCTCTTCCCTCTACTCTCAAGAACCCCAAACAAAATACCAGTTAGATATTTGAACCAGTTTTGGCAAAGTTGCCGATTTGATAAAGATGATTCTCTTATCAAAGGGTACATTTCAAGACCTGACAAATCTGAACATCTGGAAATCAAGTTCAATAGAACAATGTTCTCACTTGAATTCAACCTACCAACAAGGGGTCTTCTTGGATTGAAGAAATATGCAGAGCAACCAACAGACGACGAGATCTGTCGTTTCGTAGAAATGCTTGGGTACAACACCCAACTGAGGAAGAGAAATGACTTCCGCAGAGGCAGATTACCACCTCTGTGGAACACCTTGTTCTCAATTCTTAACAGATGCCTGACAGGGAAGATAGGCAGTATTGACCAGAGCTCACATCAGATATTAACCATCATGTATGGGGTTTACTATGATCTCCCACCGGATTACGCGACCATAATGATGCAAGAGATCATCAACACCATCGACAGAAAGAACAACACCAGAAGGGTCAAAGAGAACGATCCTAACTTTCTACCACCTCTGCAATTCCAAAGGATACTGGGAGTTTTGTTCGAACCTCTGTTGCTGATACAGAACTGGCCAATGGAAGGGCCAATTCCCAAACAGTTCCCAATGAACAAAAATACCTCCACTGATCATGTAGATGGCTACACACACTGTAGACCTTTGTCAAAGAACCTTCTGAGGTATGCCACGAATAAAACCCTTAAGAAAGAGTACATACGCGATCTTAGAACTCTAAAACCGAGTCCTATGACACCCCCGCGTTTAGGTGTCCCCCTAGGAACAATGATTGCAGAACCCCTTTCCACTCAAGAAGAAAAAGATCACAAACTAGCAAAACACATGGCTATTCAACATAGCTTCTTAGCCAAACGTGCAGAGCTCATGGGAAAGAAGTCCTCTTCGAAATCTTCTGCCTCTACTCCAAACTCAAAAAAGAGGAAAACTGAAGAAGGCACCTCCACAAGCGCTGCAGAAGATCAACCTTCACCTCCTCATGCCACAGAAATTGGCTCCTCTGCTCCTCCCTCTTCTCCAAAACAGAAAAAGAAAAGAAAATCAAAACCACAGAGGAAGGGGCACCAAAACCTAAGAGGAGGAAAACCAAAAAGAAGCATGGGAAATCACTTGAAAAATTGGTTACCATAGAAGAAGAAGAAATCGCAGAAGAAAGAACTGCAGAAGAAGAAGATGCAGAAGTAGAAATGACAGAAGAGGGATATCAATCACCCTATCAATCCCCAGATCGATTTGCTCACCAAGGAAACTTAAACGATTTCCTACAGAACCCTGACATTGCCCACACTCTAAATACAGCAGGGTGGACGGCACAACCACTCGACCACCACTCCCCAGAAGAACAATACTTCTCTATTTCTGGCATTGACACACATCTGCAAGAAGATGATCAAACACCCAGAGATCAATCAGCTGAGACACCTGTTATTCTACAGAACCCCTTCATTCGACAAGGATTGGACGTCCACAGAAGGAGTCTAAGCCCAGCTTCAGAAGAAATAGAACAAACAGAAGCTGAGTGGAATAGAGATGAAGTAACAGAGGCTTTAGAGAAAATAATAGAAAAAGGAAAAGTGGCCGAAGTTGTACAAAAAGAGGGATTTGAAACAAGGGAGACAAGAATGGAGGTCTCAGAGGAAGATTCAGATGAAGAAGAAGCTGTCTGGATACGAAAAGGTCTCTATCATCCACATGTCATGAGATTATACGGCTCTCATCCAATGTACGACTCCTTAGACACAGAGCAAGGAACTTCAACAGAAGCTAGGGAAGAAGCACCAAGCCATCGGATAGCTACAGAAGCTGAAATGGTAGAAAATGATGTAGTGCTTGGATACTTAACAGAGGAAGAAACAAGAAAAGATGCCTGGATTAATAGAGGCACACAACCAAAACCAACTCCCAGTGCAACCCACACATCTAACTCCGCAGGTCTAGCTGCAGAAGGAGTTATTGAAAAAGAGCAGCACAGCTCGATCCAAACCCAACCCATCCAGCCAGAAGTCACTCTTTCGACTTCTGCGCCCACAGAAACCGGGGAATCCATTCCTAGGGAGTCTCCTCAAAGAGACTCACCTATTGTTCGTGATCAATCGCCCCATATCACACCAGAACATCCTACAGAGGAATTCGTTTCCTCTGCCACGCACAATATAGGGCCAAAACTTCTTTCAGAGAGAAGTAGTGAGCACAAAGACGAAGAGACACTAGACAAGTCTCCGAGTCAAAAGAAGAACATTCCGATACCCACCTCTGGAGTGGATTTGGACACTGTTCTTCGCAGAACTTCTGTAGAGATTGAAACTCTTGTTTCTTCTCGAAGATCAGATGGAAATCCTTCCACCCCCAACGTACAAACAAGGGTGAATGAAGGTGTCCCAGGAGCAGGGACTCACTCTGGAGACGAATGTGTTCCTCCAGAGGTTACACCAGGGATACAAGTATCAAGGGATGAGTTCCAAACCCTTGTCACCTCTGTGAACCAAACCATGAAAGAGTTGCAAAGCTCTTTCACATCTTTTGCAGAGAAAACATCAACGGCCTTGCTAAATCTGAACACCAAAATGGACAATCTATCCACAGAGGTAAAAACGACCATCACAGAGATGAAATCTTCTGCTCAAACAACTGCCACAACTACAGCCACTTCTGCTGCTAAAGATTTTGGAATAGCTGCAACATCTGCATTCAAGGAATCAGTCAAGCATTTCCTTGAACAAATGAACATGCAATCCAACAAATCACAGAGCATCACACCTGCAGAACTACAGAAGGCTCTGCAAAACGTTCAAGAAGAGGCAATGCGCAACACTACAATGATGCAGCCAAAAGACTACATGACCAGAGCACAGCTAACAGAGCTCGGACAGAATGTCATAAACCCGGTCACAGAAGTCATCGTCTCTTTCACTACAACAAATGCCAACTATGTCAAATATTTCAGAAAAAGTGTTGGCAGAATGCGTTTTAAAACAGAAGCAGAGCTTGCGACTCTATTCGGCCTCTGTGATGATGTATGTGCGAAGTTGATGGCCGCAGAAGCAGAACTACCAAAGAAACCCAAAGCTTCCTGCAGAGCAGAGGGTACTTCTGATAAGAGTCAGCATGACTCTGATGATGACCATCCTGGTCCATCAGATCATCCTGAGGGGGAGAATTTAAGGGAGAAAGCTACGACCAGAGGATTACAAGCTCCATCAATCGCAGCAGAACAAATCAGTCAAGCCCCTCCAAAACAAACCCAAGATCAACAACAAAATCAACAGACCACAGAGACAACACCCATCTCTGTGGAATCAACCGCTGAAGAAACCCATGTACCAGAAGCTCAAAAGACCACAGAGGCAACACCCACCTCTGTGGAATTCCCTACAATGTTTGGAGTAGATGTTCAACATCTGTCATCCTCCACAGAAGAAGATCTTCCCTCCCAAACTACAAAACCAACAGAAAAACCCCAATCCATCCCAAGAAGAAAGTCTATTGCCCACAAACCAAAAAGAGCAACGACCTCTGCTTCTTATGTTCTAAGGAATATGCACAAAACAATGACTGAACGAATGGCGCAGAGAGAAGAAGAAAGGCAAAGGTTCACATTAGCTTTCAAAATGGCAAGAAGATTTGATATCCAACCTTCACCAACAGAAACCAAGCTCACAGAAGAAGTCACCAAAGAACCTCCAACAGAGGTTACAGAGCAAATCAAGCCAACAGAACCAACGCCACAAAAGTCCTCTCAAACACAAGTGTCAAAACCTACAGAGGCAACACCAATCAGTACATCAGAAGCACCAACAACCAAACCTAAAGAAGCAACAGGTTCTGCACCTCCAAAAGCCAAAGACAAGGGCAAAGCAATACTGACAGAAGAGCCCAAGAAAAAGAAATCATTGCCCAAGCCTACAGAGAAATTGATGAAATGCGCTTTTGATGCCTTTCAAACTCCAAAGCCTGAAGAAGAGGACTGGGCATATGGATTGAAGCCTCTGTCAGACATTCCTCTATCAGGAAGAGCTGCAGAAGTTGTTCAAAAGATGGAGAGTCTCAGAAGACAAGTACCACAACCTGGTCCAACACATGAAGAGATGGAAGAAGTGGTATACAAATACCTATATAAACAAACCTTTCAGACCAATCACCCAACAGATCATGTGACAGATCCAAGGATCAGAGAAGAATTTGAGAACATCTTCACAAGGACAAAGCCAAGAACCAAAGCAGACGTCTTCTGAATCCGCAAGATCAAAAAGGTAATCTTCTGCAGGTTCTCCTTTACAAGAACCTATCCAAGGGTCAGGTATAATCTTTACAGAGTCAGAAGAGAAGACAATTCAGAAACCACCTTCGCTGATGCTGACCTAAGAAATATCAATCCTTATGATCTACCTGACCTTCCGCAATGGACAAAGGACAACTACAACACAAAGCCAAACACCAGAGCCTATCAAGTGTTGAGAAAAGCAATAAGGGAAAAGCTTCTGATCTACAGTATGATAGATTTTCAACTGGGAAAGGATCTTGGTCTCAAACATCTGAATTTACGACCACCAGAGGATCGCTGCCCACCCGACGCCGTGCCCAACTCAATCATTACAGAACCAAGATTCGGTTTAGTATTTCAAAACCCACAAGGCGAAGTCAAACTATTTGTGTGCATGGACTGTCATAAGTACGCAACTAGTACTCTGAACAAGTTCAGAGCAAGCCTTGTAAAATACAGAGATACAGAGAAAATGAATAGAGATGCTGCAGATACTTTCATCAGAGAGATTGATGCCACAATCCGCCTAAGAGAACTCTGCATCAATTTATACAAAGAGATCAGAAGAATCGGAAGAGACAACAGAAGCTACAACGATTTCAAAGATGCCAAAATCTGATTCTCAAACCTCAAATCTCTGCAAACCAAGTCAAAGTCTATCTTTCATTGTACTCAAATGTAAAATGCCCCTGGCAGATTTCTGAATGAAAGAACTTTCGAGGTACTGTTTAACCTCTGTCTTATCTAACTTAGCCTAACTAAACTCAAGTTCAATTTTTTATTTTTCACTACATAGGGGGAGATTGTTAGCTTCAATCTTCCTAATCATAGAAGTATTTAGAAGTAGTGAAAAATAGGCCAAGTGAAGAAAGCCTCTTACAGAGGCTCTGCCGAACTTACCGAGAGATCAAGGTCAAGAAGCTACAGAAGCTAAAGAGGCGTCCTACAGAAGCTCTGTCGTACGCACAAAGAAGACCAAAGACTCGGAATCCGGTGAAGACTGCTCTACAAAGGACCAAACCGCAGAACCTCTGTGACACTTCACAGAGCCTCTGCGGTCTTCAACAAAGACTTCAAAGATATTTATAATATCTTGCTACTGTTTCTGAACCTATTCATCAACTTGCATGGTAGCATGCCCTGTCCTACTTCAACGTGTCAAACTCTGATTGGATTCAATAGGGCTTAGTACATAATAGACGTCTGCTGCATTAAATGCAATACAGCACGTCCAACTGTTCATGCCATCCGTTCCACTATTCATACCGTCCTTTCTGAATAGTAGCTTATGCTTTATGGTCCCCTTAGAGTAGTATATAAGGAAGACTCATGTTGAGTTCTTCCTAACAATCGAGAAATCAAGAGATAAAAACATCACAAGAACACATAGCTTATACACTTTGAGAGTCATATCTGTTTTTGTTAGCTTCAATCTTCCTAATCATAGAAGTATTTAGAAGTAGTGAAAAATAGGCTAAGTGAAGAAAGCCTCTTACAGAGGCTCTGCCGGACTTACCGAGGGATCAAGATCAAGAATCTACAGAAGCTAAAGAGGCGCGCTACAGAAGCTCTGTCATACGCGCAAAGAAGACCAAAGACTCGGAATCCGGTGAAGACTGCTCCACAGAGGACCAGACCGCAGAACCTCTGTAACTCATTACAGAGCCTCTGTGGTCCTCACTGAAAGACATGAAGATATTTATAATATCTTGCTACTGTTACAGGACCCGTTCATCAACTGGCATGGTAGCATGCCCTGTCCAACGTCGACGTATCAAACTCTGATTGGACTCAGTAGGGATTAGTACATAATAGACGTCTGCTGCATTAAATGCAATACAACACGTCTTACTGCTCATGCCGTTCTTGCAACTGTTCACGACATCCGTTCAACTATTCATCAGTACCGTCTGAATAGTAGCATATGCTTTATGGTCCCCTTTAGAGTAGTATATAAGGAAGACTCATGTTGAGTTCTTCCTTATCAGATCATCAATAAATCACATATAAATCGACCATCATAAGAACACAAAAAGCTTATTCACCTTAAGAGTCATATCTATTTTGAAGCTTTTCTTACTCATTGTTCTTAAACCTGTTCTTAATATATATTCAGTAAACTTTGAAATATTATTTCCCGTTCATTGTTTATTTATATTTTGGTCTAAATCTATCAAACTTATCTGTTAGTTCTTCAAATACGCATCCGCATCAAACTTTAACTTGAACTAATAGATCTGATAATCTTGTTTAAAGCAAAACGGGAACCAACAATTGGTATCAGAGCAAAGCTTGATTTTCAATATCAAGTGATCCTCGTTTTACAACTTTTATTTGATAGATTACTTTCTTTCTCTTCATCACCATATTTCTGGATATTAGTTGTACCCAGAAAACCTTCCAGATCTTCATACTCATAAATCCTCCATCAGATTATCCTTTCCTCAAAATGACAAATAGAAATAACTTTTTCAGTGCTGGCTTATTAACCAAACCTCCTACTCTTCTTAGAGATGAGTATCCTCAATGGAAAATAAGAATGGTTCATTTTTTTGAGGGTACTGAAAAAAATCTCAAACAATATCTTTATAACCTTCCTCCGGTTCCTATGATAACTATGCCACGTGTACCAGCTACTGCTGAATCTCCTGAAATACCTGAACATCAAAAACCTAAGCCAAAAGAAGAATGGTCAAATGAAGATAAGGCAGAAGATGAAGTGGCACAGAAAACAAAAAGAATATTGATCATGGCTATCCCCAACGAAATTTTTCAATCCTTAGATGCATGCGAAACAGCGCACGATCTCTGGAAATAATTATAAAGACAGTTGGAAGGGGGTGCTAAAACACAGAAGAACTGAAGGGCACAATACATAAACGAGTATCATGCCTTCAGAGCCTCTGCAACAGAATCTCTGCAAACAACATATGATCGGTTCAACTCTCTCATAAACAAATGCAGAAAGTCTGGTATTCACAGAACCATGGAAGAAAATAACGTCATGTTTCTAAAGAGCCTGAACGATGAGTGGCTTCAGTTGTCTATGTCTTTACAAACAAATCAAGATCTAGACTCCTGGACACTCTCTGATCTCTATGGAACACTAGCTGCACAAGAGCCTCAAATAGCTCAAGCTAAAACACTAACCATTGTACCATACACATTGGTTAGTAAATCTACAGAGGCTACGGACATACCAAAAAATGAGAGATCTACAGAAGAGAAAAAGAAGGAGAAAAAGAAGATAGTAATGGTTGATAGAGAAGAAGACGAGCTGAAAGAGGAAGAAATAACTCTTGCGTCATTAGCTAAATCAATGGCTTTATTGACAAGAGAGTTTAGAAATAACCAAAGGAATTCTGGTAGAAGAGATGAAGGAAGAAGAGAAGAATCAAGTGACCGACAGAGGTCAGACTACAGAAATGATGACCAATAGAGGTCGAGCGAAAGAAGCTACAGAGGAAATGACCGACAGAGATCAGATGACAAGGTAGGCCACACACAAGAATGCTATAAATGTGGTAAGCCTGGTCATTACGCAAACGAATGCAAAACAGAGAAAGGTGGAGACCAACAGAAGTCCGAAGATCGAACTGGAAACACCTCCCAAGGTTGTTTCAACTGCGGCAAGCCAGGTCATTTCGCTAAAGAATGCAGAAGTAGACAAAATCGCCCACAGAAGGACTCAGCTTTTTACCAAAAGAAGGCTGAGTATTATGCACAAAAATCCCTAATGGCGAACAAAAGGCATTCTGAGGCAAGCAAGGACGACTTCGAGTCAGATTCTACCTCTGACGATGAATTCCCCACCAATGCCCTGTTCTATGGCATGGCAGAAGTTGACTCCGGCACTGACAATGAGGTATCCATTTCAAACTCTACCTCAAGTACTAAGTCTGTAGATGATGATTTATTTAAACTTAACATTGAACTGAAAGAAATAAATGAAAGCATTCAGAAAAAGCTGACCTTTAATGAGAGAGAAGTAAGGCTTCTCACTCAAGAAAAAGCCAAAATCTTTGAACAAAAAGAAAAGGTCGAAAAATATTGGAGCAAAAATATAGATCCTTTAAAAAGGTAAATTTCTGATTTAACCTATGCTTTAAAAATCAAAACAAAAGAACTTTCAGTTTCAAGAAGTGAAACTACAGACATAAGAGCTCTAAAAGAATACTTTCAAAAAGAAAGAGAGGTACTTTGGCAAGATCTTTTAAGAAGAGAAATTTTACTTAAAAACTATAAAGATGCACAAAAGGTATATGAAAAGGTAAACTCTCAAATAGCAAGACGAGGCATAGGGTACAGTGATATTACCTTAGGAGTTGAAAATAAACGACTAAAACCTCTGTCTTCTCTATTTGTTTTGGGAAAAACTAACAAACCAAACTTTCCAAACTTACTCTCTGTAAGTAAAAGGGTTAAACTCTCTGCGGAACCTCACTTAAGGAAACATACAAAGATGATCAATGTGTGGTTTGAAAACACAAATTCATCATCTTCAACCTCTGTCAATAGAGGAATCAAACCAAAGAAATATCTGAAAACACAAGATCAGATTGGTATCTTTAAGTTTGGTAAACCAGAGACTCAAACACAGGTCGCTTTTGTCTGCATGATAAACGATGAAAAGAAATTATCAGCAGAAGCTCCTGAGTTTAAACCCATCTTTTCAGAAGAAAAACTTGAAAAATCTATTGAAAAAGAAATTTTGGAAGTTTTAAAATCAAATGTTTTCGAAAATCTCAGCACATCTTCTATAGATCAAATTCTCGCTGAAAAGATATCATCAGATACCTCTACCATCTATGAAAGTCATTCTACAGAGGAAGAAAGCTCGTACGATACTTGCTCAGAAAATCCAGCCTCTGTCGAAAGAGATGACTCAACCTCTGTATATGAGGACGATTCATCCTCTGACGACTCGGAGACTGATTCTAAATCAGGGATAGTTCACTATGACACAGAGGATGTTAAAATCTCCTCTGAAGTTCTTAACAGAACTATTTCTCCAAAAGAGAAAATCACAGAGATACCTATCTGCCCAGATTTTCTGAACATGTATTTAAAAGTCAAAACCTCTGCTGAACTTGATATATTAAAGAAGACCTATGTAGATCCTACAAGTTCAAAATTTTCAAAACCTTTAAGGAAAATTAAAGAAAATCCCACTTGGCAACAAAAGGGAAAATGGCCTGAAGCTAACATATACTTTTCCTCTGTGACAGTGAAGAAAGATGTTCACCACAGAAAAGAGTCATAGAAGGCAGGACCTAAACAAGACTTTTGCAAACAACATTCTAGTATTCATAGATCTTCTTGTAATAGGAAATCTAATGTTAAGAAAGAATGTAATGCCTCTGTGGTTCAGTTCAATAAATTCAATGAAAAGTTCAAACAAATCACGTCTCATATTAAATACTGTCATTGCTTTGATCTTATGTTCAAATTGAATAATCACTTCTCAAGTCCAGATTGCTTACTCTCCACTAAAATTCAAACTCCAAAGTCAAAACCTCGAGAGAAACAATCTGATCTTTCTACAAAGGATAAAATGTATTTCAAGAATGCCAAGGCAAACTTGAAAAATTCTAACAATATTGGACCCATATGGTTATGGGTACCTAAGTCTCTGTGATTGTCTTGCAGAAGCAACATGTGCCAATTTGGTATCTTGACTCCGGATGCTCAAGGCACATGACTGGCGACAGAAGATTACTATCCACATACAAAGAAACACATGATGGTGGATCTGTAACTTTTGGAGACAACAAGAAGGGACACATCAAAGGCTATGGAGTCATACAGAAAGAAAATATCTCTGTATACAAAGTTGCATATGTGAATGGCCTCAAACACAACCTACTAAGTGTAAGTCAACTCTGTGATACAGGATTCGATGTGTTATTCAAAAGAACTTTCTGCTCTCTACAAAGTTAAAACACAGGAATGGAACTTCTGCGAGCTGAAAGAAGAGGTGATCTATATCTAATGAATTTTACTTCAAAATCCAAGGACAAAGTTTGCCTAGTAGCCTGCAAAAGTGAAGAAGCGTGGTTATGGCACAACAGGTTCTGTCACTTAAACTTTCACACCCTGGATAAACTAGTAAAACTCGATCTAGTTAAAGGTTTGCCAAATGTTAAATTCAATAAGGATCACTTGTGTTCGGCCTGTGAAATGGGAAAACACAGAAGGGCTTCCCACAAAGGCAAAACAGACGTGTCTTGCACTAGGCCTCTGTACATGCTTCATGTCGACCTCTGCGGTCCCATCGCTATACAGAGCCTAGGTGGCAAGAAATACATACTTGTCCTAATTGATGAGTATTCACGTTTCCCATGGGTTGAATTTATTAGAAAGAAATTAGATGTTCCAATTATACTGATAAATCTAATGAAAAGAATTCAAGTTCTTTATGACTGCAGAATACAGAAGTTAAGAAGTGACAATGGCACAGAATTTAAAAACTGTGTCATTGAAGCCTATCTTTCTACAGAAGGAATATCACAGAACTTCTCTGCCGCTCGAACTCCACAACAGAACGGTGTAGTCGAAAGAAAGAATCGAACACTTGTGGAGGCCGCAAGAACTATGCTATCTGCATGCGGATTATCAATGAACTTTTGGGCATAAGCAATTTCTACTGCGTGTTATACACAGAATCGTTCAACCATTGTGAAAAGACAACTCAAGACGCCTTACGAATTACTTCACAAAAGGTGGCCAAACATCAAGTTTTTCCATGTATTCGGATGCAAATGCTTTGTTTTAAACGACAGAGATTCGAGAGGAAAATTTGAAGTAAAAGCTGATGAAGGCAAATTCATTAGATACTCTGCCACTTCCAAAGCCTACAGAACCTTCCTCACAAAGTCTCGCAAGATTGTAGAAAGCATTAATGTTTCTTTTGATGATTCATTCCAGATGACTTCTGAACAAATCAGTTCAGAACTCGGAATTAAAGGGAAATCCTCTGACATCTCAAAAACAAAAGAAGATTTAGATCTTCTATTTTTAGAGATGTTCAACAATGACATTGATCCTTCTGTTGGAACCATCAGAATTTCTGAAGAACCATCCTCTGTCGGACAAAATCCTACAGGTATGACTCTAACAGGTCCAAATAATGCTTCATCTTCTTCTATAAATACTACAGATGCAATTGCCGAAGAAGAACATGCAGAAGATGAAACATCAAGAAAAACGACCACAGAAGTTGCTGAAAAACAAACTCCACAATCCACAGAAGAACCAATTACAGAGGAAATCGAGGACCAAGACTATATGTCCTCAGAGGAACAAACCCCACCACCACTCATACCAATATTTCCACAAACAGTAGAATCAACTACCAAGGCACGAAGAACGACAGAGGCTACACAAGAAGAAATACAAGAAGCCTCTGACGAAAGGTTCGAGGACATTGATGATCATCTTCCACGCACAACTCAGTGGACAAAAAGCCATCCTCCAAGCCAAATAATCGGAGAACCTTCTGACTCAGTAAAAACCAGGTTTGCCACTGCTAATTTTTGTTTTTTTACTAACTTTATCAGTGTGATAGAACCAAAGATGATTTCTGAAGCCCTAGATGACCCAAATTGGGTAGACGCCATGCAAGAAGAACTTCTGCAGTTTGAGCGTAACAAAGTATGGACTTTAGTACCTCTGCCAAGAGGGAAACAGGCCATTGGGACTAAATGGGTCTACAGAAACAAGAAGGATGAAGATGGAGTGGTCATCAGAAACAAAGCAAGATTAGTAGCAAAGGGATATAGACAAGAAGAAGGCATAGACTACGATGAGACTTTTTGCCCCTGTCGCACGACTCGAAGCAATAAGAATATTCTTAGCCTTCGCAGCCCACAGAGGTTTTAAAGTCTATCAGATGGACGTAAAATCAGCTTTTCTAAACGGTGAAATCCAAGAAGAGGTTTACGTAAATCAGCCACCAGGGTTTGAAAGCTCAAAGTTTCCAAGGCATGTATACTACCTTGAAAAGGCTCTATACGGACTGAAACGGGCTCCAAGAGCGTGGTACGAACGACTTTCTACCTTCCTTCTAGTCAATGGCTACAACAGAGGTACAACAGATACTACCTTATTCTATAAACATAAAAAGGGTGAGATAATGCTTGTACAAATCTATGTGGACGACATAATTTTCGGGTCTACTAATTCAGAAGAGTGTAAAAGTTTTGAAAAACTCATGCAGAGTGAGTTTGAAATGAGTATGATGGGAGAATTAACATTCTTCCTCGGACTTTGTTAATGTTACATTATCTTGTACCATGTAGTATTATTGTTGAGGGACCTAATGTGACATGTTGTCAAACTTTGAATAGTATATATAGTATACTATCCGTATTTTTAGGTCAGAGATACACGAAATACACACGCCTCTATCTTCGCAGCCTCCTTCCACTTTGTAAACCTCTCAACCTTCTGTGAAGTTGTAAGCTGCAAGTTCATCTTTCATATATAGAGGTGTACTTCTTTGATTCATATATCTTGTGTATTTACTCTTATTACTTGTCAGTGTGGGATCACAATTGGTATCAGAGCCTAATATCATTTTGTTCAGATTTGTTCTTAAAAGTTGTACGTAACTGTATTCTTAAAGTTCAATTTTTTTTGGTTGATTTTGGTCTCTGGAGTTCTTCTAGTGGTTGGAATCGATCAAGAAGTGAAAATAGAAATTTCCTGTGTATTTAATTCCGCATATCACCAGGAAATTAAATCAATACGTGCATCTTTTCGAAGTCTCTGTTTAGAGTAAAACTCACTGTTTTGCTCATCAAATCAAGGTTAGGTTGGTTTTTAGACAAAACACAAGGTTATAAAAGTGCCCAGAAATTACCCAGGAACACTCGTTCAAAATTTCAAGCATTTTTGAGTTCATTTGAACATCTGCTTAAAAATCATCATATCCCTCGCAAGATTCAAATCCCTCGCAACTTTCTAAAATTCTGGACTGCGAGCTTCGCAACTTTCAAGATCTTCGGACTGCGATCCTCGCAATTTTCAATTGCGATCTGTTTCTTGCCTCGCAATCTTTTATTGCGATTTGTTGGTTTGGTGTTTGCCTCGCAATTGTTGACTGCGAGACTTAGTTTCCATCGCAATTGTTCACTACGATCCTATTTCATTGCGATACTTTGTTTGCCTCGCAACAGATTGTTGAGACTTTTTGTTGCATCGCAAACAGTAGCCTCGCAACCCATACAAAGGCAGAGACAGAAAGAGATTGTTGAAAAAGAAAGCTACTGAACAAGAGATAAAACGATCAGACAAGTAATTAAATGACTACAAGAGATGTGCTATCCATTGGTTCCAAAGACAAACCTCCGGTTCTCTTTACATCAGAATTCAAAATTTGGAAAGACAAATTCCTAGACTGGGTAGATAGACAAGAGAACGGAGAATTCATTATCAATTCTCTAGATAATGGACCAATGAAGCCTATAACAAGAAGAGGGATTGCTATTGATGGTGATCCAATTCCAGATATTGTTACTGTTCTACCGATTCACTACTCTGTTGAACAGAAGAAATTGTACCAAGGAGATAAAATGGCGAAATCTCTAATTATTCAGGCCTTGACCGATAATGTCTATCGGAGGGTAGACAGCAAAAATCAATCTGGTAAAGCCATGTTTGATGAACTGATAAAGTTATTTCAAGGATCTGAAGTAGAGAATCAAATGAAAATCTCAACCATCATCAACTCATACGAATGCTTCAAACAGAAAGAAGGAGAGACTCTTGACTCTGCTTATGTACGTTTCACCACAATATTGAATGAGCTAAGCAGATTCAAAATAGAGAGGAAGGTTATTGAGCACAACGTAAAATTCCTGACCGTTCTTCAACCAGAATGGAAGAAGTACGCTCACCGAATGAAGCAGAATGCTAAGCTATCAGAATTACCTCTACAACAGATGTTTGAAACGTTGAAGCAGGATGAAGATGATGCTGAAGCGAAGAAAGTGAAGAAGAATAGGAAAGTGAAGAATGAAGATAAAAGAGGGATGAAGGATGAAGAGCAAGATCCACTTGCGTTGATTTCAAGCAGAGGATACTCCCAGGATGAGGAGAACCAGTCTGAAGGAGAAATGGAGGAAGCAAGTGGGATAGAAGAAATAGAGAGAATGAAGGATTCTCTGGCTCTGCTTACCAGTTCTTTTCAGAGAAAATTTGGGAAAAGTCCTGGTTCTAATAATCAGAGGTATGCGTCGGGCTCAAAGAACTTTGAGCATAGGGCGCATGTTGAATCAAGCAAAAGAGCAGAATACAGGAGGCCGGAAGAGTACAAAAGGCCTACTGAGTATAGACGGCCAAATGATTACAAGAGGCCAGAGGAGAAAAAGATTTTTGAGAAAAAGGAAGAACCACAGACTTGTTACAACTGTGGGAAACCTGGTCATTTCGCGAAGGAGTGCTGGAAGCAGATAGTGAAAGATACCAATTACTACAAAAACAAGTTGTTGCTTGCTGAAAAGAAGCAATCGGGTATTGCACTAAAGGTAGAAGAGGATTACTGGCTTGATCATTCTGATGATGAAGCTAATAATGAGACTACTGCTCAAACAAAGATGTGCTTCATGACCAAAGAAACCGATGATGAAGGAGCAGAGTCTACTTCAGAACAGGTATATTTCGATTTCTATAATCAATTTATTTCTAAACATGCATGCTTAACACAAAGGTTAGAAGAATTAAAAGCTGATGAGAACATTGCTAATGAAATAATTTCAACTCAAAAGGAAAGACTAATAGAACAAGACAGTCAAATTACTGAATTGAAAAAGAAAAAGACTGAATTCGATATTGGTCATGCGTACTTTCAAGATAGAGTATCTGAACTATCGGAAAAATTAATGAGTTCAGAAATAAAGAATAGCGAGTTTGAAAGTCTTTTACATGCTTATAAAGAAAGAAATGAAGAGAGCTGAGTGAAAATATCAAAGATCTGGAAAATAAACTGTACAAAGCAGGTCAAACAGAACAAACAATTCAAATGAATAAGCCAAACAAATTCAGATACTATAACGCAAAGTGGGGTATTGGATATGACAATCCTCAGTACCTAAGGAATGCCATAACTAAAACTCCCACTCAGTATGAATTTGAATGGTTTATGCCTGTTACACATCCTTGCTATCAAATCAAACAACTTCATGAGGAAGAACAAAAGGCTGAGGAAGAAACAAAAAGAAAAATCACTGTTAGAATGCAACTTCCTTTTTGGTATGGTCCAGAGAATGCCAAGGCATTAGATAATGAAAAAACCTTACCAAATGATTATTTTGAGAGTTATATTGTTAAAGAACCAGAGGAAAAAGAAAATACTCAAAAGGATAATCCTGAAAAATCTGTTTTGGAAGGAAAAAGGTATTTTCCACCAATGGTTCTTGAACAAAAACTCATGGAGCTCGAAAGGAATATAATTTTTAATGTTGAAGAAATCAGAAACGAAGATCAACTTCTTTTTTATATTGAAAAAGAAGTTATCTTTACTGTTTTGTCATATAGCATAAATGATGAACCTGAAAGCTTTGAAGAAAAGAAATCTCTAGAACTTAGATGTTTGGATCTTTCAGATCAACTATTTACTTTTCAGAAAACGCTTTTTCTTGAAAGACAACTAATAGGGAAAGAAAGAGAGAAACTTAAGTTCGAAAAAGAATCTCTTGTATCTAAAAATACCGTTTTCTCACAAAGAATATCCGAAAGCAAGATTGAAGACATTCGAGATGTCGACAGACTTGTTTTTGAGATTGAAAAGGAAGTTGTGATCACAGTTCTTTTAGAAAACTTAATTGATATGAAAAGAAAACTTGAGGAAATATCTGATGAAAAGGTTTCAAACGTAACACATTCTTTTGATTCAGATCTTTCTTCATGCAAAGCTTTCATGGGAACAACTGTTTTGAAGGGTTGTAAAATAGATGACCAAGAAAAAGAAATAGATGATTTTCTTAGTAAACCAACATCTCATGGTTATGATTTTTGGAATTTAAAGGAAAAATCTGTTAAACATGCTTCATCAGAATTTAATGAATTTCATTATCCTAAGTCTTATGGTTTCTTTTATGCTTCATCAGAAAGTGATTCTGATATTGATAGTATGGATGTTGGTAAAGGGAAAGGCAAAGTTGAAAATGAATTGCCTGTTCTATTTGACTTCAGTGCAAAACTTCTAGATCACACTGATTTTTTGATAAAAGAAGAGGAACCTAAAAAGATCATTTTGGAAGGGGAATCTTCCAAGTCTTCAGAGAAAATTTCTGTCAATGATTACTATTCTAAATCTAAATCAAAACAATCATTTCAGAAAAAGAAAAGAAAACCAAAACAGAAGAAGCATGCTAAATCTACTCAAACTCTATATTCAAAATCTCACAACTCTTCTTTGTCTGATGTTTCAGATCGTAATTTAAGAACTAACAAGAAACTTGAGTGGAAGATAAAAGCATCCACACAAGAAGTGACAAAGATCAAATCATCCAAAGTTCCTTTAAATGTTTTAAATTTCAAGAAGGACAAGTTGGTTTTGAATGTAATTAATCATGCTGTTGACTATAGAAAACTTGTAACACCTTGCAAGATTTATACAATGCAACAACTGATTAACTTGTCTCATGATAAAATCTGTTGTGCTTCATGTGGTGTGGATAATTTTATTGGCAAATCTGACTATAACTGTTGGTTGTATACACCTAATTACTCTAACAATGGTAATAGAAAGAGCATTGCCAATTTGAAATGGCTACCTAGAACTACAAAGACTCCTAACCCAAAAGGACCCAATTGGCAATGGGTACCTAAAACTGTTTAAATTCCTTTTTGCAGCTCCGTCATGTGTGGTACTTGGATTCTGGTTGCTCAAAGCACATGACTGGAAGAAAGGAACTCTTGAGCAACTTTGTAGAAAGAGATGGAGGGAGAGTCAAATTTGGAAATGATCAGTACTCTCCTATCTTAGGTTATGGAGACATAGTAACAGACAAGGTCAAAATAACCAAGGTTAACTATGTTGAAGGATTGGGACACAACCTGTTTAGTATAGGTCAATTCTGTGACAAAGACCTAGAAGTACATTTCAAGAAGACTCGGTGTGCAGTTCTAACCGATGACGGAAATGAACTTCTAGTTGGGTCGCGCAATTCAAATCTTTACACCATTGACCTATCCAAGCTAAACCCCAAGATGAATGTGTGTCTGATGTCAAAGGCGTCGTTTGACAAAAGCTGGTTATGGCACCGAAGACTATCTCACCTCAACTTTCGATACATTCAAAAGCTGCAGACAGGTGATTTAGTTACTGGTCTACCAGAACTGAAGTTTGAGAAAGACAACTTTTGTACTGCATGTGAAACAGGGAAGATAAAGCATGCTCCTCACCCACCAAAGCCGGAACCCAGCACAAGCAAAGCACTAGAAATTCTTCATATGGATCTCTGTGGTCCGATGAAGACTCAGAGTATCAATGCCAAACGATATGTGTTAGTAGTTGTTGATGATTTCTCAAGATATACATGGGTCAAGTTTCTTCGTTCAAAAGACGAAACTCCAGACTTGATCATCTCGTTAATCAAACAGATTCAAGTGAATCTACAACTATCAGTTCAGAATATCAGATCAGACAACGGGACAGAATTCAAAAACAGAACTCTTGATGACTTCTTTCAGTCATTAGGAATTTCACATCAACATTCTGCGGCCAGAACACCTCAGCAGAATGGTGTAGTTGAAAGACGAAACCGAACACTCGTTGAAGCGGCAAGAACGATGCTGTCTTATTCTGATCTACCTCTATATCTGTGGGCTGAAGCTGTTGCAACGGCATGCTACACACAAAACCGTTCCATTATATATCGACGGTTTGGCAAAACACCATATGAATTAATGAATAATAGAAAACATGTAATACACTACTTTCGTGTGTTTGGTTGCAGGTGCGTTGTGCTGAACGATAAGGACAAATTGAACAAATTCAGTCCTAAAGGTCTGGAGGGCTTCTTTATCGGATACTCGCTCACATCAAAGGCTTACAGGATCTATCTCAAGTCTTCAAAGAATGTGAAAGAAAGTGTCAATGTCAAATTCGACGAATCTGAAGAAATGGCTTCTGTCCATAACAGTACAGAACCCGCAATATCAGGGATCCTAGCATCCGGAAAAATACGTCCGATGGTGACTAGGACATCAAACAAGAATCAAGCTTCCACTTCTAACTCAAAGCCCAGTGATCTTGATTTATTGTTTGAATACCTTTATGATGACTACTTTAATAATGATAACTCTTCGTCATCTTTAAATAACAGGAGTCAGGTTGCAACACCAGCTCAGGCTTCGTTGTCGGGTCCTTCATCGGCACCCTCAACAGATGCAACGACTCAGACAACATCTTCGAGTGACAGGCATTTGGTTTCTACACAAGAAATCATCATGAGAAGTAGACGACAACGTGAATCCACACATGGTGCTTCTTCGTCGGGTACAACTTCAAATGTCAATGATGATGGGTCTGCAAACATACCAGAGTCATCTTCTGAAGCAGAACCGTAGGCAGTTCCTGTTGACACATCTGTCAATGAACATGTCAAAACACCGGAACCTATCTTGACAATACAGTTGAACTTCGATAAAGACCCTACCTTGGTGGATCCAAATGTAGGTGCTGCATCTCTCCCACACTCAACGAAATGGACGCAGAGTCACCCCATTACTCAGGTTATTGGTCAAGTCAACGAACCAGTCAAAACAAGATCGGCAACGGCAAACGAGGTCCTATTTGCGCTCTTTCTTAGTCAAGTTGAACCTACATCTGTTCAACATGCCTTAGAAGATCCAGATTGGATAATTGCCATGCAAGATGAGCTGAACTCATTTGAAGCTCTAAAAGTATGGAGACTTGTTCCTAGACCAAAGGGTAAAACGGTCATTGGTACAAAATGGATCCTGAAGAACAAGAAAGACAGTGAAGGGATTGTGATAAGGAACAAAGCACGCCTTGTAGCGAAAGGGTACAGGCAACAGGAGGGAATAGACTATGATGAGACATACGCACCGGTTGCTCGCTTAGAAGCAATACGGATATTTCTTTCATACGCTGCCTACAGAAACTTCACTGTTTATCAAATGGACGTAAAGACAGCATTCTTGAACGGCGTTTTGAAAGAAGAAGTATACGTTTCTCAACCAGAGGGTTTTGTGGACACAGATTATCCAGATCATGTCTACATACTTGACAAAGCTCTCTATGGTCTGAAGCAAGCCCCTCGCGCCTGGTATGAAATCCTATCTACCTACTTACTTGGTGCTGGCTTTCGAAAAGGTAAAATTGACACAACTCTCTTTACTCTGGAACAAGAAGGTGATATTCTTTTGGTACAAATTTACGTCGATGACATTATTTTTGGTTCAACTAACCCTGGATTATGCACGTGGTTTTCGGGTTTAATGATGACCAGATTCCAGATGAGTATGATGGGAGAGATTAATTTCTTTCTCGGATTACAAGTCAAGCAGTTCTCGACAGGTATCTTCATCAACCAATCAAAATACGTGTTTGACATTTTGAATAAATACAAAATGGAAAACTGTACTGCGATTGGTACACCTATGGCTCACCAATCAAAAGTTGGTCCTGATCCAAACGGTGTAGATGTCGATGTCAAGAACTACCGAGGGATGATAGGTTCATTAATGTACCTCACTGCGAGTCGTCCAGATATAATGTTCTCTACATGTTTATGTGCAAGATTTCAGGCACAACCAAAACAATCACATCGAAGTGCTGTAACAAGGATCTTTCGATATTTGAAAGGGACACCGTACCTTGGACTTTGGTACCCAAAGGGATCAGGATTCGAGCTCACTGCATACTCAGATGCAGATCATGGAGGTAGTTTGCTAGACCGGAAGAGCACTTCTGGTCATGTTCAGTTTTTAGGGGAAAAGTTGGTCAGTTGGTCATCGAGGAAACAGAACTGTGTTTCTACATCAACTGCGGAGGCAGAGTATGTTGCTGCGGCCAGTTGTTGTTCACAAGTTCTGTGAATGAGGACTCAACTGCAGGACTACGGCTTCAGATACGAGAAGATCCCTATCAACTGTGACAGCAAAAGTGCAATTGCCATTACAGCAAATCCGGTTCAGCACACAAAGACCAAACACATAGATGTCAGGTATCACTTCATAAAAGACTATGTGGAAAAAGGTACGGTTGAATTATATTTTGTTCCAACAGAGCATCAACTTGCCGATTTGTTTACAAAAGCCTTGGATGAAAAACGCTTTAATTTCTTAATATCCAAGCTTGGCATGTTGAACATGAAAGTGTAATATCTAATTTGATCATTTAATGGATGGAAATATGTATCTTTCAATCTAGATAAATATATCTAAATTGATACACTCATATTTTCATCACATTCTATTATCAACATAAGATATTTCAATTTCATGTATTTGTTGTGTTTCAAAGTTTATTTTATCGTAACGATACAATTGTGATTATATCTATGTGTGCAAAAGACTTGTTCATAGTCTCAGGGAGAGTACAGGAATTGGAGTATGCACAAAAAGAGGGGGAGTGTGCATACATGACAGAGTAAGTAAAAGGTATTTCCAAATACTTACTGCTTGAAGATAACAAGGTAAGTGTTTCTAACTTGTATTTTTTACAAACCCTTATGCGTCACTTAAGGGGGAGTGAAAAATAGTCTTGGATATTACCTAGTTTAAATAAACAATTGGAAGTTGGACATCTTCCAGTGGGCTAAAATTTGGAAAAAGATCAAAAAAAAAAATGTCAAAGTGTCAAAATTCCTCGCAATTTCCTCGCAATAGTTCATTGCGATGGAATCTTTCCATCGCAATCTCCTATTGCGATCCAAAGATTCCCTCGCATTAGTTAATTGCGATCCAAAGATCCCATCGCAACCTTATATTGCGAGGTTTTGGATTTTGTATTGCGATCCGTTTTTTTTAATTTTGGGAAAATCAGGAAGTGACACGTGTCACGGATTTCAAATTGGTTTATACATTGCGAACTTTGACTTGGTCATTATTTCAAAAACCTCTCCATTTGAAACCCTCGTTTTTCTCTCATTCTGATCATTGCGATTCGACCAAAGGTGTTTTATTTGTTGATTCTATTCCGTGTAATCGACTACATTCGATTAAGAGGTATGTATTCTCGATTCTTATTACATTTCATCCGTTAAAACTCCTGATTTAATCGATTTTGCATCTAGGGTTTAAGGGGTTTTAGGGTCGGTCACTGTTACATGCTAAAATTCAATCGATTGGTGCTTGTTAGATGTTTTAGATGATTAAGGTTTACTCACGAACCAAAACCGAGCATGCTAGTATCAATTTTAACATCTATACATGCTAATTTCGAAAATCTGGAAAATCACATGAGTTTTACTGTTGAGGTTCATAAACCTCGCAATCCTCTGACATTCAAACCCCTCGCAACACATACTCTTCAAGACTGCGATCCTCGCAACCTTCCAGGTCTTGCGAGCCTCGCAATCTTCTATATCTATTGACTGCGAGCCTCGCAATCTTGTATTGCGAGGTTTCAAGGCCTTGTGAAATTTTTTTTGTTTTTGGGATTTTTTTTCAAGAAAAATACCTTTCTGTTTGAATTGCTTAAATCTGTTCTAACATGTTAAAATACCTTACAGATGGATGAACAACCTGCTGAATATGCATCCGATGACAACACCATCATCGCCTCGCAACGCTCTTCACATCCGTCCGTCAATGCCGTTGACCCGGATGAAGAAATCATGCCAAAGGCCAGCTTTCTAGCAATCCGTGAAAATAATCATCACCTGGATCTTGAAAGCAACTTCTCTCACCGGATAATTCTAGAGATCATCCGTGGTCATCCAATTCGCACTGCACTGACAAGGGTCGAGAGAGTGCCTGCCATTTATTTACAATAATTTTGGCACACACTCCGATTCAACCCTACGGCTCGACCACAGCGATTCAATGCTAATATAGACCATTTCGAAGTAAGGATCACACTACAAGGCTTACGTCGTGCTCTCGAACTTCCAAGACGCGACAACTTCGAAGATCCAGCTGTTTCTGAAGAATTATTCACTGATATCCGCAGCCTTGGATATCAAGATCCAAGAGTCCCCGTACTCACCGGTTCATCACAATTCAGAAGACAACATCTACCGCCGGTGTGGTACACCCTATGCTCAATCCTCAATCGCTGCATGACATCTAAGCATACTGGCCTAGATAAGACGAATCTAGCGATCCTAAAGATGTTTCATGCATTCGCCTTCAACCGCAATATAGACTATGCTGTCCTTATCTGGAATGAAATGGTGGAAATTGTTGCAGATCAGCTCAAACCCAAAATGAGACGCAACTTTGTGCCATTTCAACGGTTCTTCCAAATCCTGATTCATCAGGCTATGCAAGACCGACCGGAAATCCCAAGAAGAGAGGAAGCTGAGCGAGGACCAGCAAGCTGGATGCACCGCCTTGTACCGCCAGCACATGAACCATTCGTGCATACTGCCGTTATTCGACCAGAGGTACTAAATTATGCCGACCAGGATAGTTGGGTAGTGATTCAGTATAGGGAGCAAAACGCATTAATGGACCAGCCAAATCCGGCTGGACCTGCCCAAGATGCAAACCCAGTAGGTGGTGAGGGTCCTATTGTCGAGGGGGTTCAGGAACAAGAGGTTCCTGAACAACGAGTGGTGAGAAGAACAACAAGAAAGAGAGTGGGGGGTAGGACTCGAAGTACTGGTCGTGCTACATCTTCACGCTCTGGCGGTCAAGCAACATCTTCTTCAAGCCAAAGAACAGAACCATTCAGTCCTCTTGTTGCTTTTGGTGATTATGAATATGACTCAGATCAAGAAGCAAACTTGTTACCAAGGCAAACAAGAAAAAGGCCTCGCGTTGAAACACCTGGTGCAGGTTCATCTAGTCAACCAGAACCTATGGTTACTTATACAGTTGCTGCTGTTGGTAATACACTTATACAAGAAGAAGTAGACGTAGATGAAGAAAACGTGTTTAGTAGTGAGGTAAGAGGGAGAAAAGAAATGAGCGAAATTGTGAAAGAGTCGGAAAAAGTTATTACTACCGACTCTTCCCAAACCGATCCAAGCCGGGCAACCACATCTTCTGCCAACGTGCGTTCGTCGCCGTTGAGCATTGAAACAGCCATGGTCCGCCCAACCATGTAGTGCACACCCCCACCAAGCCACTCATCGGTCTCTCAACAGGTTGGTGTTTCATTCAGCACAGGGGAATATGCACAAAGTCTATCGGCAACACATTCGGTGTTCGCTGGTATTGAAACAGGTAGGCCCCTGCCCTGGCCACCGACTTCATTTCAGAGCACATCGAGTCTAGCGCCTTTTGGAACAACTTCTTTTCCTAGGTCACCGCTATTTGAACAACACCATGTTGGGAGCTTTCGTGCCCCAACCGGAACACCCAGAGTGCCACCCTTTGTTGGTGCGTCACGAGGATCGGGTGGAAGTCCTGTCATTGCTAACACTATGCCAGCTTTGAACACAGGCAGTACGGTTGCTTCAACCGCTACTTCAACCAGTAACCTAAGTGGTCTGGGTGATAGTCCCATAAATGCTGATCTAGAACGAGCGTTTAGTTTGGTTGGCCCTCCTCCGAATAGATTCGTGCCACTTACTCTACTAAAGCATTTCGTCAGATCAATCGACAACACATATCAGGCTCATACTGATAAAATGAAAGCAGAGTTTCAGAAATTACGTGATGATGTAATCAGAGCGGTGAAAGGTAAAGGACCGGCTGAATCATCTACATCTGAACCTCAACCGACTAGAGAAGAACCCGTTGAACAAGATCCAACATCGATCTCGTTAAATCGTGCTCCTGAAGATCTACTCAAGTCAGAGCTGCTTGCACGACTTCTTGCCAAACACGATCCAAGACCAGGCGAGGATGTCGATCTTATTAGCTTGCTTCGTCAACAAACCGCACCTCCACCTCCACCACCGCCTCAAGCTTCATCAACCACCAATCCACTGCTTGTTCCCCAATTTGAGCAGCTAAATAACTCAATCTCCAACATGGCAGATTCCTTTTTGGCTGGCTTTCATTCGATTGTCAAAAGGGTCGAAGTAGTCGAACTGGCTTGTGGTGTTCAAGCTGAAACCGCTCAGAAAAGAAGACATGATGATCAGGATGATCCAGATCACCATGAGGGGGAGAGTACAGGTACAGGTACAGGTGTTGGAACAAGTACAGTTGCTGCTTCTGAGAGCACTGCAGTAGAGAAAGAAACTGAGACATCATCCGGTAAAGCGTCCGAGGATACAAGTAAAGGAGCCACTGACTCAGAGAATCTCGATATTCTAGCTGATGTCATAGCTGGGGTTGAAAAGCCTTCGGCTAGTGACAATAGAACAGAAGATGAATGGACGACAGACTTTATAATCATAGATTCAGATGAAGAGCCCGAACGAACAACGGTGCAGATCAAACAAGAAATTGCAAATGTGTTTGATTCTTCTGATACTATGATGGCTGCTCTAGATTCAGAGACTGAAGCTCCAGGATCTTCTATTCAACAAGCAGATACTTCAGAAACTCCAGCTCAAACTCAAGTAATTCAACCGCAAGCTCCGATCGTTATCAACCTACAACCTGCTGAACATCTCAGAGATCCAACGCTTCAAGCAGAAATCAGACTTCTCCAAGACATTATCCAGAATGAACCAGGATTTGTGGCGACTGGCCTACGAGTCAGAATTATGACTCCCTTTCAGGAAATCTTACGAAGCAATATGTTTGTAAGGGTCATGCAGCTAATCACTTGGGAAAAAGTCTACGGGATTGAAGACTGGCCAGAAAAGCACAGAACTGAATATCTCTATTTCATGAGATATGAATCTCTGAACGCCAATGCAATAAAGTCTGACAAACCGATCAGAAGAGTACTGAAGATAGAATCGCGAAAGCTTTCAAAGGTTTGGTACCCAGTGTTTACCGTTCAGAGATCAGATGATTCAGAACTAGTCTTTAATGAGGCAGATTTTCAGAAACTACAGCTCAATGACGTTTGCAACTTGTATGAAATCCTGTCTCAAGATCCTAAAAAGAAGGGAGCAGATTAAATTCATGAGAGTCACTGATGCAAATAAATTCAGCGACGGAACTTTCAGGATGATTCAGATTCATCTAGTGAGCAGATTACGATTGGATGCTAAAGGAGAAGAGAAGCTGTCAAAGAAACAAAAGGCGTTGATAAAGGAAGTAATGGATGCCGTCAAATATCGAGTAGACTACCAGAACGCACTAAGAAGATTCGAGTTGATTTTCGGGCTTCGGAAGACACAAGTGGTTCCAATGAATGTCTAAAGCTTATGGCTCTACATTGGTACAAAGGGGGAGATTGTTAATGTTACATTATCTTGTACCATGTAGTATTATTGTTGAGGGACCTAATGTGACATGTTGTCAAACTTTAAATAGTATATATAGTATACTATCTGTATTTTTAGGTCAGAGATACACGAAATACACACGCCTCTATCTTCGCAGCCTCCTTCCACTTTGTAAACCTCTCAACCTTCTGTGAAGTTGTAAGCTGCAAGTTCATCTTTCATATATAGAGGTGTACTTCTTTGATTCATATATCTTGTGTATTTACTCTTATTACTTGTCAGTGTGGGATCACAGACTTCAAGTCAAACAAACTTCAGAGGGAATTTTTATAAATCAGACCAAATATGTCTCTGACATTCTTTCCAAGTATAGCCTCTCTGATACCTCTGCAATGAAAACTCCAATGGCCACTGGAAATAAATTATTCTTAGATCCAAATGGAATCTCTGTAGAATGCACTCTCTACAGAGGCATGATTGGATCTCTGTTATACTTAACAACAAGCAGACCTGACATCATGCATGCCACATGTCTTTGTGCACGTTATCAAGCTAATCCTAAGAAATCACATTATGATGCGGTGAAGAGAATCTTTAGATACCTAAAGGGGACCAAAAATCTCGGTCTCTGGTATCCACAGAACTCTGGTTTTAGTCTTAAAGCTTATACAGATTCAGACTATGGAGGATGCATGCTCGACAGAAAGAGTACCTCTGGGAGTTGCCAATTCCTAGGTGGTAAACTAGTCAGTTGGACCTCCAAGAAGCAGAATTGTGTCTCAACATCCACTGCAGAAGCTGAATACGTTGCTGCTGCTAGCTGTTGTTCTCAGGTTCTATGGATGAAAACTCAACTAAAAGACTACGGCCACATCCTATTCAAAATACCCATCTTCTGTGATTCCAAAAGTGCCATTGCTATCTCTGCCAATCCTGTGCAACACTCGAAAACCAAGCATATCGATATAAGGTACCATTTCTTGAAACATCATGTTGAATACGGTACAATTGAAATGTATTTCGTGCCAACAGAATATCAACTCGCTGACTTATTCACCAAAGCACTAGACGAGAAAAGGTTCAATTTCTTGGTGGGTAAGTTAGGAATGATAAACATGGTTTGACAATCCTCTATAAGTATAGCTTTATCTTCTGTAAATATGTACAAATTTCCTTTATTTTTGCTTAAAGTTAATTTATTTCTGTTTGTAAGTTCTCAATCTTAAATAGTTCTTAAAATCACAGAGCTTCTGTAAGTTAACTCAGAACCTCTGACGACCCCTACAGAACCTCTGGAAAACATGACCTATGTTCTATGCAAAACTTATCATTCTTTGATCCAAGCATAGGTCAAGGGGGAGCAAAAGGAAATTACTTGATCTACAGAGGTGATTAGATCAAGGGGGAGCAGAAGGGAATCCTGAAATGATCTACAGAGGTAAATCTTTCAAAGGGAAGCCAAAGAAGAATGTCGATAATTCTCCATCGACAGAAGTCAGACAAACTGCCGAGAACAGAAGAACCAAAAGGTATGTCTCTCGCACAAAAGGTTTTTGAAAAACAGTTTTCTAGGACAAGAATTGTCAAATATGTCCTAAATATACTGTGAATAACATTTCAAAAATCAAAAGCTCAAAAAGTTTCACAAAATTCGAATTAGGAGAAATTTAAGGTCATAGAGCTTCTGCTGAGCTCAACAGAGGTTCTGCAAGAAATATGCTCTGTGATCGCAAATTAACCCTCTATCGATCTTTTGGAATGTTATCTCGGAAACCGAAAACACACACCATGACCTTCTCGAACAAACCGTTTTTTTAACAGTTTTCTCGGGCACAAACTTTCAAATATGTCCGAAAAACATCTCTTAAACCAAATCAAAAATTGGATGATCAAAAATTTTAATAAAATTTTTGTTATAAGATTTTTTCCCTCATAGAGCTTCTGCTGGCCCTCATAGAACTTCTGCAAGTTCCAACAGAGCCACAAAACCTCTGCGAAGCAAATTTCTTGACAAAAATCCGATTTTATCCTCTCCAATACCTTTACAAATGTTTTGGTTAAAGAAGAACCCCACAGAAGTCATGATAACAATGAGATATATGAAAGGGATAAACAACAAAGATTTTCAA
The DNA here is from genome assembly GCA_033807775.1 of Saussurea involucrata. NCBI lineage: Eukaryota > Viridiplantae > Streptophyta > Magnoliopsida > Asterales > Asteraceae > Saussurea > Saussurea involucrata. Next base: position 127,075,039 of record CM066320.1, read on the forward strand.
GATCACAGAGCTTCTGTAAAGTACAGAAGTTCTGGAGTAATAACGGTTACTTTTAACTGAGAGTGAAACTCATGTGGCTAAGAACAACCCCACGCGCCTAGCATTAATGGGCCGCACACGATGTCCTGTCATCCTCTGACAAGGCCTACGTGTCCCATTTTCATTAGGCGTATATGGAACGTTTTCTGTGGAAAGTTGAACCCGCCGTTCTAACTCGAGTACGGATTCCAAATTTTAATCCATTGCCATATATTTTAATCTTTCGAATTCTACCGTTTTACCCTCCTATAAAAAACCAGGCTTACCCTCTCATAAACCTTTTACAAACTCTCATTCTTCTCCGGCGAAACCCTGCAAAAACCTGCAAGTTTCTTATTCTCAGTATCAAATGGCTTCATCTTCTCAAGCTATCTCCCCTGCACACTCTCCGGCGACCTCACCAGAACATTCACCGGCTCATTCTGAACATTCAGAAAACCCCAACCCTGCCCAGAACATCGAACTAGAAGATTCCGGCGACTCAGCAGACTTTGCTCCGACAACACATCTGCAAAACTTCATAGCTAAGGATCACTTCGAAAAGGTACTACCAATCAAATCCAACAACTGCTATTTGGTCCCGTCACCCACTGCTTTCGGCGAAGCCAACGCCATTCTTCTTAACATAATGGAAAATCACATCCTCTTCCCTCTACTCTCAAGAACCCCAAAGAAAATACCAGTCAGATATCTGAACCAGTTTTGGCAGAGCTGCCGATTTGATAAAGACGACTCTCTTATCAAAGGGTACATTTCAAGACCTGACAAATCTGAACATCTTGAAATCAAGTTCAACAGAACAATGTTCTCACTTGAGTTCAACCTACCCACGAGGGGTCTTCTTGGTTTGAAGAAATATGCAGAGCAACCAACAGACGACGAGCTCTGTCGCTTCGTAGAAATGCTTGGGTACAACACACAACTACGGAAGAGAAATGACTTCCGCAGAGGCAGATTACCACCTCTGTGGAACACCTTGTTCTCTATTCTTAACAGATGCCTGACTAGGAAGATAGGCAGCATTGACCAGACCTCGCATCAGATCTTAACCATCATGTATGGGGTGTACTATGATCTTCCACTCGATTACGCGACGATAATGATGCAAGAGATCATCAACACCATCGACAGAAAGAACAACACCAAATGGGTCAAAGAGAACGATCCCAACTTTCTACCACCTCTGCAATTCCAAAGATTATTGGGAGTATTGTTCGAACCTCTGTTGCTGATACAGAAATGGCCAATGGAAGGGAAAATTCCCAAACAGTTCCCAATGAGCAAAAATGTCCCCACTGATCATATAGATGGTTACTCACACTGCAGACCTCTGTCAAAGAAGCTTCTGGAGTATGCCTCGAATAAAACCGTTAAGAAAGTGTATATACGCGATCATAGAACTCCTAAACCGAGTCCTATGACACCCCCGCGTTTAGGTGTCCGCCTAGGAACAATGACTGCAGAACCTCTTTCCACTCAAGAAGAAAAGGATAAAAAAATTAGCAAAACACATGGCTATTCAACTTAGCTTCATAGCCAAACGTGCAGAACTTCTGGGAAAGAAATCTTCTTCAAAACCCTCTGCATCTACTCCAAAAGCAAAGAAGAGAAAAACTGCAGAAGGAACCTCCACAAGCGCTGCAGAAGATCAACCCTCACCTCCTCATGCCACAGAAATTGGCTCCTCTGCTCCTCCCTCTTCTCCAAAACAGAAGAAGAAAAGAAAATCGAAAACCACAGAAGAAGGGGCACCAAAACCCAAGAGGAGGAAAACAAAAAAGAAGCATGGTAAATCACAAGATAAATTGGTTACCATTGCAGAAGAGGAACCCACAGTAGAAGAAACCGCATAAGAAAGAACTGCAGAAGAAGATACAGAAGAAGGAATGGCAATAGAGGAATATCAATCACCCTATCAATCTCCAGATAGATTTGCTCACCAAGGAGATCTGAATGACTTCCTACAGAACACTGACATTGCCAACATCGTAAATACAGCAGGGTGGACGGCACAACCTCTCGACCACCACTCCCCAGAAGAACAATATTTCTCAATTTCTGGCATTGACACACATCTACAAGAAGATGACACAACACCCAGAAATCAACCAGGTGAGACACCTATAATCCTACAGAACCCCTTCATTCGACAAGGATTGGACGTCCACAGAAGAAGTCCAAACCCAGCTTCAGAAGAAAAAGAACTAAAAGAAACTGAGTGGAATATAGGTGAAGTAACAGAGGCTTCTGAGACAAGGATAGAGGTCTCAGAGGTAGATTCAGATGAAGAAGAAGCTGTCTGGATACGAAAAGGTCTCTATCATCCACATGTCATGAGATTATACGGCTCTCATCAAATGTACGACTTCTTACGCACAGAGCAAGGAACCTCAACAGAAGCAAGGGAAGAAGCACCAAGCCGTAGGATAGCTACAGAGGCTGAAATGATAGACAGTGATGTAGTGCTTGGGTGCTTAACAGAGGAAGAAACAAGAAAAGATGCCTGGATTAATAGAGGCACACAACCACAACCAACTCCCAGTGCAACCCACATATCTAACTCCGCAGGTCTAGCTGCAGAAGGAGTTATTGAAAAAGAGCAGCACAGCTCGATCCAAACCCAACCCATCCAGCCAGAAGTCACTCTTTCGACTTCTGCGCCCACAAAAACCGGGGAATCCATTCCTAGGGAGTCTCCTCAAAGAGACTCACCTATTGTTCGTGATCAATTGCCCCAGATCACACTAGAACACCCTACAGAGGAATTCGTTTCCTCTGCCACGCACACATTAGGGCCAAATCTTCTTTCAGAGAGAAGTAGTGAGCACAGAGACGAAGAGACTCTAGACAAGTCTCCTAGTCAATAGAAGGACATTCCAATACCCACCTCTGGAGTGGATTTGGACATTGTTCTTCACAGAACTTCTGTAGAGATCGAAACTCAAGTTTCTTCTCAAGGATCAGAAGGAAATCCTTCCACCCCCATCGTACAAACAAGGGTGAACGAAGGTGTCCCAGGAACAGTGACTCACTCTGGAGACGAATGTGTTCCTCCAGAGGTTACACAAGGAACACAAGTATCAAGGGATGAGTTCTAAACCCTTGTCACCTCTGTGAACCAAACAATGAAAGAGTTGCAAAGCTCTTTCAAATCTTTTGCAGAGACAACATCGACGGCTATCCTGAAACTAAACACCAAAATGGACAATCTGTCCACAGAGGTAAAATCTGCAATCTCAGCGATGAAGTCTTCTGCCGAAACTACTGCTAAAGCTACAGCTACTTCTGCCGCTCAAGAATTCGGAACAATTACAACTTCTGCGTTCAAGGACTCTGTCAAAAACTTCCTTGAAAAAACGAATACGCAATTCAACAGAGCAGAGGGCATTACTCCTGCAGATCTACAGAATGCCCTAACACAAGTACAAGCAGAGGCAATACGTAACACGACAATGATGCAACCAAAAGACTACATGACCAGAGCACAGCTAACAGAGCTAGGACAGAACGTCATAAACCAGGTCACAGAGGTCATTGTCTCCTTCACAACAGCAAATGCCAACTTTGTCAAGGATTTCAGAAGCAGTGTTGGCAGAATGCGTTTTAAAACAGAGGCAGATCTTGCGACTCTACTTGGCCTCTGTGATGATGTATGTGCAAAGTTGATAGCAGCAGGAGCAGAATTACCGAAGAAAACCAAAGCTTCTTGCAGAGCAGAGGGTAGTTCTGATAAGAGTCAGGATGATTCTGATGATGACCATCCTGGTCCATCAGATAATCCTGAGGGGGAGAATACAAGGGAGAAAGCTACGAGCAGAGGAATACAAACTCCACCAATCGCAGCAGAACCAATCAGTCAAGCCCCTCCAGAACAAACCCAAGATCAACAACAAACTCAACAGACCACATAGACAACACCCATCTCTGTGGAATCAAGTCCTGAAGAAACAAATATTCCAGAAGCTGATCAGCAATCCACAGAGGCAACAACCACCCCTGTGGTAATCATTTTGGAAGAAAGTCCTTCAACAGAAAACCCCCCAACCATACCGAGAAGAAAGTCAATTCCCACCAAACCAAAAAGAGCAACGACCTCTGCTTCTGATATTCTGAAAAAGATGCACAATACAATAAATGATTGAATGTCACAGAGAGAAGAAGAAAGGCACAGGTTCACACTAGCTTTCAAAATGGCAAAAAGATTCGACATACCTCAATCCACAGAAACCGAGCTTACAGAAGAAGTCACCAAAGAACCTCCTACAGAGGTTACAGAGCAAGGAAAGCCAACAGAACCAACGCCACAATAGTCCTCTAAATCACAAATGTCAAAACCTACAGAGGCAACCCCCATCAAGTCAACAGAAGTCCCAACCTCCAAATCTACAGAAGCAACAGCCTCTGCCCCGCCAAAAGGAAAAGACAAGGGCAAAGGAATACTGACAGAAGAGCCTAAGAAGAAGAAATCATTACCAAAGCCTACAGAGAAACTAATGAAGAGTGCGTTTGATGCCTTTCAAACTCCAAAGCCTGAAGAAGTTGACTGGGCATATGGATTGAAGCCTCTGTCAGACATTCCTCTAACTGGTAGAGCAGCAGAAGTTGTTCAAGAAATGGAGAGTCTCAGAAGACAAGTACCACAACCTGGTCCAACACATGAAGAGATGAAAGAAGTGGTATACAAATACCTCTATAAACAATCCTTTCAGACCAATCATACAACAGATCATGTGACAGATCCAAGGATCAGAGAAGAATTTGAGAACATCTTCACAAGGACAAAGCCAAGAACCAAAGCAGATGTCTTCTCAATCCACAAAATCAAAAAGGTAATCTTCTGCAGATTCTCCTTCACAAGAACCTATCCAAGGGTCAGGTACAATCTTTACAAAGTCAGAACAGAAAACAATTCAGAGACCACCTTCGCTGATGCTGACCTAAGAAATATCAATCCTTATGATCTACCTGACCTTCTGCAATGGACAAAGGACAACTACAACACAGAGCCAAACACCAAAGCCTATCAAGTGTTGAGAAAAGCGATGAGGGAAAAGCTTCTGCTCTACAGCATGATAGATTTCCAGCTGGGAAAGGATCTTAGTCTCAAGCATCTGGATTTACGACCACCAGAGGATCGCTGCCCACCGGACGCCGTACCTAACTCAATCATCACAGAACCACGATTTGGGTTAGTATTTCAAAACCCACAAGGCGAAATTAAACTGTTTGTATGCATGGACTGTCAGAAGAACGCAACTAGTACTCTGAACAAGTTCAGAGCAAGCCTTGTGAAATACAGAGGTACAGAGAAAATGGATAGAGATGCTGCAGATACTTTCATCAGAGAGATTGATGCCACAATCCGCCTAAGAGAACTCTGCATCAGTTTCTACAAAGAGATCAGAAGAGTCGGAAGAGGCAACAGAAGCTACGACGCATTCAAAAATGCCAAAATCTGATTCTCAGACCTCCAATCCCTGCAAACCAAGTCAAAGTTTATCTTTCATTGTACTCAAATGTAAAATGCCTCTGGCATATTTCTAAAAGAAAGAACTTTCGAGGTATTGTTTAACCTCTGTCTTATCTAACTTAGCCTAACTAAACTCGAAGTTAAATTTTTTATTTTTCACTACTTAGGGGGAGATTGTTAGCTTCAATCTTCCTAATCATAGAAGTATTTAGAAGTAGTGAAAAATAGGCTAAGTGAAGAAAGCCTCTTACAGAGGCTCTGCAGGACTTACCGAGGGATCAAGATCAAGAATCTACAGAAGCTAAAGAGGCGCGCTACAGAAGCTCTGTCATACGCGCAAAGAAGACCAAAGACTCAGAATCCGGTGAAGACTGCTCCACAGAGGACCAGACCGCAGAACCTTTGTAACTCATTACAGAGCCTCTGTGGTCCTCACTGAAAGACATGAAGATATTTATAATATCTTGCCACTGTTACAGGACCCGTTCATCAACTGGCATGGTAGCATGCCCTGTCCAACGTCGACGTGTCAAACTCTGATTGGACTCAGTAGGTCTTAGTACATAATAGACGTCTGCTGCATTAAATGCAATACAACACGTCTTACTGTTCATGCCGTTCTTGCAACTGTTCACGACATCCGTTCAACTATTCATCAGTACCGTCTGAATAGTAGCATATGCTTTATGGTCCCCTTTAGAGTAGTATATAAGGAAGACTCATGTTGAGTTCTTCCTTATCAGATCATCAATAAATCACATATAAATCGACCATCATAAGAACACAAAAAGCTCATTCACCTTAAGAGTCATATCTATTTTGAAGCTTTTCTTACTCATTGTTCTTACATCTGTTCTTAATATATATTCAGTAAACTTTGAAATATTATTTCCTGTTCATTGTTTATTTATATTTTGGTCTAAATCTATCAAACTTATCTGTTACTAACTTTATCAGTGTGATAGAACCAAAGATGATTTCTGAAGCCCTAGATGACCCAAATTGGGTAGACGCCATGCAAGAAGAACTTCTGCAGTTTGAGCGTAACAAAGTATGGACTTTAGTACCTCTGCCACGAGGGAAACAGGCCATTGGGACTAAATGGGTCTACAGAAACAAGAAGGATGAAGGTGGAGTGGTCATCAGAAACAAAGCAAGATTAGTAGCAAAGGGATATAGACAAGAAGAAGGCATAGACTACGATGAGACTTTTTGCCCCTGTCGCACGACTCGAAGCAATAAGAATATTCTTAGCCTTCGCAGCCCACAGAGGTTTTAAAGTCTATCAGATGGACGTAAAATCAGCTTTTCTAAACGGTGAAATCCAAGAAGAGGTTTACGTAAATCAGCCACCAGGGTTTGAAAGCTCAAAGTTTCCAAGGCATGTATACTACCTTGAAAAGGCTCTATACGGACTGAAACAGGCTCCAAGAGCGTGGTACGAACGACTTTCTACCTTCCTTCTAGTCAATGGCTACAACAGAGGTACAACAGATACTACCTTATTCTATAAACATAAAAAGGGTGAGATAATGCTTGTACAAATCTATGTGGATGACATAATTTTCGGGTCTACTAATTCAGAAGAGTGTAAAAGTTTTGAAAAACTCATGCAGAGTGAGTTTGAAATGAGTATGATGGGAGAATTAACATTCTTCCTCGGACTTCAAGTCAAACAAACTTCAGAGGGAATTTTTATAAATCAGACCAAATATGTCTCTGACATTCTTTCCAAGTATAGCCTCTCTGATACCTCTGCAATGAAAACTCCAATGGCCACTGGAAATAAGTTATTCTTAGATCCAAATGGAATCTCTGTATAATGCACTCTCTACAGAGGCATGATTGGATCTCTGTTATACTTAACAACAAGCAGACCTGACATCATGCATGCCACATGTCTTTGTGCACGTTATCAAGCTAATCCTAAGAAATCACATTATGATGCGGTGAAGAGAATCTTTAGATACCTAAAGGGGACCAAAAATCTCGGTCTCTGGTATCCACAAAACTCTGGTTTTAGTCTTAAAGCTTATACAGATTCAGACTATGGAGGATGCATGCTCGACAGAAAAAGTACCTCTGGGAGTTGCCAATTCCTAGGTGGTAAACTAGTCAGTTGGACCTCCAAGAAGCAGAATTGTGTCTCAACATCCACTGCAGAAGCTGAATACGTTGCTGCTGCTAGCTGTTGTTCTCAGGTTCTATGGATGAAAACTCAACTAAAAGACTACGGCCACATCCTATTCAAAATACCCATCTTCTGTGATTCCAAAAGTGCCATTGCTATCTATGCCAATCCTGTGCAACACTCGAAAACCAAGCATATCGATATAAGGTACCATTTCTTGAAACATCATGTTGAATACGGTACAATTGAAATGCATTTCGTGCCAACAGAATATCAACTCGCTGACTTATTCACCAAAGCACTAGACGAGAAAAGGTTCAATTTCTTGGTGGGTAAGTTAGGAATGATAAACATGGTTTGACAATCCTCTATAAGTATAGCTTTATCTTCTGTAAATATGTACAAATTTCCTTTATTTTTGCTTAAAGTTAATTTATTTCTGTTTGTAAGTTCTCAATCTTAAATAGTTCTTAAAATCACAGAGCTTCTGTAAGTCAACTCAGAACCTCTGACGACCCCTACAGAACCTCTGGAAAACATGACCTATGTTATATGCAAAACTTATCATTCTTTGATCCAAGCATAGGTCAAGGGGGAGCAAAAGGAAATTACTTGATCTACAGAGGTGATTAGATCAAGGGGGAGCAGAAGGGAATCCTGAAATGATCTACAGAGGTAAATCTTTCAAAGGGAAGCCAAAGAAGAATGTCGATAATTCTCCATCGACAGAAGTCAGACAAACTGCCGAGAACAGAAGAACCAAAAGTTTTGTCTCTCGCACAAAAGGTTTTTGGAAAACAGTTTTCTAGGACAAGAATTGTCAAATATGTCCTAAATATACTGTGAATAACATTTCAAAAATCAAAAGCTCAAAAAGTTTCACAAAATTCGAATTAGAGAAATTTAAGGTCATAGAGCTTCTGCTGAGCTCAACAGAGGTTCTGCAAGAAATATGCTCTGTGATCGCAAATTAACCCTCTATCGATCTTTTGGAATGTTATCTCGGAAACCGAAAACACACACCATGACCTTCTCGAACAAACCGTTTTTTTTTAACAGTTTTCTCGGACACAAACTTTCAAATATGTCCGAAAAACATCTCTTAAACCAAATCAAAAATTGGATGATCAAAAATTTTAATAAAATTTTTGTTATGAGATTTTTTCCCTCATAGAGCTTCTGCTGGCCCTCATAGAACTTCTGCAAGTTCCAACAGAGCCACAAAACCTCTGCGAAGCAAATTTCATGACAAAAATCCGATTTTATCCTCTCCAATACCTTTACAAATGTTTTGGTTAAAGAAGAACCCCACAGAAGTCATGATAACAATGAGATATATGAAAGGGATAAACAACAAAGATTTTCAAGTACAGAAGTTCTGGAGTAATAACGGTTACTTTTAACTGAGAGTGAAACTCATGTGGCTAAGAACAACCCCACGCGCCTAGCATTAATGGGCCGCACACGATGTCCTGTCATCCTCTGACAAGGCCTACGTGTCCCATTTTCATTAGGCGTATATGGAACGTTTTCTGTGGAAAGTTGAACCCGCCGTTCTAACTCGAGTACGGATTCCAAATTTTAATCCATTGCCATATATTTTACTCTTTCGAATTCTACCGTTTTACCCTCCTATAAAAAACCAGGCTTACCCTCTCATAAACCTTTTACAAACTCTCATTCTTCTCCGGCGAAACCCTGCAAAAACCTGCAAGTTTCTTATTCTCAGTATCAAATGGCTTCATCTTCTCAAGCTATCTCCCCTGCACACTCTCCGGCGACCTCACCAGAACATTCACCGGCTCATTCTGAACATTCAGAAAACCCCAACCCTGCCCAGAACATCGAACTAGAAGATTCCGGCGACTCAGCAGACTTTGCTCCGACAACACATCTGCAAAACTTCATAGCTAAGGATCACTTCGAAAAGGTACTACCAATCAAATCCAACAACTGCTATTTGGTCCCCTCACCCACTTCTTTCGGCGAAGCCAACGCCATTCTTCTTAACATAATGGAAAATCACATCCTCTTCCCTCTACTCTCAAGAACCCCAAAGAAAATACCAGTCAGATATATGAACCAGTTTTGGCAGAGCTGCCGATTTCATAAAGACGACTCTCTTATCAAAGGGTACATTTCAAGACCTGACAAATCTGAACATCTTGAAATCAAGTTCAACAGAACAATGTTCTCACTTGAGTTCAACCTACCCACGAGGGGTCTTCTTGGTTTGAAGAAATATGCAGAGCAACCAACAGACGACGAGCTCTGTCGCTTCGTAGAAATGCTTGGGTACAACACACAACTACGGAAGAGAAATGACTTCCGCAGAGGCAGATTACCACCTCTGTGGAACACCTTGTTCTCTATTCTTAACAGATGCCTGACAGGGAAGATAGGCAGCATTGACCAGACCTCGCATCAGATCTTAACCATCATGTATGGGGTGTACTATGATCTTCCACTTGATTACGCGACGATAATGATGCAAGAGATCATCAACACCATCGACAGAAAGAACAACACCAAACGGGTCAAAGAGAACGATCCCAACTTTCTACCACCTCTGCAATTCCAAAGATTATTGGGAGTATTGTTCGAACCTCTGTTGCTGATACAGAAATGGCCAATGGAAGGGCAAATTCCCAAACAGTTCCCAATGAGCAAAAATGTCCCCACTGATCATATAGATGGTTACTCACACTGCAGACCTCTGTCAAAGAAGCTTCTGGAGTATGCCTCGAATAAAACCCTTAAGAAAGAGTATATACGCGATCATAGAACTCCTAAACCGAGTCCTATGACACCCCCGCGTTTAGGTGTCCCCCTAGGAACAATGACTGCAGAACCTCTTTCCACTCAAGAAGAAAAGGATAAAAAAATTAGCAAAACACATGGCTATTCAACTTAGCTTCATAGCCAAACGTGCAGAACTTCTGGGAAAGAAATCTTCTTCAAAACCCTCTGCATCTACTCCAAAAGCAAAGAAGAGAAAAACTGCAGAAGGAACCTCCACAAGCGCTGCAGAAGATCAACCCTCACCTCCTCATGCCACAGAAATTGGCTCCTCTGCTCCTCCCTCTTCTCCAAAACAGAAGAAGAAAAGAAAATCGAAAACCACAGAAGAAGGGGCACCAAAACCCAAGAGGAGGAAAACCAAAAAGAAGCATGGTAAATCACAAGATAAATTGGTTACCATTGCAGAAGAGGAACCCGCAGTAGAAGAAACCGCATAAGAAAGAACTGCAGAAGAAGATACAGAAGAAGGAATGGCAATAGAGGAATATCAATCACCCTATCAATCTCCAGATAGATTTGCTCACCAAGGAGATCTGAACGACTTCCTACAGAACCCTAACATTGCCAACACCGTAAATACAACAGGGTGGACGGCACAACCTCTCGACCACCACTCCCCAGAAGAACAATATTTCTCAATTTCTGGCATTGACACACATCTACAAGAAGATGACACAACACCAGACACCTATAATCCTACAGAACCCCTTCATTCGACAAGGATTGGACGTCCACAGAAGAAGTCCAAACCCAGCTTCAGAAGAAAAAGAACTAAAAGAAACTGAGTGGAATATAGGTGAAGTAACAGAGGCTTCTGAGACAAGGATATGGGTCTTAGAGGTAGATTCAGATGAAGAAGAAGCTGTCTGGATACGAAAAGGTCTCTATCATCCACATGTCATGAGATTATACGGCTCTCATCAAATGTACGACTTCTTACGCACAGAGCAAGGAACCTCAACAGAAGCAAGGGAAGAAGCACCAAGCCGTAGGATAACTACAGAGGCTGAAATGATACACAGTGATGTAGTGCTTGGGTGCTTAACAGAGGAAGAAACAAGAAAAGATGCCTGGATTAATAGAGGCACACAACCACAACCAACTCCCAGTGCAACCCACATATCTAACTCCGCAGGTCTAGCTGCAGAAGGAGTTATTGAAAAAGAGCAGCACAGCTCGATCCAAACCCAACCCATCCAGCCAGAAGTCACTCTTTCGACTTCTGCGCCCACAAAAACCGGGGAATCCATTCCTAGGGAGTCTCCTCAAAGAGACTCACCTATTGTTCGTGATCAATTGCCCCAGATCACACTAGAACACCCTACAGAGGAATTCGTTTCCTCTGCCACGCACACATTAGGGCCAAATCTTCTTTCAGAGAGAAGTAGTGAGCACAGAGACGAAGAGACTCTAGACAAGTCTCCTAGTCAATAGAAGGACATTCCAATACCCACCTCTGGAGTGGATTTGGACACTGTTCTTCACAGAACTTCTGTAGAGATCGAAACTCAAGTTTCTTCTCAAGGATCAGAAGGAAATCCTTCCACCCCCATCGTACAAACAAGGGTGAACGAAGGTGTTCCAGGAACAGTGACTCACTCTGGAGACGAATGTGTTCCTCCAGAGGTTACACAAGGAACACAAGTATCAAGGGATGAGTTCCAAACCCTTGTCACCTCTGTGAACCAAACAATGAAAGAGTTGCAAAGCTCTTTCAAATCTTTTGCAGAGACAACATCGACGGCTATCCTGAAACTAAACACCAAAATGGACAATCTGTCCACAGAGGTAAAATCTGCAATCTCAGCGATGAAGTCTTCTGCCGAAACTACTGCTAAAGCTACAACTACTTCTGCCGCTCAAGAATTCGGAACAACTGCAACTTTTGCGTTCAAGGACTCTGTCAAAAACTTCCTTGAACAAACGAATACGCAATTCAACAGAGCAGAGGGCATTACTCCTGCAGATCTACAGAATGCCCTAACACAAGTACAAGCAGAGGCAATACGCAACATGACAATGATGCAACCAAAAGAGTACATGACCAGAGCACAGCTAACAGAGTTAGGACAGAACGTCATAAACCAGGTCACAGAGGTCATTGTCTCCTTCACAACAGCAAATGCCAACTTTGTCAAGGATTTCAGAAGCAGTGTTGGCAGAATGCGTTTTAAAACAGAGGCAGATCTTGCGACTCTACTTGGCCTCTGTGATGATGTATGTGCAAAGTTGATAGCTGCAGGACCGAAGAAAACCAAAGCTTCTTGCAGAGCAGAGGGTAGTTCTGATAAGAGTCAGGATGATTCTGATGATGACCATCCTGGTCCATCAGATAATCCTGAGGGGGAGAATACAAGGGAGAAAGCTACGAGCAGAGGAATACAAACTCCACCAATCGCAGCAGAACCAATCAGTCAAGCCCCTCCAGAACAAACCCAAGATCAACAACAAACTCAACAGACCACATAGACAACACCCATCTCTATGGAATCAAGTCCTGAAGAAACAAATATTCCAGAAGCTGATCAGCAATCCACAGAGGCAACAACCACCCCTGTGGTAATCATTTTGGAAGAAAGTCCTTCAACAGAAAAACCCCCAACCATACCGAGAAGAAAGTCAATTCCCACCAAACCAATAAGAGCAACGACCTCTGCTTCTGATATTCTGAAAAAGATGCACAATACAATAAATGATTGAATGTCACAGAGAGAAGAAGAAAGGCACAGGTTCACACTAGCTTTCAAAATGGCAAAAAGATTCGACATACCTCAATCCACAGAAACCGAGCTTACAGAAGAAGTCACCAAAGAACCTCCTACAGAGGTTACAGAGCAAAGAAAGCCAACAGAACCAACGCCACAAAAGTCCTCTAAATCACAAATGTCAAAACCTACAGAGGCAACCCCCATCAAGTCAACAGAAGTCCCAACCTCCAAATCTACAGAAGCAACAGCCTCTGCCCCGCCAAAAGGAAAAGACAAGGGCAAAGGAATACTGACAGAAGAGCCTAAGAAGAAGAAATCATTACCAAAGCCTACAGAGAAACTAATGAAGAGTGAGTTTGATGCCTTTCAAACTCCAAAGCCTGAACAAGTTGACTGGGCATATGGATTGAAGCCTCTGTCAGACATTCCTCTAACTGGTAGAGCAACAGAAGTTGTTCAAGAAATGGAGAGTCTCAGAAGACAAGTACCACAACCTGGTCCAACACATGAAGAGATGGAAGAAGTGGTATACAAATACCTCTATAAACAATCCTTTCAGACCAATCATCCAACAGATCATGTGACAGATCCAAGGATCAGAGAAGAATTTGAGAACATCTTCACAAGGACAAAGACAAGAACCAAAGCAGATGTCTTCTCAATCCACAAAATCAAAAAGGTAATCTTCTGCAGATTCTCCTTCACAAGAACCTATCCAAGGGTCAGGTACAATCTTTACAAAGTCAGAACAGAAAACAATTCAGAGACCACCTTCGCTGATGCTGACCTAAGAAATATCAATCCTTATGATCTACCTGACCTTCTGCAATGGACAAGGGACAACTACAACACAGAGCCAAACACCAAAGCCTATCAAGTGTTGAGAAAAGCGATGAGGGAAAAGCTTCTGCTCTACAGCATGATAGATTTCCAGCTGGGAAAGGATCTTAGTCTCAAGCATCTGGATTTACGACCACCAGAGGATCGCTGCCCACCGGACGCCGTACCTAACTCAATCATCACAGAACCACGATTTGGGTTAGTATTTCAAAACCCACAAGGCGAAATTAAACTGTTTGTATGCATGGACTGTCAGAAGAACGCAACTAGTACTCTGAACAAGTTCAGAGCAAGCCTTGTGAAATACAGAGGTACAGAGAAAATGGATAGAGATGTTGCAGATACTTTCATCAGAGAGATTGATGCCACAATCCGCCTAAGAGAACTCTGCATCAGTTTCTACAAAGAGATCAGAAGAGTCGGAAGAGACAACAGAAGCTACGACGCATTCAAAAATGCCAAAATCTGATTCTCAGACCTCCAATCCCTGCAAACCAAGTCAAAGTTTATCTTTCATTGTACTCAAATGTAAAATGCCTCTGGCATATTTCTAAAAGAAAGAACTTTCGAGGTATTGTTTAACCTCTGTCTTATCTAACTTAGCCTAACTAAACTCGAAGTTAAATTTTTTATTTTTCACTACTTAGGGGGAGATTGTTAGCTTCAATCTTCCTAATCATAGAAGTATTTAGAAGTAGTGAAAAATAGGCTAAGTGAAGAAAGCCTCTTACAGAGGCTCTGCAGGACTTACCGAGGGATCAAGATCAAGAATCTACAGAAGCTAAAGAGGCGCGCTACAGAAGCTCTGTCATACGCGCAAAGAAGACCAAAGACTCAGAATCCGGTGAAGACTGCTCCACAGAGGACCAGACCGCAGAACCTCTGTAACTCATTACAGAGCCTCTGTGGTCCTCACTGAAAGACATGAAGATATTTATAATATCTTGCCACTGTTACAGGACCCGTTCATCAACTGGCATGGTAGCATGCCCTGTCCAACGTCGACGTGTCAAACTCTGATTGGACTCAGTAGGGCTTAGTACATATTAGACGTCTGCTGCATTAAATGCAATGCAACACGTCTTACTGTTCATGCCGTTCTTGCAACTGTTCACGACATCCGTTCAACTATTCATCAGTACCGTCTGAATAGTAGCATATGCTTTATGGTCCCCTTTAGAGTAGTATATAAGGAAGACTCATGTTGAGTTCTTCCTTATCAGATCATCAATAAATCACATATAAATCGACCATCATAAGAACACAAAAAGCTTATTCACCTTAAGAGTCATATCTATTTTGAAGCTTTTCTTACTCATTGTTCTTAAATCTGTTCTTAATATATATTCAGTAAACTTTGAAATATTATTTCCTGTTCATTGTTTATTTATATTTTGGTCTAAATCTTTCAAACTTATCTGTTAGTTCTTCAAATACGCTTCCGCATCAAACTTTAACTTGAACTAATAGATCTGATAATCTTGTATAAAGCAAAACGGGAACCAACAGTTTTAAAAGCTTTGCTTACTCACTGTTCTTGAATCTGTTCTTGATATATATATATATTCAGTAAACTTTGAGATATTATTTCCTGTTCACTGTTTATGTATATTGTGTTCTAAATCTATCAAACATATCTGTTAGTTCTTCAAATACGCTTCCGCATCATACTTAAACTTGAACTAATAGATCTGATAATCTTGTTTAAACAAAACGGGAACCAACAGCCACAAACATCTTTTAGCTCAGTTCTGGTATACTGCCAGAAGAGCTCAAGTTCCCTCTGCCAAAGACCGAAAGAAAATGGTCGATGTCATTCTCTTTGAAACCCAACATGGATCCTTAAAGATCACCCCTGGCTCTATCAGGTCTGCCCTGAACCTTCCTGGTAGTACCAAAGAAAAACGCTTTGTCCCTCTACCAAACCCCGCTGATAGGGACGCCTTGATTGCATATGCAATGCAGTACGTCTGGGAAACTGGGAGAGACAAACTCCCTGAGAAGAAGCTGACCGCCATCAAGAAATTTAAAATGCCCAGCGAGATGGACTTCATCTTCGCTCATCTGATAAGCTGCATGACAGCGAAAACTGGGTCAACTGACCAAGCATCCAAACCTCAGCAGGCTATGGGGTATGCACTGCTGAAGGGCCTTCACATTGATTGGGCAAAAATTATTTATGACGATATGGTGCTAAGGGTGGATGTCACAGACAGACCGGCAAACGTTCCATATACACGGTTTGTTAGCGCTCTCTTCCTACAAGGGATGAAAGACAAATACCCAAAGATAGGCGACCTGAAACTGTCTCAGGTCGGCGTTAAAGTTCTCGACTTCAAGCCCCTGGCAAACGAGGTACGTCTCTCTACTCTCTTACCTCTTCTTAGACCCCCGACTTCTTCTACTTCTGCAGCTAGCTCCACGGTAATCCCAACCGCTGGTACCCAGGCTGCAACCCCCACTCCTCGAAAGAGAAACAATCTGCAACCACTCTTGGTGCTCCTAAGGCCAAGAAAACCAAGGAGCAACCCCCAAGCCTTTCCAGGCTGAAGACTCCACAGTTCTCTCTTCACAAGAGCCATTGGAAAGTTCAGTGGTACGCTCTGCCACAGCTGCTAAAGCCATCCATTCCATACCAACTTCAGCGTCTCTAAACGCTGAGGTTATTAACTTGGAACAGAACCTCCATCCCTCAGTACCTCTAAGTACTGAGGAAGTAATTCTCAGCGGATCCAACGCTGAACCTCTTACCAAATCCCTCTTCTCAACCATCATTCCTCCCACTCTCTCTTTGGACACTCCACCTACTTTCCCTCCATTCTCTGGAACGAAGGTCATCCTCAGCGATACAAATGCTGAAGCTCTACAAAGGATGATGGAGAAAAACACAGGACCTGCAGGCACTTCTATGCGTCAAGGCTCTTTGGAAGGCGACATGGAACATTATTCAGGTTTTCGAAACATCGATGAATTCGTCAACCCTCCTGCAGGTCCTAATTTGGGAGATATCGACAACTTTCTCAAGGATCTGACTACAAAGGTGGAATCTCTCACCACCACACTTTCCTCAAACTCTTCAGTGGTTACAAACGCTGGAGAGGCCCTCAAAAAGCTCACTGATGAGATGAAAGGCAAAGCTTCCAGTGCTGACCTGGAAAATGTGGAAGGTAGTCTCTCAGATCTTACTACTACTCTCACTGAGAACTCCACTTTCGTCAACAATCTCAACTTCTCCAACAGCACTCTCTCCACCAACTACTCCACCCTGTCCAATGAAGTCACATTATTGAAGAAAGTGGTTGGTGATCTTAAGGGAGAGGTTACTACTGTAAAGTCTGAGGTGAGCACTGTGAAGACTCTCTTGCAGCAGATTCTTGATCGCCTGAATGCACCAACATGTGCTCCTTCACATTTCACTCAGGCTGATTGAGAAGATCTTCAAAAGATCAGTCCTACTATTTCTGGGCTAGAAAACAGAATAGTAGTGATTGAAACCTTCATGGGAATTACTGGCCTGGAAGACAGTGATCCTAGGACTGCTGATGCTGCTGCAACTGCTTCTGTTACCTCCCCCATCCATCATGTGGAAGAGGGGAGAAGACTGAAGACCTTCCCCATAATGTTGAAGGGGAGAAGAAAAATCAAGAAGACCTTCCCCAGAACTCTGAGGGGGAGGGTATTATCCCTACATCTGCTGGAAAACCTTAGGGAGTTGAAAACCCTGAGGGAACCGAGAAACCTCCCTCTGAATTTGAGGGGGAGCAACTCGATGAGGATGATGAACCTGAAGCTGAAGCTGATGTTACCGAACCCTATGCTGATGAGGTCGAAGAAGAAGAAGAAGAAGAAGACGATGAAGATGTCGATATCGCTGATGATGAACCATCATCATCCCATAATGATGATGATGATGACGACGATGATGATATCGACTTCTCCTTCCAGCCAATCAAAAGGACCCCTGCTCTCAAAGGGATAATCATCACCAAATCATCAAGGGAGGGGACAACGAAAAAGCCTGCAGCGACTGAAGCTGACAAAGGCAAAAATAAAGGCCTCGATGCATAAGGCAATCTGACTATCCTACAAAGAAAGCCAGTTTGTTAGGTACAATATATTTTCTTCCCTTACACTGCATCCCTCCTCTATCCCTTCTCAACCTCAGTTCTCCTCTCCATAAAACCCCTATACACTTGAACCTCATTATTTTCTCTATCTCTTTTTCCCAAATGATCTTACTCAAATGATCGTTACGTTTCAGCTAATCCTCTCCCCTGCTTGAGGATCCAGCTGAAGTTCCTCCTACTGCAACAACAATAAATTCAGCTCTAGTCGCTGAATAAATAATCCCAGTCTTAAACTTCGATGAGACTGATGAACCTGAAGAACAACTGCTCTCTCAAAACAAAAGACCTTCCTCGGCTCCTTAAAGGCCAAGTGAAGAAGCACTGAAAACAAGAGAAGCAATGATCAAACATCTTGAGGATCAGCGACTCATTCCTGCCCCTCGATTCAAAATCACAAGAAAGGAAATCGCTGAACACCACGAACCTGAAAAACAACTCGCCGATCGAAGAAGAGCTGAAGAAAGAGATAAAGCCTATGCCATTGAGCTCGTTCAACAATCGGTGAAAGACCATGATCTGAAGAAGACTCCCATTGATGTTCAACGTCAACTGTGGAAGGACGCCAAAAAGATCGTCGAAAAGAAAACCATGGTCTCTAACTCTACCTTGGAATGGTGCAAAGAACGAATCAATTTTCGATGTCATGTTTCCAGAATCAACAAGGTGAACATCAGGGGAAATATGTCCTTAGACGTTCCAATGATTCATATCGATATCTTCAGATAGAATGGTCATAAGGAGACCGTCTATACTTCATGGATTGACAAGTTCGGTTTATTAGAATGGTTGGAAATGCGAATTGCCATTCAGCGGTCATGATCAAAACTCAAATCCTATGTCAAAAATTCTCTGAACAAATAAATCGACTTAGTGACATCCGCTGTGGATATTCCTCCTCCTCCTCCCAATCCAGTTCAACGTAGAAGGGCCTCTGCAAAGAAAAAGATAATACCTTCAGACTTAGGTTCTCCTATACGAAACGAAACCGGAATTGGCTTTTCACGTGTTGAAGTTCTTGGTCCTGAACCTGATCTCTCTCTGCTTGATATCTCCCTTCACCCTGGTGAACGCTTCATCCCTGTAAAAGTCTTAAGCGAACCTTATGGTATCTTCTTCAGAGACTATGATGGACGAGAATGCTTCCAACACGTCTCTGAGCTACCCATTGCTCCTATTGAACAGCTCAGTGATCTCGTCTATTGGTGCGGATTCAGAGAAGACCTTCTCGGACACTACCTCAAGCCTCTGATCTTTATAGAAGCTAAGCGAAGACGGGATCTTGGACAAGAAGTCCCTGACTGGATGATCCTTACAACAAAGTCCCTTGATGAACTTTTCATTAAGGATGAACCTGAATAGCTGATAGGATTCCATGTAATTCTTCTATCCTTTATCAACTTATATCTTTTGTACTTGTAAATTTAGTTACTGTACTTGTAATTTTTCTACTTCCCTCTGTAACTTATACGAAGTTTAAAGAAAGATTTCAGCGAATGTACTTTACTCCATCAATACTGAAAAGATCCCAGAAAACAGTAAAAGGGACAAATATTTTATGAGTTCTTTTTATCCTTATGTTTTCACACTTAGCAATTTTCTTTTATTGCCGTGTCATAATCAAATAGGGGGAGATTGTTGATCCAAACCCTCAGTGATTTGATAATGACTCTCTAAGAATCACTTAGTGAAAATTGTAAGTAGACAATATGTATTAATGTTTTGTCATCCAAGAAAATATTAAGTCTGTT
This sequence comes from Saussurea involucrata, assembly GCA_033807775.1. Classification (NCBI taxonomy): domain Eukaryota; kingdom Viridiplantae; phylum Streptophyta; class Magnoliopsida; order Asterales; family Asteraceae; genus Saussurea; species Saussurea involucrata. The sequence continues at coordinate 127,094,904 of CM066320.1, forward strand.
TAGTATCGCTGATAAAACATATGCTTTAAAATACACATTCAGCGACACTGTTCATCTGCAAGCCCTAAGCCTGTTCAGTCTTGTTGATGATCGCTGATAATCTTAGTTGTTTACTTATGATCCCTGAAGACAAGTTTCACGTCAACTATGTTCTATGCTGAAGTCGAAGATCAAGCCAAAGAACCAGCGACAAGTCTACTAATGAACTGATGCGGATATCAGCGAAGCCAAGATTTGTCCACTCAACGTGAAGTTTCAAGTAGAAGACTTTAGCGAACGTTGAACTCTATCACTCGCTGATAAAGATCTATTCAGTGAACGCTGATCATGAAGTCTTCCTCTACAAGTTACTTTCGTATTTCCTCCTTGCACGCCTTCGTACGAAAATGTCAGAATGGACATCGCTTTTGTCCAGAATCGTACAACCAGCTCTGATTCTACATTGTTCATCATGCGACTACTAGGTTGTCTACAAAGGTCAAACCATGCAACCAATCAGCTGTTGCCACGTGTAAAGTTGTACTGATATGCATTAAATGCATGCAGTATATAAGAAGAACCCTACTTCATAAATGAAGTGCTCGGCCATCTTCTTCTCTCTACTACTTTGTGTTAGAATATTATACTTAATATTCTTATCTCCTTTCTGTCTTAATTCTAGTGCAAGAAAAACATAGTGTTTCTCTTAACTTGTTTAGATTAGGTTTATTCCTTAATCTTGTTCTGCAACAAGTTGTAAATTGTTTGATACATATCAATAAACAATTTAGAAAAGTAAAATTTGTGTGTTTGTATTCAACCCCCCTTCTACAAACTTGTATAACCCTCCGGGACCAACATTATGGTCCCTCTTATTTAACGACATGAGTTAACTGATGTTATCATCCAACCCCTTGTTTAAATCAAGGGGAAAATCAGTAATTAATTAAATAAAATCCTTTCCTTAATGTTAAACAAATAAACGTGATCTACAAACTCACGATTCTCCAAGCAATTAATCACGCCTTCCTCCATAACGATTTTATTTAAACATATACCTAGAAAGAATTGAGATGTTGTTCCAAGAGAAGATGCTCATATGGACTCCCTGGAAACCATGAAGTTATGCATGTACCAACTTGAGCTATATTATCAAATTCCCATTTTCTCATGTATCTGGCCTCTATAGCAAGAGATAGGATAAACACACTTACATATTACTCCACTGCAAAGGTCATACACATATACGACAAGAAATACCTGAATCTCATTCAAATAAAATTGATCCCATGGTCATCTTTCCATTCCACTTCAAAAACAATAAATCCATACAGGGTTCTATGCAACTGGTTATTTGCATGTAAGGAAGTTCGGAGTTTCTTTAAAGGTAGCAAGGTCGACGTTCTTGAAAGCGTCGTCATTGACAACCATCTTTTCAAATTCTGGTGTTGCAAATTTCGATCACACCAAACACAACCGAACCTCATAAATTGAGATCGAACCGAGTATAAACTTAATTGAATTCAACCCAAGATCCATAATAAACTCAAACTAGTTGGTAATGCGGAAACGATAACCCGAATCTCTCAATGGAAACAATTATCAACCATAAATAATAAACGAATAGGAGAAAAACGACACCGAATTTACGTTGAAAACCTAAAATGGGAATACCAATGGCAAAGGAGACCACCGAGAAGTCCACTATAATTGATCGATGTTTACAATACTTAGAAATGGAGAAATCGATTTGAAAATTCATCGATTAAAAACCTATCATACAAATCTATTTTGTTGGTAGGATGTAAGAGCATCATGGAAAACCGAATACAACCTTTAAGGCGGCTTTGCATGCGGGTTTCATAAAAATGAAAGTCGCCTCTCCTTACGGTCTATATGTATTAATATATATGTATTTTGGAGTAAAATAATTTACATATGGGTGTGGCTTGAAGCTTTTGAACAATAATTGAGCTCACTGAACTTTGGATCCTCTTTACCTCCCTTCCACCCTCCTATGATCACAAAGGGGACATCTTGTACTGCAAACATAATAAAAAGGGAACTTTAAATTGTTACGGTAGTCAAAACTTACCTACTACATTTAGAGAATTATTAAGATGGTTTGGACTTCTCTCCAAACTTGGTAACCCTCTGTTAGGGTAAATTATGTAATTGTCTTAAAGTTTAGGCTAAATATGTAAATACCTAAAAGGTATAAATAGTTTATTTTCTTATTGTTTTTAGGTTAATCAATCAATCATTAGCTTTTAGATCCATGTTCTTCATTGTAAACATTATGACTATGAATGAGATGGATGCCAACATTGATTGATTCATTGTCATTGCTTATTGATTAATTAATATCAGTTTATTGCACAATCTAGGATCCACACGTGGTATCAGAGCAAAAAGATTGAGGTTGGTTCAAGTTCTTCATCAAATTCTGGAATACGCACTGCACTGTGAGTTTCTTCTTATTGTTTCCTGATTTGCATTGATTTCTGCAAATTACTGAATTCTGATCGTGCCATTGTTTTTCGTTCATTGTTGAATCAAGTTTTGTTGAGTTTCGGAGCATAAATCCAAGTTTTAGTAAGCTAATTCTTTAAAATCAATTTTTCTGGGTTCTTGCTCTATTCTTCAAAAGTTCTTGTATTTCTCCTAAAAAAGTGATTTTTAGGCTAAATTCGATTTGGGTATTCGTATTTTTGGGTTGCTTGGTGGTATATGTTTTCTCCGGAATCAAATCTTCAAAGTTTGACCAATTTTTTGATCCAAAATCTTCGATCAGACTCGTTTTACGGGACTCTCTATTCCGGGTAAGTTCTTTCTGGGCACGTTTTAGTTTTTCCAATAGTTTCCATTATTCCGATAATAGTTTTCCGGATTGAAATCTGGGCCCATTCTTGGATTACCCATTCCCGGACTCCTCTAATCCGGAACGTTTTCCGGACTTACCGGACTCCGGATTCCCTCTTATTCGGAAATAATCTCGGATACCGGATAGTAATTTTTCCGGACCCGTTACCAGATTCCGGACTCCATTTTTTGGATCACCATCCGGACTTCCAATGTTTTTTTTGGTAAACCCTCATCCGGAATCCATCTACCGGACATCCTATTCCGGACTATACCATTCCGGACTCACCATTCCGGACTACTCTATTCCGGATTCCTATCCGGACTCTGACTGTCCAGTGCCAACTTTTTGTGTTTACTTGATTTATTCTATTTAGACTCGCGTTAGGACACTCTTAGGTTTCCTTGCATTAGATCACTACACCTTCAATCACCTTTCAATCTCACGATCACCAAGTGCAATTTATGATGTCTCGAGACGCCCTTGCTATCGGTACCGACTCTAAGCCTCCAATCCTATACCGAGGTGAATACGCTTAGTGGTGGGACATATTCTTAATCTTCATAGAGTCTAAGGATAACTACGAATTCATCTGGCAAGCCTTGACAGAAGGCCCTCAGGAGACTCCAATGGCAGATGTCCCAGCCCAAGTTGACGGTACTCCAGCACATCAAGTAGCCAAGACATATACTCAAATGACCGAAGACGAAAAGAACAGGTTCAATGGTGAAAAGCATGCAAAGCGGTATCTTGTTCAGAGTCGTCCAAATGACATATACACTTCGATTGACTGCTTCAAAGACACATCTAAAGGCATGTGGGATCAAGTGGCCAAGATGATGAGTGGGAGTAAAGTTAGAAATCAGTTAAAGGTCAATAATTGCATTACTGGCTATGACGGTTTAAGGCAAAGGAAAGGAGAATCGTTGATCGAGACCTACGAAAGATTATGCTTGCTACTGAATGACCTCCAAAAGAACAAAATCTTGTGGTCCAATACTGAGAACAACCTCAAGTTTCTGAACAACCTCCAACCCGAATGGAGAACCTTCGCCTCTCACATCCGTCACAACCACATCATGGAGAATGTCCCCATCAGTGAACTGTACAAAATACTTATGCAAGATGAGGAAGAAGTTCTAGAGATGATGAGCACTCAGAAGTCAACTGCGAAGCATCAAGCTGATTCCCTGGCTCTTGTATCTGACAAACGTGGTAAGCAGTCTAGTCGTAGCTCTAGAAGAACTCCAGCATCTAGTGAATCTGAACCTGAAGAGGAAGAACCAGAGGAAAGTGACTCAAACTCCAAATTGAACGAGATCAAGAAAGCCACGGCCTTTATATCAAAGTCCTTTCAGGAGAAGACATTCTTCAAGAAACCATCTTCCAACAATCAGCGCTACTCAAGTACTCCTCACAAGCGCTATGACTACAAAGAAAAGTATAAAGGGAAAAGGAGATCTGATGAGCCCAACAGTCTGATCACAAAGAAAAGTATGAGTGCAAGCCTGAAGTGAAGAACACAGACGAGCCAGTCAAATGCTACAACTATGGCAAACTGGGTAATTTTGCCAAAGACTGCCGAAAGCATGTTGTTCGCAACACTGAATACTAGAAGAACAAGCTTCTCTTGGCTCAACAGCAAGAAGTTGGGCAAGAGTTGATGGCTGAAGATGACCACTGGCTGAATTTGTCTGATGATGATGATGTTGAAGATGTTGATGCCCATCTATGCGTTATGGGCAACCACACCTCTCCTCCAGATCTTGGAGAATTTTGTCAGGTGTGTGCTCCTATTCGTCAAGCCTTAATGGATCAGATGCATTTGCTTGTTCAAATGGCAGAATCCTATAAGCTAACCATTAAAGAACAGACACTTAAATTAACCATGGTAAATGAGAAGTTAAATGTTCAAAGTAAGGTTACAGAGAAATTTAAGTTTGATAATGCAAATCTAAAAGAAAAGTGTGCAAAGTTTTCCATAGCACCTAAAGACTTTAGGGCCAAGATATCTTATTTAACTGCAAAGCTAAAAGCTGAGATTGTCTATCAATGCACTTCTCTTCAAATAGATAATAATGAGCTTCTTTAAAAAATAAAGGATCTTGAACTTAAGTTTTACAAACGAGGACAAACTGATCAAACGATCCATCTGAACAAACCAAAGGATTTCAAGTACTATAACTCAGAATGGGGAATTGGGTATGACAACCCTCACTATTTGAAAAAGATTTTAACAATGGTGCCTACTTTATACGAATTCAATTTTCTAGGACTTGATAAGAGATCCCCAATATAAATTCAAATAGAAGGAACCACTCGATGAGAAAGATGAGGAACGTGAGGAATATAAACGAAAGAATACGGTTAAGATGCAATTGCCTTTTGCTTACGAAATTCTTAACTCGTCATATGAAACAAAGTAATCTAAATACCTTTCAAATGACTACTTTAATGTCTACGCAGTCGCTAAGCCCAAACCATCCTCCAGTAAGGATGCAGTCCAAACAACTGAACTCAAAGAAGAGAAGGACGAGTTTAAACGCTATGTCCCACCTCTCGTTTTAGAAATGAAAATAGTTCAGTTAGAGGAGTCATTTGAACAGGAACGGATTAAATTTCAAAAAGAAAAACAAGAGCTTTTGTCCAAACTTGAGTGTTTTAATTCCGCAAAAACAAAGTTTGCATCAGTTGAGGAAAAGGAAGCTCTTCAGACAGAAATTAAACGACTCACATCTAAATTGTCTGCTTTGGCAACAGAAGTGATGCAAGAGCAGGTAAGCAAATGCGAACTTGTGGATCCCAAATTAGTGAAATAACGATAAAATCAACAATCAATAACGAGTAACTATGAATGATTTCAGTCCGTCATACATCTATTTCATTCAAAGCATTCAACACGTTCAGAGAGTTTTTACAATTACGAGGATGAACGATGAACCTAATTCAAGGTTTAAAGAAGTCTACTTATACCCTTTAAGGTATTTACACATTTCACCCTTGAACTTCTATTCAATTATATTTTGACCCTAACAATCTCCCCCTTTGAATTGAAATTCGATGTCGCGCCAGTTCGAAACGTATCTCTTTCGGATGGTAAAAGTATCTCAAAGCTTCTGACATATCTGCGGAACTCAAGTCAGTCTTCAACTATCTCCAAGGTTTCTCGGGCATTCAGCTCTTTAATACTTCCCAATAACGTCTTCGGGATCAGTTCTTCGTTGGCAATAATTTCTCTAAGCGATTGTCTGACCTTCATTAATGTTACATTGCAGTAACAGTTTACTTGACTGGATCTGAGAAACTTCTTTTCACCTTGAGCGTTGATGTAGATAATTCCGAACTCTGGTTCGAACAACATCATGTTGACCGTATAAATCTTCAATTCTGGAGCTTTCTGATCGGGTTTGAGCAAATTAATCTTCTTTGACCTGTTCTCGATGCCCATCTGAAAATCTGTAATATAAGACAGTGAAATAGTGCATTCCAGGAATCGTCTGACGACTTCAGTGCTTTGGTAACAGGGAGCGGTCTAATGGTTCTGGTTCGGATCTCTCAGGATGTGGTGGAAATTACTCAGTCGCAGGTTCTTGAAGTCGACTTCGGAGAATGTCCAATCTTTCCCGTCTTCCCTTGTAACGGTGAAAACTGGGTACCAGATTTTCAGAATTCGGCCTGACTGAATGTTGGTGATCTTATGCTTTGCTCTGACGTCCTTGACTGACTGGCATGTTTTCATGATCTCCAGATATTTCATTCTGCGAGTCTCTTCAAACGCTAAGATTTCGTGGCACATAACTGGGTTGAGAGGTCTTAGTCGGTGAACGAATAGATTCTTCAGGGAGTCTTCTAGATAAGGAATCAAGATGATGATTTTCTCCTATTTCACTGGCTTCCTGGGTTGATCAGATGTGGATTCGGGTTGAGGAGATGTCAGGTGAACAGATTCGGAAGTTTTGGGTTGGACGTGAATTGTGGAAGGTGTACTCGGAACGGTTTGAAAAAGATACTGATCGTAGTCAATGTCTTCATCAGCTTCGGTCGGAAAGATCAAGTTAACCTCAAAATTTATTGCGTTTCTGGGTCGAGGCTTTTTCGTGCCACACGTTTTCGGTTTCTGGGTCAATCTCTGATTTTGGATCTATGAATTCGAGTGTTAACCGTTCCATAGCTGTTAGTTCGATTAGTGTTTGTTTTTCTCTCTCGGGCTTTTCAACCGTTGGGTCTTCTTCGTTTGAGATATCCATATCAACTACCATGTCGACCAAACTTAGCTGATTATGTAGCTGATCTTCGGTAGTTGCCACAGTTGACGGTTATGGTTGAACCTTTGATACCCTTTCGACATTTACTGGCTCAGACTCAGATAAGCGTTGGCGCTTGTTCTCCCCCTCACGGTGATCAGGATCATCCTGGTCATCGTGCGTGTGCTTGAGTCCCCCGGATTGACTTTTGCATGTATTCTCCAGTTAGGCGACCCGTTCGGATAAAGTATCAATGGCAGTCTGGACGTTCCGTAGGGTCGAGTCAATCTGGTCGTGTTGGGTAGTGAGTTGAGGTGGCTGAGAGGACACATGTATGCGGAGCAAGGATAACAGATCGGCTTCTGAACATGAATCGGTGTTGGACTATTGAAGTAGTTGAGTAAGGAACCTGGTTTTGAGCTAATCCACCTGTTGATCCCATTTTAAGACAGACAAACAATAGAAGATAAAATCCATAGATAAAGTAGAGATAAGATAGAAATTAAGAACAATACTCATAGAAATCTTATCTCATATTCATTGATTCAAGGTATGGAGGGGGAAATTGGAAGAACACCACACTAAACATGTAAACGACTCTCATCTGATTTCACCTAGTCAATGTGTGTTTTTGTGTGCTCTCCAGATTTCTCACCTTAACCTAAAAAGCCTATGAACACCTTTATATAGGTCCCATTTACACAAAAGGCTTAAGCCCATAAGGCTAATTACAAAGATAACATAAATCTAATTATAAAGCCCATACAATAATTTCTTTATAAAACATTCAACTAAATTAGGGGCTAATTAAAGCTAACAATCTCCCCCTAATGTTTTATAAAGAAAGCATCATCTTATAGTCTCCCCCTTGCTTTCTTTAGAACCTTTGGTGTTCCGTTCTTCAAGTCTTCAAAGCATCACGAGCTCCCCCTCAAATGTAGGCTCATCTTCTTGAAAGACCGAGACAAATAACATTTTCTGTCCAGTTTTCATGTCTCAACTTCACCACTGTTTTTGACCATCATGGAGACTGATTGAAAGAAAACATAAAACATGTATAATGAACTCCAGCCTCTTAGCATTCCAACGAGCTATGATTCATCCATTTTGGATGAAAAACGAGTGAGTTGTGTAAGTTTTCCCTCAGCTGCGCAGAACGGTCATAAAAGAACCGTTGAGTAAGCATTCAGCACCGAGCTTTAAACGTGAATAACAGAGGAGGGAGTGACATTTAAAATGTGACAAATGTAGCTTGACACCATGAAGAACCGTTGAGAGAACACCGTTCTTGAAAGCGGAAAAAGAACGAGTGAAATGCAATGCTTTCGGTACAGCAAGAGTCCATTGACTTTGACACAGATTCTGTCCATTAAGAACACTGATTCAGACCAAACTCAAAACATGAAAAAGTTTCACCTGTGTCTTAGGAATTCAACGCAACTGGACTCATGCGAATCGGAGCACCGAGTAAGAAGTTGTGCGCGTGTTTCTGAAACAGCGCAAAGCTGTCAGAAAACTCAAACATTTCGGGCTATGGGCTTCTGGCTTATCGTGACCTCTGGACCAGCAACTTCTAATGTACATGCTCGGGTCTACCTCTGGTCCCTTCTGGTCTTTGCTTCTGTATAGCAACGATTGACCTCTGAAGGTTCACAATCTGCTGCACACTGCACACTTCGTTTGGACATATCTGGATGGAAGATTGTATAGCCACAGAGGCTCTGGACAACTTCACAGAGCTTCTGTGGTTAAGGTCTGCGTTCGGCTGCTTCTGTGGTTAAGCTCTGCGTTCAGCTGCTTCTGTGATTTTTCTAGACCCTCAGAGTCCTCTGTGATTTGCACACTTGAAAAGTACTTTGAATGGATAGCCTTCGATAGATATGTATGAAAAATATGAAACACATCAGCTTCTGTGGTCTTGAAAATTGAAATTGCAGCTTTTGTGATAAGCCCAACAGCAGAAGTTTCCTTAAAGTTGCTTTTGGACAACACATATCAAGAATCTACACAGCAGCTTAATGATTAAGCTCTGCTGGGCAACAACTTAATCTGCCAGCGTCATCCTTCTGCATTGTTTTCATTCTGGACAGCAGCTTTATATATCTGTAGTGTCTGCACAGAGCTTCTGGACACCCACAGAGTGTCTGCGCTGATTGTTTTAAACTTTGGCGGCTTAACAGCTTTCCAAGCATGAGGCTTCCTGTGATCCGCTTCTGCACTTTTAAAAAAATACAGCAGCGACTGATCTGCTTCTGATCGAGCTCTGCCCTTGGACAACCTCTTTGTGAGGACAGAGGCTCTCTGCGACTTCCTAGAGGCTTTGTGATGCCAGCTTCTTAAAACACCTCTGTGAACATCTTCTGGTGTAACTATGCATCTGAAAATGTTACTTCTGTAGTATCCTTAACTGAATTTCAGAATAAGTTGCTTATCCATGAAGTGATCCAGACCCTCTGCTGCCTCTAAGCCTTAAGTTGCAGATTCCGAATTCTGCTCATCTGCACCTACGCACATCTGCTTGTTATCTGCCACAACTTGTCCAATCCCCATTGATCTTTCTTTTGACAGCCTCTGAGAAATCACAGAGCTCTGTGATATGACTTATCTTTCTGCTTCTGAAAGTGGATAGCAGCCTCTGTTGAACAGCAGCAAAAAGATCCTCTGTTGTGTTTCTGCACAAGCAGCTTCTGATCAAAAACTATCTACCCTCTTGTTGTTTCTGCTGCATAATTTGCTGTAACAGCAGCTTAATCTAGACAGCGCAGAATTCAGCTGCACAACCTTAAACATCAGCTCCATTTTGCTGCACCAAACATCCTTCTGTAATCAGCACTGAGCTCTCTCGAACAACTTTCTGAAACAACATGGATTTTCTGTTTTGGAAAGCAACAAACAGCAGTGAATTTTTTTAAAACAACAACATGATTAAGCTGTTTGTACAACTGCAAGACAGCAACTTAATTAGCAGCAAAACAGCAGCCAAACAGCAGCAATACAGCAGCCAATTCAGCAGCAATACAACAGCCAAACAGCAGCCAATTCAGCAGCAATACAGCAGCCAAACAGCAGCCAAACGGCAGCCAATTCAGCAGCCAAACAGCAGCAATACAGCAGCAAAACAGCAGCAATTTTCAGCTTTGACAGCAAACAAACACCCCCGGCAGCTTACTGTTTTATGCTCTAAACCCAACAAACACTGATGCACATGGCTGTTGGTTTCCATGTTTCACAAAACCTTTGGTGTGGGAAAAATAAGACGATCTTCATAACACCTTTTAGAACAATGAGTACAAATGCTCATATCTCTGATTGATCAGGTCAGAAAACTGATTATAAGTACTCAAAGTCATAAAAAATTCAGATCAAACTTTGAAAATGTAGCACAGCACCAAATCTTTCTCAGACAACTTTTTAAAGACCCAAATGATTTTGTTTTTCATTTAATCGATTATGAGCAGCGAAATACTAACAAAATCTGAGAAAAACAGAATCCAATCTTGGATTTAAATAAAGGTCAGATCAAAGATCAACAACCTTACTACCAAGATGCCAAAAAAAATGCTATGGACTTAAGCACACACAAGGATGGGATCATAGATCAACCATCTACTTAGTGCTTATCAAATAAGACCAATGAATGAGAAAGAATCAAAACACACACATGAAGTATATCAGATCAAATTTGAACCAAATAGAGTCAAATCTTCACTTAGGCATTTTATCAAACATGTGGTGTGCAGAAACAGATTTTGTGAAGAAATAATGAGATTTTCTGTCAAAACATATCCAGATCTGATTCAGATCAAAAATGGATTTCAAATATGCCCAAAGCAGAAAAAATAAACATTAGAATGATATTTGTGTTTAGGCTCATGTGATTGAATCAATCTAAGCACCAAAACAACAAATAAATCATCTAATCTTCTATTGTTGCCATAGATGACCGATTTTGAAGAAAAGTTTCTTCAATCGGCTCTGATACCAATTGTTGATCCCATTTTAAGACAGACAAACAATAGAAGATAAAATCCATAGAGAAAGTAGAGATAAGATAGAAATTAAGAACAATACTCATAGAAATCTTATCTCATATTCATTGATTCAAGGTATGGAGGGGGAAATTGGAAGAACACCACACTAAACATGTAAACGACTCTCATCTGATTTCACCTAGTCAATGTGTGTTTTTGTGTCTCTCCAGATTTCTCACCTTAACCTAAAAAGCCTATGAACACCTTTATATAGGGCCCATTTACACAAAAGGCTTAAGCCCATAAGGCTAATTACAAAGATAACATAAATCTAATTATAAATCCCATACAATAATTTCTTTATAAAACATTCAACTAAATTAGGGGCTAATTAAAGCTAACACCACCGAGTATGATGCTTGGGCAGGTGTAGACTGAGGTGGTGGAGTTGTTGTAGCAGGTTCAACTTCGACCACTTTCTCCTTTCCTTTCAACAGACTTCGGATGTTAGCCAGCTCCGCCGTGAATTCCTTGGAGAATTCGGCTTGGACAGCTACTAAGGCGTCGTCCATGTACTTCCTTGAAACAAATTCGGGTAAAATAACATCGGGATCACTTAAATTTCCCGTTGAGGTAACTGTTGTTGAATCAACAGTAGTACCGCCTACGTTCACGGTTGGTGAAATGATATCCGTGGTCGGACTTCCACCCGATCTTCGTATTCCACCAAGTGGTAGAGATACTCCGGGTGTTCCGATCGGGTCACTTATATCACCAATGGTAGCAGTAGTCAGTGGTAGTGTCCTAGAAAAAGAGGGTATTTCATCAATTGGCCCTAGACTCGATTGTGTAGTGAAAAAAGTCGAGAACGGGGGCAACAATTCTTTTGTTACAATACTGAAACTCTCTGAGTGAGAGAACGGTAGATTATGTGCTATATCCTCGTGAGAAGTTGAAACAAGCAATTATTGAGAGTCACTTTAGTGGCTTAGGGGGGCATGCAATTGTGTGCCTAGGTCCACGATGGCTTCTTCAATACCTCGTCCCAACATATGAGACGAGATAGCAGATGTGGCTACCTGCCAGACACTGGCTCGGGCTAGCTTACGCGCTTTTTTCCCTAATGAGCTAGTTATCTCATGATTCTTTTTCTATCTCCATTCTCTCACCCTCACTGTTTCACTATTTTCAACCTCTACTCCCTCCACTCTCCTTATGTCTCCCATATTAGTCTCAGGATTGGAGGTGGTAGAGGGTGTGGTAGAGGTAGATGGAGATTCTTCGACTGGAGGTGGACGACTGCCGATACGGGGTGGTATTTGGGTTAGGCGAATGGGGAGGTCCGTATCGGAGTCGGTGCTTTCGGAATCCGACGAAAAATGTCTGATTATCGGAGATTGGGGTTCATTGGTCTCCGAGTCTGGGTCTCTTTCAAGTAGCGGGTCGTTGATCACCGGAACCTCGTGTAGGATAGTCGATGGTTCAGACATGTATGGTTCGGGTGGTAGAGGTACTTTGGGAAGGATGGGATTGTCGGCTTATAGAGGGTCGAGTTTGTTGGCTCGTGGATGGTCGGGTTGATTGGCTTGTACCGGCACGCAAATCCACAGCACCGCCCGCTCCGGTTCCCCTCCCCATATTTTCTCTCATCACACCCTCTTCGGGAGCCCCAACTACCTGAACTCGCCCTCCTCGCGTTCTTTGACCCTCACGACTCTCGGGTCAAGCTCCGTGGGGAAGTCCCTCCGGCTCTGGCTGGACCATCGGAGTACCTAATCCTAACTCTTGCCTATACGCTATCATACTTGGTGCTGCTGGATTTGCGTAGGAAAGACGCATCGAATGTGCGTTTGAAGGGTTACAGATTACCAGGTAATGTAAACTGAATTCAGGACATTCTGGGTGATTGGGTCATCGAGGAATGGCGGGGTTGGCGTCCATGTGTTGTCGGATCGACAACTGAAGGAAGCGGATGAATGGGATGAACCTGTGTTCTTTCGTTCCTCCGTTGTCACGAATGTTCTTGACGAGTTCGTGCCAGATCAACGCAACAAAGTTGACTCGGCGGCCGAAGGCAATGACATGGAAGATGCAAAGGAAGTTCCCGCTACACTGGTCGATACCCTTCCATTTGGATGAAAGGTATCGATTCACGATGGTAAACATTGTGTACCATATAGGCGCTAGGTACTTGCGGTTGAAGGCAAATGGTCGGTTCAGCGCATGATTGTATCCCAAAGAGCGAATGCCGGCACACAGGACGTCATCGTCGAAGGAGGGATCATAGCCTGCATGGCCATTGGCAGTAGGTTCCGGAAGCTGAAGCAACTGACAGAATGATTCTGGTGTCAGTACAAATGGATGGTGGTCCAGACGGGCCTCGATCCTCTAGGTGTTGTGTCCGGTGACCACACGAATGGAATTCCACACTTGTTGCAAGTAAAGAACCAGGACGTCTGTAGTAGCCGTTAGAGCATAGTGGAGCGGATGGCCCGTCAGAATGTTCACTACCATTCGATGTTAAGGTCGAAATTCAGTGACGTCGAGGTGGTGGTTATTCCCCTCGATCTCGAGTATCTCGTCGGAAGAGATGAGATCATTATCGGCCTCCTCATTGATAAAGTCTTCAGGATTTTCGTCACCGTGGATCGGAAGTTGTTGTTGTTCTTCAGCCATTGTAGTACCTAATACACAGAGTGTTAGTACATAGTGGTGAGAATCAGAATAGTACGTACCTTGGTGCAAATCGGCTCAATTGCAGAAAATTGGAATGCTTGGCAGTGAGAGCAAAGTCCCAGACAGTATAGTGACCGGATTGTGTAGGGTTTCCACATGAAATGGGGTGTCCGGTAGTAGTCTATCCGGATAAAACAACTTACTGGATACCTAGAACATTCCGGATAGTTGGAGAGATACCGAAAAGAGAGGTGTCTGGATACAATAAGGTTACCGGGTACTTACCGGATACTTTGACACTAACCGGACACATCGAAGCTTTCCGGACACATTACCGAACACATTGAGACTTACCAGATACACAAGCTTACCGGATACCTAGGGTTTCCAGAAGAGGTATCCGGATAGTTTTAAACTATCCGGACGAGATCCGGTCAATAGCACAGTGATAAATCAAACCAACGATAATGTCCAACAAGTAACCAAACGCATGATAAAGTATAGATGAACGATAATCGATGTATTTGAGCAAGAAATCGACGAAAGTCGATCGAAAGACGAATCAAAATAGGTACGGGCGAGAAGTCCGGGAAATCGGTTGAGAAATCGACCGAATTTCGACGTGATTGTGTGTGAGTGTGATTGAAATTCAATGAGGACAAGGATTCGAGTAACTTACCGTGAAGTGGAGACGAAATCGTGTGCAAATCGAGATGTGCGAGTGATTGAGGGTTTAGGGAGGGTTTTGAGATAGTTTCCGGGAAAAAGTGAAAGAAATGAAGTGATCGAGTATATATAGGGAAAACTAGGTGTTCGGGTGGGATGTCTGGACAACTCATCCGGATACCCCAAATAACCGGATACCTCATCCGGATTCCACCACTTACCGGGTACATCATCCGGATTCCACCACTTACCGGGTACATCATCCGGACACTTATCCGAGTACCATCCGGAAACTTTTGAAAAAATGCCAAAGTAGATTTTTGACTCATGAAAGTTAACTCTTTCAACCCAAAACCCTTTTGTTTAATTTAAAATTGCTCCCCCTCGAGATGTGCACGACATAAAGTGAAAAAGATAGGATTTTCAGAAAGACATTTTGACACACACAAAAAAACTTTGAAAGAAGAAAAAATCTTCCAGAGATAAATCTTCGGATGATGAAGAGACAGTCCGATGTTAGTGTATGGGTATTCTATCGAGCTCATAGACATGGTAAACATTCAGATTAAGCATTTCGAGCTTGGACACCAGATAATTGAAACGTTTTTCGTCCAAGGGTTTTGTAAACAAGTCTGCTATCTGATGCTCAGTATGAACAAAGTAGAGTTCGATTGTACCTCTTTCGACATGATCCTTAATAAAATGACACTGAACATCTGTTAGCTTCAATCTTCCTAATCATAGAAGTATTTAGAAGTAGTGAAAAATAGGCTAAGTGAAGAAAGCCTCTTATAGAGGCTCTGCCGACATTTCCGAGAAATCAAGGTCAAGAAGCTACAAAAGCAGCAGAGGCTTCCTACAGAACCTCTGCTGTACTCAAAGAAGACCCAAGACTCGGAAACAAAGGTGGACTGCTCCACAGAGGACCAGACCACAGAACCTCTGTAACTCATTACAGAGCCTTTGTGGTCCTCACTGAGACTTGAAGATATTTATAATATCTTGCTACTGTTACAAGACCCGTTCATCAACTTGCATGGTAGCATGCCCTGTCCAACGTCGACGTGTCAAACTCTGATTGGACTCAGTAGGGCTTAGTACATATTAGACGTCTGCTGCATTAAATGCAATACAGCACATCTGACTGTTCATGCCATCCTTGCAACTGTTCACGACATCCGCTCTACTATTCATACGTACCTTTTGAATAGTAGCATATGCTTTATGGTCCCCTTTAGAGTAGTATATAAGGAAGACTCATGCTGAGTTCTTCCTTACACACACAAAAACTTCAATCGAACATCAAGAACACAAAAGCTTATTCACCTTAAAAGTCATATCTGTTTTAAAGCTTTTCTTACTCACGGTTCATAAACCTGTTCTTGATATATATTCAGTAAACTTTTGAGATATAATATTCTATTCACTGTTTATTTATATTTTGTTCTAAATCTATCAAACTTATCTGATTAGTTCTTTAAATACGCTTCCGCATCAAACCTTAAACTTGAACTAATAGATCTGATAATCTTGTTTAAGCAAAACGGGAACCAACAATTGGTATCAGAGCGAAGCTTGATTTTCAATATCAAGTGATCCTTGTTTTACAACATTGTTGATAGATTTCATTTCTCTTCATCACCATATTTCTTGATATTAGTTGTACCCAGAAAACCTCCCAGATCTTCATACTAATAAATCCTCCATCAGATTATCCTTTCCTCAAAATGACAAATACAAATAACTTTTTCACTGCTGGCTCTTTAACCAAACCTCCTACTCTTCTTAGAAATGAGTATCCTCAATGGAAAATAAGAATGGTTCATTTTTTTGAGGGTACTGAAAAAACTCTCAAACAATATCTATACAATCTTCCTCCGGTTCCTATGATAACTTGTAACGTCCCAAAAATTACAAGGTTTTCAAAAATTTTAAAGTAACATTTCATTAATAAAAACTCATTTAATAATTCAATCACCTCATTTGCAAACTCATAATTAATATTCTTACGAACAATAAACAGCGGAATAAATGTCTAAAATTAAAATCATAAAAGTAATCAACTCTTCCCACGCGCCAGTGTGTACTCGTCACGCCTTGAAGCCCCTCGTACCTGAAACCACAATTTTATTGGGAAAGGGTAAGCACGAAGCTTAGTGAATTCAGACACCATAAATAACACAGTTACTTCCACACCACCTCTAAACAGATAATTGCACATAAACAGCATACAAGTCTACGAACAAATCATAAACATGCATACCTACACCATCCCACCCAAAGGCATAAGCTGGTCCACCCGACCACACAATAACCGTGCAAGGATAACCCGGCTCCCCCGGGTTTCTACGCCACCCGCGTATATAAACCTCGGCCCCGCCGAGTCACTACGCCACCCGCGTATATACACCTCGGCCCCGCCGAGTCACTACGCCACCCGCGTATATAAACCTCGGCCCCGCCGAGTCACTACGCCACCCGCGTATATAAACCTCGGCCCCACCGAACTCCTACGCCACCCGCGTAGTCATAACAATAAAGGTCTGACTAGACGCCCCACTACTTAGTCCCGCATCACAAACAATTAAAACTACCACACACGTACAAATCGTAATGTAAAAAGTAACCGACATTAGTTATAGGGAGAGAACTCACCTCGTAAGCGCGCCTAGCTCACAAACAATAATTCAAGCTTCACAAATCCAAGATCACTTCCCAACACCTAAACAATCGTTAAAATGTATTAACACGAGACCCGGACCCTAAAACACGACGCACCCTTAAATCGTCACTAAAACGACTTTCCGGTCAAACCAACAGGTCTGTTCGGGACCTGTTCTGACCTCCATAAACCCAGAAAATCCTCAATTAAGTTTCATAACCAGAAGGTTCTCAGAGTTAGGGTTCCAAGGACATATTATACACCTCCTAACGATTTTTCTACAATTTATTATGGATTTTACAAAACTGATTAACTGCACAGCGAAAAACAGCACCTTTCGTTATAAAACAGCAGTTTGACACTAGCTACGGTCCGAACTGGTTTTTCCGCAAAACATAAGAAACTTACTAGACTTAGAACGGGAACTTTTGGCACTGGTTTAATCACAATCCGACATTCCTAGCAAAAGTTATGGCTTTCCCAAAACAGTGGCAGAAACTGCGACTTTTAAAACGGAACGCGATCTGCCACATCCGGACCTGCTGTATAAACAGCCAAGTTACACCTAGCTAGAGGCCGAACCGGACTTCCGCTAAAACATGAAAAGTGTGCCCGGCACAGAATATGAACCGTGGGCATCGGATTCGCCTCAATCCGAACTACGACGGAAAAGTTATGGCCGTCGCAAAACAGTGGCAGACAAACGTTTTCACATAAAATGACAAAAGTTGCTTATAAACCCATTAAGCCAAAGCTTAACCCAAACATACCCGAACAGCCTACAATCTTACTGGAAAGGGTTGTACTACGCTGGACAACCACCGATCACCACCCACTTCCGCCTCCGGCAGCGGTGATGGTTGGCGGCGATTCTTTTATCAAACTAACGATTAACGACGAGAGAGACAACAAACGGGAAAACGGTTCTTACCTCGCGACGACAACGACGGTGCAACTGCAGAAGTACTCCGGCCACTTCTCCTTCTCGCCGCTGCACTCTCTCTCTTCCTCGGTTTCTCTCTCTCTCCCTCTCGGTTTCTCTCTCTCTCTCTCTTCTCTTTTCCGGCCGGCGACCACAAGAAAACGATTTGGGGTGCCGTAGGGTTTACGGTTTCTTTCTTTTGTTTCCTTTGCTTATCCTTCACGACACCAACAAAAAGAAAACAAACCACATGGACTTTGCCATTTCTTTTTCTCTTGTTTGTTCCTCACGGCAACAAATTAACAAAAGAAAAGGGTTTTGGTTAAGAGATGATGGGCCGAAACCTATGAAGTGTTTTGGCCCTTGACACAAATAGCCCCTCAACTACAAACCTTCTCGCAACTAACCAAAATTCCGACATTTTTAACGATCAGGTCCGATTCGTCTAACCCCGTTAACGGAACCACATTAAATAAAACTAAAACAAAAGGATTTAATAAAAGAAATTATATACTGGAATACGGGCTTTACAACTCTCCCCCACTTGGATTAGACTTCGTTCTCGAAGTCTATGCCCGTGCATAGCTAAAGATAGTTCTCCCTCATCTCAACCTCAGTTCCTAAGCCCACTTGAAATCCCTTCTAAAACTTCTCGAATACTTTTCTAACTAACGTACTCCTTCTAGGACACTGGGATTATGATCGGCAGAACACCCCAACAGTTGGAATCATTCCTAGCCAAGCGACTTCGGTTGTCCCCCAACCTTAGATATTCCATACATCCCGAGTCAAATCTCAAGCTCTAACCATTCTAAAGTTGCCCACCAGTATACCCAACTGGATACTCGGTTCCGATCATTCCTACCATTAACCGTCGATTAATTCCTACGAGTTCTAATAGACTCCCAAAACTTACCTTACACGCATCATCAAACCAGTAAATTTATAATCACCCACGAAGGTCATTCCACCACAACCATTCATCACAATTAAGCATCTCAGGGTTACTACTACCATCACCATAATTATTTTAAAAACGGCTACAAATCTCCAATTACACTAAAGGTGTTTGGCCTTAAGTCCAAAAGTCGACCCCTAAATATACTACTTACTTCAAAAAGATCACTGCGCATTTATTCTCTTAATTACAAAGGGCATCAATCCCTTAACCGACACAATTCGGTCTACACTAACAACACGTGTGGAATACCCAATCTTCCACCGTCTACTTATCCTCCACGCTCGCTCTAGGAAACCTAGTTACACTGTATCAAGATACGCCTTAACGCCTACCTCCCAGGTACGTCTCAAGGCCGGACACATTGGAACTACCTCTCAGGTAAGTGCCCAAGACTATATCCTCTCAGTGCCTACTGGAAAGTCAAGGTCATAACACATGAATACCGGGGTCCCACCCCGAAATACTCAACCGATCATTACCAACGACTGACTGACATGACCAAGGATCCGATGCAAACAGTCTACCAACAACATGCCTATCTCGGAATGACTCGCTCACCCAAACGTGTAAATATTCAACGTGCAATAAATGCAAAACTGTGCAACAAAACAATCCATCAACAAGACTCCACATCGAGCCATTAAAACCGTGCAGTTGACCCATGACTATCTCAAAGTCAAAACCGAGCAAAATGCTCCACGCTTGCTAGACCCATAAGTCGGTCAAAAACGCGTTTAAATAAAGTTTAAGCAAGCAATACTCTTAAATAACATTAGTCTCAAACTCGACACGAGTTAAACAAAAGAGTTTTTCGAAAGGACTCACACCCTAAAAAAAACAATCTCAAAATGACACATAACACTTATAAACGCACTTCCCAAATGGTTTACAAAATCATTTGCAAAATATTCTCAACGTCAAGATTTTTCATTTCAAAAAGACCGTAAGCAATAAAACTACTATTACCAGGTCGGTAGTTACGCAAAAATGGACACGCTCGTCCCACATAAGAAAGTCTTGTTGAAAATCATTTCATTGCAGCTTAGTTTATTCACAAAACGTAAGCGAAATAAATAATTTCTTCGAAAATGAACCGTCACGGTTCTAGTATGAATTGACTCATGACCTGTATTCAAAGTAACCGCTCGACCGTACATCGGGTGCGACAAAAGTGTGCACATAATTTCAAAATCAGCTCCACGACAT
This sequence comes from Saussurea involucrata, assembly GCA_033807775.1. NCBI lineage: Eukaryota > Viridiplantae > Streptophyta > Magnoliopsida > Asterales > Asteraceae > Saussurea > Saussurea involucrata. The sequence goes on from CM066320.1 coordinate 127,115,054, forward strand.
TTGACCCCAAAATTCCTCTTTTTCCAACATAAAATGTCGTGGTACAGGGTTCACCAACAAATCTTATTCACGTCGGCTAGTCATACAAAACGATGAAACGGTTTACAAATATATTTTTGTTAAAACACAACTGTCTCGTGTAAGTTTCAAACTTAAAGATAAAAACCAATCCGTTTCCATCATTTGAAAATATCGACTAAAATCTCATAAAATCTCAAAAGGTGGGGTTCGTTAAATTGATTTCCAAGATTTCCCCAAATGGTCACATAAACAAATAAGATATGCACCTCGTGAAATTAAACCCACACGACTCAACATGCCGTAAAACAAAACTTATTTTAACCAACTTACTCAAATAGCTTAATACAGACATCGTGGAATGTAACTTTCCGTCTCAACTCTAACATATGTGGAGGAGTTCCAATGTTAAGGTCACAAGCCGTAGTCACTTGCCCAACATTTTAAACACCACAAAACACGTATATCATCTTACCCGAAAGAACCGTTGGAAAAATAACGAAAAAGACAAATTCTAACAAAGTTTGCACTCCCGTGATAAAACGATTTCATACACTTTCAAAACCATATTTCAAAATCTTGTGTGTGCTGAACATTTCCCAAAATTCCAAAACACCATCCATAAAATGATTTGAAACACAAGAATTTGCTAATGCAATCTATTTCAAAATCAAACTTTCTGCATGACTTAGTCGGCATTCTACGCCTCGACTCCTACTCCTCCAAATCTCTCTGGTCCACTAACGTCATCCGGACATTTAAACCTCTTAGGCAAGTTGGGAAATTACATCAAATAATCCCTACTATTTTTTTCCTCAAATCAAAGTCGGCTCTATAAGCCTATAATTCTAGCACAATCAACCATCTTGGCCCGACACAAACATCATCCTCATCGTCACTCCAAGTGAATAATACTAGAATCGTCCTTTTATTCCAACGACTACTAATTTATAACCTTCGTCACTACCCCAACGATCATCACCTCAAGCAAAACAAGTACCCATATGTACTAGTAGGTTCACTACTGTTGTTCCTCCTTGTGATGGCTATTCTGGGTAGATATTACAACGGGTTATTAGCACATAATAACTCGCACTAACAATGCTCACGCTCAACCCCTTGGATTCCTCGTGACTTTCTCCGACTCGAGCATTGATCCTGTGTTTCCGATAGTAGGAGCTCTACTACTACCTTCCACACCTATCATCACTCGTTCCGAGTTCCATCCGATGGGTCCAAGTAGTTTCTCGCCGATAACTACACACATATGCCCGCACCGGCATATGTACACACTCTTCCTAGCTCCCTAGGAATAATCATAATACCCCACTACCCTTGCTAGGGCGGAACCCCCCACTAACCCTGACGAGTCGCCTCGTGAACGCACAGTCGTATACAGTGGAAACCAGATAGACATTCGAATATAAGATTCTATCCTACAACGGTTGGACTCAAACAAGAGCTTCGCAATAGAACTAAATCCAACATTCTAAGGCTATTCGGTTCCTACCGCATACTACCTATAGTGCATCCGCTTAACAACCTATCAAAGTTAGCATAAGTTCCTAATAGCAAGTAACAACCATACAATACAGTGTATTAAGCACCAAGCAATCTAGCATACATACTCCTATGTTCTAGAAAACAATTTTTGCATACGTACTCATATGTAAACGCTATTCCCAGCTCACTAGGAATTTCATCTCATCCCACTACCCTTGCTACAACGGAATCCCTGTTAGCCATAACGAGTTGCCTCGCGAATACCCAGTCGCATGCAGTGTGAATCAAATAGACATTCGAATACAAGATTCTATCCTAGAACGGTTGGACTCAAACAAGAGCTGCGCAATAGAACTAAATCAAATATTCTAAGGCTATACGATTCTTTCTGCATACAACCTATAGGGCCTTCACTTAACAACCTACTATAACTAGCATTGATTCCTACTAGCAAGCAGTCATCATACAGCATAGTGTCAACAATAGGCAATCTAGTGTGCATACCCTATTCCTAGAAAGCAATACAACACTAAGCAATGTACCTTTCCCCCTTGGCTCCGGCTGACTGTACACACTGCGCCCTCGATCACCGTTCCTCAAACGGATTTTTCCTTCTTTTTATTTCCCAAAAACTTTAAAGAAAATTTTATAGCCGCAAACTTGAGATCAACACACCGAAATGCGTTTGATTCACTCAAGCCGTGCTCTGATACCAAGTTGTAACGTCCCAAAAATTACAAGGAATTCAAAAATTTTAAAGTAACATTTCATTAATAAAAACTCATTTAATAATTCAATCACCTCATTTGCAAACTCATAATTAATATTCTTACGAACAATAAACAGCCGAATAAATGTCTAAAATTAAAATCATAAAAGTAATCAACTCTTCCCACGCGCCAGTGTGTACTCGTCACGCCTTGAAGCCCCTCGTACCTGAAACCACAATTTTATTGGGAAAGGGTAAGCACGAAGCTTAGTGAATTCAGACACCATAAATAACACAGTTACTTCCACACCACCTCTAAACAGATAATTGCACATAAACAGCATACAAGTCTACGAACAAATCATAAACATGCATACCTACACCATCCCACCCAAAGGCATAAGCTGGTCCACCCGACCACACAATAACCGTGCAAGCATTACCCGGCTCCCCCGGGTTCCTACGCCACCCGCGTATATAAACCTCGGCCCCGCCGAGTCACTACGCCACCCGCGTATATACACCTCGGCCCCGCCGAGTCACTACGCCACCCGCGTATATAAACCTCGGCCCCGCCGAGTCACTACGCCACCCGCGTATATAAACCTCGGTCCCACCGAACTCCTACGCCACCCGCGTAGTCATAACAATAAAGGTCCGACTAGACGCCCCCACTACTTAGTCCCGCATCACAAACAATTAAAACTACCACACACGTACAAATCGTAATGTAAAAAGTAACCGACATTAGTTATAGGGAGAGAACTCACCTCGTAAGCGCGCCTAGCTCACAAACAATAATTCAAGCTTCACAAATCCAAGATCACTTCCCAACACCTAAACAATCGTTAAAATGTATTAACACGAGACCCGGACCCTAAAACACGACGCACCCTTAAATCGTCACTAAAACGACTTTCCGGTCTAACCAACATGTCTGTTCGGGACCTGTTCCGACCTCCATAAACCCAGAAAATCCTCAATTAAATTTCATAACCAGAAAGTGCTCAGAGTTAGGGTTCCAAGGACATATTATACACCTCCTAACGATTTTTCTACAATTTATTATGGATTTTACAAAACTGATTAACTGCACAGCGAAAAACAGCACCTTTCGTTATAAAACAGCAGTTTGACACTAGCTACGGTCCGAACTGGTTTTTCCGCAAAACATAAGAAACTTACTAGACATAGAATGAGAACTTTTGGCACTGGTTTCATCCCAATCCGACATTCCTAGCAAAAGTTATGGCTTTCCCAAAACAGTGGCAGAAACTGCGACTTTTAAAACGGAACGCGATCTGCCACATCCGGACCTGCTGTATAAACAGCCAATTTACGCCTAGCTAGAGGCCGAACCGGACTTCCGCTAAAACATGAAAAGTGTGCCCGGCACAGAATATGAACCGTGGGCACCGGATTCGCCTCAATCCGAGCTACGACGGAAAAGTTATGGCCGTCGTAAAACAGTGGCAGACAAACGTTTTCACATAAAATGACAAAAGTTGCTTATAAACCCATTAAGCCAAAGCTTAACCCAAACAGACCCGAACAGCCTACAAGCTTACTGGAAAGGGCTGTACTACGCTGGACAACCACCGAGCACCACCCACTTCCGCCTCCGGCAGCGGTGATGGTTGGCGGCGATTCTTTTATCAAACTAACGATTAACGACGAGAGAGACAACAAACGGGAAAACGGTTCTTACCTCGCGACGACAACGACGGTGCAACTGCAGAAGTACTCCGGCCACTTCTCCTTCTCGCCGCTGCACTCTCTCTCTTCCTCAGTTTCTCTCTCTCTCCCTCTCGGTTTCTCTCTCTCTCTCTTCTCTTTTCCGGCCGGCGACCACAAGAAAACGATTTGGGGTGCCGTAGGGTTTACGGTTTCTTTCTTTTGTTTCCTTTGCTTATCCTTCACGACACCAACAAAAAGAAAACAAACCACATGGACTTTGCCATTTCTTTTTCTCTTGTTTGTTCCTCACGGCAACAAATTAACAAAAGAAAAGGGTTTTGGTTAAGAGATGATGGGCCGAAACCTATGAAGTGTTTTGGCCCTTGACACAAATAGCCCCTCAACTACAAACCTTCTCGCAACTAACCAAAATTCCGACATTTTTAACGATCAGGTCCGATTCGTCTAACCCCGTTAACGGAACCACATTAAATAAAACTAAAACAAAAGGATTTAATAAAAGAAATTATATACCGGAATACGGGCTTTACATAACTATGCCACGTGTACCAGCTACTGCTGAATCTCCTGAAATCCCTGAACATCAAAAACCTAAACCAAAAGAAGAATGGTCAGATGAAGATAAAGCAGAAGATGAAGTTGCACAGAAAACAAAGAGAATATTGATCATGGCAATCCCCAACGAACTTTTTCAATCCTTAGATGCATGCGAAACAGCGCACGATCTCTGGAAAGAATTAGAAATACAGTTGGAAGGGGGTGCTAAAACTCAGAAGAACCGAAGGGCACAATACATAAATGAATATCATGCTTTCAGAGCCTCTGCAACAGAATCTCTGCAAACAACATACGACCGGTTCAACTCTCTCATAAACAAATGCAAAAAGTCTGGTATTCACAGAACCACGGAAGAAAATAACGTCATGTTTCTAAAGAGCCTGAACGATGAGTGGCTTCAGTTGTCTATGTCTTTACAAACAAATCAAGATCTAGACTCCTGGACACTCTCTGATCGCTATGGAACACTTGCTGCACAAGAGCCTCAAATAGCTCAAGCTAAAACACTAACCATTGTGCCATACGCATTGGTTAGTAAATCTATAGAGGCTGCAGACAGACCAAGAAATGAGAGATCTACAGAGGAGAAAAAGAAGGAGAAAAAGAAGATGGTAATGGTTGATAGCGAAGAAGAAAAGCTGATAGAGGAAGAGATAACTCTTGCGTCATTAGCTAAATCAATGGCTTTATTGACAAGAGAGTTTAGAAATAACCAAAGGAATTCTGGTAGAAGAGATGATGGAAGAAGAGAAGAATCAAGTGACCGACAGAGGTCAGACTACAGAAATGATGACCAACAGAGGTCGAGCGACAGAAGCTACAGAGAAAATGATCGACAGAGATCAGATGACAAGGTAGGCCACACACAAGAATGCTACAAATGTGGTAAACCCGGTCATTACGCAAACGAATGCCGAACAGAGAAAGGTGGAGACCTACAGAAGTCTGACGACCGAACTGGAAACACCTCCCAAGGTTTTTTCAACTGCGGCAAGCCAGGTCATTTCGCAAAAGAATGCAGAAGTAGACCAAATCGCCCACAGAAGGACTCAACTTTTTACAAAAAGAAGGCCGAGTATTACGCACAAAAATCTCTAATGGCAAACAAAGGGCATTCAGAGGCAAACAAGGAGGACTTTGAATCAGACTCCACCTCTGACGATGAATTCCCTACAAATGCCCTGTTCTGTGGTATGGTAGAAGTCAACTCCGGCACTGACAATGAGGTATCCACTTCAAACTCTATCTCAAGTACTGATTCTGTAGATGATGATTTATTTAAACTTAACATTGAACTGAAAGAAGTAAATGAAAGCATTCAGAAAAGACTGACCTTTAATGAGAGAGAAGTAAGGCTTCTCACTCAAGAAAAACCCAAAATCTTTGAAAAAAAGAAAAAATCGAAAAATATTGGAGCAAAAATATAGATCCTTTAAAAAGGCAAATTTCTGATCTAACCTAATCTTTAAAAATCAAAACAAATGAACTTTCGGTTTCAAAAAGTGAAACAACAGACATAAGAGCTCTCAAAGAATACTTTCAAAGAGAAAGAGAGGTACTTTGGCAAGATCTTTTAAGAAGAGAAGTTTTACTTAAAAACTATAAAGATGCACAGAAGGTTTATGAAAAGGTAAACACTCAAATAGCAAGACGAGGTATAGGGTACAGTGATATTACCTTAGGAATTGAAAATAAACGACTAAAACCTCTGTCTTCTCTATTTGTTTTGGGAAAAACTAATAAACCAAACTTTCCAAACTTACTCTCTGTAAGTAAAAGGGTTAAAATATCTGCAGAACCTCACTTGAGGAAACATACAAAGATGATCAATGTGTGGTATGAAAACACAGATTCATCATCTTCAACCTCTGTCAATAGAGGAATCAAACCAAAGAAATATCTGAAAACACAAGATCAGATTGGTATCTTTAAGTTTGGTAAACCAGAGACTCAAACACAGGTTGCTTTTGTCTGCATGATAAACGTCGAAAATAAATTATCAGCAGAAGCTCCTGAGTTTAAACCCATCTTTTCAGAAGAAAAATTTGTAGAATCTATTGAAAAAGAAATTTTGGAAGTTTTAAAATCAAATGTTTTAGAAAGTCTCTGTACATCTTCTATAAATCAAAAACTCGCTGAAGAGATCTCATCAGAAACCTCTACCATCTATGAAAGTATCTCTACAGAGGAAGAAAGCTCGTACGATACATGCTCAGAAAATCCAGCCTCTGTCGAAAGAGATGACTCAACCTCTGCATATGAGGACGATTCATCCTCTGACGACTCAGAGACTGATTTCAAATCAGGGATAATTCACTGTGACACAGAGGATGTTAAATTCTCCTCTGAGGTTCTTAACAGAACCATCTCTCCAAAAGAGAAAATCACAGGGATCCCTATCTGTCCAGATTTTCTCAAAATGTATATTCAAGTTAAAACCTCTACAGAGCTTGAAAATCAAAAAAAGGTCTCTATAGCTCCTAAAAGCTCAAAATTTTCAAAACCTTTAAGGAAAATTAAAGAGAATCCCACTTGGCAACAAAAGGGAAAATGGCTTGAAGCTAACAAATATTTTTCCTCTGTGACAGTGAAGAAAGATGTTCACCACAGAAGAGAGTCACAGAAGGCAGGAACTAAACAATACTTTTGCAAACAACATTCTAGTATTCATAGATGTTCTTGTAATAGGAAATCTAATGTAAAGAAAGAATGTAATGCCTATGTGGCTCAGTTCAATGAATTCAATGAAAAGTTCAAACAAATCACATCTCATATTCAATACTGTCATTGTTTTGATCTTATGTTCAAATTAAATAAACACTTCTCAAGCCTAGATTGCTTACTCTCCATCAACTTTCAAACTCAAAAGTCAGAACCAAAAGAGAAACAATCTGATTCTTCTAAAAAGGATAAAATGTATTTCAAGAATGCCAAGGCAAACTTGAAAAATTCTAACAATATTGGACCCATATGGATATGGGTACCTAAATCTCTGTGATTGTCTTACAGAAGCTACATGTGCCAATCTGGTATCTTGACTCTGGATGCTCAAGGCACATGACCGGCGACAGAAGATTATTATCCACGTACAAAGAAACACACGATGGTGGATCTGTAACTTTTGGAGACAACAAGAAGGGACATATCAAAGGCTATGGAGTCATACAAAAAGAAAATGTCTCTGTATACAAAGTTGCATATGTGGATGGCCTCAAACACAACCTACTCAGTGTAAGTCAACTTTGTGATACAGGATTCGATGTGTTATTTAAAAGAACTTTCTGCTCTCTACAAAGTGAAAACACAGGAATGGAACTTCTGCGAGCTGAAAGAAGAGGTGATCTATACCTAATGAATTTTAATTCAAAATCCAAAGAAAAAGTCTGCCTAGTAGCTTGCAAAAGTGAAGAAGCTTGGTTATGGCACAACAGGTTCTGTCACTTAAACTTTCACACCTTAGATAAACTAGTAAAACTTAATCTAGTTAAAGGTTTGCCAGATGTTAAATTCAATAAGGATCATTTGTGTCCGGCCTGTGAAATGGGAAAACACAGAAGGGCTTCCCACAAAGGCAAAACAGACGTGTCTTGCACTAGGCCTCTGTACATGCTTCATGTCGACCTCTGCGGTCCCATTGCCATACAGAGCCTAGGTGGCAAGAAATACATACTTGTCCTAATTGATGAGTATTCACGTTTCACATGGGTTGAATTTGTTAGAAAGAAATCAGATGTTCCAAATGTATTGATTAATCTAATGAAAAGAATCCAAGTTCTTTATGATTGCAGAATACAGAAGTTAAGAAGTGACAATGGCACAGAATTTAAAAACTGTGTCATTGAAACCTATCTTTCAACAGAAGGAATATCACAGAACTTCTCTGCAGCTCGCACTCCACAACAGAACGGTGTTGTCGAAAGAAAGAATCGAACACTTGTGGAAACCGCAAGAACTATGCTATCAGCATGCGGATTATCAATGAACTTTTAGGCAGAAGCAATTTCTACTGCGTGTTATACTCAGAATCGTTCAACCGTTGTGAAAAGACACCTCAAGACGCCTTACGAATTGCTTAACAAAATGCGGCCAAACATAAAAATTTTCCATGTATTCGGATGCAAATGCTTTGTCTTAAACGACAGAGATTCAAGAGGAAAGTTTGATGTAAAAGCTGATGAAGGCAAATTCATTGGATACTCTGCCACTTCCAAAGCCTACAGAACAATCCTTACAAAGTCTCACAAGATTGTAGAAAGCATCAATGTTTCTTTTGATGATTCATTCCAAATGACTTCTGAGCAAATCAGTTCAGAACTCGGAATTAAAGGAAAATCCTCTGTCATCTCACAAGCAAAAGAAGACTTGAATCTTCTATTTTTAGAGATGTTACACGATAACATTGATCCTTCTGTTGGAACCATCAGAGTTTCTGAAGAACCATCCTCTGTCGGACAAAATCCTACAGGTATGACTCAAACTGGTCCAAATAATGCTTCATCTTCTTCTATAAATACTACAGATGCAAATGCAGAAGAAGAAAATGCAGAAGATGAAACTTCAAAAAAAACGACCACAGAAGCTGCTGAAAATCAAACTCCACAATCCATAGAAGAACCAATTATAGAGGAAGTTGAGGACCAAGACTATACGTCCTCAGAGGAACAAACTCCACCACCACTCATACCAATCATTTAGCAAACGGTAGGATCAACTACCAAGGCACGAAAAACGACAGAGGCTACACGAGAAGAAGAAACATCAGAAGCCTCTGAAGAAAGTTTTGATGACATTGATGATCATCTTCCACGCACAACTCAGTGGACAAAAAGCCATCCTCCAAGCCAAATAATTGGAGAACCTTCTGACTCAGTAAAAACAAGGTCTGCCACTGCAAATTTTTGTTTCTTTACAAATTTTATTAGTGTGATAGAACCAAAGAAGATTTATGAAGCCCTAGATGACCCAAACTGGGTAGACGCCATGCAAGAAGAACTTCTGCAATTTGAGCGTAACAGAGTATGGACTTTAGTACCTCTGCCAAGAGGGAAACAGACCATTGGGACTAAATGGGTCTACAGAAACAAGAAGGATGAAGATGGAGTGGTCATCAGAAACAAAGCAAGATTAGTAGCAAAAGGATATAGACAAGAAGAAGGCATAGACTACGATGAGACTTTTGCCCCTGTCGCACGACTCGAAGCAATAAGAATATTCTTAGCCTTCGCAGCCCACAGAGGTTTTAAAGTCTATCAGATGGACGTAAAATCAGCTTTTCTAAACGGTGAAATCCAAGAAGACGTTTACGTAAATCAGCCACCAGGTTTTGAAAGCTCAAAGTTCCCAAGGCATGTATACTACCTTGAAAAGGCTCTATACGGACTAAAACAGGCTCCAAGAGCATGGTACGAACGACTTTCCACCTTTCTTCTAGAAAATGGCTACAACAGAGGTACAACAGATACTACATTATTTTATAAACGCAAAAATAGTGAGATAATGCTTGTACAAATATACGTAGATGACATAATTTTTGGGTCTACAAATTCAGAAGAGTGCAAAATTTTTGAAAAACTCATGCAGAGTGAGTTTGAAATGAGTATGATGGGAGAATTAACATTCTTCCTCGGACTTCAAGTCAAACAATCTTCAGAGGGAATTTTTATAAATCAAGCCAAATATGTCTCTGACATACTTTTAAAATATAATCTCTCTGATACCTCTGCAATGAAGACTCCAATGGCCACTGGAAATAAGTTATTCTTAGATCTAAATGGTATTTCTGTAGAATGTACTCTCTACAGAGGCATGATTGGATCTCTGTTATACTTAACAGCAAGCAGACCTGACATTATGCATGCCACATGTCTTTGTGCACGTTATCAAGCTAATCCAAAGAAATCACATTATGATGCTGTAAAGAGAATCTTTAGATACCTGAAGGGGACCAACCAACAATCTTGGTCTCTGGTATCCACAGAACTCTGGTTTTAGTCTTAAAGCTTATACAGATTCAGACTATGGAGGATGCATGCTCGACAGAAAGAGTACCTCTGGGAGTTGTCAATTCCTAGGTGGTAAACTAGTCAGTTGGACCTCCAAGAAGCAGAATTGTGTCTCCACATCCACTGCAGAAGCTGCATACGTTGCTGCTGCTAGCTGTTGTTCTCAGGTTCTATGGATGAAGACTCAGCTAAAAGACTACGGCCACATCCTGTTCAAAATACCCATCTTCTGTGATTCCAAAAGTGCCATTGCTATCTCTGCCAACCCTGTGCAACACTAAAAAACCAAGCATATCGATATAAGGTACCATTTCTTGAAACATCATGTTGAATACGGTACAATCGAAATGCATTTCGTGCCCACAGAATATCAACTCGCTGACTTATTCACCAAAGCACTAGACGAGAAAAGATTAAACTTCTTGGTGGGTAAGTTAGGAATGATTAACATGGTGTGAAAATCCTCTGTAAGTATAGCTTTATCTTCTGTAAATAAGTATAAATATCTATTATTACTTAAGTTATTGCTTTGATAAATTTATTTCTGTATGTATTTTTTTTTGTGTGCAAAATTAATTCTTGGTTACAGAGCCTCTGTGGGTCCGCTCAGATCTTCTGATAACCCTTACAGAACCTCTGGTAAACATGATCTATGCTCAATACAAAACTTACCATTCTTTGAACCAAGCATAGATCAAGGGGGAGCAAAAGGAAATTCTTGATCTACAGAAGTGATTAGATCAAGGGGGAGCAAAAGGGACCCTGAAATGATCTACAGAGGTAAATCTTTCAAAGGAAAGCCAAAGAAGAATGTCGATAATTCTCCATCGACAGAAGTAAGACAAAATTGCCGAGAACAGAAGAACCAAAAGGTATGTCTCTCGCACAAAAGGTTTTTGGAAAACAGTTTTCTAGGACAAGAATTGTCAAATATGTCCTAAATATACTATGAATAACATTTCAAAAATCAAAAGTTCAAAAAGTTTAACAAAATTCGAAATAGGAGAAATTTAAGGTCATAGAGCTTCTACTGAGCTCAACAGAGGTTCTGCAGGAAATATGCTCTGTGATCACAAATTAACCCTTTGTCGATCTTTTGGAATGTTATCTCGGAAACCGAAAACACACACCATGACCTTCTCGAACAAAACGTTTTTCAAAATAGTTTTCTCGGACACCAACTTTTAATAATGTGCGAAAAACATCTCTTAACACAGATCAAAAATTGGATGATCAGAAAGTTAATAGAATTCAAGTTATAAGATTTTTTCTCTCATAGAGCTTCTTCTGGCTCTCACAGAGCTTCTGCAAGTTCCATCAGAGCCACAAAACCTCTGTGAGTAAAATTTCTTGACAAAATCCTATTGATCCTCTCCAATGTCTTTACAAACGTTTTCGTTCAAAGAAGAACCTACAGAGTCATGATAACAATGAGATATATGAGAAGAGGTTAAAAAATCAAGATTTTCAAAATCACAGAGCTTCTGTAAAACACAAAAGTTCTGCCATTTTGTTATCTGGGCATTTCTGTAGTAATAACGGTTACTTTTACTGAGAGTGAAACTCATGTGGCTAAAAACAACCTCACGCGCCTAGCATTAATGGGCCGCGCACGACGTCCTGTCATATTATGACAAGGCCTACGTGTCCCATTTTCATTGGGCGTACATGGAACGTTTTTATTTTGAAAGTTGAACCCGCCGCTCAAACTCGAGTACGGATTCCAAATTTTAATCCATTGCCATATATTTTACTCTTTCGAATACTACCGTTTTACCCTCCTATAAAAACCAAGCTTACCCTCTCATAAAACCTTTTACAAACTCTTATCTTCTTCTCCGGCGAAACCCTGCAAAAGCTTGCAAAAACCTTGTTCTTAAAATCAAATGGCTTCATCTTCTAAAGCTATCTCCCAAGAACTCTCTCCGGCGAACTCACCGGAACACTCACCTGCCCATTCTGAACATTCAGAAAACCCCAACCTTGCAAGAGCTATTGAACAACAAGATTCCGGGGACTCAGTAGAATTTGCTCCGACGACACACTTGCAAAACTTCATAGCAAAAGATCACTTTGAAACCATACTTCCTATCAAATCCAACAACTGCTATTTTGTCCCCTCACCCACTGCTTTCGGCGAAGCCCATGCTATTCTTCTGAACATAATAGAAAATCACATCCTCTTCCCTCTACTCTCAAGAACCCCAAACAAAATTCCAGTCCGTTATCTGAACCAATTTTGGCAAATCTGCCGATTTGATAAAGACGATTCTCTTATCAAAGAGTACATTTCAAGACCTGATAAATCTGAGCATCTTGAAATCAAGTTCAACAGAACAATGTTCTCACTTGAATTCAACCTACCAACAAGGGGTCTTCTGGGATTGAAGAGTTATGCAGAGCAACCAACAGACGAAGAGCTCTGTCGCTTCATGGAAATGCTTGGGTACAACACCCAACTACGGAAGAGAAATGACTTCCACAGAGAAAGATTACCACCTCTGTGGAACACTTTGTTCTCTATTCTTAACAGATGCCTGACAGGGAAAATAGGGAGTATTGACCAAAGCTCACATCAAATCTTGAGCATCATATATGGGGTTTACTATGATCTTCCACTAGATTATGCGACCATAATGATGCAAGAGATCATAAACACCATCGACAGAAAGAACAACACAAGAAGGGTCAAAGAGAACGATCCCAACTTTCTACCACCTCTGCAATTCCAAAGAATATTGGGAGTACTGTTCGAACCTCTACTGCTAATCCAAAACTGGCCAATGGAAGGACCAACTCCCAAACAGTTCCCGATGAACAAGAATACCCCCACTGATCATACTGATGGCTACTCACACTGCAGACCTCTGTCAAAGAAGCTTCTGCGCTACGCATCGAATAAATCCCTTAAGAAAGAGTATATACGCGATCATAGAACTCCTAAACCGAGTCCTATGACACCCCCGCGTTTAGGTGTCCCCCTAGGAACAATGATAGCAAAACCTCTTTCCACTCAAGAAGAAAAGGATCAAAAGTTAGCAAAGCACATGGCTATTCAACTCAGCTTTATAGCCAAACGTGCAGAACTTATGGGAAAGAAGTCTTCATCAAGAACCTATGCATCTACTCCAAAAGCTAAGAAGAGAAAAACTGCAGAATGCACCTCAACAAGCGCTGCAGAAGATCAACCTTCACCTCCTCATGCCACAGAAATTGGCTCCTCTACTCCTCCCTCTTCCCCAAAAATGAAGAAGAAAAGAAGATCGAAATCAACAGAGGAAGGGGCACCAAAACCTAAGAGAAGGAAAACCAAACAAAAGCATGGTAAATCGCTTGAAAAGTTGGTTACCATTGCAGAAGAGGAAACTGCAGAAGAAGAAAAAACAGAAGAAAGAACTGAAGAAGAAGTTGCAGAAGAAGGAATGGCTACAGAAGAGTATCAATCACCCTATCAATCTCCAGATAGATTTGCTCACCAAGGAGACCTGAACGACTTCCTACAGAACCCTAACATTGCCAATACCTTAAATACAGCAGGGTGGACGGCACAACCTCTCGACCACCACTCCCCGGAAGAACAGTATGTCTCCATCTCTGGCATTGACACACATCTGCAAGAAGATGACTCAACACCCAAAGATCAACCAGCTAACACACCTGTTATTTTACAGAACCCTTTCATTCAGGGATTGGACGTCCACAGAAGAAGTCCAAACCCAGCTTCAGAAGAAAAAGAACTAACAGAAACTGAGTGGAATAGAGGTGAAGTAACAGAGGCTTATGAGACAAGGATAGAGGTCTCAGAGGTAGAATCAGATGAAGAAGAAGCTGTCTGGATACGAAAAGGTCTCTATCATCCACATGTCTTGAGATTATACGACTCTCATCAAATGTACGACTTCTTACACACAGAGCAAGGAACCTCAACAGAAGCAAGGGAAGAAGCACCAAGCCGTAGGATAGCTACAGAGGATGAAATGATAGACAATGATGTAGTGCTTGGATGCTTAACAGAGGAAGAAGCAAGAAAAGATGCCTGGATAAATAGAGGCACACAACCAAAACCAACTCCCAGTGCAACCCACATATCTAACTCCGCAGGTCTAGCTGCAGAAGGAGTTATTGAAAAAGAGCAGCACAGCTCGATCCTAACCCAACCCATCCAGCCAGAGGTTACTCTTTCAACCTCTGTGCCCACAGAAACCGGGGAATCCATTCCTAGGGAGTCTCCTCAAAGAGAATCACCTATTGTTCGTGATCAGTCGCCCCAGATCACCCTAGAACACCCTACAGAGGAATTTGTTTCCTCTGCCACGCACACATTAGGACCAAAACTTCTTTCAGAGAGAAGTAGTGAGCACAGAGACGAAGAGACTATAGACAAGTCTCCCAGTCAACAGAAGGACATTCCAATAACCACCTCTGGAGTGGATTTGGACACTGTTCTTCACAGAACTTCTGTAGAGATCGAAACTCAGGTTTCTTCTCGAGGATCAGAAGGAAATCCTTCCACCCCCATCGTACAAACAAGGGTGAACGAAGGTGTCCCAGGAACAGGGACTCACTCTGGAGACGAATGTGTTCCTCCAGAGGTTACACAAGGAACACAAGTATCAAGGGATGAGTTCCAAACCCTTGTCACCTCTGTGAACCAAACAATGAAAGAGTTGCAAAGCTCTTTCAAATCCTTTACAGAGACAACATCTACGGCTATCCTGAATCTGAACACCAAAATGGACAATCTGTCCACAGAGGTAAAAACCGCCATCTCAAAGATGAAGTCTTCTGCCGAAACTACTGCCAAAGCAACAGCCACTTCTGCCGCTCAGGAATTCGGAACAACTGCAACTTCTGCTTTCAGGGACTCTGTCAAAAATTTCCTTGAACAAATGAATACGCAATCCAACAGAGTAGAGGGCATTACTCCTGCAGACTTACAGAATGCCCTATCACAAGTCCAAGCAGAGGCAATACGCAACACAACAATGATGCAACCAAAAGACAATATGACCAGAGCACAGCTTACAGAGCTCGGACAGAACGTCATTAACCAGGTCACATAAGTCATTGTCTCCTTCACAACTGCAAATGCCAACTATGTCAAGGATTTCAGAAAGAGTGTCGGCAGAATGCGTTTCAAAACAGAAGCAGAGCTTGCGACATTGATTGGCCTCTGCGATGATGTCTGTGAAAAGTTGATGGCAGCAGGAGCTGAATTACCAAAGAAGCCCAACACTTCTTGCAGAGCAGAGGGTACTTCTGGTAAAAGTCAGGATGATTCTGATGATGACCAACCTGGTCCATCAGATAATCCTGAGGGGGAGAATCTAAGAGAGAAAGCTACGAGCAGAGGAATACAAAGTCCACCAATCGCAGCAGAACCAATCAACCAAGCCCCTCCAGAACAAACCCAACAACAACAAACCCAAAAGACCATAGAGACAACACCCATCTCTGTGGAATCATCTCCTGACGAAACCAAAATTCCAGAAGCAGATCAGCAAACCACAGAGGCAACAACCGCCCCTGAGGTAATCATTTTGGAAGAAACAGATGAACAAACCACAGAGAAAACACCCACCTCTGGGGAAACACCCCAAACCATACCGAGAAGAAAGTCGATTGCCACCAAACCAAAAAGAGCAACGACCTCTTCTTCTGACGTTCTGAAAAGGATGCACACAACAATGAGTGATCGTATGGCGCAGAGAGAAGAAGAAAGGCACAGGTTCACTTTAGCTTTCAAAATGGCAAGAAGATTCGATGTCAATACTTCATCAACAGAAACTGAGCTCACATAAGAAGTCAACAAACAACCTCCAACAGAGGTTACAGAGCAACTCAAGCCAACAGAACCATCGCCACAAAAGTCCTCTAAATCACAAATGTCAAAACCCACAGAGGCAACCCCCATCAAGCCAACAGAAGTGCCAACCTCCAAACTTACAGAAGCAACAGTTTCTGCCCCGCCAAAAGCCAAAGATACGGGCAAAGGAATACTGACAGAAGAGCCTAAGAAGAAAACATTGCCAAAGCCAACAGAGAAACTAATGAAGAGTGCGTTTGATGCCTTTCAAACCCCAAAGCCTGAAGAAGTTGACTGGGCACATGGATTGAAGCCTCTGTCAGACATTCCTCTAACTGGTAGAGCCGCAGAAGTTGTTCAACAGATGGAGAGTCTCAGAAGACAAGTACCACAACCTGGTCCAACATATGAAGAAATGGAAGAAGTGGTATACAAATACCTCTATAAACAATCCTTTCAGACCAATTATCCAACAGATCATGTGACAGATCCAAGGATCAGAGAAGAATTTGAGAACATCTTCACAAGGACAAAGCCAAGAACCAAAGCAGATGTCTTCTCAATCCACAAGATCAAAAAGGTAATCTTCTGCAAATTCTCCTTCACAATAACCTATCCAAGGGTCAGGTACAATCTTTACAAAGTCAGAAGAGAAGACAATTCAGAAACTACCTTCGCTGATGCTGATTTAAGAAATATCAATCCTTATGATCTACCTGACCTTCTGCAATGGACAAAGGACAACTACAACACAGAGGCAAACACCAGAGCCTATCAAGTGTTGAGAAAAGCGATGAGGGAAAAGCTTCTGCTCTACAGCATGATAGATTTCCAGCTGGGAAAGGATCTTGGTCTCAAGCATCTGGATTTACGACCACCAGAGGATCGCTGCCCACCGGACGCCGTACCTAACTCAATCATCACAGAACCACGGTTTGGGTTAGTATTTCAAAACCCTCAAGGCGAAACTAAACTATTTGTATGCATGGACTGTCAGAAGTACGCAACAAGTACTCTGAACAAGTTCAGAACAAGCCTTGTGAAATACAGAGGTACAAAGAAAATGGATAAAGATGCTGCAGATACTATCATGAGAGAGATTGACGCAACAATCCACCTAAGAGAACTCTGCATCAGATTCTACAAAGAGATCAGAAGAGTCGGAAGAGACAACAGAAGCTACAACGATTTCAAAGATGCCAAAATCTGATTCTCAGATCTCCAATCTCTGCAAACAAAGTTAAAGTTTATCTTTCATTGTACTCAAATGTAAAATGCCTCTGGCATATTTCTAAATGAAAGAAATTTCGAGGTATTGTTTAACCTCTGTCTTATCTAACTTAGCCTAACTTAACTCAAGTTCAAATTTTTATTTTTCACTACTTAGGGGGAGATTGTTAGCTTCAATCTTCCTAATCATAGAAGTATTTAGAAGTAGTGAAAAATAGGCTAAGTGAAGAAAGCCTCTTACAGAGGCTCTGCCGACATTTCCGAGAAATCAAGGTCAAGAAGCTACAGAAGCAGCAGAGGCTTCCTACAGAACCTCTGCTGTACTCAAAGAAGACCCAAGACTCGGAAACAAAGGTGGACTGCTCCACAGAGGACCAGACCACAGAACCTCTGTAACTCATTACAGAGCCTCTGTGGTCCTCACTGAGACTTGAAGATATTTATAATATCTTGCTACTGTTACAGGACCCGTTCATCAACTTGCATGGTAGCATGCCCTGTCCAACGTCGACGTGTCAAACTCTGATTGGACTCAGTAGGGCTTAGTTCATATTATACGTCTGCTGCATTAAATGCAATACAGCACGTCTGACTGTTCATGCCATCCTTGCAACTGTTCACGACATCCGCTCTACTATTCATACGTACCTTTTGAATAGTAGCATATGCTTTATGGTCCCCTTTAGAGTAGTATATAAGGAAGACTCATGTTGAGTTCTTCCTTACACGCACAAAAACTTCAATCGAACATCAAGAACACAAAAGCTTATTCACCTTAAAAGTCATATCTGTTTTAAAGCTTTTCTTACTCACGGTTCATAAACCTGTTCTTGATATATATTCAGTAAACTTTGAGATATAATATTCTGTTCACTGTTTATTTATATTTTGTTCTAAATCTATCAAACTTATCTGATTAGTTCTTTAAATATGCTTCCGCATCAAACCTTAAACTTGAACTAATAGATCTGATAATCTTGTTTAAGCAAAACGGGAACCAACAACATCTATATGCTTCGTCTTTGTGTGTTGCACCTGATTGCTGGATATAGCTATGGCGTTCTTCGAGTCACAGTAATTGGGCACCTTTGAGTATGAAAATAAGTAGTCCTTGAGCTGGGTGCATATCCAGATTACTTGAGAATAGCAGCTTGCAGCGGCCACGTACTCTGCCTCAGCTGTAGATGTGGAGACGCATTGCTGCTTCTTTGATACACAGCTGATGAGACTGTCGCCCAGAAACTGCACATGACCCGACGTGCTCTTCCGGTCCAGCATGCTACCAGTGTGGTCAACATCCGAATATGCGGTTAGCTCAAAACCTATCTCTTTCGAGTACCACATGCCAAGATCGGCAGTACCTTTCAAATATCTAAATATGCGTTTAACAACTATTAAATGAGATTCCTTAGGTTTTGATTGAATGCGAGCACATAGAAAATTCGAAAACATAATGACTGGCCTACTTGCCGTCAAGTACATCAATGAACCAATCATCCCTCTGTAGGTCTTGGTATCCACATTCTTTCCGCTGGGATCGGCGTGTAACCTCGAACCCAGAGACATTGGAGTTTTCATGGGCGCAGACTGTTCCTTCTGGTATTTCCGAAAAATGTCTCGGATGTACTTAGCCTGACTAATGAATATCCCGGTCGACAGTTGTTTAACTTGAAGACCAAGGAAAAAATTCATTTGCCCTATCATACTTATTTGAAAATGTCTCCGCATGAGGACGGAGAAGTTATGACAGTACTGATGGTTTGTTGAGCCAAAAATTATATCATCAACGTACACTTGCACGAGAATAATGTCATTATTTTCCTTTTTAATAAACAAGGTTGTGTCAATTTTACTTTTGGAAAAAACTGACTTTACCAAGAAAGTAGAAAGTGCATCGTACCAGGCTCGCGGAGCTTGCTTGAGGCCATAGAGGGCATTGTCTAGGATGTAGACATGATGAGGCTTTGAATCGTCCATGAACCCTCCAAGCTGTGAGACGTAGACTTCTTCCTTTAGCACACCGTTTAGAAAGGTTGTCTTCACATCCATCTGTAAGATCGTGAAGTTCTTGTGGGCGGCATCATTGGAGCGATGGCAGCTTCGGAAGTAGTATCACTTGAGCTTTGGGGGTTCTCCGTAGAAATCATTGGAGCGCTTGTAGATGCCGTTGGACCGGTTAGGTTCGCTGAGTTTTCAAGTTGTACAGCTCCAACCCTGTTATGCACTGTAACACGTGGATTAGGTTGATTAAAAAATTCATCGTAAAGGTGTTCAAACAGTAAATCCAAATCAGAAAGATGTGATTTTGACGTAGAAGCATGATTTAGATCTACTGGGATTTGTGCAGATCCCGAACGAGAGTGTTCGGAAGCTAACACACCCGTTAAAATGGGTTATGAACTGAGTTGTTCAGAAGCCAAATCAGTCGCTTCGTCAAACGTCATGTTTACACTCTCGGTAACGGTTCTAGTTCGCTTATTGTAAACGCGTAATGCTTGAGCCTGTGTCGAGTATCCGATGAATACTCCTTCATCTGCCTTGGGGCTGAACTTTCCGAGGCCATCCTTGTCATTCATGATGTAGCACATGTAACCGAACGCGTGGAAGTACTTGATGTTCAGAATGCGGATGTTGATGATCTCGTACGGGGTCTTGTTGAACCGCTTGTTGAGGATTGATCAGTTCTGGGTGTAGCAGGCGGTGGCAATGGCTTCAGCCTATAGAAATAATGGCAACTTTTACTGGGACAACATCGTGTGAGCGGCTTCCACGAGGGGACGGTTGCGCCTTTCTACGACTCCATTCTATTGAGGGGTACGTGCGGCGGAGAAGGTATGGGTGATACCTACCGATTGAAGGTAATCATCCAAAGTGCGATTCTTGAACTCCGTACCATTGTTCGTCCGGATGGTCTGTACGAGCTGTTGTAGACTCAGCTGAATGATCTTCAGATGGGTGATGATCAGCTCCGGGGTCTCTTCCTTGGAGTGTAGAAACTTCACCCATGTGTACCGAGAGTAGTCGTCGACCATAACCAATACGTACTTCTTGTGGTTGATGTTCTGAATTCGCATCGGTCCACACAAATCCATATGGATGAGTTCGAGGGACCTTGACGTGCTCGGAGCGGCCTTTGACTTGTGAGATGCTCTCTTAATCTTTCCCATTTCGCATGCTCCACATAGTCGATCTTTCTGGAATTTGAGCTTTGGCATGCCTTTGACGTGTCCACCTAGCACCAGCTTGTTGATATTCTTGAAGTTCAGGTGTGATAGCCGTCGATGCCAAATCCAAGCTTGCTGAGTGTTGTCCTTTGACATCAGGCATACGGACTCGTCGGTCTTCAGGGATGAGAGGTCGATGGTGTAGAGGTTGGTTTTGCACGTTCCAACCAACAGTTCCTTTCCGTCTTCAATGCGAACGCTACACCTCTTGCTTTGAAGTTGGCCTCTAAATCTTCGTCGCAGAATTGGTCGATGCTGAACAGATGGTGTCCTATGCCAGCGACATAGGAGGCCTTCTTGATGGTTATGTTTTCTTGAACGATTTCGCCATAACCCATGATTGGTGCTTTGTCGTCGTTTCCAAACCTCACGTTGCCACAATATTTTTCGTTGAAGTTCGTGAGAAGCTCCCTCCTTCCGGCCATGTGCTTGGAGCATCCTGAATCTAAGTACCATACATGACCATTCTGTAAAAACGAGTTTAAGCATTTTTAGGTACCCATTTGAAAATGGGTCATGGAGGGTTAGGTTTAGCACCTGTTTTGGGAACCCATGTTTGAATTGGGCTTCCGTTTGGGTTTGCGTGATTTATGCTTAGTACGAGAATTAAAAACATGATACGAGCCAAACCAATCAGATGCATAATGGTGATCAACAAAGTCATTCAATCTACAATTTGAGCAACATAGACAATCATGAGATAACTGAATCGATTGCTGAATTGTATAAATTCTTAACGGAAAATCAATACTTTGTTCAACAACATTATTTAAATCAATCAAACCACGATTATTAATGTTTTTTCTAGAATTGAAAACGGAATTAAATGACTTTGACTGCGACTTGTTCTCTTTCGATCCTTTAGCTACCAAACTTTGTATGATGTTTTTGGCCCGACCATTTTTATCTGAAAAATCATTAAAGTCATGGTCAGTAGAGCTTAAGTAGTAAGGATGTCTATCTTGGGGTTGATCGGTCTGTTTCCGTTTCTGTGAACGTCTTTTGGATTTAGAATTGTTTTTAGAAACATCGTTCACAGATCGGGATTTAGGTGCGGATGTAGAACATTCAACCTTTTGAAATTTTACCTGTCGATCAACCACTTTTGAGAGAAAATCGGTATGGCTTGGAAGACGTTTATCGAATTCAAACTTCGAAAACTCCTCATCTGAACAAATGTTTGATTCCATAAACGCGGAAAAATCAAGTTCACTTTCAGAGGGAACATCATTAGGTGAAGGATGTGAGAAACATTTTGGAACTGTGTTTTGCGAAGAATCAGTTGCGGAAGCTTTTTGAAAATCAGAATTGAGATTCGTTGGCAAACATATTGTGACCCCAGAAACAAGTAAACAATCTATGAATCAAGCAATACTCAAGTCATCTCTCATTAATCTCCAAAAGGTGTGAATACAATATGGAGAGAAAAACTCTAAAGTATCTTGAAGTAATAAGCATGTAGTTGTGAAATCTAACTCTATCTAGGTTATTTATACATAGACTAGAATTTTACATTTAAGCCCTTCTACTTGGATACAACTAGTAAATTTAGCACTAACATTCTCCCCCTTTGTATCCAAGATGAAAATTACAAAAAATTATCTCAGCTGCTCTGGAGGTATGTATCTCTTTCTTATCCCGAAGATGATCTCGAATCTTCTAAGAGCATTCCGATATTCCAGTCTGTCTTCAATTGCTTTCAGAGCTTTGTTAATCAACGCTTTCTCTTTCTCTTTTAGAGGCACTTTCTTTTGTTCATCAAGTCTGGTTTTCTCTGTCAATCGAATTTTTATCATATTCAAGGTACCATCACATAACTTGTTGATTTCAATCAATCTCAGGAATTTCTTCTTTTTCTGCCCATTGTGATAGATAACCCCAAACTCCGGTTTCTCTAACACTGTGTACAATGGAATACCTTGAATATCTGGTAAATTTCTGTTCGGCCTCCTGACATTAACTCTGATCTGATTTCCCTCCAACGCCAGTATGTCATATAATCTGAAGAAATCCTCACATGTTAAGGATTTGAAATCTGCCTCACTGAAAGACCATTCCTTGCCATCTGTATGGTAGACCATGAATCTTGGATACCATACGTTCAGAATTTTCTCGGATTCTTTCTTTGAAATCTTCACAATCTTCTTGTCAGTTCTAATAAACTTTAGCTCTCTATCTTTGTTACTCATCAAGTGAATATATTCAATCTGGTGAAGAGGTGAGAACTTCTCTTTGGAATACAGCTTTATTTTGTCTATCGGTTGAACTTGCTTCACAAATAAATCACTTCTGATATCCTCCTGGAATGGAGTGATAATCCTTATCATGTGACCTCTTCTTTCAATCAAAGACTCTTTATCAATTAGCATCTGAAAGTTTCTTATTTCTGCCTTGGATACCGGATCTACTATCTTGCCTTCTGGTAGATTAGGTATGACTGGAACATCAATTACTGGATCAGCTGGTCTAGAAGAATCAAGAACATTTTCATTATCTGAATCTAGACCTCCAGGCTGTACATTAACTGCATCAAAGACATCATCAAGTTCCTCCTTTATCTTGACGACAGTAACTTCTGGTTCATCCTCAGAATCCACATATATAATATCCTGTATCAGATCATCAGCCATCCTTTCCTCTTCTGTTCTGTTATCACTTCCACCAGGCTTTTCAGCCGTAGGAATGATATCATCTAGAACTTCCAAAACATCACTTTCTTGTACATTATCAGCACCACTAGTACCAGTACCAACATCAACCTCAACAATTTCAGTTTGAATGACAGAACCACTAACTTCTCCAACTTTCTGCCTCTTACTCATCTCCTCCTCATGGTGATCAAAATCAGGATCTTGATCATCATGCTTTCGTTTAATGGTTTGGGCATGAACGTCACACTTTTCCTCCAAAACTTTTATACGGTAAGAAAGGGTTGTAAAACCAAATGACATAGCTTTGGTCATGTCAGATATGGATTGTTGTAGGGTTTGGATATCATCTGGGTTGGTAGGTTGGTTTGTTGTTTGGTTTGGCATCTAAGAAGACCAAGTAAAGCAACTTCTTCTTGAGTGTTGTTGTTACCTTGTTCTAACAACCTGGAAAGTAATTGGGATTTCAGTTCATGTAGAGGAAGGTTAGGAAATACCTTGTTCGGTGGAATAGGCTGAGATTGTGTATCAGGTTGAGATTCAGTTGCGGTGGATGAAGATTCTATGACAAACTTTCCTTTTACAGCTCCGCTCACTTCCTGAGATAACTTGTTAACAACTTCTTTTAATTCGGCAGTCTGAGCTTTGTACGAATTATTCATAGAAGTAATAGCCAACTCCAACAGCTTCACTAAGACAAAGTTATGGGGAGGAGGACCCATCAAAGTTCTGATCTGTTGTGCATGAACCGGGGTAACACCCAGACCACTTAGGTTACTGGTTGACATGACAGTCGAAGAGACTGCATGGCTTGTGTTCAATGCTGGCATGGTATTAACATTGACAGGACTTCCACCATGTCCTCGTAAAGCACCAAAAAATGGCAACAATACTCTGGGCGTTCCGGTTGGGTCACGAAGAACTCCAACATTTTGTGTCACCAATGATGTTGTGACTGGCGGTCGTTGTGTCCTAGGAAATGAAGTAAATCCAAAGGGCTCTAGACTCGAAGTGCATACAATTGAAGGCGGTGGTCGGGGCAACTGCTTACCTTGTTCAATACCAGCAAACACCGAGTGTGTTGCCGATAGACTTTGTGCTATTCCCCTGTCAGAAGATGAAACACCAACTTGTGGAGAAGTTGATGAGTGGCCGAGTAAGGTTGTGCATTGCATAGATGGGTCCACTATGTCTTTTTCAATGTCTTGTGTTGATCCAAACCCTCGGTGATTTGATAATGACCCTCTCTTAAACACTTAGTGAAAATTGTAAGTAAACAATATGTATTAGAGTTTCACTATCGCTGATAAGTACTAAGACTTTACAGTACCGCTGATAGGAACTCTCACTCTTTAGATTAGATATTCAGCGAACACTGTTCATCATCATATAGCTCTAAGCCTGTTCAGTTCTATTGATGATCGCTGATAGTTTAGTTTGTTTACTTATGATCTCTGAAGACAAGTTTCACGTCAACATTTGTTCTACGCTGAAGTCGGAGATCAAGCTCAAGAACCAGCGACAAGTCTACTCATGAACTGATGCGGATATCAGCGAAGCCAAGATTTGTCCACTCAACGTGAAGTATCAAGTAGAAGACTTCAGCAATCGCTGAACTTTATCATTCGCTGATAAAGATCCGACTCAACGAAAGCTGATCGTGAAGTCTCCCTGCATGTTACTATTGTCTTACCTCCCTTGCACGTCTCTGTACGAACTATCAGAACGGACATCCCTTTTGTCTGTAATCGTACAATAACTCTGATTCTACACTGTGCACCATGCGGCTACTAAGGTTGTCTACAAAGGTCAATGACATGCAACCACTCAGCTGCTGCCACGTGTAAAGCAATACTGCCATGCATTAAATGCATGCAGTATATAAGAAGAACCTTACTTCAGTTTTGAAGTGTGCTCGGACCATCTTCTTATTTCTCTCTTATTGTTAAGTTATTATTCGTAATTTCTTTAACTCTTTCTAGTGCAAGAAACTTAGTGTTCTTAACTTGTTTAGATTAGGTTTATCCTTAATCTTGTTCCGCAACTGTTGGGTTTTGTTCAAAAAACGATTTCGAAAATCATAATATTTGCAACGGAAGCTTAAAATTTTGAACAACATTAAAAACTTTAACACCCACCAAGGATCCATTTGCATGAACATGAAAAGATTAAAAACAACCATAGAGGGTTTTAAGAAATTACAACCTTTGAAGACTTTGAATCCTCTCGGGAGGTTGGATGTTGATGAAGAATGTAGAACCCAAAAAGAGTCCCTCTAGAGAAGTCCACCAACAAGCTCCAACACCTTTGTAGTATGCTAGTACATTCTTGAAAGTTTGATGCAAAAATCATTTTTACTCCAAGTATACAATATACTTGAAGATGAGAAAATAAAAGGAAGAAGAACACACACTTGTGTGTGTTCTTGTTCTTGGCCGAAACCAAGGAGAGGAGGGAGAGAGTGAGAGAGAGATATATTTTTGCTAGTTGTTTTTAACCAAGTGTCTAGCAAGTATATTAATAAAATATACTTGCACATGCCATCACATTGCCTCCCAAATTGACCAATGAGATAACATGCAATCTTTCAATTTAACCCTTCTAGTTTAAAATGGTTAAAATCTTATTTTAACTATTTTAAACTTTTTCTTCAAAGTCCTTCCTTCTAATTTTAGTTACATAATTTATCCATCATATGTATTAACAAACTAAAATTTATTATTTGCATCTAATATTATAAATTATATTCAATAATATAATTAATAATATTTATTAAGAAATAATAATATTTATCAAGAATCAAATCCTTATAAATATTAATCCGGTGTCTACTTGCTATATGGTGTGACCCTATAGGATCATATATTACCGGTAATATTATTTTATAATCATTCTTGAGCATATAGAACCAACAATCTCCCACTTGCTCAAGATTGTATTATAGAATAATATAGATAGTGGTGGACGTCTAGCAACATCTCACTGCCCCCAGCAACGTATGACTGTAAGTGCCATTCAACAACATCCAATTCCTACGAGCTCATAGCTTCAATTGATATATTAGGTGTAGTATCAGTTATCCCTTTGTTTGGACATCCTGTTGAACATGAGACATGGATCACTATCATTCTCATCTATTGTTCAACTTTTGGTAAGGCGCCTTAGATGTCTCACTCTTAACGTATTTAGAGAAACAAATCCCATCTTGACTACATACGCCTCTCATGCAGTTCATGCCATGCCCGATAATAGTCTTTATAGCTGCTCCTTTTCAAGAACAACGGTTAACCATATCAAGACATAACAGTTCCTACATTTGAGTCCCATATATGTATCTCAGGTCGAAGGATACAAAGATACTACCTTTTATTCAAGAATCACTTTTGACGACGATCCATGAAGCGATCTTGAAGCGGGTCAAGTCCAGTATTTGTTCCCTTAACAAATACCTATGAACTTGGTTGCAACACTTTGCCACTTTTACTCTTAAAAGTTAACCAATCCAATTCATATTAGTTTTACTTCATAGTTGCTCCCACAACTATGATCGACTATGGACATTTTGAATAACTAATTTATTCAAGGATTTAAACATGCTAATATAGAACACAACGAGTATGTAAAGATCATATCCTATATATCTAACTAAATATTATACATGTTGCTTAACCTGTTCCAATATCCAAATACTAAATTCAAATCAAATCCCATCACTAGAATAACGAAGTCCTATAGCTTAAACATGACACTTCAAGTTTAGCTTATGAAAGGAACTTCGTGAATGGGTTCATCCAGAAACTTGATTTGTTTAAACTTTGTGAACACTAACATCTCCATCTTTAACTTTATTCCAAATATAGTTAAATGCTTGGAGTAGATACTTGGTACTTTGATGTAAGATAGGGTCCTTTAGCTTGCGTAATGGCACCCACATTCTCACAAAGGATTTCTAGATGATCCTAAATGGGAGGCATCTACCTAGCTTTTCAATGAACTCTCTCATCCAAGCATCTTTCTTTTGCGGCTTCTAAAGCGGCAACGTGTTCTTATTTGTAGTGTATTATGCAACTTTTACCTTCACTTGGAATCTTTTCAAGTGAACTACTTCTTCATTTATAATGAAGATATTTCCCTTTTGTGATCGAGAACCTTCTCGATCTTTGTGGAAGCTATCATTAGTGTAACATTTTACTATGATCTTCTTCCAACCCTCAGTTAAGGAACAGTTCCTTTGTTTTTCGTAAGTACCTTAAATTGTTCTTTATGGTCATCCAATGACCTTTCCTCGTATTTTCATCTAATTCTCTAAAGTATTATGATACACTCGATCTAGTGCATGCTATGACATATATGATAGATCCAATTACCGAAGCATATGGAACACCAATCATTTTATCTAGCTCAGCCTTTGTGCTAGAACATTGAGACATGTTCAAAATGATGTGTTATCATACTTGCAAGAAACTACCTTTAGAGCCTTGCATCTTGAACCTTTCAAGATCATGTCTACATATGCATTTTGACTTAAACCTATAAGTCGTCTTGATCCAATCTTTAAAGATCTATATTTCAAGAATAAAATTAGCGTTTTTCTAAGTCTTTTATTAAGGAAACACTGTCCGAGCAAAAACATGATGTTTTGCTAAGTCGGAAAGTTAATTTCCAAATCCTAGTATGTCTTGCACATACAAGATTAGGAATTTTACTGCTCTCCCACTAGTTTTAGCAAATACATGAATCATCTTTTATTTTGATGAAAATTAAACTTTTAATTTTCCTGTAAAAATGAGGATTCCAGTTTTGAGATACTTGTACTGATCCATGAATGGATTGTATCTCAATGTTCATGACTCTAAGCCACTCACCAGATTCAGAATCTGACATAGCACTTTAGAAGTTGATGGGTTTAGTAGAACCCAGTCATACATCATTCTTTATAAGAAATTGGTATCTCTCGAATTTTCTGAATGATTCTACTAGATTTGCGAACACTTAGTGTTTTTACTAAGTTTCTGATCAAACAAATCGCTCAGTTTCAACGACCTTTGTTTGATAACTAGTGCTAACCAATAAGTGCATTAGGTTATGAAGTTCTTGATTCCCTTCAAGTTCCTTAACACTCCCACTTGTCTTGCCCATAAAAAAAATGCTTTCTAAGAATTAGCTTTGGAACAATAAACTAATTTGTTGTTTGTGGGATTGTAGAATCGGTATATAAAACAATTTATAGTATATTCTACAATATATGCATCTAGTAGATTTTAGGTCGAGTTTACTTGAAGCTTATTGTCTCACATGAGCTTCATAAACTCACACCTTCAACTAAGACTAAGGATGAAAACTTTCATACGAAATCTTATAAGGTGTTTTGTCTACCTTTTGGTTGGTGTCATAAAGTACGGTTTACTTTAACTAGGACAGAATTCCGAATTGATATAGGAATAGTACTTCTACTCATCGTAGAGCGAACTATATTTAATAAGGTTTGGTCTACCCTTTCGGATATACACAATTTCTAAGATGATCCAAGAGTTCTTGGTTTAGTTACTATCCTCATATATCAGAAAAGACTTTAGTGGTCCTGCTGAGTTGTTTTCTTAATCTTCACTTTGAAACAACTGAAATTACATCAAATGCTTCATCTTTATGTTCCATAAACTTCAACAATTGAAATCGTCAGTGAAGGTATTATCTATCACCATATCTAGACTTGGTTTTGAGAGACCATATACATCAACTTGTATCAATTCCAAAAAAAAAACTTTTTCTCCTTCTCTATGAATTAGAGAATAGATCTATATTCAACTTTATCAAGATCGCATATATCAAATGAAAATATTTATATTTAGTTTAAAAAATACCACAGTTTTGAAATTTAGATATGCTTTTAATGTTTTTCTTGATTAAGTTGACTATTTCATGTGTAGATATGATTCAAATCACATTTGAGTCTTATGGTGATTATATAGAACTATATTTTAGAAGACTTTTGAGATTCACTTTATTATTCAATTAGGAGGACTAGTTCTCGAAATAGAATAATTCAATTTGAATATGAATATAATCGTTTCCAAAACGGTTAAGTGAATTTCATTCAACCAATAAACATGTGACTGAATAATAATTTAGTCAAACTGAATTTAAACCTTGTTCGAAACAAACTTAGTTAACAATACAAGCCATATGGTTTTATAATAAAATATCCTATAAGCTTGGTACGCAATCATGCTTCCTGGCTTATATGGATCACCATATTGCTTGTCTTTCAGTCATTTACCTTTCTTGATTATCTGTAACATATTACAAGAGTGAGTTCTACACTTAGTATCAAATACACAAGTGTAAGATAGAAAGGTAAAAGTTCTATCTTAAATATTGATACCTGAAGGACTTTCCTTCGTTAAAAAACATTTATTTATCAGAAGGACAATATCCTCTTCTATGACCAATGTTGCCTCATCTATCACTACATTCAGATTCTCGACAAAAACATCAAATGCGTTGGTCATAGATTTGAGGATCACATCTACGGCTCACCCATTAGAATAAGGATAGCCAAGTCTATCCAAATAGTCAAGGTGTGTCCTTATTTTGTGAATATGAGTGCTTACGTTTTGGCCTTCCTCCAATTGTATCGAAGCGTTCACAGACCATATACATTTGGTAATAGATTGGTAATGGGTTTACCATGTCAAATGCCCTAAGTGGAAACGTTTCCATTCTTTCTAGTAAGGATGGAACCATGGTTTCAAGCATAAGATGTGATTGAATCATCATTATGTTTCAATCAAGTATCGTGAGCTTCTTTGGAGGTAAGAGGAGGTTTTTGAGGAATAGGTACGAGGAGTACGAATAATTTGTTTTCACGTCTGAGAACGCGTCTCAATGTTTTGAAAACAAATTGGGAAGTTCTGAGTGATTAACTTTTCTTCCAAAAGAAAAGGTCTTAGGGATGTGTTAATTGTAGTGTTTGCATTTTAGGCCATTTACAAAATTTAACAAAGTTAATATAGTATTTTCAATATTAATTATTAAGCAAATTAATTACCCTTTCGTTTTCTAAAAAACATTAATTTGCATAAAATCTAGGATCCAACATTGCAAAACAAATGAAACGGTTAGGTGACCTTTATCCCGTCCATTTAATCCAACATGGTAGATAACGTTTATCGAATACATCAAATGTAATTCCTAGCGTTATGGGATCCTTAACAACTTGTTTGTTAATTGGCATGTTTGATCCCATCTATGCCTTGGGTTTCTAATGCTTAGGTGACCTTTATCACAAAAGATTCCCAATCAAGTCATCCTACTTGAAACAACGTGTGAAACTTACATCCATGCGGTTAGGTGACCTTTATCCCACAAAGACATAAGAATCACCTCATCCATCTCAAGACAATCCAAGTGGTTAGGTGACCTTTATCCCACAAGGGTGTCGTAACGACGTATTGAGTGTTTCTCAAAAGGACGGCATAGACTTGCATTTTGAAAATGGGATTTATAATGTTTTATAATTCTAGTTTTAAAACATTTTATTGTATGCATTCAACAATACATGGTACTTTAATAATTTGAAACTTATTTCTCCTCAAATGGTTCCTATTAGTTTAAATAAATCTCAATTTTATCAACTAATTATGTGTCATCAATTATTAATATCAAATATTAATATTTGAGTTTGAGCACTATAAGAACCATTTATAGTCTATTAGTAAACATCTTTATTAATTTAGACTATGAGTTTGTATGAGTTTTGAAATCCTATTTTAAATCTTAATTTATTTATACAAAACTTTTAGTACCATATTATTGCATGCATCCAATAAGAAACTATTTCTCACAATAAATTTAAAATCTTTATTTTAAATAATTTGGTCAATTTAAAATCTCTATTTTAAAACTAGGTTCATCTTAAAATCTAATTTTAAAACTTGTCGCTTCAATTTTAAACGATCTTTAAATAAGCGCATTTGAACCAATTTTATGTTCCTTTAAAATATCCTATATTTTAAAGCAAATAAAAATTTAGAGTGTTATAAACATATAATGTCATGTATATTGCATGCATCCAATATCACATGACACTTGGAGTTTGTATGAGTTTTAAAATCGTCATTTTAACTTACTTTGATATTTCAAAATTTTACGGGTTTTTAGAATAAAACTCATTTTATTTATAAAACCCATTTTAACCATTTTACTTTTAAAAAAAATGTTGCCTTTTAAAAAGATAAACTCCTTTTATTTAAAACTCATTTTTATCATTTTACTTTAAAATGTTATTTTGAAAAGCCAAACTCCAAAAGATGATTTATTTTATGTTCAAAATATTATCTAGCATGCAAGAACCTATTTCAACCATACATGATAATATCAACATAAAAATATCAAAAATATGTAAAAGGTGTATAAACCAAGCCAAAAAACTAGTGACTATTCTTGTGAACCAAACAAGAATGTCAAGTCCATTCCAAAGGGACAAAACAAAACTTTCATAAAAAAACTTCTAGCTCCCACTTGCCATAACAACCATTTGCTTGCTAACTCCATGGTGAGTGTGTTACTCCTTCATAGACTCCATTCTTCAACTTGTTACATTTTTATATAAAATAAACTAATCTAACATTAATCTATTTAATACAAAAATAACAAAAGAAAATGCCTATTTACTATTACAAAATATTATGAATAAAAAATAACCAAAAATATAAACAACACAACATCACAAAAGGTCTTTGACTTGTTTATACCCAACAATTACATATAATAAAAATAAACAAACACTTTGTTTTTCTAAGGTAACTTTTATGACCAAAATGCATGTAAAAATTTGGTCACATAATAAAAAAATATAAACAACAAAGATGCCATGTATGAACTTCTTCATACAAAATGAAAAAACATCCATGGCTTCCAAAAACCAAGCATTTTTCATATAAAAAATCTAAACATGCATGCAAAAGAGGCTCTGATACCACTTGTTGGGTTTTGTTCAAAAAACGATTTCGAAAATCATAATATTTGCAACGGAAGCTTAAAATTTTGAACAACATTAAAAACTTTAACACCCACCAAGGATCCATTTGCATGAACATGAAAAGATTAAAAACAACCATAGAGGGTTTTAAGAAATTACAACCTTTGAAGACTTTGAATCCTCTCGGGAGGTTGGATGTTGATGAAGAATGTAGAACCCAAAAAGAGTCCCTCTAGAGAAGTCCACCAACACGCTCCAACACCTTTGTAGTATGCTAGTACATTCTTGAAAGTTTGATGCAAAAATCATTTTTACTCCAAGTATACAATATACTTGAAGATGAGAAAATAAAAGGAAGAAGAACACACACTTGTGTGTGTTCTTGTTCTTAGCCGAAACCAAGGAGAGGAGGGAGAGAGTGAGAGAGAGATATATTTTTGCTAGTTGTTTTTAACCAAGTGTCTAGCAAGTATATTAATAAAATATACTTGCACATGCCATCACATTGCCTCCCAAATTGACCAATGAGATAACATGCAATCTTTCAATTTAACCCTTCTAGTTTAAAATGGTTAAAATCTTATTTTAACTATTTTAAACTTTTTCTTCAAAGTCCTTCCTTCTAATTTTAGTTACATAATTTATCCATCATATGTATTAACAAACTAAAATTTATTATTTGCATCTAATATTATAAATTATATTCAATAATATAATTAATAATATTTATTAAGAAATAATAATATTTATCAAGAATCAAATCCTTATAAATATTAATCCGGTGTCTACTTGCTATATGGTGTGACCCTATAGGATCATATATTACCGGTAATATTATTTTATAATCATTCTTGAGCATATAGAACCAACAGCAACAAGTTGTAAATTGTCTTGATTTATCAATAAACAATTTAGAAAAGTAAAAACGTGTGTTTGTAATCAAACCCCCCCCCCCCCCCCTTCTACAAACTTGTATAACCCTTCGGGACCAACAAGTAGTATCAGAGCAGATTTGTTTAATCTCATAAACAAGATCTGATCTTTACTAAGATTTCTCTTCCTTGCTATTTCTTAAAATGGCTACCAATACAAACACCAACTATATTGACAACGGTTCTCTTGCAAAACCCCCTAGATTCTCCAGAGATAATTTTAATCTATGGAAAAATAGGATGACTCTCTTCTTAGAAGGTGTAGACCCTACTATGCCTTACTATCTTAAAAACGGCCCATATATTCCTATAAGAATTGATCCTGCAGTTCCAGCCGTTGAGAATAGGCTTGCTATTCCAGAAAGGCTGATTCCCAAGGAAATTCATATGTGGACTGATGAAGATAAGAAGAAAGTGGCTATCGACACCAAAGCCAGATCCATACTCTCCATGGCTCTTCCTGACGAAGTCTACCATTCCGTCATGAACCTGAAAACCTCAAAAGCTATGTGGGACACAATCTGTGTTCAGCATGAAGGTACTTCTGAAGTCCAGGAGTCTCGAAAGATCAACCTGGTAAGACAGTATGAAAGCTTCTTTTGTGGTAAGAATGAAACACTCTCAGAAGTACACCAACGTTTTAACTGCTTAATAATAGATCTGAAAACTGTTGGTAAGGAATATTCTAACTTTGAAGTACTGACAAAGTTCTTAGAATGTTTACTTGGAAGCTAGGACAGTTATTCTATGTGTCTCAAGCTGTCAAAGGATCTAAAATCAATGACCCTTTCTACCTTATATGTCACGATGCTGAATCATGAGCAATCGAGTCATCTTAAGAAGAATCTTGTAAAAGATTCCAAAAGCACCCCTGTTGCTTTAATCTCAGAGTCACCTTCCACTCAGCGATCGACTATCACTGTCACTGAGTTGGAAACTAACTCTGAAAGATCATCAGACTCTGACGTTTCAGATAATGATGAAACTCTGGCATTCCTGACTAATAAGTTCAGGAGATTTGCTAGAAAGAGTAATTTCAAGAAGAACAAACCTCTTGCTATTACTAACAAGCCAATATCATCAACCCCTGTTCATAAGGCTACTACTACTTGCTATAACTGTGAAAAGATAGGACATTTTGCTAGCGAGTGCAGATCAAAGAAAGTCTCTAGACCCTCAGCTTTTCCCCAGAAGAACTTTACTCATAGGACTAGAGATGAAAAATACAAAAAGCTGAAAGAAAGGTATTCAAAGCTGAAAACCTTTAAGAAAAAAGGCAAAGGCCTTATGGCTGACTATGATTGGGCTGCCTCTAACAAAGAAGAATCATCTGACTATGAAGATGATGATGAAGCCAATCTATGTCTCATGGCCAAACTTGCAGATGAGGAAGAAAATTCTGACATTCCCTCTACTTCAACCTCTGCCACTAAGGTATCACCTTCCTTCTTTACCAATATTTTAAATATTGATGAAGCTGATAGTCTTCGAAAGATCGATCTCCTGACTAGAAGTTTATATGAAGCCATGAATGGAAAAACTATTGTTGAAAATCAAAACCTTGATCTCGTTGAACAGCTTAAAAACTGTCACCTTCAAATAGAAAATCTTTCTAAAATTGAAGAAGATTTTAAAGATCAAGTTCACTTAAATCATCTAGTCAAAATCGAGTGCGAAGAAGTATCGCTGCATTAAAAGCTGAAAAAGCTACTGTTGATGGATGGTATAATTCCTCCACAAAGATCACTGAGATAATTAAGTCTCAGATTCCCCTGAGTGATAAACGTGGTCTTGGTTACAAAGCTGATACTCTAGAACCAACCACTGACTGTTCCATGCTTAAGTTTGGAATGTTCGTATCCTCTATCCCTAACACTTTCTCATCTCAGTATTCCTCTTCTAAACCGCCTATCCCTGAGGAAATCTCTACCTTAACTTCTAAAGGTAAAGAAAAAGTTGTTTATCCAAAACCTACCTCAATCTTTAAAAATAAAGGTAAAGGAATTGCTTTTAACCAAAATCCTCAGAAGGGTAACTCTGTACCAAAGCTGAATGCTTCTAAAGCTTCAGTGACTTATCCCTCTGGTTCAAAGGATAAGATCCCTGGATTTATTCAGCGTGGATCTATTCAGCGATTTACTCCTAGAATCAAAGTGGAAATTATTGGTAAGAAATCCGAAGAACTGAATGTTCCTCCCATTTCAAAAGCCAATAGCTTACTTGGTGCTGGTCCTTCAAATTCAAAATCAAAAGCTCAGCATACAAATGGTCCTAGAACTACTTTTAGTTATAGGAAATGTTATCAGTGTGGACTTACCAATCATATTGCTAGTAAGTGCCCCACAGCCACCCAAGCTGAAAAGATAGCTAAGGTGAAGATCATTGCCCCCAAGGCAAAGAAGACCACTGAGGTTAAGAAATTAACCAAACTGAAGACTGACAAAGCTGAATCTTCAAATGCTGCGAAGACTGCTGAACCTTCCACTTCCTCTTCTACACCCACTGACAAGTGTGTACACATGGTTAAGTGGGTACCCAAGACAAACTAATCTTCCTTTGTAATGCAGGTTAAGAAGGGTATCTGGTATCTCGATAGTGGATGCTCTAGACACATGACTGGTATGAAGAACCTGCTCACTGAGTACAAAGAAGAGAAGGGTCCCTCTGTAACTTTCGGTGGAAATGGAAAAGGACATACCCGAGGGTTTGGTGTACTCTATAATGGTACAACAACCTTCAGAAGAGTCGCATATGTTGAAGGGCTGAAGCATAATCTTCTAAGCATCAGTCAGCTTTGCGACAAGGATAACAAAGTAATCTTTACTAAGGAATCCTGCTTTGTCGCTGACAAAAAGGAGAAGATAGCTCTCAGCGGTTATCGTTTGGAAAATGTTTATGTAATAAACATGGACTCAACAACCACTGAGAACTCCTGTTTCTTCTCAAAAGCCTCATCTGATGTCAACTGGCTATCGCATAAGAGGCTCTCTCATCTCAACTTCAAGACACTGAACACTCTTTCTTCAAAAGAGTTAGTCACTGGTCTACCTCAGAACTCATACGCCAAAGAATCCTTATGTTCAGCGTATGAGAAAGGCAAGCAGACCAAAGCAAGCTTTAAGTCAAAGCAAGCTTCCTCAGTGTCATATCCTCTACAACTTCTCCATATGGATTTGTTTGGCCCTGTTAACAAACAATCCATCGCTGGAAAGAAATATACACTGGTCATAGTTGATGAATTCTCTCGATATACATGGGTTATGTTTCTCCGTTCTAAGAGTGACACCCCTGAAGAACTCATCACCTTTGTCAGGAAGATGGAAACCCTGAACAACTTGATCGTTCGCTCAATAAGGAGTGATCATGGGACTGAATTCAAAAACAGTTCTCTTGATTCCTTCTTTGAGAGTAAGGGTATTTCTCACAACTTTTCTTCAGTGAGAACACCGCAACAAAACGGAGTCGCTGAAAGAAGAAATATAACTATTATTGAAGTTGCACGTTCAATGCTCATCGATTCTCATTTGCCTACTCAGTTTTGGGCAAAAACTGTCAACACTGCTTGTTTCACGCAAAACAGGTCGCTGATAGTCAAAGGATTTAATAAAACAGCCTATGAACTTTTTCATGGGGGAAAGCCTTCAATTAGCTTTCTTCACATCTTTGGATGTCAGTGTTTCATACTGAACAACAGAGATGCCCTTGGAAAGTTTAATCCTAAGGCTGATGATGGAATCTTTCTTGGATATTCTTCAATCTCCAAAGCCTTCAGAGTCTTCAATCGAAGAAGAAAAACTGTATAAGAAACTATTCACGTCACATTTGACGAATCCCGTTCAGCGAATTCTCGACCTTCTGCTGATACTGAAGAACTGAATCAATGGATGTTTTCTCATCTTAGTGATTCAGCAGATATTCCCACTACTCATACTCATACCTTTGAAGATGATGGTCCTACTATCATCCCAAACATGCAGAATAGTGAAGCTGAAACTTCATGGGTCTCAGTTGTTCCTCTAAACACTATGCCTGCTTCTGAACCAAATATCTCAGACATTTCATCTACTTCTCAGCAATCAGTAAATGAGATAACATCTGCACCCACTCCTCTCTTGGCTGATATTCCAGAAGTTGTTGAAGCTTCATCTTCAGCTCCTCCAGTTCAATTTGAGTCAGCGATTCATGCTCCGGCTCAGCGATGGACTGTAAATCACCCAATTGATCAAATCCTTGGTGATCCAAACGCTGGTGTTTAGACTCGATGAAGTGCAGGTAATATTTGTTTATTTTTTAACTTTATTTCTCTGATTGAACCAAAGAAAATAGATGATGCCCTCAAAGATCTAAACTGGGTCAGCGCTATGCAAGAAGAGCTGACTGAATTCGAAAGAAACAAAGTTTGGAATCTTGTTCGAAGAGCAACTGACAAGACAGTGATAAGCACTAAATGGGTCTATCAAAACAAATTGGACGAACATGGAACTGTAACCCGCAACAAGGCTCGACTTGTTGCTCAGGGATACAGACAAGAGGAAGGCATAGATTACGACGAAACATTTGCCCCAGTGGCTAGACTAGAATCTATTCGTCTATTCTTAGCATACGCTGTACACAAAGACTTCAAAGTATATCAAATGGATGTTAAGTCAGCATTTCTCAATGGAAAGCTGAATGAAGAAGTCTATGTGGAACAACCTCCAGGATTCTCAGATCCTAAGCGTCCAGGTTATGTTTATAAACTGGATAAGGCACTTTATGGCTTAAAGCAAGCTCCACGTGCATGGTATGACACTCTATCCTCTTATCTCCTAATTGAAAATTTTGAGCGAGGTAAAATCGACAAAACTCTATTTTTCAGAATAGTAAAAGGTCATATCATTTTGTTCAGATATATGTTGATGACATTATATTTGGTTCTACTAACCCTGATCTTTGTACTCGTTTCTCTGAAAGGATGAAATAAGAGTATAAAATAAGCATGATGGGTGAGCTAACATATTTCCTTGGTCTTCAGATAAAACAGAATGGAAAAGGAACTTTCATTAATCAGGGAAAGTATGTTAAAGATATGCTGAAGAAATTCGATTTAAATCAGAGTTCAGCTATGAAAACCCCTATGGCACCACCGCTGACACTAAACAAAGATTCAAATGGAATACCTATTAATGTCACATTGTACCGTGGGATGATCGGCTCTCTCTTGTAACTTACAGCTAGCCGACCCGATATTATGTACGCAACCTGTTTGTGTGCACGATATCAAGCTGAACCTAAGGAATCTCATATGATCGCTGTAAAGCAAATCTTTCGTTACCTTAAGGGTACTATGAACCTAGGTCTTTGGTATCCCAAAGATTGAGGGTTTGATCTAATCGCCTATTCAGATAGTGATTTTGCAGGTTGCAAATTGGATAGGAAAAGCACCACAGGAGGCTGTAAGCTCCTGGGTGGAAAGCTGGTGAGTTGGACAAGTAAAAAGCAAAACTCAGTGTCCACCTCAACTGCTGAAGCTGAGTATGTAGCCGCTGGAAGCTGTTGTTCTCAGGTCTTGTGGATGAGAAATCAACTACTAGACTATGACCTTCAGCTCTCGAAAATTCCAATCTATTGCGACAGCACAAGTGCCATCGCTATAGCCAACAATCCAGTGCTACACTCAAAGACCAAACATATTGAAATCAGGTATCATTTTATCAGAGATCATGTGATGAATGGTGATATAGAACTTCATTTTATTCCAACTGACTATCAGTTAGCTGATCTGTTCACCAAACCTCTTGATGAGTCAAGATTTAACTTTATCATCAGCGAGCTTGGAATGCTGAACTTTGAAGAGTAAAATCTTCAGTAGTTCACATTTGATCAGCGATAGGATAAAACAATTATATAACCCATTCTATCATTCTCTCTCTGAACATAATTGATTCGATGATATCAAGGTATGTTTTCTCTGTTGCTCGCTGATGTTCGCATGTGAATGTAAGATTTTAAAACAAATTGCATCACTGAATATCTCTTCCTTAACAGCGATACTTTGAAATTTTTTAAACTAACACTGATATTTCTATCCAGTGCTTCATGTTTTTCAAAATAGTCCCTGAGCTTTCAAAACCTCATAGACATCCTAAAATATGAAAGGATGTTTGTGACATCTTTACAACGGATAAACCCTGGCACGTTCTTTTTCTGACACACGTTTGCATGTTTCGTTTACCATCCAATCAAATGCAAACACGTGTCCGTGTCATGATGAAAAACTTTCCCGCTAGAGTTTTTCTCTGTCTCAAATCTCACTATATAAACTATTTCAAGTTTATATTTTTTCTTTACGCGAACTTCTTCTCCAAACAAGAAAAGATTTACTGTTGCTTATTTCCAGAAATCTGTTCATCTTCTTCTTCGATTACCAGATTAATATTCTCATTATTTACCTATTTTAACTTGTTTCTGATCTTCTTGTTGCTTTTAACAGATCAAACAAAAGAGACCTTTTCTAAAATGAAATCATTTCTTTCATGGTTTTATGAACACAACCTTTTCATGGTTGTTCTTCAAGTTTAAAACTCAAAATCTTAAACTTGTTCTTCATTCGTTTTTTCCAGAATCCTTATCTAAAGGAAAATGGAAAACAAGACTTTTACTGGGTTTGCTTTTCTTTTTCGAAAACAAGAAAACCCTAATCTCCATTAAGACATTTCTGTCTGAATGAAATGGACAAAATTCAAAAACATCTTATTGGAAAATCTTTCACATTAAGACTATTCTTTTTCTATGTTCATGGTTGATATGTTAAACAGAAATGGAATCTTCTACTCCTGCTCCTACCGCTGAGAAATCCACTACTGCAAAGAAACTGACTCTCGTCAAAGCTCCTCAGGTCAAGTTCAAGCTTAAGGAAGTCGATTTTCCAAAATCGAACAACCTCCATGCGCTTTTCGAGTTTCCTCGTCGAAAGCAAGTCACACATCTGGACGATGATGTGAATTACCTCAAAACATGTTGCTTATCTACAGCCCTGACTATTACACTCCCTGCTCATCAATTCCTACTATCTCAGTTCTGGTATACTGCCAGAAGAGCTCAGGTACCCCATGCCAAAGACCCAACGAAGATCGTTGACTCCATTCTGTGTGACACCAAATTTGGCACCACCAAAATCAACCCTGCCATTATCAGGAAAACACTGAGTCTTCCTACCTCTACCAAAGAAAACCGCTTTGTCCCTCTCCCAAACCATAAAAACCATGCTGATAGGGAAGCCATCACTGCATTCTTCGATGCAATGGGTTACGCATGGGACACTGGAAGGGACAAGAAGCCGGAGAATAAACTGACTTTGATCAAGAAGTCCAAAATGCCCAGCGAGACGAACTTCATCTTCGCACATCTAATAAGCTGCATGACAGCGAAGAGTGGCTCTTCTGATCAAGCTGCTCAACCTCAGCAAGCAATGGGCTATGCATTGCTGAAAGGTCTAAATGTTGACTGGGCTTCAATCATCTACGACGACCTTGCGTTCAGAGTAGATATGGCTGAAAGACCTTCATGGGTTCCTTATCCCAGATTCATCAGCGCCATCTTTCAACTTGGAATTGGGGACAAATACCCAAAAGAGGGTGATCTGAGACTCTCTCAGGTTGGCCCTAAGGTGCTCGACTTCAAGCCACTGGAAAACGAGGTACGTCTTTCTACTATCTTATCTCTTCTCAATCCTCCTTCTTCTACTTCTGCAGCTCCTTCAGTGGAAATCCCCACCGCTGATACCCATGCTGCACCCTCCACCCTTCTCGAAAAAGGAAACACTCATATTCCCAACTTGGTTCCAAAAGAATCAAGAAAACCAAGGAGCAACCCCCTCAACATTCACATGCTGAAGACTCCACAGCTCATCTTGAAGAGTTGATGGAAAGTTCCGTGGTACACTCTGCCACAGCTGATCAAGCCACCCCTTCCATCCCAGCTTCAGCATCTCTAAACGCTGAAGTTATAAACTTAGAAATGAACCCACCTCCTTCAATGGATCCAACGTTGAACCTCGCACCCAACCATCATTCTCATCCCTCATTCCTCCTACTCAATCTTTGGTCTCTCCACCAATTTTCCCAACTTTCTCAGGACACCCTTCATCGTACATGACTCAGCTGCAGACACTTTAAATACGATGATGGATACAAACTTAGGATCTGCAGGCACCTCCATGCGCCAAGGTAATCTTGAAGGCGACATGGAATATCATTTAGGACACAAAGGGTTCGACAACTTCACCAACCCGCCTGTAAGTATACACACAATCCAAAACACTCCTCTCTCTCTACCCCAAAATTCGGAGCTTTCCTTTGTTCATAAGTTAATAACTGTTTTAGGTCCTAATTTGGGGGATATCAACACCTCCCTGAAGGCCCTGGAAACAAAGGTGGAAAATTACAACACCATTCTCTCCACGAACTCTTCAGCGGTTACAGACGCTGGAGAGAAACTCAAAAAGTTGACCGAGATCGTTGATACGAAAGCCTCCAAAGCTGATCTGGAGAAGGTGGATGGTAGCATTGCTCAATTTGCTACCACCCTCGCTGACAATTCAACCGCCACCACCTCTCTTTCAACACACTTCACCACTCTGTCCAATGAAGTCACATCATTGAAGACAGAGGTTGGTTCTCTTAAGGGTGAAGCCTCCACGATCAAGACTGAGGTCTCCGCCATCAAAGAAATTGTTCAGAAAGTACTCGATCGCCTGAACGCCCCAACTTCTCATTTTACTCAGTTCGATCGAGAGGATCTTCAAAAGATCAATCCTGCTATAACTGGCCTGGAAGTCAGATTAGCAAAGATTGAGAACTGTGTTGGGATCTCTGGCCTGGAGGACAGAGACCTAATACACACTGCTGTTGCTGAACAATCTGTTACCTCCCCCAACCATAATGTGGAAGAGGGGGGGAAGACTAAAGAAGACCTTCCCCATAATGCTGAGGGGGAGGGTATTGAAACTGCTGTTGCTGCTACTTCTACTTCACAACCTCAGGGAGTTGAAAACCCTGAGGAAACCGAGAAACCTCCCTCTGTATCTGAGGGGGAGCAACTCGATGAGCAACTTAAGGAAGCTGCTGCTGACGTGACCAAACCTTATGCTGAAGAGGTCGAGTCTGAAGAAGAAACTAAAGACGATGAACCTGTTGACATCTCTGATGAAGAACCATCATCATCCCTCAAAGATAATGATGACCATGATGATGACGACTTCTTTTACGTCCAGCCTGTTGCAAAGCCCCAGCTCAAAAAGGGATCGAGATAAAAGAACCTTCAGGGGAGCGGACCAAGACAAAGCCTGCAGCGTTTCAAGCTGACAAAGGCAAAAACAAAGGCCTCGCTGAAGAAGACAATCTGACGATCTTGCTTCAAAAACCAGTTTGTCAGGTACACTACCTTCTATTCCCTTACACTGCATCCATCCTCTATCCCTTCTCAATCTCGATCCTTCTATCCTTAAAACCTCTATACACTTAACCACATTCTTTTCTCTATCTCTTTCTTCCCAACTTTTCTCACTTAAACGATCGCTGTGTGTCAGCTAGTCCTCTCCCCTGTTTGTGGATCCCGCTGAAGCTCCTACGACTACACTAGAAATAATCCCAGCCACAAGAGCTGAAGAAATAATCCCAGTCTTGGATTTAACCACTGAGACTGATGAACCTGAAGAACAGCTGCTCTATCACAAAAACAGACCTTCCTTGGCTCCTCAAAATCTAGGTGAAGAGGATCAAGAAAAGAGAGATGCAATGATCAAACAGCTTGAAGATCAGCGAATCATTCTCCTCGTGACAAAATCCCTGCTCCCACAACGTTCAGGATATCAAGGAAAGAATATGAGGATCATCTAAGAGCTGAAAGATTACTCGCCGAAAAGAAGGAAGCTGAAGAAAAAGATAAGGCTCTCGCCATCCAGCTTGTCCAACAATCGGTGAAAGACCCCGCGCTAAAAATAACTCCCATTGATGTCCAACGTCAGCTATGGGATGATGCCCAAATGATCG
Organism: Saussurea involucrata; assembly: GCA_033807775.1. NCBI lineage: Eukaryota > Viridiplantae > Streptophyta > Magnoliopsida > Asterales > Asteraceae > Saussurea > Saussurea involucrata. Next base: position 127,158,393 of record CM066320.1, read on the forward strand.
TTGAAGAAAAGACTAAAGTATCTGATTCGACTTTGGAATGGTGTAAAGAAATGCTGAACTATCGATCTCGACCATCCAAAATCATCAAGGTAAATATCAGAGGAAAACTGTTCGTAGACGTTCCTGTTGTTGAAGTTGACGTATTCAGAGAAGACAAAACCAACAAACCTTCTATGCTGCTACTTTAGAGAAATTTGGTTTCTCTGAATGGTTGGAAGTGAAATTAGCCATTCATCGATCTCGCTCAAAGTTCAAGAGCCATGTCGAGAAAATTTTAAATTCTCAGATCGACTTGGTTTCTTCTGTTGTGGATATACCTCCTTCCACTCTTCTTCCTCCTCAACAAAGAAGAGCCTCTGCAAAGGAAAAGAAAACCTCCGACTCAGGTCCTCCTATACGGAATGAAACAGGCATTGGTTTCTCTCGTGCTGAAGTTCTTTGTCCTGATGCTGACCTCGCAGCGCTTGACACCTCCCTACCACCTGGTGAAACTTTCATCCCTGGCAAAGTCCTAAGTGATCCCTATGGTATATAATTTCTAGACTGCCATGGAAATCAACACTTTCAACGCATCTCTGAGCTTCCAATCACTCTCATCGAACAGCTTAGAGACCTCATATACTGGTGTGAAGTCAGACACGACATTCAAGCACGTCACCTCAAGCCCCTGATCTTTGAAGAAGCAAAGAACAAAAAGGATCAAGGTGTAACGGTCCCTGACTGGATGATTCCCACATCAAAGACCCTTGATGAACTTCTCATTAAGGAATAACCTTTTGACGGATAGGATCGCCTTGTAATTGTTTCTATCCTTATCTGTCTACATATTCTGTACTTGTAATTTTATTTGATGTACTTGTAATTTTCCACTTCCCTCTGTAATCTTTACGAAGTTTAAAGAAAAATTTCAGCGAATGTACTTTACTCCATCAGTTAGTGATTTGATAATGACCCTCTCTTAAACACTTAGTGAAAATTGTAAGTAAACAATATGTATTAGAGTTTCACTATCGCTGATAAGTACTAAGACTTTACAGTACCGCTGATAGGAACTCTCACTCTTTAGATTAGATATTCAGCGAACACTATTCATCAGCATATAGCTCTGAACCTGTTCAGTTCTATTGATGATCGCTGATAGTTTAGTTTGTTTACTTATGATCTCTGAAGACAAGTTTCACGTCAACATTTGTTCTACGCTGAAGTCGAAGATCAAGCTCAAGAACCAGCAACAAGTCTACTCATGAACTGATGCGGATATCATCGAAGCCAAGATTTGTCCACTCAACGTGAAGTATCAAGTAGAAGACTTCAGCAATCGCTGAACTTTATCATTCGCTGATAAAGATCTGACTCAATGAAAGCTGATCATGAAGTCTCCCTGCATGTTACTATTGTCTTACCTCCTTTGAACGTCTCCATACGAACTGTCAGAACGGACATCCCTTTTGTCTGTAATCGTACAACAACTCTGATTCTACATTGTGCACCATGCGGCTACTAAGGTTGTCTACAAAGGTCAATGACATGCAACCACTCAGCTGCTGCCACGTGTAAAGCAATACTGCCATGCATTAAATGCATGCAGTATATAATAAGAACCTTACTTCAATTTTGAAGTGTGCTCGGACCATCTTCTTATTTCTCTCTTATTGTTAAGTTATTATTCGTAATTTCTTTAACTCTTTCTAGTGCAAGAAACTTAGTGTTCTTAACTTGTTTAGATTAGGTTTCTCCTTAATCTTGTTCCGCAACAAGTTGTAAATTGTCTTGATTTATCAATAAACAATTTAGAAAAGTAAAAACGTGTGTTTGTATTCAACCCCCCCTTCTACAAACTTGTATAACCCTTCGGGACCAACATCTTGTGGCGACGGACGCTCACTAACAGTAGACGTGGCTACCCGGATAGACTCGGTTTGGATAGGATCAGTAGTTAAAACTTTAGTTGATCCTGTCACACACTCACCATCTTTTTTTCTTTCCATCTCACTAGACCTCACTTGTATTTCTGTTTCAACTAAAGCTCCCTCAGATCTCCTTATTTCCCCTCGAGCTCCAGAGTTTAGCTCAGAATTAACAACAATTTCAAAATTAGCATGATCATTGGGTTGATCATCATCATCATCATCTAAATTATCCTCCTCAGCCTTTGCCTCATCATCAGCTTCATATGAACTAGAATTTGCAGAATATATATTGGCTGGATCATCAATATCAGCAGAAAGATCCTCGGAACCAAAAGAACCAAGGCTTTCTTCATCAGCAACATTAGCACGAGACGACTGACCAGGAGCACCCCTTCTCTAGTTCCCCTCACTATGTTTTTACCGCTCGTCTCACCTTGTTCAAGTACCCCAGTAGCTTGAACTCTCTCTCTAACAACTATACCCTCACTCCTCTCTCTAAGTGGGATGGCACTTTAGGTAGGCCCCTTCGTTCCTGGCCGGGCCATAAGTGCGTTTTCTTCTCTATACTCACTCACGAATGGTGATTCCTGGTCAGCGTAGGCAAGTACAGCTTCAGGTAAGACCATAACATGTTCAAATGTCAAATCTCTGGGGATTCTGATGTAATGCATCCATTTAGCTGGACCAAGTAAAGCTCCTTCTCATTTCGGAATTTGTTGATTGGCCTCCATGATGTATCGGATTACAATCTGAAGAAACCTCTGAAACGGTACAAAGGTTCTTGCCTTGGAAGGTTTAGACTTGTCGTTAATAACCTCGATCAGCTCATTCCAAATTTGAACAACAAAGTCTATCTTTCGATCAAATACCACAGCATGAAACATTCGTAGCACAGAAATACTACAGCTATCGAGCCCCATATGCTTTGAAGTCATACACCTGTTGAGGATGCTGAACAGTGTATAATAAACCGGTGGTAGATACTTCATTATGAAAATGGAAGCACGAGTAAGAACTCCATAATTAATGTCGTTGTATCCCAGTTCCATAATATCACGGCACAGATCCTCCTTTGATATCATATTAGCAAAGTTGGTGGAAAATGGTAGATCTAGAACGGTTCTGAGTCTTTTGAGTGTCAACTTCGCATCAAAATTATCAACTTCCAGAGTAAAGTACTGATTAGTGTCTGACCTTGGTATAAATTGAATTGTGTACCACGCCTGTTGCAAGTAGATTTCCGGTACCAACTGAGTCTTTTCAAGAGCGGTGCAGAGCGGTTGACCTTTAACAATTTCCACCACAATGTGATAGTCCATTCTCACATTGGTGTCAAAGGTGAAATTATTATGCTTGATCTTCAGTTTGTTCTTTGGAAGTATAAGATCATCATTTGGGTTTCGCGCGTTCACCGATGGATGTGATGAACGGTGTGATGGAATGATCATGTTTTCATCGGAGAAATTTCCATCACCATGCTCAAGAATATATGCCATTTGAGGTATTTTAAAACATGTTAGAACACTGGGATGATGATTGCAAGTAACCACTATTTGAGAAAAAAGTTCTCAAAAATTTCCTAAGTCTGGGAAGTTGTCGGACAAAGCACCAAGCCTAATCACATGACACTTCTAATCACACGACACTTGTGCGATGAAAAAGTTATCGCATAAGCCGTGTGCGATCATGATGAACTCTTGTTGTGTGTGATAACTATGAATGTTTGAATACATTCTTTGTACGACAACTATGAATACTTCGAAATATTTTGAAGATTCATCCCAGATTCTAAGAAAATCAAATGAAAGCTTATAAAATTCAATATCCTATAAGCGTTTTACTAAGAAAAACCTATCTTATCATGTTTTAGGAACAATCTAACACATAAGAATGGATTCTGATTCAAGAATATGAATAGTCACACTAAAACCAACTTTTTCATCAAAAAAATCGATTTTAACAAGAAATGTACTGGACAAATCAAGTGAGAAGTGATAGAATCACTAACCTTAGATGAGTGCGAATCGAATGCAACAAGAATCAGTATCAAAGTCGAAAACTTCGACCAACACAATTTTAGAGAGAAATACGATATGCGAGAAGTCAGAAAGAGTATGTTGTTCGAAAACCCGATCTATATATAGACCATAGGAATGAATGACACGTTGCACACAATGATTGGTCCAAGGTTTGACCTGCCACTTGTCAACTAATCGCATGAACAATGTGCGATCAGTTCATCTTCATCGCATGAAACATATGCGATGAAGGATTCAATGTTATCGGACAAAGGTTGTACGATGAACACTAATGAACAGTGCTTGACGTATCCATGTGCGATGAAAGCTCTAATCGCATGAAGCTTATGCAATGAACAGTGGTTATCGCATGAAGCTTGTGCGATGAGAATAGTTGTCGTACAATGCTTGTGCGATTAAAAGCCTTGATCGTATGAGCTTTGTACGATAACTTTCTATACTTAGACATTTTTCAAAAATCTGACTTTTTCACTTTTTCAAAAATCAAATTTTCCAAGTTAAAAGATGTCCAACTTTTAACTTGTTCTCTCACTGTGTTTCTAAAGACATTTTGCTCCCCCTACAATGATGCATAATAATTTGAAAAATTATTTTCCATCAAGTAAGGTTTGCTTAAAAACTTTGAATTTAGAAGACTTACCTTATCTTTAATGATTTACACACAACTTGATCAAACACATGTATAGAAATGATTACATGCTCCCCCTCAATTCTTTTTCTTGTCTCCCCCTAAACACATTCAAACACACATCAAACTGCACAAAGAATATGAAATGATAGAAATGAAGTGTATACGGTAAAGAAGAAAAAAATAAAATTGAAATAAACTTTGTAAAATACTTAAAAACATAAAATTTTGAACTAATCATAATAAAGATTCAATAAGATGAAAATTATTATTTTTTAATCAAGTTGTAAAACTTGAATGATTAATAAAAAAAATTCAAACTATTGAATGAAAATTATGAAAAATCAAACTTTGATGTTCAACATGCCTAGCTTTGAAATCAGAAACTTGAAACGTTTCTCATCCAAAGATTTTGTAAAAAGATCGGAAAGTTGAAATTCAGTAGATACAAAATAAAGTTCAATTGTACCTTTTTCAACATGGTCCTTGATAAATGATATTGTATATCGATGTGCTTTGTCTTTGTGTGATGGACCGGATTCACTGAAATTGCAATTGCGGATTTACTATCACAATAAATGGGAATTTTATCATACTTACATCCGAAATCCATTAGTTGAGTCTTCATCCAAAGAACTTACGAACAACAACTTGCGGCAACAACGTATTCAGCCTCCGCCGTCGATGTCGAAACACAGTTTTGTTTCTTTGAAGCCCAACTCACTAATTTATCTCCCAAGAATTGTACATGCCCGGTTGTGCTTTTCCCATCCAATAAACTTCCACCATGATCCGCGTCAGAATAAGCTGTTAGCTCGTATCCCGTACCTTTCGGATACCATATTCCAAGATAAGTCGTGTTTTTCATGTAATGGAAGATGCGCTTGACTGCTCCAAGATGAGATTCTTTCGGATCAGCTTGAAATCTTGCACATAAACATGTAGCAAACATAATATCGGGACAACTTGTAGTTAAATACATGAGTGATCCAATCATACCTCGATAAGTCCTTATATCTACCTTCTTACCATTTTCATCTGGACCAATCTTGGAACCTGGTGCCATAGGTGTTCCGATTGATTTACAATTCTCCATTTTGAATTTCTTCAAAATATCGAATATGTATTTGGATTGATTGATGAAGATTCCCGTTGAGAATTTCTTCACTTGCAATCCAAGAAAGAAATTCATCTCTCCCATCATGCTCATCTGGAACCTAGTCACCATGATGTCAGAAAACCATGTACACAAACCGGGTTAGTCGAACCAAATATAATGTCATCTACAAAAATCTGTACAACAATTATTTCACCTTCTTCGCGCTTAATGAATAATGTCGTATCGATTTTACTTTTGTCAACTCCTAACTCAAGTAGAAAGGTTGAAAGAACTTCATACTGAGGCTTGTTTTAGTCCATACAAGGCTTAATTGTGGATCCCAGATTCAATGACAATAACAGTATAACCAACACAATAAGCATTCAGTAGTCATAAATCTCACTTTCATTGATTGAAGAACAATGCGATTTAGGCTGTAGCCGTACAATAGGTTTAGCAAAAGTAATTGTGATCATTAACCTAAAACAAAGATTAAAGCAAACTATTTATACCAAAAGGGTATTTACAAGAAATAGCAATATCAGTCCCTGAACTTCTAATTCCACAAACAACAAGGCCTAACAATCTACCCCTTGGAATGGAAGTTCGAGCTCGCGCCAGTTTGGAACGTAGCGCTTTCGGATGGCAAAGAGTACTTCAAAATGTCTGGTGTTGCTTCTGAATTCAAGCCGGTCTTCTATAGCTTTAAGAAGGTCTTCGGCAAGATACTGTTGACAGCTGACAAACAGCTTTGATGGCGCTTTCTTTTTCTCTTTTTTTTTAATCGAATGATAATCGTTTATTGATAGATTATGGAGAGTTACAATATAGGATTGATGAACAAACTCTCCCTTACTTACAGTTAAGCGCACGACTAATCTATAAATAGCTTAACCTAAAAACCTATTAACAACACATTAAATACCAAGGGCTTGACAGGCCCAAGCCCATTTACCATAAAGCCCATTATCTTGTGAGGCTTTACGAACAAATAAATAACGCAGATTATTTCTTTATATCACTTTCTATTTTATAGGACTTTTACGCAGTACAGTAGCAAGTCCCGCAAATGTTAAGTACCGGAAAATAAAAATAATTGAATACCGGGAGATGAGATACCGGGAGATAGCAGTACCGGAACTGGAGATCCGATAAAAGTGGAATACCGGAACACAAGCAGTACCGGAACTTAAGATCCGGTATAAGAGGGTTCCGTAATCTGTACCGGAACGTCGAAAAGAATACAGGGAGTCGAAGGAAACTTACCCGGTATGAGAAATTTCAGCATTTTTTACTCGGGAATCAATCTGCAAACAGATTAGTACCAAAAAGAAGACACTATGGAATGCAATAACACTTAGACTAAATGATTTATCAAGAACTTTGAAAGAAAAATAGAGTTTTTCTCACGAACAGAGACTGAAAAAAAAGCCAGTAACCAAATCTTCAAAATAGATGATTTTTACTCAATCAAAACTTTCAAAAACACAATATGATCTTAAATACGATGTGGGAAAAATTTATCAAGCTTCAATTTTGGGTTTTAACACCAAAATCAAAACAAATTTTTTTTGAATAAGAACACAATCGCACAAAGTTGAATGATCAGAAAATAGAGAAATACCTTTGAATCGAACGTCCTTCGGCTCTAATACTAATTGTGGATCCCAGATTCAATGACAATAACAGTATAATCAACACAATAAGCATTCAGTAGTCATAAATCTCACTTTCATTGATTGAAGAACAATGCGATTTAGGCTGTAGCCGTACAATAGGTTTAGCAAAAGTAATTGTGATCATTAACCTAAAACAAAGATTAAAGCAAACTATTTATACCCAAAGGGTATTTACAAGAAATAACAATATCAGTCCCTGAACTTCTAATTCCACAAACAATAAGCCCTAACAATTTGGATGTTCCTTGTCGACGAAACCTTCTGGTTGAGACACATATACCTCCTCCTTAAGAATGCCATTCAGAAAAGCTGTTTTCACATCCATATGATAGATAGTGAAATTCTTGTAAGCCGCAAAAGCTAGAAAGATTCTTATAACTTCAATTCTTGCGACCGGAGCATATGTCTCATCATAGTCGATGCCCTCTTGCTGACGATATCCTTTTGCTACGAGTCTGGCTTTATTACGAACATTTATTCCATCTTCATCCTTTTTATTTTTAAAGACCCACTTGGTTCCTATGATGCTTTTATCCGCGGGTCGTGGAACTAGCCTCCAAACTTTCAATGCTTCAAGCTGGTTAAGCTCATCTTGCATGTCTAACACCCAATCTGGATCATTCAGAGCCTCAGAAACCGTTAAAGGTTCAATATTGCTCAGAAAGATCGCAAAGAGACACTCATTTGCCGTAGCCATAAGAGCTAACGATCGTGTTTGAACTGGTGAATCTGGATCACCTATTATTTGATGAATAGGATGAGCCTTTGTCCACTTTGTTGAGTGTGGGTGTGGAACATACGATGTTTGAACATTCTCAAGAGAAGCATTATGTGTTGACTCTTCCACAATTATAGGAACAGATTGTTGTATAGCATTGACATTTGGTACAGAAGTTTCTTGAACAGGAGTGGAAACATCAATCGTTATTGATTGAGTTGCATCTGTATCAGTAGTAGGAACGGCAGCAGAAATTGTTGTAGATGCAGGTTTCTTCCTGTTAAGAACATCAGAAGATTTGTTAGTACCAAAATATTTATCATAGAAATCTTCAAATAAGTAATCAAGATCAGTTAATTGAGATTTAGAAGTTGAAGGTTGATCCTGATTCGGATTTGGAACAGGTTCTGGACTGAATTGTTCAGAAGCTAATATTCCAGTTATCACGGGTTCTGAACTGTTGTGATCAGAAGCCATTTCGTTATTTCCATCAAGCTTCACATTCACGCTCTCAATTATGGTCCTGGACTACTTCAGATTGATACGATATGAAGCTGCGGAGAAAGAATATCCAACAAAGATTCCATCAATCGCTTTTGGACTGAACTTGTTACGATTTTCCTTGTCGTTCAATACAAAGCATTTGCAACCAAAGACACGAAAGTGCTTTTTGTTTGGCTTCCAATTGTTCATTATCTCGTAAGGAGTTTTACTAAACCGACGATGAATGACAGAACGATTTTGATTGTAACATGCAGTTGCACCAGCCTTAGCCCAAAGAAATAATGGTAAATTCGAGTAAGCCAGCATCGTTCTTGCGGATTCGACTAACGTTCTGTTTCGTTTTTCCACAACACCATTTTGTTCAGGAGTTCTGGCCGTAGAAAATTGTTGAATAATCCCGTTCGATTCATAGAAATCTCCCAAGATTCTGTTCTTGAATTTTGTGCCATTGTCCGAACGAACAATTTTAACTGATATTTGCAGATTATTTTGTGCCAACTTGATGACGTTGATTAAATGGTCGGAAGTCTCATCTTTTGAGCGAAGAAACTTGACCTACGTGTAGTGTGAAAAATCATCAACAATCACCAATACGTACTTTCTACCACTAATACTTTCAGTCCTCATAGGGCCGCACAAATCGACATGAATTAATTCCAATACACTTTTTGTCGTAGGTTCAGGTTTTGGCTTATGAGGAACCCTTTTCATCTTACCTTTCTCGCAAGCATCACAAAGATTTTCAGCACCAAACTTCAACACTGGAAGACCCCGAACTAGATCACCTAGAACTAGCTTCTGAATATATCGAAAATTCAGATGTGACAGTCCTCAGTGCCATAACCATCTTTGTTGAACTGAAGCCTTTGGCAGAATACACACTTCACTTTCTGGTTTTACCACAGAGAAATTGATTGTATAAAGATTTGACTTTCGCATGCCAACCAATAGTTCTTTCCCTTCTTCAGTTCTGACACAACACCTTGTTGCTTTGAAATTAACTTCCAAATATTTATCACAAAACTGTCCGATGCTAAAAAGATTGTGTCCTAGTCCTTCAAAATAGCTCACTTTCTTAATCGTTAGCTTGTCTTGTACAATGTCTCCAAATCCTTTAATTGGATCAAAATGGTTATTACCAAATCTTACTCGGCCGCAATCCTTCTCGACAAAATTTGACAACATATCTCTTTGGCCGGTCATATGCTTTGAACATCCAGAATCTAGATACCATAAATTATTTTTCTGCAAACAACCAGATTAAACATTTTTAGGTACCCATTTAAAGATGGTTCCTTTTTGGTTAGTTGTTTGAGATACCTTTTTGGAAACTGGTGATATCTTTTTCTTGAAAGCACTAGTTTTATAAAAATCATTTGGAATATGATAGGAATTAAACCACCAACAAGAACCAGGTTTAGCAAACAGATTATTAAGACCACAAGCAGAACAAAAACATTCTTCATTCGAGAATTTCAACAATTGGTTGTTTGAATAACGGTTGTAAGGAGTTACAAGATGTCGTTTATCACTAGCAACAAATTGTTTTGACATTCTGCTTGGTCGGTAAATAATTCTTTTGCTTTACCCGCCATTCTCGCTTTCCATTCTTCTCATTCACAGAATTATCTGAGAAATCAGAAAATTTAGAGTCAGAAAGTTTAGAACTATGAGAAGTGTTTTTCTTTGACTTTTTATTCTTCTTTCTTTTCTTTAAGGGTTGTTCAGAAATAGGCTTTTTCTCCGTATTTTAACACTCCCTTACAGAAAGTACTTGAAGGTTTATCATCTTTCAAAATAAAATCTATATGGTCCGAAAGCTTCTTTGAAAAATCAAATTCACAAGCTTTCCCCTTATCACTAACCACAGACTTTGATTTCTCTTTAGAAATAGGGTTATGTTGAAAATCCTCATAATCAGAATTAGAATCAACATTGTGCACTTCAAACTCTTTAAAAGATTGTTTTTCATTTTCAAAAATGGCTTTCTCAATTTCAAACTGTGCTCGTTCAAGATTGAAAGCATTCTCAAAATCAGACATCGTACTTTTATTTGTAAAATTACTTCTTTCCTCGTCTAAAGGATTTTCCAATGTCCTTACTTTTTGAGAAAGTTCACAAATATTTTCTTCAAAAGTTTTGGTTTCTTCAAGGTTAAACCAATTTTTCAAAGCAAACTCTTTTCTTTCATTTTTTAAAACAATTTCCAAATCAATTACTGTCTTGGAAAACTCACTTTCTTTCATTTTGTCTTCAAAAGATTTGCTTTCTTTTACAAAGTTTGCTTTCTCCTTCTCAAATTGTTGATGCTCAGAGAGTAAAATTTTCTCAAGATTCGACACTTGCTTAGAAAGTTGGAAAACTTTTGATTGACTTTTTGTTTTGCATCAAAAGCACTCTTGGATGAATCTGAAACCTTTTTAATTAAAACTTTTTCATGAATATCCTTTTCTTTTTCCAATTCAGTCTTGAAACTATTAGATAGTTCCTTAAAACTATTTAAGTAAATAGTTGAAAGAAAGTCCTTTTCAAGCTCAAATTTCATCCTTTGTTCTATAACAGAATCTTCAAGTTCACAGATTATTCCTTCTTGAATCAAAGGTGGAACATATCGTTTTGCTTCAAAAGGTTTTTCACTATTTGGTTTAGTAGCACAAATATCAAAATAGTCATTTGAAAGTCTTCCAGTCGGATTCTTTTGATACTTTTCATTCTCTAGCGTATAACGAAAAGGAAGTTGCATTTTAGTTGTAGTGGTTCTTTTCCTTATTTCTTCCTTTTCAATTTCATCAACATTGGACCATTTAATTGCACATTCAGGAAAATATCTAGCATAACGCAAAAATTCAAATTCATACAATGTTGGAAGACAAGTGATTGCTTTTAGCAGATGTTTTGGATTTTCATAACCAAGTCCCCAATATTTATTTAAAGAACTCACAAGCCTTGGTTTGTTCATATGAATAGTTTGCTCAGTTTGATCTCTCAAATAAAGTTTCTTTTCCAAATCCTCGATTTTGTCTAAAAATTCAGTATTTTGATTTGAAAAATTATTCAAAGAAATCTCACTTTCATTATTATTTTCTTCTAACTCTTTGAATTTCTTGGTTAGTTCAGAAATATGAGAGTCAAAGAATATATTTTCCTTTTCATACTGTTCATGTTGATCCTTGAGAGTTTTAATTTCCACATTTCCCTTTTCTTTCTCAAGGTTATCAACAAGAATAGTTTGATTTAAAGCTTCGTTTTATTCTTTTTCTTTTTCTAAGTTAGCTCTTAAATCTTGAACTCCTAATGTCATGACTTCTACTTCACGAAATAAATTAGCTGAAATCTTTTCTTATTCAACTAATTTATTACGTGTTCTTTCTAATTTACTACGTAAAGTAGTCACTTCATGATCATCAGAGGGAAGTATAGGAAAGGAATTTACCTGAGAGTCATTATCCAAAGTATCCTCCTAATCTGAATTGAATTCAGCCTGGCACATGTTTGCCTGTTCCTCATTCTGCGCTTCATCATCGGTCTGAACTAGCCAATATTCTTCTTCCACAAGTAAAGTTTTCCCAGCTTCTTTCTGTTTGGCTAATAACATCTTGTTTTTGTAGTAGTCAGAGTTCCTAACTACTTTCTTTCGACAATCTTTGGCGTAATGACCAGGCGTGCCACAGTTGTAACACTTCGGTGCCTCAGTAGGTTTCTTATCCTCAAACCTTTTCTTACTATCAACCTTCTCAATCTTCTTCTCAACATTCTCAAACCTTTTCTCCTCAAACGGTTTCCCTTCATAACTGTTGTTATTCTCAAACTTTCGAGAGCCAGACGTGTACCTCAGATTATTTGAAGATGGTGTCTTATAGAATCTCTTTTGAAGATGCCTAGTTAGCAAAAGCATTGCTTGTTCTAACTCGACTCCATCATCTGAAGTATTTCCTTTGTAGCCAGTTTCAAACATGTATGAACCTTTAGTAGAGTAGCTTTTAGAGTACATATCAGCTTTAAGTGCCACCGGATCGGGAAGAATCTCTTGCTTCTTCTTCCTATTCTTTTTCTCCCTCTTTTCTTCCACTTCCTCTTCATCCTGTTGAATTGTGTCAAATAACTCATGCAACGGCATTCAGAGAGTCTTGGATTCTGTTTCATACGTCTTGACACACTTTTCCACTCCGGTTGCAACACACTTAAGAACTTCACATTTACCTCCATCGATGGTTTATTTATCTTATTCTTACTGAGCTCGTTCAGTAGGGTGATAAACCTATCATAGGTTTGACTTAAACTCTCGTCTTCTTTGGCTCTGAAATCCTCATATCGATTGATGCACAAAGTTATTTTCATCTAATTTCCGATCTGAGATCCTTGTAGCATTTTCTCCATTTGAAGCCAGATATTTTGTGCAGTATCTTTGAAACTGTCAATCTTGTTGAACACTTCATTTAGAATTCCCATGATCACAAATGATCTGGCCTTTTTATCAGCTTCGTACCTTACTTTCTCTTCTAGTGTATATTCACTTAAAGGTTTCACCATACCATCTATAACACGTTCTTGTCCAATCGGAACTTTAGCCGCAGGTGGTTTCATGGGTCCATTTCTCAAAGAATCTAACAAATTTTCTCCATTTTGTTGTCTCTCTAAGAAATCCTGTAATCTTTCTTTCCATTGTTCGTACTCGGTTTCAATCAAAATCGGAGGACCAGATTCGGTTCCCAAGGACATCATTATATCGTTTTTCATCATTTTGTCACATTTACTTGTATATGATCTTTAAATAGATAAGCAAAATAGTGAACAGTAGCAAGTTATCGCTCAATACTAAGTGATGAACAGTACTAAATCGCACGACCCGTGTGCGATGAGGAATGCACAGTAGTTATCAGACAATATATGTGCGAGCAGAAAAGTTATCGGACAATATATGTGCGATCAGGGATGGTTCTCGGTCAAAATATGTACGATCAGGGATAAGCTCTCGGTCAATGAAGTCAGTGAATAGTAAGTTCTCGGACAACACACGTACGATCAGATTTTGTGAACAGTGGTTCTCGGACAACACTTGTACGATCAGATTTCGTGAACAATAGTTCTCGGACAACACTTGTACGATCAAAATTTCTAATCGCCCAAGTTTTGTACGATAACTATGAATCTCAGTGTCGTGCGACTACTTTGAAGATTTGAAGATCTGTGTTGTGCGACTTCATTGAACACCGAACGAAAAAACTTTCTAAGTCCAATTACTCACTCAATACATCACCAAATGCTACCAAACTTTGCAGATACCTTCGCGATGAGAATCTGAACACTTCTTGTTTAGATCATAACACCAAAAACACACTGGATCAACACCTTTCTCCAAAATAGTAAGTTCCTCAAAAAGTCTAAAAATCCATCAAAAATCACTAAAACAGGTTTTTTCGATTCAAATTCTTGCACAGACTAATCCAATTACCTAAACCGAACACCTCTGTATCACAAATCATCCTAAATCTGCCAGATTGATTCTAAGTTCGAAAATGCAAAAAAATGCCCAAAAATTCCTCAAAATTCATTCAAATTGCTTGAATCTGCTTGCTCTGATACCACTTGTGATCCCAGAAACAAGTAAACAATCTATGAATCAAGCAATACTCAAGTCATCTCTCATTAATCTCCAAAAGATGTGAATACAATATAGAGAGAAAAACTCTAAAGTATCTTGAAGTAATAAGCATGTAGTTGTGAAATCTAACTCTATCTAGGCTATTTATACCTAGACTATAATTTTACATTTAAGCCCTTCTACTTGGATACAACTAGTAAATTTAGCACTAACACATATCACTTGAGGATCTTTTCCTTTTCTAGAAGAAATTTTTCCTATGAAAGCCTTACCAGAAGATGTATCTGACGAGTTTGAGGAAGGTTCTGACAGAGTGACTTTTTCGTTTTGAAGTTGGTCAAACTTCTCTTGAAGTTTACTATTACTCACTTGCTCGTGCATCACTTCTGTTGCCAAGGCAGACAGTTTGGATGTGAGCCGTTTGATTTCTACCTGAAGAGCTTCCCTTTCCTCAACAAATACAGATTTTGTTTTTGTGGAATTGAAACTCTCAAGTTTGGATAAAAGCTCTTGTTTTTCCTTTTAAAATTTAATCCTTTCATGTTCAAATGACTCCTCTAACTGAACTATTTTAATTTCTAGAACAAGAGGTGGAACATAGCGTTTAAACTTCGTACGCAAAAGTGAAAGTTCAGGATACACTCTTACAATCAAATATGAACATTCAATATTGTATTCACAGCAACTGGTCATATGATTTATTAACAATCTGTGAATTACAAGATATTACAATGAATTTCTCTAAATGGATTCACCAAAGATTATATCAAAGAATTTTTTTAGCTACAGTTGCTAACTCCTATATATACTATAGAAGAAAGGCTAAAGCTACAGTACATATAAGAAACAGACTAATAGAACAATTATACGTGTCCTAATTAGTAACTGAATATAACAGAAAATCCAAGTCATAAGTTCTGAACATGTTGTTCAGAACTTCTGAACATACTTCTGAATAAGCGCTTCAGAACATTTGTCTTCATAGTCAGAAGTTCTGAGTCTCCTACTCAGAACTCTGAACCTTCTAGTCAGAATCCAACACTTAGAATCTTTTTGAGTCTTCTACTCAGAACTTCTGAGTCTTCTACTCAGAACTTCCGAGTCTTCTACTCAGAACTTCTGAGTCTTCTGAGTCTTCTTTAGTCTTCTTACTCAGAACTCAACACTTGTGTTTTTGACAAAACTCTAGACCTAACAATCTCCCCCTTTTTGTCAAACACAATTGTACTTTTCATCATCAAATTCTTAGAGCAGGAACAATCTTCAGAAGGAGCTCTTCTGAATGCTTTGACAACTTTTGCTCAGAATTCTGAATGATCTGAGTTAACAACTTTTGGTCAGTCTTTAATCAGCAGCAGCAACGATTTCCAAATTGATTTCTGTTATATATTTGCTTTTTCTTTGCTCCCCCTTGAAATGACAATTCTCATCTTCATTCCAGCTTTCATAAGATTTCTTTATAAGAAACAACAGATCAGTTTTCTTTTCCTCTTCTCCTTCTTAAAATAACATTTCTCTCTTTTGTTATTTCTGTACAAAAACCATATCAATCTTCAAAATCTTTAGCTTTTCTCCCCCTAAAGTTTTGGAAAACAAATTCATCTTCAAAATCTTTAGCTTTTCTCCCCCTTGTTTTTCAAAACTTTAGCGATGCTTTTTCTTCGAATGAAGTCTATGCTTTTTCTCCTCCTTAATGAATAACCTTGCTCCCCCTCAAAATAAGAATTATGGAGCAATTTGTTTTCTCCCCCTGAAAGTATACATATATTTCATTAAAATTATTCATTTCAAATATAGTGCTTTAATGAAAACATTTATACAAGGAGAATAAGATTTACTGAACTACACTTGATAACTACTAACATTTGATCATTTGAAAACTTTAAAAAAGAAATCCAACTTAATGAAATTTATCAGATTTTTCAATCAAATGAAATCAAATGCATGTGTTTGGATTCAAATACAAGTCATCATTGCATATCGAGTTAAAAATGTTCAATTTCAATCTCTTTATTAAATCTATTTGGTGTGCTTAGCATGCGAAATATGATTAGCTTCAAGAATATGCAATTCTAAAACATATAAGAATACTTTGCTCTACTTACACTATTTGTCCAAAAACAGGATTTTCACAAATTTACAGGTTTATTGAGACTTTGAATTTTCCCAAAGTTTCAAGAGATGTGTGCTCATTGGCATCTTTTAATTTTGTGCTCATTGACATCTTTTAATTTTGTGCACATTGGCATCTTTTAATCAAAAAGTTTAGTAAGAATAAGATACATCGTTAAACATGACTTTCTATCTGGTTCTATAGCAGGATTTGGGTCAGCATATCCCAGACCAGTTGGTCTTAGGTGCTAGGTGACAAGCACCCCTTGGAACTTAATTTCCCAAACCAGAAAGGCCACATCAATATATCTTAAACCCATCTGTACCAGTAGAACATGGCTTTCTATCTGGTTCTATAGAAGGATTTGGGTCAGCCGATCCCAGACCAGTTGGCCTTAGGGACTAGGTGTCGAGCACCCCTTAGGACATACTCTCCCAAACCAGAAAGGCCACAGGTACAAACTTTCAAACTAAATGATTTTTTTTTATATATATTTATTTCATCTCAATCACTTGGTTCTAAAACGTAGTACTTCCCCCATATTTTCGTTTCCATCCATCATTCTGACATTTAGGCTTTTTGAGCATTATATTCTATATAAGTATAGATTTCATAACATTGAGCATTCAGCATAATTTCATTCATGTTTTGCTTACTTTTCGATTTAATTCAGAAGTGAAAGTTGAAACAAATATAGCTCAGATAATACAAAATACTTGTAAAATCACTCTTTGACACACATTTATTCATTGAATGAAAAAAAAATTCATATCATTGAATTAAATTTGTTAAGATTCAAACATTCAAAGCAATAGAAATAAACGTAATGCAATGTTACCTTTCACCACTTGTTCCTTGAAACATAAAAATATGACAGTTAAGGATATCACCTGAGAAGTATGAGTTCAAAACTGATTTGTTTAGAAGTCTTAGTCTCTGAAGTACGGGTCCTGAACTGAATTATTCAGAAGCCATTGTCATTTAAGTACGGGTTTTGAACTGATATGTTCAAAAGCCTAAAACGTTGAAGCACGGGTTTTGAACTTTATCTTGAAACAATCAGATCAAATTTTGAGACAATATTCCCTCTCAAATCAAGATAATCATGCAAAATCAAGAGATTTTGGTAATCATCTTCGATGATTCCTCATTAGATATCAAAAATCCAAATTATGAGTAGTTGAGTCAGAATTCTGAGTTGAAAAGTCAGAATTCTGAGTAACTTGTTCAAAATTCTAAGTATCAGAGTCAGAATTCTGATTAGTTGAGTCAGAATTCTGAGTAGTAGAGTCAGAACTTCTGAGTAGTAGAGTCAGAACTTCTGAGTAACAGAGTCAGAATTCTGATAAAACTATCCAGAGAAAATGCCTTAGAAAAATGTTTGGATTTTGTGATTTTTGAACATTCTGAACTTCAAATTACCATAACTTGCTCAAAAATCAGAATTTTTCAACCAAAATTTGCAGGGTTGCTTAAAATGTGATTCTGAACACATTCTCTGGAAATGTTTTCTACGAAAAACACTCACATCTAAGAGTTCGATAACCTCATAGCAAACAGAACTTTTTCAAAAAAATCTTCAAAATCAACAAATTGATCTATATGAATCAGAAATCCATAATTACATTCAGACCGAGTTTTGGACTGAATTATCCAAAAGTCAAAATTCTCAATTAAGCACAACATCTGTTTTCAGTCATGTGTCGGTATGGATCATTCATTCAGCTATACACATGAATAACCTGCAAAACAGATTAAGTTGACTTTGGTACCCATATGAACTTGGGTCCAGGTTTGTTAGGTGCAGTGGTATATGCAGATATTCTATAAGAACCATACCAGTGCTGAATAAAATTCTTGTTCACAAAATCATCAGTCCCACAATATGAACAACAAAGTTTTTTTTTGTGCAATTCTGACTAATTGATTTACAGAATAAATCACATCAGGTTTAACAAAAGATTTTCTTTGAAATGTATTGTTCTTCTTGACATTTGAATTAGGATCCTTTGATTTTGGCACTTCTTTCTTGGAAGTAGTTCCTTTAACTCTCCATTCCATTTTTATCTTTTTAAAAGAACAATTATAAGATTTATCAATAGAAGAATCATAAAACAGATTAGAAGAACGAATCTGATCTTTTGAACTATGATTTGATTTGTTAACAACTTTTGTTTCAAATTCTTTAAACTTTTTAACATACATATCAAACCTTGACTGCAAATCAGATTTGGACTTCCTCTCTATCATGATTTTAGTTGATAAATCAGATAATTTCTTAATAAGCCTCCTTATCTCCAAATGAAAAACTTTCTTTTCCTTCTCAAACTCATCTTTTAAGCATTTTTCTTTAAAGTCATTTACCTTCTTCTTTTCAGTCTCTTTCCTTCCATCTTCTAACTCTTTCTCCAACTCATTTATTTTTACAGAAAACTCATTTAACATTCCTGTTTTCTTTTTCTCAAAACCATTCTTTTCTTTTTGAACAACATTTTTCTTGCATTCAAACTCTTTTCTTTCTTTTGCAAGAATTTTCTCCAAATCAGAAATTTTCAAAGATAATTCAACAGACTTTGTTTCAAAACCTTTCCTCTCAGTTTGAAAGTCTCTTCTCTCTTTCTCAAATTTCACTCTTTCAAGTATAAGTACTTGTTCAAAATCATAGATCTGTTTCAAGAGTTGACAATTTTTCATTTCACATGATTTGATTCTATTTTCAGACTCTGTCAACATCTTTCTTCTAAAATTTCCTTTCTCTTTCAAATCAACATTCTCTTTTTCTAACAATTTTATGTTTTCTTGAACCTTTTCAAAATCCTTTAGAAAATCAGATTTCTCTTTTTGCAAAATCTTTATAACTTTTGCATTTTCGTCTTGTTTTGCTTGAAGATTAGCAATCTTGCTTTCAAAATGAACAATCTCAGTTTTTGGTTCAGAAATTGTTTCTTTTGCTTTTACAGGACTTAATTTTTGTAAATTGTCTGAACTGGTTATAGAAATTGCAGGTCTCACAAAAACTTCAACAATCTCAAGCATGATGAAATGACAAATTCAAATATCAATTATGATCAAAAATGAGAATCAACACAAATCTAGAACATGCAAGAATTAATCAAATCTGTCACATGCATTTCATCAAACAGTTAGAGTACATGAATTAATGAAATCTTCTTTTCAACAAAAAATATGAATACTAATCAACATGCAGCAGATATAATCACTTTGATCAAGAAACCAATCAAGAATTTCGAAAACATACCGGTGATCTCTGTTTAATTTCGAGAATTAATCAGCATAGAGAGAAAATCTTTGGATGACTTGATTGTAAGATATCGATTCAACAGAAAGACAAATTCAAATTTCTTGAATCAATGATAGAAACGAATTCAAGAATTGTTAGGAATTCAAGAATTGTTAGCAGCAGCGGAATCAATTGTCGAATTGATCAAGAAACTTCAAGAACGCGATCAAACACACTCTTGGACGAATTTGTTTGTTGATTGGCTCTGATACCAATTGAAAGTTCAGGATACACTCTTACAATCAAATATGAACATTCAATATTGTATTCACAGCAACTGGTCATATGATTTATTAACAATCTGTGAATTACAAGATATTACAATGAATTTCTCTAAATGGATTCACCAAAGATTATATCAAAGAATTTTTTTAGCTACAGTTGCTAACTCCTATATATACTATAGAAGAAAGGCTAAAGCTACAGTACATATAAGAAACAGACTAATAGAACAATTATACGTGTCCTAATTAGTAACTGAATATAACAGAAAATCCAAGTCATAAGTTCTGAACATGTTGTTCAGAACTTCTGAACATACTTCTGAATAAGCGCTTCAGAACATTTGTCTTCATAGTCAGAAGTTCTGAGTCTCCTACTCAGAACTCTGAACCTTCTAGTCAGAATCCAACACTTAGAATCTTTTTGAGTCTTCTACTCAGAACTTCTGAGTCTTCTACTCAGAACTTCCGAGTCTTCTACTCAGAACTTCTGAGTCTTCTGAGTCTTCTTTAGTCTTCTTACTCAGAACTCAACACTTGTGTTTTTGACAAAACTCTAGACCTAACAAAAAGGTATTTGGATTTCTTTGTTTCATAATATGTGTTAAGAACTTCGTACGCAAAAGGTAATTGCATTTTAGTTGTATTCTTGCGTTTATATTCCTCATGTTCCTCTTCATTCTCATTGAGAGGTCATGTCCATTTGATTTTATATTGGGGAAATGTTTTATCAAGGCCTAGAAAATTAAATTGGTATAAAGTAGGCACCATTGATAAAATCTTTTTCAAATAATGTGTGTTGCGTACTCAATTCCCCCTTCTTAGTTAAAGTACCGGAAATCCTTAGGTTTGTTCAGATGAATCGTTTGATCGGCTTGACCTCGTTTATAAAGTTTGAGCTCAAGGTCTGTTATTTTTTAAACAAGCTATTTGTTGTCTATTTGAAGAGAGGAGCATTGATAGACAATCTCAGCTTTCTCTGTCTCCCACTGATCAAGTTTTGCGTTTAAATCAGATATTTTGGCTCAAAAGTCTTTAGGTGCTATAGAAAGGTTCACGCACTTTTCTTTTAGGTTGGTGTTATCAGACTTAAGCTTTTCGGTGACCTTTATTTGAACATCTAACTTTTCTTTTAGAGTGGTTATTTCAAGAAAGTGTTCATTTGTGGTTTTCTTACTGAAATCTACTTTTTGAACAAGCAGATGCATCTGATCCATTAAAGCTTGATGGATAGGAATACATACCTGGCAGGAATCTCCAAGATCTGGAGGAGCAGTGTGGTTGCCCATGAAGCACATATGTGCATCAATATCTTCAACATCACTATCATCATCGTCAGATCGATTCAGCCAGTGGTCATCTTCAACCATCTGTGCTTTCCCAGCTTCTTTCTGTTGTGCCAAGAGCAGTTTGGTGTTGTAGTATTCAACGTTGCGAATGACAGGCTTTCGGCAGTCTTTGGCAAAATGGCCCAGTTTGCCACAGTTGTAGCACTTGACCGGCTCGTCTTTGTTCTTTGCTTCAGGTTTGTGCTCGTACTTTTCCTTGTGATTAGATTGTTTGGCCTCGTCAGATCTTCTTTTCCCTTCGTACCTTTCTTTGTAATCATGGCGCTTGTTAGGAGTGGTTGAGTAGCGCTGATTGTTGGAAGACGGTGTCTTGAAGAAAGTCTTCTTCTGAAAGGACTTCGAGATAAAGGCCATGGATTTCTTAATATCAGTCAGCTCGGGGTCTGAATCACTTTCCCCTGGTTCCTCCTCTTCAGGTTCAGATTCCCTGGATACAGGGTTTCTTCTTGAGCTTCGGCTAGACGACTTGCCACGTTTGTCAGATACGAGGGCGAGGGGATAAACTTGATGCTTTGTGGTTGACTTCTGAGTGCCCATCAACTCCAGAACTTCATCCTCGTCTTGCATGAGCATTTCGTACAGCTCGTTGATGGGAACGTTCTCTATGAGGTGGTTGTGTCTGATATGAGATGCGAAGGTTTTCCACTCGGGTAGAAGGTTGTTCAGAAATTTGACACAGTTTTCAGTATTATACCTCAAGATTTGGTTCTTTTTGGAGATCATTCAGTAATAGGCAGAAGCGTTCATATGTCTCGGTCAATGATTTACCCTTCCGTTGTTTGAAACCATCATAGCGAGTGATGCAGCTGTTTACCTTCAACTGATTCCCAACTTTACTGCCGCTCATCATCTTTGCTATTTGATCCCACATGCCTTTAGAAGTGTCTTTGTAGCAATCAATTGTTGTGTATATATCATTCGGCAGACTCTGAACCAGATATCTCTTGGCGTCGTTTCCCCTATTGTATCCGTTCTTCTCATCGTCGGTCATTCGGCAGACTCTGAACAGGATAAATAGGTTGCCGGATAGATAAGTAACCAGATAAATAAGTGTTGGTTCCTGTTTTGCTTAACAATGATGAGTCTTTCAGATAGTTCAGATAAGATATATTTGCGGAAGCGTATTTAAAGAACTGAAAGATTACTAAGGTAGAAGCACACACAATATCAAATAAGCAGTTTGTAAAAGACAGATAGATATCTCAAAGAGTTACTATATTTGATATTATCAAGAACACCAAGAACATAACAAGAAATCTGCTGGTGTGTGTGTTGTGCGTAGCTTAAAATCTGATTCTTGTTAATAGAAGAACTCAACACGAGTCTTCTATTTATACTACTACAAAGGGGACATACTTTAGACAATAAGGACTGATCTATAGTAGACATGATCATATGAACAGTAGCAGGTACTGCATCCATTAAATGCGCTGATATCAACTTGGTACTGAACCCTATCAGAGTTTGACACGTGGAGGTTGTCAGGGCACTCCTCGTACAAGTGGATGAACGGATCCTGGAACAGTAGAAAGATATTTGTTGATTTCTTCTAAGTCTTCAGTATACCGTAGAGGCTCTATCAAGGGTGATAGAGGTTCTGCGGCTTGGTCCTCTGTGAGCAGTCTTCTGTCGATTCTTGCCTTCGGTCTTCTTGGTGTCTCGGCAGAGCCTCTGTTGGAAGCTTCTATACTTAGCCTATTTTTCACTACTTTCATAAACAGAAAGATTGGAGCTAACAATCTCCCCCTAAGTAGTGAAAAATGAAAAATTGAAAAGTACATGGATTTTTAGGCTAAGTACATACTAAGAGGTGAAACAGTGTACCTCAAAAGTTTAACTATTCTTTCAAATATAAAAAATATGCCAGAGGCATTTACACTTGATTACATTATGAAAGGAAAGATTTGCAGAGACTTATGGATTGACTCAGACCTTGGCGTCTTTGAAATCGTTGAAACTTTTGCGGTCGAGTCCTTCTTGTATAAGTTCATGATAGAAGCTTATGCAGAGAGTTCGGAAGTCGATTGTTGCATCAATAACCTCTATCAGTCTGTCGGCTAGACTTTGATCCATAAGCTCTGTTCCTCTGTGTTCCACAAGATTTGCTCTAAACTCTGTCAAAGTACTTGTTGCGTACTTCTGACAGTCCATCTCTACGAATAACCTTGATTTTCCAGCAGGATCTAGAAAGACTAACCCGACCCTTGGAGATGTGGTGATTGAGTTTGGTATAGCAGAGGGAGGGCAGTAGTCTTCTGGCGGTTGAACACATAAGTTCTTCACTCCAAGATCTCGAGCTAATTGGAAGTCGACCATGCTGTATAGCAGAAGCTTCTCGCGCATAGCTTTTCTGATCACCGTGTATGCTCTATGAACTTCATCAGTTGTGAACTTCTTTTTCGTCCATTCCAGAAGGTCAGGTAGGTCATACGGATTTAGATTCCTAAGATCCGCCTCTGCGAATTGGTTCTCGGATTTGTCCTTTCTTTTGACCTTGTATATATTGTATGAGACCTTAGGCCAGGTTCTGGTTTTAGAGAACTTATAGTAGATGACCTTGACGATTTTGGAGGATGAGAAGACTTCTTGTTTTGGCTTGGGTTTTGTTCTGGTGAAGAGGTTTTCCAGGTCGGCACGGAAATCAGGGTCTTGGATGGTTGGTGCTGATTGATCTATGCTCATTCTGCTGTATAAGTACCTGTATACCACTTCTTACATTTGTGGTCGTGGTGGTTGAGGTAAGGTTTTGCACAGAGCATCCAATTTGTTCTTGACTTCTGCCACTCGATCTTCTATAGGAGGTGCCTTTGGATCCAGAATAGGAATGTTTGTCAAATGAGTGAAACCATAAGCACAGTCTTCTTCTTCAGGCTTTGGTGTCATATACTCATCGAAAGAGCTCTTCATCAGTTTTTCTGTCAGAGGTTGATGTTTGGGCTTTTTCTTCTGCGGTTCCTCTGTCATAATCCCTTTGCCTTTGTCTTTCGCCATTGGTTTGTCTGCTTGTATAGATGGGGTTTCCTCTGTGGGTTTTGGCATTAGAGCTTCAGAGGGTTTGGTTGTCGGAGGTTCTGTGGGGGTTGCCTCTGTTGGATTTGACACTTGAGTTTCAGAGGGCTTGATTGGTGATTTGGGTTCTGTTGGAGAGGCTTCAGGTGTTTTGCTCAGATATTTTCTCTGTTTTTGAGCAACGGTTTTGATTCTTGGGTTGGTTTTAGGTGTTGGGGAAGGTAGTTCTTCTTCAGAAGATGTCATAATTTGGAAGTTTTCTTTGGTTTGGACATCTTCTCCAAATACAGAGGGGAATTCCATAGAGGTGGGTATTGCCTCTATGGTCTTCTGTTGTTGATCTTCGTTGGTTTCAGGTATTTGGGTTGTAGCTGGGGTTTCTTCAGAGATTATTTCCATAGAGGTGGTTGTTGCCTCTGTGGACTGTTGTTGTGTTCCTCCTTGGGTTTGAGTTGGAGGTGCTTGAGATATAGGTTATGCGGATACCGGTGGAGCTTGTAGACCTCTGCTTGCAGCTTTTTCCCTTTGTTTCTGCCCTTGATTCTCCCCCTCAAGATGATCTGATGAATCGTCAGAGTCATCATCAGAGTCATCCTGACCTTTATTTTTAGTACCCTCTGCTCTGCACGAAGCTTCAGGTTTCTTGGGCGGTACAGCACCTGTAGCGATCATCTTAGCGCATAAATCATCACAGAGGCCGAGGAGTATATGAACCTCTGCTTCTGTGTTGAAGCGCATTTTTCCTACGCTCTTCTGAAAATCCTTGACATAGTTGGCCTTGGCAGCAGTAAAAGATCTGATGAACTCTGTCATTTGATCCAGAATCCCTTGCCCAAGTTCTGTGGGCTGAACTCTGGTCATGTAGTCTGAAGGCTTCATGGCTTGAGTGTTTTTCATTATTTTCTCTTGAACTTCGTCTAATGCCTTCTTTAGGTCTTCAGGTGTAAGGCCCTTAGTAGCAGAGGATTGCTCTTTCAACTTTTGGAGAAAGTGTTTGACCGATTCTTTGAAAGCAGAGGTAGCGGCTTTCCCGAATTCTGAAGCTGCAGAGGTAGCAGTGGTGGTAGCAGTTGACTTCATCTGGGTTACGGCATTTTGCACCTCTGTGGACAGGTTGTCCATTTTGGTGTTCAGATTAAGGATTGCCCTGGATGTTGTTTCTGCAAAAGATTTGAAAGAGCTTTGCAACTCCTCCAATGTATTGTCCACAGAGGTGACAAGGGTTTGGAACTCATCCCTTGATACATGTGAACTAGTTGTAAACTTTAGGGGAACACATTCTTCCCCAGAGTGAGTCTATGTTCCTGAGACACCTTCTTTCGCCCTAGTTTTTATGTTGGGGGCGGAAGGATTTCCTTCTAATCCTTGAGAAGAAACTTTTGGAGTTTCAGTCTCTATAGAAGTTCTGTCAAGGACATTGTCTTGATCCACTCTAGAGGTGGGTACAAGATTATCCTTGAGTTGACTTGGGGATTTGTCTAGAATCCCTTCGTTTGTGTGCATTCTAATCTCCTCTAAAGAGATGTTTGGGCCTAGGTGTATGCGTGTAGCAGAGGAAACAAATTCTTCTGCAGGGATATCTGATGTGATCTGGGGCAATTGATCACTTACTAAGGGCAAATCCTTTAGAGAGGATTGCCCTGGAATGGTTTCCCCGGTTTCTAATGGTACAGAGGATGAAAGAATTTCCTCTGTCCGAATGGTTTGGGTTGGGGTCGAGCTGTATTGCTCTTTTTCAATATTGCCCTCTGCCACTAGACTGGCGGCAATAGAAATGTGGGTTGCACTGGGAGTTGGTTTTGGTTGTGTGCCTCTATTATTCCAGGCATTTGTTCTTTCTTCTGATTCTGTGAAGCATCCAACCACTTGTTCTCCATCTATGGTCTCACCCTCTGTAGTTATCCTATGGCTTGCTGTTTCTACGCTGACTTCTGGGCTTTTCCCTAGATCATCATAGCAGGGATTTGTCCCAATTAGTCGCATGACATGTGGATGATAAAGACCTTTTCTTATTTGATCTGCTTCCTCTTCATCTGAATCCACTTCTGAGACTTCTACCCTAGTCTCCCTAGTTTCAACCATCTCCTCTGTTGGACCTCCTAACATGGTGTCCATGTGATGGTCTTCTGCAGCTACCACTTCCTCTGGGCTTGCCCTTTGTACATCAAATCCAGGTTGGGTGAAGGGGTTCTGTAGTACTTCTGGCGTTTCAATCTGAATATTTTGAGGAGTTTGGTCATCCTCTTCCAAGTCAAAAGAGATTCTGAAGTCTGCTTCTTCTGTAGACTCATGGGAGAGGGGTCCTGCAGTCCATCCAGCAGTGTTTAAAGTATGGGCGAATTCTGGGTTTTGGAGGAAGTCAGAGAAATCTTCGTGATGTGCATAGTTGAGGGGATTGGGGGATTGCAGAGGTGATTGGTGAACTTCTTCTTCTATCACATCATCCTCTGCTATAGTTTGCATAGGAAAGATAGGCTTTTTGGTCTTTTTCTTGCTTTTCCTTCTCTTTGGTTTCGGTGCACTCTCCTCTGAGGTTTTGGATTTTCTTTTGTTCTTTTCCTTTGGAGGAGAGGGAGGTGCAGAAGATCCAACCTCTGTTGCATGAGGTGGAGATTTTTGTGTTTGAGCAGCAGAAGTAGAGGTGCCCTCTGTGGTTTTCCTCTTGTGAGTTTTCTTTTTAGTAGAGGCAGAGGGTTTGCTTTTCTTTGCAGAAGGGATTATGGCTTCTCTTTGTGCAAGGAATCTGGCCTGAACTTCTTCATGCTTCTGAAAAGCTATTGCCCATTCTTCATCTGTCATCCTATTGACTACTTCTGTTCCTAAGGGGGCTCCTAAACGCGGGGGTGTCACAGGACTTGGGTCTGGAGTCCTGTGATCGCGTATATATTCTAGACTAAGGGTTTCATCCTTGGCATATCCCAGAAGCTTGTTTGGAAGAGGTCTGTAGAAGGGGTATCCATCTTCATGTTCTGTTGGGGTGTTTTTGGTCATGGCATACATTTTGGTTGTTGGCCCCTCCATAGGCCATTTTTCAAGTAAGAGCAGAGGCTCTAACAGAACACCTAGTATTCGTTGAAATTGCAGAGGAGGCAGAGCTTCTTTCTTCTGCCCCTTTTTCCTCTGGAGGGTGATTTTTATGTCTATGGTGTTAACCATCTCCTGTATCATAAGTGTGGCGAAGTCCAGAGGTAGGTCGTAGTAGACCCCGTACATTATGGCTAAGATCTGGTGTGAAGATTGATCTGGACTGCCCACTTTTCCGGTTAGGCACCTGTTGAGTATGGAAAAGAGTGTATTCCATATAGGTGGTAATCTGCCTCTGCGGAAGTCATTCCTTTTTCTGGGTGGCAAGTTGTACCCCAACATTTCAACGAACCTGCAGAGCTCTTCGTCTGTGGGTTCCTCTGCATAGGCCTTTATTCCTAGAAGACCTCTGGTAGGTAAGCTAAACTCAAGTGAGAACATCGTTCCGTTGAACTTGAGTTCAAGGTGATCGGATTTATCTTGCTTGGAAATGTAGCCCTTTATCTGTCTATCCTCTAGATCAAATCTGCAACTTTGCCAGAATTGATTTAGGTATCTGGCAGGGATTCTATCGACGGTTTTGGTTAGGAGAGGGTAGAGTATGTGGTTTTCCAAGATATGGAGAAGAAGAGCATGTGCTTCCCCAAAAGAGGTTTTAGATGGAACCAGGTAGTGGTTATTTGGTTTTAAAAGTAGATCACTATCAAAATGTTCATGTTCTAAGAAATTTTGAAGGTGTGTGGTCGGAGCAAAGTTTGCTTCGTCACTGGAGTTGTCCTTTTCCAGGTCTCTGGCTATTGCTGGGTTTTCAGAGTGTTCAGAGGAGTTCGCCGGAGAGTGAGCAGGGGAGTTTTTCTGAGCGTGAGAGGTGGAAGCCATTTCTTTGATAAGAAAAAGACGAATAATGAAGAATTTGCAGGTTTTTGCACAAGTTCGTCGGAGAAGAAAGTGTAGGTTCGTAACGTTTTGAGAGGATTGGAACTTGGGTTTTATACTGAAGGATAACGGTTAGAATTCTGAAGAGGTAAATATATGGAAGTGAATAAAATTTGGGGTCTGCACTTGAGTGTATACGGCTGGTTCAACTTTCCAGAAGAACGTGTGTCATGGACGTCCAATGTAAATGCGACACATTAGCAGTGTCAGAGTACGACGAGACGTCGTGCGCGGCCCATTAATGCTTGGCACGTGAGCTTTTCAAATTTCAAAAGAATTTTACTCGCAAAATTTTACCGTTACTTTTGCAGAATTTCCCTAAGTATCAGAAAATGACAGAAGCTCTGTAGTGATAGGAGCTCTCTGGTTTCTGACTTTCTTGTTATATCCTCTGTTGCTTGCACCTTTACCAAAAACGTTTGAAAAGCATTGGAGAGGATCGATAGATTTTTTTAGTGTAGAAATTGCATTCACATAGGTTTTGAAGCTCTGTCAGAGCCAGCAGAAGCTCTATGAGTTGAAATTTCTCATAACTAAAAATTTATGAAACTTTTTGATCATCCAAAGTTTTAATTGTTTTTAACAATGTTTTTAGGACCTATTTGGAAATTGGTGTCCTAGAAAATTGTTTGTGAAAAAGTTTTGTGCGAGTATCTCTTATAGTTGCCTAGGTTAATCAACAAAGGTTTTTGTGATGGAATGTGCTCTGTGACTAACCTTTCTTTGTCTTTATGCGTGTATTTGTACAAGAGAACTCTTCAGAGGACATTCAAATTGATCGATAGAGTTTCCATTACAAATTTGTGATCATAGAATCTTTACTTGGCAGAGCCTCTGTTGAGCTCAGTAGAGGCTCTATGACCTTAAATTTCTAATTTTGGAAAGCTCATTAATATTTTTGAATATTTGAAGTTTGAAATGTCTTTTGTAGTGTTTCTAGAACATATTTGGAAATTTGTGTCCTAGAAAACTATTTTCGAAAATGATTTTGTACGAGTAGACTTCAAATACCTAGGATAGTCAGCAAACGTTCTGTGGTATGTTGAACTTTCTGACTGAAGACCTTCTGTATGATATTCAAGATGATTGATCGAGTTCCTGTATGATATTTGCAGTATTGGAGGATCTGTCGTACAGAAGCTCTGTTGAGCTCAGCAGAGGCTCTGGAACCTTAAATTTCTCATAAAGGAAGGCTCATCAAGTGTTTTGATTATTTCTTGTTTGGAATGTCATAAGCAATGTTTCTAGGACATATTTGGAAGTTTGTGTCCTAGAAAATTGTTTTCAAGAAGGAATTGTACGAGATACTCACATTTTGACTTTCCGTTGTTCGGTGTAGTACCTGACTTCTGTAGATGTTGTTTGATCGTAATTCTTCTTTGGCTCCCCTTGAATGATCAACCTCGGTAGATCAGTTCAAGGTCTCCTTCTGCTCCCCCTTGATCTATTCTTGGGTCAAAATAAGATAAGTAATGCATAGAACATAGATCAATTTTATCAGAGGTTCTGAAAGGATTGTCAGAGGTTCTGACCAATCCTACAGAAGCTCTGTTTGTATAGAAGACTTGATGATTGAGAATTTACATTCAGAAATAAATTAGACAACAAAAACAATAAAAACAATGTATTTATATATTTACAAAGGATTAGAATCATACTTACAGAGGTTTTAACTCATGTTAATCATTCCCAACTTACCCACCAAGAAAAGGAATCTTTTCTCATCTAGTGCCTTGGTGAATAAGTCTGCAAGCTGGTATTCTGTAGACACAAAATGCATTTCTATTGTGCCATATTTAACATGATGCTTCAGAAAGTGATAACGAATATCGATATGCTTTGTTTTTTAGTGTTGTACTGGATTGGCAGAGATTGCTATGGCACTTTTGGAATCACAGAGGATGGGTATCTTGAATATGTTGTGCCCATAATCTTTTAGCTGAGTTTTCATCCACAGAACTTGGGAGCAACAGCTAGCAGCAGCAACGTATTCAGCTTCTGCCGTAGATGTCGATACACAGTTCTGTTTCTTAGAAGTCCAGCTAACTAATTTCCCACCTAGGAATTGACAACTCCCAGGGTACTCTTTCTGTCGAGCTTGCATCCTCCATTATCTGAGTCTGTGTAAGCTTTAAGACCAAATCCAGAGTTCTTCGGATACCAGAGGCCAAGATTTTTGGTCCCTTTGAGGTATCTGAAGATCCTCTTTACAGCAATATAATGGGATTCCTTCGGGTTAGCTTGATATCTTGCACAGAGGCATGTGGCATGCATTATGCCAGGTCTACTTGCGGTTAAGTATAAAAGAGACCCAATCATACCTCTGTAGAGCTTGCACTCTACAGATGTGCCATTTGGATCTGAGAATAATTTATTTCCAGTGGCCATTGGGGTCTTCATTACAGAGGCATCAGAGAGACTGAATTTTGTAAGTATGTCAGAGACATATTTAGCTTGATTTATGAAAATTCCCGAGGATGATTGTTTTACTTGGAGTCCGAGGAAGAAAGTTAATTCTCCCATCATACTCATTTCAAACTCACTCAGCATGAGTTTTTCGAAATCTTTGCACTGTTGTGCATTTGTAGACCCAAAAATAATGTCGTCCACATATATTTGTACAAGCATAATTTCATCACCTTTCCTTTTATAAAACAAAGTTGTATCGGTCGTACCTCTGTCGTAGTCATTATTGAGAAGGAAATTTGAAAGTCTTTCGTACCAAGCTCTTGGAGCTTGTTTCAGTCCATACAGAGCTTTGTCGAGGTAATACACATATCTTGGGTACTTGGAGCTTTCAAATCCTGGTGGCTGCTGGACGTATACTTCTTCTTAGATTTCACCATTTAGAAAAGCAGATTTTACATCCATTTGAAAGACTTTAAAACCTCTGTGGGCTGCGAAGGCTAAGAAAATTCTTATAGCCTCGAGTCGTGCGACAGGGGCAAAAGTTTCATCGTAATCTATGCCTTCTTCTTGGCGATATCCTTTGGCCACCAATCTTGCTTTGTTTCTGATAACCACCCCATCCTCATCCTTTTTGTTTCTGAAGACCCATTTTGTCCCTATAGCTTGTTTTCCTCGTGGCAGAGGAACTAGGGTCCATACTTTGTTTCTTTCAAACTGTAGAAGCTCTTCTTGCATAGCATCTACCCAGTTAGGGTCGTCAAGGGCTTCAGAGATTCTTTTTGGCTCGATCACACTAATAAAATTTGTAAAGAAACAAAAGTTAGCAGTGGCTGATCTTGTTTTTACCTTTTCAGAAGGATCGCCGATTATAAGGCTTGGAGGATGGCTTTTCTTCCATTGAGTTGTTCTTGGGAGATGGTCATCGAAGTCATCAAGTTGATCTATAGAGGTTGTGCTCTGTTGTTCTGGTGCACCTTCTGTTGTAGATGGTGCTTCTGTACTTGTGCTTGGTTTTTCTGCTTGTGGGATGATTGGAATGAGTGTTAGTATTTTGGTCCTCTGAGGAAGTAGAGACTGAGTCCTCGTGTTCCTCTGGTATTGGTTCCTCTGTAGTTGCTGGAGTTGGTA
The DNA here is from genome assembly GCA_033807775.1 of Saussurea involucrata. Lineage (NCBI taxonomy): Eukaryota > Viridiplantae > Streptophyta > Magnoliopsida > Asterales > Asteraceae > Saussurea > Saussurea involucrata. The sequence continues at coordinate 127,190,062 of CM066320.1, forward strand.
TTTCAGTAGCTTCTGTGGTTGTATCCTTTGTTGTATCACCTTCTGTTGGCTCCCCCTCGGCATTTGCATCTGTATGATTAACAGAAGAAGATGAAGTTTTTAAGGGACCAGTTAGAGATATACCTGTCTTGATATGGCTGACAGAAGATGATCCTCCAGAAGCTCTGACGGTTCCAGCAGAGGGATCAATGTCATCATGGAACATCTCTTGAAATAGAAGATTTAAGTCTTCTTCTCTTGTTTTTGAGATGCCAGAGGATTCCCTTTTTAGCCCGAGTTCTGAACTGATTTGTTCAGAAGTCATTTGGAAGGAGTCGTCAAAAGACACGTTGATACTTTCTACAATGGTTCATGATTTCAGAAGATAGACTCTATAGGCCTTGGATGCGGCAGAGTATCCAATGAACTTGCCTTCATCAGCTTTCACTTCAAACTTTCCTCTTGCTTCTCTGTCGTTTAAGACAAAACATTTGCATCCAAATACATGGAAGAACTTGATGTTTGGTCTCCTTTTGTTGATCAAATTATATGGTGTCTTGATGTGCGTTTTTACAATGGTTGATCGATTTTGGGTGTAGCAAGCGGTCGACACTGCTTCTGCCCAAAATGTCATTGGTAATCCACATGCTGTTAGCATAGTTCTGACAGCCTCCACAAGCGTGCGGTTCTTTCGTTCAACCACGCCATTCTGTTGTGGGGTGCGTGCAGTAGAGAAGTTCTGTGATATGCCTTCTTCTGTAAGATAGGTTTCAATGACAAAGTTTTTGAATTCTGTACCATTGTCGCTTCTTAGTTTCTGGATCCTGCACTCATACAAAACTTGGATTCTTTTCATTAAATTTATCAGAATGTTTGGAACATCTGATTTCTTTCTGACAAATTCAACCCATGTAAATCTTCAATACTCATCGATTAAAACAAGTATATATTTCTTGCCACCTAGGCTCTGTGTAGCGATTGGACCGCAGAGGTCAACATGAAGCATATACAGAATCCAAGGGCAAGACACATCAGTTTTGCCTTTATGGGAAGCTCTTTTGAGTTTTCCCATTTCGCAGGCAGAGCATAAATGATCTTTATTAAACTTAGCATCTGGCAGACCTTTGACTAGATCAAGTTTTGCAAGTTTATCTAGAGTATGAAAGTTTAAGTGACAGAACCTGTTATGCCATAACCAGGCTTCTTCGCTTTTGCATGTAACAAGGCAGAGGTTTTCTTCCTTGTTCTTGGCATAGAAGTTCATGAGATACAGATCACCTCTTCTTTCGGCTCGCAGAAGTTCGACTCCTGTGTCTTCACCTTGTAGAGAGCAGAAGGTTCTTTTGAACATCACATCGAAACCCGTATCGCAGAGTTGGCTTACACTTAGAAGATTGTGTTTAAGGCCATCCACATATGCAACTTTGCATACGGTTATATTCTTCTTCTTTATGACTCCGTAGCCTTTAATGTACCCCTTTTTGTAGTCTCCAAAGGTCACAGATCCACCATCGTGTTTTTCTTTGTATGTGGATAGAAGACCTCTGTCGCCAGTCATGTGCCTTGAGCATCTGGAGTCTAGATACCAGATCGGCACATACGGCTTCTGCAAGACAATCAGAGAGTTTTATGTACCCATATCCAAATGGGTTCAGTTTTGTTAGGGGTCTTCAAGTTTGCCTTAGCATTCTTGGTCTTTGTTTTAACTTCTGTTGAAGAACCATTTTGTTTCTTCTTACCCTTGAATTTAGCATTTTCTTTGGGTACAGAGAGGAAACATTTTGGACTTGAGAAGTGTTGGTTTAATTGAAACATGAGATCAAAGCAATGACAGTATTGAATGTGCGAAGAGATTTGCTTGAACTTTTCATTAAAGACATTAAATGAGGGCACAGAGGCATTACAATTTATCCTAACATTCGACTTTATATTACAAGAAGGTTTATGTAGGCTAGATTGTTGTTTGCAAAATCCTTTGTTGAGAGTGGCCTTCTGTGTACCTCTTCTGTGGTGAACTTCTGCAGGTTTCACTGTCACAGAAGAAAAAGATTTATTATTTTTGGTCCATTTACCCTTCTGTTGCCATGTTAATTTTTCTTTAATAGGTTTTAAGGGCTTCAAAATCTTTGAACTTGTTGGAGTTTGAGTGGACATTTCCTTCTGTTGTTTAAAATTTTCAAGCTCAATAGAGGTTTTGGCTTGTTTACACATGTTCAAAAAGTCTGGACAGATAGGAACTCTTGTGATTTTCTCCTTGGGAGAAATAGTTCTGTTAAGAACTTCAGAGGATGGTTTAAAATCCTCTGTGTCACGATGTATTATTGAAAGTTCAGGATACACTCTTACAATCAAATATGAACATTCAATATTGTATTCACAGCAACTGGTCATATGATTTATTAACAATCTGTGAATTACAAGATATTACAATGAATTTCTCTAAATGGATTCACCAAAGATTATATCAAAGATTTTGTTAGCTACAGTTGCTAACTCCTATATATACTATAGAAGAAAGGCTAAAGCTACAGTACATATAAGAAACAGACTAATAGAACAATTACACGTGTCCTAATTAGTAACTGAATATAACAGAAAATCCAAGTCATAAGTTCTGAACATGTTGTTCAGAACTTCTGAACATACTTCTGAATAAGCGCTTCAGAACATTTGTCTTCATAGTCAGAAGTTCTGAGTCTCCTACTCAGAACTCTGAACCTTCTAGTCAGAATCCAACACTTAGAATCTTTTTGAGTCTTCTACTCAGAACTTCTGAGTCTTCTACTCAGAACTTCTGAGTCTTCTACTCAGAACTTCTGAGTCTTCTGAGTCTTCTTTAGTCTTCTTACTCAGAACTCAACACTTGTGTTTTTGACAAAACTCTAGACCTAACAATCTCCCCCTTTTTGTCAAACACACTTGTACTTTTCATCATCAAATTCTTAGAGCAGGAACAATCTTCAGAAGGAGCTCTTCTGAATGCTTTGACAACTTTTGCTCAGAATTCTGAATAATCTGAGTTAACAACTTTTGGTCAGTCTTTAATCAGCAGCAGCAACGATTTCCAAATTGATTTCTGTTATATATTTGCTTTTTCTTTGCTCCCCCTTGAAATGACAATTCTCATCTTCATTCCAGCTTTCATAAGATTTCTTTATAAGAAACAACAGATCAGTTTTCTTTTCCTCTTCTCCTTCTTAAAATAACATTTCTCTCTTTTGTTATTTCTGTACAAAAACCATATCAATCTTCAAAATCTTTAGCTTTTCTCCCCCTAAAGTTTTGGAAAGCAAATTCATCTTCAAAATCTTTAGCTTTTCTCCCCCTTGTTTTTCAAAACTTTAGCGATGCTTTTTCTTCGAATGAAGTCTATGCCTTTTCTCCTCCTTAATGAATAACCTTGCTCCCCCTCAAAATAAGAATTATGGAGCAATTTGTTTTCTCCCCCTGAAAGTATACATATATTTCATTAAAATTATTCATTTCAAATATAGTGCTTTAATGAAAACATTTATACAAGGAGAATAAGATTTACTGAACTACACTTGATAACTACTAACATTTGATCATTTGAAAACTTTAAAAAAGAAATCCAACTTAATGAAATTTATCAGATTTTTCAATCAAATGAAATCAAATGCATGTGTTTGGATTCAAATACAAGTCATCATTGCATATCGAGTTAAAAATGTTCAATTTCAATCTCTTTATTAAATCTATTTGGTGTGCTTAGCATGCGAAATATGATTAGCTTCAAGAATATGCAATTCTAAAACATATAAGAATACTTTGCTCTACTTACACTATTTGTCCAAAAACAGGATTTTCACAAATTTACAGGATTTTCACAAATTTACACTATTTGTCCAAAAACAGGATTTTCACAAATTTACAAATTTACAGGTTTATTGCGACTTTGAATTTTCCCAAAGTTTCAAGAGATGTGTGCTCATTGGCATCTTTTAATTTTGTGCTCATTGACATCTTTTAATTTTGTGCACATTGGCATCTTTTAATCAAAAAGTTTAGTAAGAATAAGATACATCATTAAACATGACTTTCTATCTGGTTCTATAGCAGGATTTGGGTCAGCATATCCCAGACCAGTTGGTCTTAGGTGCTAGGTGACAAGCACCCCTTGGAACTTAATTTCCCAAACCAGAAAGGCCACATCAATATATCTTAAACCCATCTGTACCAGTAGAACATGGCTTTCTATCTGGTTCTATAGAAAGATTTGGGTCAGCCGATCCCAGACCAGTTGGCCTTAGGGACTAGGTGTCGAGCACCCCTTAGGACTTACTCTCCCAAACCAGAAAGGCCACAGGTACAAACTTTCAAACTAAATGATTTTTTTTTATATATATTTATTTCATCTCAATCACTTGGTTCTAAAACGTAGTACTTCCCCCATATTTTCGTTTCCATCCATCATTCTGACATTTAGGCTTTTTGAGCATTATATTCTATATAAGTATAGATTTCATAACATTGAGCATTCAGCATAATTTCATTCATGTTTTGCTTACCTTTCGATTTAATTCAGAAGTGAAAGTTGAAACAAATATAGCTCAGATAATACAAAATACTTGTAAAATCACTCTTTGACACACATTTATTCATTGAATGAAAAAAAAAATTCATATCATTGAATTAAATTTGTTAAGATTCAAACATTCAAAGCAATAGAAATAAACGTAATGCAATGTTACCTTTCACCACTTGTTCCTTGAAACATAAAAATATGACAGTTAAGGATATCACCTGAGAAGTATGAGTTCAAAACTGATTTGTTTAGAAGTCTTAGTCTCTGAAGTACGGGTCCTGAACTGAATTATTCAGAAGCCATTGTCATTTAAGTACGGGTTTTGAACTGATATGTTCAAAAGCCTAAAACGTTGAAGCACGGGTTTTGAACTTTATCTTGAAACAATCAGATCAAATTTTGAGACAATATTCCCTCTCAAATCAAGATAATCCTGCAAAATCAAGAGATTTTGGTAATCATCTTCGATGATTCCTCATTAGATATCAAAAATCCAAATTCTGAGTAGTTGAGTCAGAATTCTGAGTTGAAAAGTCAGAATTCTGAGTAACTTGTTCAAAATTCTAAGTATCAGAGTCAGAATTCTGATTAGTTGAGTCAGAATTCTGAGTAGTATAGTCAGAAGTCTGAGTAACTTGTTCAAAATTCTAAGTATCAGAGTCAGAATTCTGATTAGTTGAGTCAGAATTCTGAGTAGTAGAGTCAGAACTTCTGAGTAGTAGAGTCAGAACTTCTGAGTAACAGAGTCAGAATTCTGATAAAACTATCCAGAGAAAATGCCTTAGAAAAATGTTTGGATTTTGTGATTTTTGAACATTCTGAACTTCAAATCACCATAACTTGCTCAAAAATCTGAATTTTTCAACCAAAATTTGCAGGGTTGCTTAAAATGTGATTCTGAACACATTCTCTGGAAATGTTTTCTACGAAAAACACTCACATCTATGAGTTCGATAACCTCATAGCAAACAGAACTTTTTCAAAAAAATCTTCAAAATCAACAAATTGATCTATATGAATCAGAAATCCATAATTACATTCAGACCGAGTTTTGGACTGAATTATCCAAAAGTCAAAATTCTCAATTAAGCACAACATCTGTTTTCAGTCATGTGTCGGTATGGATCATTCATTCAGCTATACACATGAATAACCTGCAAAACAGATTAAGTTGACTTTGGTACCCATATGAACTTGGGTCCAGGTTTGTTAGGTGCAGTGGTATATGCAGATATTCTATAAGAACCATACCAGTGCTGAATAAAATTCTTGTTCACAAAATCATCAGTCCCACAATATGAACAACAAAGTTTCTTTTGTGCAATTCTGACTAATTGATTTACAGAATAAATCACATCAGGTTTAACAAAAGATTTTCTTTGAAATGTATTGTTCTTCTTGACATTTGAATTAGGAACCTTTGATTTTGGCACTTCTTTCTTGGAAGTAGTTCCTTTAACTCTCCATTCCATTTTTATCTTTTTAAAAGAACAATTATAAGATTTATCAATAGAAGAATCATAAAACAGATTAGAAGAACGAATATGATCTTTTGAACTATGATTTGATTTGTTAACAACTTTTGTTTCAAATTCTTTAAACTTTTTAACATACATATCAAACCTTGACTGCAAATCAGATTTGGACTTCCTCTCTATCATGATTTTAGTTGATAAATCAGATAATTTCTTAATAAGCCTCCTTATCTCCAAATGAAAAACTTTCTTTTCCTTCTCAAACTCATCTTTTAAGCATTTTTCTTTAAAGCCATTTACCTTCTTCTTTTCAGTCTCTTTCCTTCCATCTTCTAACTCTTTCTCCAACTCATTTATTTTTACAGAAAACTCATTTAACATTCCTGTTTTCTTTTTCTCAAAACCATTCTTTTCTTTTTGAAAAACATTTTTCTTGCATTCAAACTCTTTTCTTTCTTTTGCAAGAATTTTCTCCAAATCAGAAATTTTCAAAGATAATTCAACAGACTTTGTTTCAAAACCTTTCCTCTCAGTTTGAAAGTCTCTTCTCTCTTTCTCAAATTTCACTCTTTCAAGTATAAGTACTTGTTCAAAATCATAGATCTGTTTCAAGAGTTGACAATTTTTCATTTCACATGATTTGATTCTATTTTCAGACTCTGTCAACATCTTTCTTCTAAAATTTCCTTTCTCTTTCAAATCAACATTCTCTTTTTCTAACAATTTTATGTTTTCTTGAACCTTTTCAAAATCCTTTAGAAAATCAGATTTCTCTTTTTGCAAAATCTTTATAACTTTTGCATTTTCGTCTTGTTTTGCTTGAAGATTAGCAATCTTGCTTTCAAAATGAACAATCTCAGTTTTTGGTTCAGAAATTGTTTCTTTTGCTTTTACATGACTTAATTTTTGTAAATTGTCTGAACTGGTTATAGAAATTGCAGGTCTCACAAAAACTTCAACAATCTCAAGCATGATGAAATGACAAATTCAAATATCAATTATGATAAAAAATGAGAATCAACACAAATCTAGAACATGCAAGAATTAATCAAATCTGTCACATGCATTTCATCAAACAGTTAGAGTACATGAATTAATGAAATCTTCTTTTCAACAAAAAATATGAATACTAATCAACATGCAGCAGATATAATCACTTTGATCAAGAAACCAATCAAGAATTTCGAAAACATACCGGTGATCTCTGTTTAATTTCGAGAATTAATCAGCATAGAGAGAAAATCTTTGGATGACTTGATTGTAAGATATCGATTCAACAGAAAGACAAATTCAAATTTCTTGAATCAATGATAGAAACGAATTCAAGAATTGTTAGGAATTCAAGAATTGTTAGCAGCAGCGGAATCAATTGTCGAATTGATCAAGAAACTTCAAGAACGCGATCAAACACACTCTTGGACGAATTTGTTTGTTGATTGGCTCTGATACCAATTGAAAGTTCAGGATACACTCTTACAATCAAATATGAACATTCAATATTGTATTCACAGCAACTGGTCATATGATTTATTAACAATCTGTGAATTACAAGATATTACAATGAATTTCTCTAAATGGATTCACCAAAGATTATATCAAAGATTTTGTTAGCTACAGTTGCTAACTCCTATATATACTATAGAAGAAAGGCTAAAGCTACAGTACATATAAGAAACAGACTAATAGAACAATTACACGTGTCCTAATTAGTAACTGAATATAACAGAAAATCCAAGTCATAAGTTCTGAACATGTTGTTCAGAACTTCTGAACATACTTCTGAATAAGCGCTTCAGAACATTTGTCTTCATAGTCAGAAGTTCTGAGTCTCCTACTCAGAACTCTGAACCTTCTAGTCAGAATCCAACACTTAGAATCTTTTTGAGTCTTCTACTCAGAACTTCTGAGTCTTCTACTCAGAACTTCTGAGTCTTCTACTCAGAACTTCTGAGTCTTCTACTCAGAACTTCTGAGTCTTCTGAGTCTTCTTTAGTCTTCTTACTCAGAACTCAACACTTGTGTTTTTGACAAAACTCTAGACCTAACAATTATCTCTGACTTAGAGTCAGTATCAGATTCGTCAGAGGATGAGTCGTCCTCATAAACAGAGGTTGAGTCACTTGGTTCTCTTTCGACAGAGGCTGGACTTTCAGAACATGTGCCATACTCACTTACTTCCTTTTCTATGGACTTATTTTAAAAGTCAACAGAAGTATCTGTTAAGTCTTCTTCAGAGAGATTTTGATTATTGGAAGGTGTACAGAGGTTTTCTTCAGAGATATCAAGTTTTTCTTTTGTAAGGTTTGGCTTGAACTCAGGTGCCTCTGCTGATAACTTCTTTTCAGAATTCATCATGCAGACAAATGCAACTTGAGTTTGAGTCTCGGGGTCACCAAACTTGAAGATTCCTATCTGATCTTGAGTTTTCAGATACTTCTTAGGTTTGGATTCTCTTTTGACAGGGATTGAAGGTGGCAAATCTGTGTTTTCAAACCACACATTTGTCATCTTCAGAGGTTTCCTCTTGTGAGGTTCCCCAGAGACTTTTTGCCTTTTACTTACAGATAGTAGATTTGGAAATCCATGTTTTCTTGTATCTCCTATATGAAATAGAGAGGACAGAGATTTGTCTCTTTTGTTTCCTGTATATGGATCTATATCACAGAAGCCAATTCCCCGTCTCCCTATTTGTGTATTGATTTTCTCGTACACCTTCTGTGCATCTTGAAATTTTTTAATTAAACGATCTCTTCTGAGTAAATCTTGACAGAGGACTTCTCTTTCCTTTTGAAAATAATGTTTAAGAGCTAGGATGTTCATTCTGTCACACTCAACGTCCATAAGTTTTTTCGATTTTGTTTTTAAAGAAGAATTAAGTTCAGAAATCTTTTCTTTTAAAAGATTTAATTTTTTGTTCCAGTTTGTTTCAATTTCTTCCTTTTCAAGAAAATTTTTGGCTTTTTCTTGAGTGAGATGTCTAGCTTCTCTCTCATAGAAGGTGAGCTTTTTCTGAACACTTTCGCATGTCTTTTTAAGTTCAATGTATTCAATGTTAAGTTTAAGCAAATCAGCTTCTGCTGTATTAGAGTTAGAGTTAGAAGTGGATACCTCACTATCAGAGCCAGAGCTGACTTCTGTCATGCCACAGAACAGGGCGTTCTTTGTTTCTTCTCCTTCAGAGGATGTATCTGATAGCCAGTTTTCTTGATTTACCATTAAGGATTTCTGAGCATAGTACTCAGCTTTCTTTTTGTAGAAAGCAGCATCCCTTTGAGGGCGATTTGATTTGCTCCTGCATTCGTTGGCGAAGTGACCTGGCTTTCCACAATTGTAACAGCCTTGGTTCTGTGGAGCGTTTCCAGCTTTGTCATCTGACCTCTGTCGGTCACCACTTCTGTTGGTTCTGCATTCATTTGCGTAGTGGCCTGGCTTACCACATTTATAACACTCTTGATTCTGTGGAGTGTTGCCAGCTTTGTCGTCCGACCTCTGTCGGCCATTACCTCTGTCATTTGACCTCTGTTGGTCACCACTTCTGTCGTTTCTGTCGTTCGATCCTTCTCTTTCGTAGCGTTCATTACCATACTTCTTCTGGTATCCTCTGCTGAATTCCCTAGTCAAGAGTTCTAATGATTTAGCTATCGAGGCCAGGGTTGTTTCTTCTTCTTCTTCCTTCTCTTCTTCACTATCAACTATCATGATTTTCTTCTTCTTCTCCTTCTTTTCCTCTGCAGCTTTCTCTTTCTTTGGTTTCTCTTTAGCCTCTGTAGTCTTACCAACTAGTGCAAGAGGTGCAATGATCTAGGCTTTTGTTTGTGCTACTTGAGGTTCTTGGGCTGCCAATGTTCCATAGAGGTCTGATAGAGTCCAGGAATCTAAGTCTTGATTTGTTTGAAGAGACATAGATAACTGGAGTCATTCTCCATTTAGACTTTTAAGGAACATGACATTGTTTTCTTCAGAAGTTCTGTGGATTCCGAACTTCTTGCATTTGTTGATTAGCGAGTTGAACCGATCATATGTAGACTGCAGAGTTTCTGTCGGCAGAGCTTTAAATGCATAGTATTCGTTTATGTATTAAGCTATGCGGTTCTTCTGAGTTTTGGCCCCCTTCTAGTTGTTTTTCCAGTTCCTTCCATAGATCATATGCAGATTCACATGCATCTAGGGACTGGAAAAGGTCGTTGGGAATAGCCATGATCAGAAGTCTTTTTGTTTTCTGAGCCACTTCATATTTTGCCCAATCAGAATCGGACCACTTACCCTGAGCTTTTGGTTTTTTGTGTTCAGGGATTTCTGGTGTGTCGTCTGTGGAAGGAATACGTGGTACTATTATCATTGGAACGAAAGGAGGATTTCGGAGATAGTATACGAGTTCTTTATCAGTACCCTCAAAGAAGTAAATCATTCGTATCTTCCATTGAGGGTATTCGTCTCTAAGAAGAGTAGGAGGCTTGGTTAAAGAGCCAGCAGTGAAGAAGTTGTTTGTATTTGTCATTTTGAGAGAGAGAAAATATTCAGAAAGATAGGGTATGAACAGCAGATTTTTCAGAATGTGAAGTGGATGCTTCGTATGATGTTTCTAAGCTTAAAAGCTTTAAGCTGAGCACTAATATGGTGTTTTAACCAGAATAATAGATTCTATAATTTTACCAAATTTCGAATGAATCGAAAATGGCAGAAAAACAGAAACTGTTTGAATATTATGAAGAATAGGTTAAAAATCCAAGTTTCTACCAAAGATAATTGTTTATAGTGGATCCCTTGATATTAAAAATCAAGGTTTGCTCTGATACCAATTGTTGGTTCCTGTTTTGCTTAACAATGATAAGTCTTTCAGATAGTTCAGATAAGATATATTTACGGAAGCGTATTTAAAGAACTGAAAGATTACTAAGGTAGAAGAACACACAATATCAAATAAGCAGTTTGTAAAAGACAGATAGATATCTCAAAGATTTACTATATTTGATATTATCAAGAACACCAAGAACATAACAAGAAATCTGCTGGTGTGTGTGTTGTGCGTAGCTTAAAATCTTATTCTTGTTAATAGAAGAACTCAACATGAGTCTTCTATTTATACTACTACAAAGAGGAGATTCTTTAGACAATAAGGACTGATCTACAGTAGACAGGATCATATGAACAGTAGCAGGTACTGCATGCATTAAATGCGCTGATATCAACTTGGTACTGAGCCCTATCAGAGTTTGACACGTGGAGGTTGTCAGGGCACTCCTCGTACAAGTGGATGAACGGATCCTGGAATAGTAGAAAGATATTTGTTGATTTCTTCTAAGTCTTCAGTATACCGCAGAGGCTCTGTCAAGGGTGACAGAGGTTCTGCGGCTTGGTCCTCTGTGAGCAGTCTTCTGTCGATTCATGCATTCGGTCTTTTTGGTGTCTCGGCAGAGCCTCTGTTGGAGGCTTCTATACTTAGCCTATTTTTCACTACTTTCATAAACAGAAAGATTGGAGCTAACAATAAGTTATCGGATAAAAACGTTACCGGGAAGAAGGACATACCGGATGAAGATGGTGTCCGAATAGGTGAGCAAACCGATAGGGGATCCGGGAAGTTTACACTTACCGGATAGACAGTGTTCGGGAATCTTGTCCGGAAAGCAGAAGATACCGGATGAAGTAACCGAATACTTTTGATCGGAAAGTTAACTTACCGGAAAGTAGCTACCGGATAGTCGATGTCCGGATAGATGTAATCCGGATAGTACATCCGGACAGATTAGCGTCCGGATAGATTCGATAAGCAGACTTACCCGGATTGTTTGCAGACTTCCGGATAGAACGGTTGTTCGTGAAATTCGGATCGAGGAACGAGTTAGGGTTATTGTTTCTGCTCCTGAAAGATTAGAATAATACCAAAACATAAAAACAAACAATCCCTAATCGATTTTTAAGCAAAACAACTGATTTTGATGCAAAAAATATGATTTTTCCAAGAATAGAGACCAAAAATTCAAGAACTCAATTTTGCACAAGAATCACTCTAAAGATCAAATCACACTCTAAAACTTTGCAGAAACCTTAACGAGATTAGTGGAAAGCGATTTTGATGAGTGGAAGAATCTAACGATTAAGCAAAAATCACAAGAATGGATTTTCTAGAGAAGTAGCAGTCGATAAAAAAACTTACCAGGATACTTTTAAAACCATGAATCGATCGATGTCTGTCAGCTCTGATACCAACTGTGGATCCCAGATTAGTGCAATAACGATAAAATCAACAATCAATAACGAGTAACTATCAATGATTTTAATTCGTCATCCATCTATTTCATTCAAAGCATTCAACACGTTCATAGAGTTTTTACAATTAAGAGAATGAACGATTAACCTAATTCAAGGTTTAAAGCAATCTATTTATACCCTTTAAGGTATTTACACATTTCACCCTTGAACTTCAATTCAACTATATTTTGACCCTAACAGAACTTCAAAAGAAGTTAATCCAATTTCAAAACGAGAAAACCAATCTGTCTAAACCTTCCTCGAACTCATTAGATACATCTTCTTGTAAGGATTTTATAGGAAACATCTCCTCCAGAAAAAGAAAAGAACCTCAAACAGCGTGTTTTCAAAAGAATCTCGACTCAGATTTTCAAAAAGTTCAGCAACTGATTCTTTGCAAAACACCGTTCCAAAATGTTCCTCGCATTCTTTGACCAATGTTGTTCCATCTGAGAGTGAACTTGATTTTTCCGCGTTTATGGACTCAAACATTTGTTCAGATGAGGAGTTTCCTAAGTTTAACTTTGATCAACATCTTCCTATGTCACACCCCGCTAAAGCGGAAATACGGGATGTCACAGCTAAAGATTTCATTGCGTAAGGTAGAAGACAACACACAATCGTCATAACATAAAAAGTTTACAAAAGATACATCTTGTTCCAAAAATATAAAATTTGTCCAAAACATAATTTGACATAATAAGGAAAGTCGTGATGAATGCAGCTACTTGAGGTGCCTTCTAAGGTTCCAATCTTACTTGCTATTTCCTGAAAAGCATGTAAATGAGAGGGTCAACTATAAAATAGTTGGTGAGATCACAGGTTTAATGAGTACAACACGGTTTGTCATCGAAATAGTTTATAAACCACACAAGTGGATAAGTCAACCGGTTATAGAAAACAGTTTTAATCCGCACAAGTGGGTAAGTCAAAATAGTTTAAATCCGCACAAGTGGGTAAGTCAAAATAGTTAAAATCCGCACAAGGGATAATCAAAATAGTTTAAATCCGCACAAGTGGTTTTGTAAAGTGATTTAAATCCGCATAAGTGGATAAATCAAAGCAGTTGAAATCCGTACAAATGGATAAAATAACCGGTCGTAAAATAGTTTTAAATCCGCACAAGTGGATAAAGAATTCATTTGTCAGCATGCGCAAGGTACAGTATTGTATGCAATTACATGTTAAAGTAATGAGCCACTACCCAAACCTACTGACTGTATCACGCCCCGTACGTCCTACCTCAGCGGTGGGTATCATTCCACATGGGTAAGACCAATTAGACACATGTTCAGTCCTACCTCAGCGGTGGGTATCATTCCACATGGGTAAGACCATTTAGACACATGTTCGGTTCTACCTCAGCGGTGGGTATCATTCCACATGGGTAAAACCATTTAATGTTATATTCAGTCCTACCTCAGCGGTGGGTATTATTCCACATGGGTAAGGCCATTTAGACATATATTCAGTTCTACCTCAGCGGTGGGTATCATTCCACATGGGTAAAACCATTTAACGTCATCCATAATATATCAAGCGGCTCGCAAAATTGTAACGACCCGATTTCCCAAACATACAACAAATAACATACAACGCATAACTTCATTACATTCATAATAAAAGATACATCACAAACCAAGTACGGTCTCAATAGTCTTGACATTACAAAATATATATAAGCTTCCTAATCAACATCCATCAAAAGCTTCCTACACTTCATCCTCTCCTGCCGATCCTTAACCTGGAAAACATATTTTTGAAAACAAAATGAGGGTTAGACCAAACGGGTCTAGTGAGTTAATCCCGGTCCTTTCCAAAATCATTATAAAACCTTTTATGTAAATCCTTTGTATCAAAATAGTTTAGATAAACCTTTGATAATCCTTTCGTAAAATATAAACATACCACACGTATTTAAATACCAATCCAGACTCGTGCATCGTGTACATCTCATTCACCTTATTCCTCCACAAATGGCCATATTAGTTGGTAGCAAGCCAACTAATAAATCAACAACCGGTCCGCTCACCGAAACCCGGCTACCTGTCGGTCCGCACACCGGAACCCGGCTACACACCGGTCCGCACACCGGAACCCGGCAACAAGTGCACTCGTGTAGTGCAAATCTTATATAAATACAATATATATCTCATTACATCATATTGTCATTTATATACACATAATCATATTCCTACCACATAATCATCTCATATATATATATGCAATTACATGTTAAAGTAATGAGCCACTACCCAAACCTACTGACTGTATCATGCCCCGTACGTCCTACCTCAGCGGTGGGTATCATTCCACATGGGTAAGACCAGTTAGACACATGTTTAGTCCTACCTCAGCGGTGGGTATCATTCCACATGGGTAAGACCATTTAGACACATGTTCGGTTCTACCTCAGCGGTGGGTATCATTCCACATGGGTAAAACCATTTAACGTTATATTCAGTCCTACCTCAGCGGTGGGTATCATTCCACATGGGTAAGACCATTTAGACATATATTCAATTCTACCTCAGCGGTGGGTATCATTCTACATGGGTAAAACCATTTAACGTTATCCATAATATATCAAGCGGCTCGCAAAATGAGCTCATGGGTAATGTAAAATCACCGGGGACTTAATAGCAAAACTCAGAATCAACTAACATAAGCATACATACGATAGCGCATAAGTATACGGAGAAAATATTCGGTATTTTAAATAAACAGTGAAATCGATGCGTAATAGAATCGGTGCGTAAAATAATTGTAGTAACGACACGCTTTTCACCCCAAATATGTAAAACATTGAAAAAGGGGCTGTGAACTCACATGATAAGCGATAGAATCCGGGAATCTCCCACAAGTACTCCGAGATGATCCTACTTCAAACCTATGAACGTAAGGTCACTAGTGAGTTCTCAATCTCGAAGGTTCGGTACTAACTATCCAAATCGTCATAAAATGCCTTGTTGTGTTTTAATATTATAACGTAATAAACGTATACATTGTTCTTGTTGGATTAAAGTTTCCGCAATTTCGTCACATTAAGTAACGAAAAGGGTTTTAAAGAACATAAACATATATTGTACATATATATGTATAAACCGAAATTTAACGTAAGAACGATAAGATTTGAAAGGTTTTGAATGTAAAGACAATATTTAAGTGCATAAATATATAGGTATAGTATATATTTATATTCCACGATTTCATCATAAAATGATGAAATGGGATCAAGAGTATATAAAATGCAAAAACATATATAAATATATTATATATATGTATATTCCACAATTTCATCAAAAATGATGAAAAGGGATAAAGAATAAATAATGTGCATAAATTAAATGCATAAATAAAATGTAAGTATATGATATACATATATATTCCACTATTTCAAAAATGATGAAATGGGGTTTGAAGTTAGTCCTTAATAATAATAAGAATTTGTCCTTTGCTGTCCATAATTTGATGTCACTTTGGGTAACTTCCAGGTATAATTTGGTCATGAAATGTTATGTCCAGGTAGTTCAATGAGTTAGGAAACTTTTGGCATAAGTTTCATAATTTTTGGAAGAGTCTAAGTACATGAAATAATATACGACGTAAAACTCGACAGAAGACTTTGCTGTTTGTGCACGGATTTTGTGAGGACAGTTTGGTAAATAATTTCTTTAAGTTTTTGAGTGAAACCACTTGGGTTTGAATCTTAACACATAAAAATGATTTTCAGAAAAAGAATCACTCCATTTGGAGTTACATTGAGTGAGATATGACCCTTTGAAGTGGGGTGTGGAATTTGTCAGCAATCTGTCAAAACCACACTTTGTGCATGTGCTCACATGTTGACTTATTAACCAAAATTCTTATTCCTTTGCATGCACAATCCGATTTGACCCTCTTCCATACACTTATTTTCAGTTCCCAAAACACATTTTTGATCCATTTAAAATACATGCAAGTTATCTATCAACTCAACTTTTATAAATTCTTGTAAAAGACTCATTTTAGAAAATGTTGATGTTCTTGCCAAGAACATCAACATGCAACTTAAAATTGTGCATCTTTAGCTCATGCATGTTTGTTTAAGTATGTTTTTAGTGGGTTTCAAAGACTTATTCATAAAACTCTTGAATAAAAGATGATGGATTTCTCAAGAAAACTACATGCATGTGTTTAAAATGTTCATCTTTGGTCTTAACTTAGGTTTGATTTTGGATTCACCATCTTTCTACAAACAAAAAGATGTTATGATGGTAAATCTACAAACATTAGGACATAGTAAAGATGGTTTTTAAAAATATAAAGAAAGTGTAGAAAAGATGAAGAACATTCATAAAATGCAAGAAAGTTGAAAAAGATTTAAAGGAGTGTGTGTGGATTTCACCCAACACACTTCTTTTTACCTTTGATTATCTTGAACTTTTGAAGAAATATGATTTTGGGGCTGGAGTTGGGATGAAGATGGATGAAGATTTGAAGATCTTGATGAAGATGAAGATGAAGATTTGAAGATGGAGAGAGAAAGAATTGCAAGTATTCTTTTAGTGAGAGAGTGAGATGAGACAATGAATGAGAAGGAGATTTTAGTTGCTACATATGGAGTAGAGAGGGGGGGCGGTTTCTCAAGGTGGGGGGGGGGGTGTGGTGTGATAAAAATAAATTGTCAAATCTTGTCTTTTTGATTAAAATTTAAAATACAAAGTAATTATATATAAAATAAAGTATTTATAAATAATATGATTGAAATACATAAATTATCAACTACATAAATATTTGTAGTATAAATGTAGGTTAAATTGGCATTTTATGAGATTTATGGATAATTTTCCTAATTTAAGGATTTCTTAGGCAAAATTTCTCGAATTTTCCTATCGTACCGTGTTTGCTGCTAAAATTGCACTGTGTGAACTATGTCATGAGAAAATGAGGTATCCAGTGTAGTTCTAACCTGAGGTGTAAATTTGACAGTTGTCACAGTTTCCCCCGGTTAAAAGAATTTCGTCCCGAAATTCAAGTGTTACTAGCTTTAACAGGTTTGCTAGCAAGGAGATGAGGATACTTATGTATTGTGTAATCCTCTCGTTCCCAAGTGTACTCAGGCCCACGCCTTGTGTTCCAATGGACTTTTACTATCGGGATTTTGCTTCTCTTAAGACGCTTGGCTTCCCTATCGGGTGTCTCCAATCTCTAACCAACAAAGTGGTGATCGACACTTGCGTCCATACAGAGCTTCATATGGTGTACACTGAATACTAGGGTGATAGCTATTGCTATAAGAAAACTTGACCAAAGGTAAGTGATTATTCCAACTTCCTCCGAAGTCTAAAACGCATGCCGAAGCATGTCTTCTAACGTTTGAATAGTTTGTTCACTTTGCCCATCCATTTGAGGATGGTAGGCAGTACTCAATTTCAATTGCGTACCCAACACTCTTTGGAGTGACTGCCAAAACCGAAATATGAAACGGCTATCTCTATCTGATGTGATGGAAACTGGGACTCCATGACGTGTAACAATTTCTTTGATGTAGATCCGAGCAAGCTATTCCATCTCATAATCTTCCCTAATTGGTAGGAAATGTGCATATTTCGTGAATCAGTTTACTATAACTCAAATCGAGTCGTGCCCTTTGGCAGTTCTCGGGAGTTTGGTTATAAAGTCCATAGTGATTTGCTCCCATTTCTACTGGGGAATCTCCGGTTGTTGCAGCAAACCAAATGGTTTTCAGTATAAAGGTTTGACCTTTGAGCAAGTCAAACATTTCCCTACGTACAAAGCAAGGTCTTTCTTCATTCCTGACCACCAATAATATTCCCTTAATCCTTATACATCTTATCCATACCAGGATGAATCAATATCGAGACTTGTGGGTTTCATCCAGAACCGTCTCTCGTATGTTGTTAGCTTTTGGAATCCAAACTCTGTCCTTGAAGTAACGCACTCCATCAACCTTAGTTTTAAATCTAGTCTTTAAATCATGAAGGGTCTCGTCCTTCAAGTTTTTCGTTTTCATTGTATGAACCTGAGCTTTTGAATTCGATTCTTTAAACTAGTTTGTACCAGCGCTCCCAAAGCTCGTACTCGTGAAGGTTTCACCCTTTCCTTTCTACTCAGGGCATCGGCTACCACTTTGGCCTTACCTGGGTGGTAACGTATCTCATAATTGTAAACGCTGAGTAATTCCACCCATCTTCTTTGCCTTATATTGAGCATTTTCCGGTCTAGGATGTGCTGAAGACTCTTATGGTCTATGAAAATAGTGCACTTAGTGTCATATAGATAATGTCTCCATATCTTAAGAGCGAATACGATCGCTCCGAATTCCAAGTCGTGTGTGGTATAGTTCATCTTATGAACTTTTAATTGCCTCGAGGCGTATGCTACCACCTTATCATTTTGCATCAATACACAACCTAATCCTTGATGTGATGCATCACAATACACCACAAAGTTATCGGTTCCCTCCGATAACGCTAGAATCGGTGTATTGCACAGCTTTTTCTTCAATAGCTGGAACGCCTCCTTTTGCGGTTCTCCCCAAATAAATTTCCTATCCTTTAGGGTCAGTGCTGTGAGTGGTTTAGAAATTTTTGAGAAGTTCTCGATAAATCGCCTATAATAACCAGCCAAACCCAGAAATTGACAATTTCTGTTGGGATCTTTGGAGCTTCCCATTTCTTAACGGCTTCCACTTTTAGCCGGGTCCACGTTTAATTCCTTTCTCTCCAATTACGTGACTAAGAAAGTGTACTCTCTAATCCAAAATTCGCACTTTGAGAATTTGGCGTACGGTTTTTGTTCCTTAAGAAGTTCTAAGAGTAATCTTAAATGCTGCTCGTGATCATCCTTACTTCGAGAGTAGATCAAAATGTCATCTATAAACACGATCACAAACTTGCCAAGGTATGGTCTACATACTCTATTCATCAGGTCCATAAACACAGCTGGCGCGTTTGTCAATCCGAATGGCATGACTAAAAACTCGTAGAGTCCATATCATGTCCTAAAAGTTGTCTTAGGAATGTCCTCCTCACGGGCTCTTAATTGGTGATAACCTGATCGAAGATCAATCTTTGAGACATAGGTTGTACCTTGCAATTGGTCGAACAAATCATCTGTTCGAGGAAGAGGATATCGATTCTTGATTGTCAACTTATTCAGATCCCTATAATTGATGCTCATTCGAAACGATCCATCCTTCTTCTTGACGAAGAGAATCGAGGCTCCCCAGGGTGATGAACTTGGTCGAATGAATCCCTCATCTAGAAGTTCTTGAAGTTGACTTGACAACTTTTGCATTTCGGCAGGTGCTAAGTGGTATGGTGCCTTAGCTACAGGTGCTGTTCTAGGTATGAGGTCAATCTGAAATTCCATTTGTCTAAATGGGGAAAGTCCAGGCAAATCGTTAGAGAACACCTCCGGGTGATCTTTCACCACAGGAATGTCTGGGATTCGCCTTTCCTCGGACTTTCTCTCGATTACTTGTGCCAAAAATACGACGCACTTCTTTCTCAAATACTTGTCGACCTTCATACAAGACACTATCTTCAGGCTTTTCCCAGTTCTATCTCCTTGAACAACAAGGGTTTCTCCGCCTTGTAAGGGTAACCTGGTAATCTTTTCGAAACAACTAACCTCTGCTCGGTTCCTAGATAACCAATCCATGCCTATTACTACGTCAAAACTCCCCAACTCAATAGGAATAAGATTAGATCTAAAAAGCTTATCAGCTAAGTTCAAGGTACAGCCTAAGATTACATCCTTAGCCTCTAATTCATGACCATTAGCATCCTCAATAATATAAGCATCCGAGATTCTCTTAGACTCCGAGTTAATTAGTGGCCTAAATTCCAATGAAACAAAACTTCTATCTGCTCCAGTGTTAAACAATACTGATGCATGGTAGTTGTTTAGGAGAACATACCTGTCACCACATTAGGGTCACGACGTGCTTCGTCAGCTCCAATGACAAATATCCGTCCTCGAACCTTGCCTTCTTGATTTCCCTGATTTGTTTGCCTAGCATGATTCCCACTGTTGCTATTGCTTAGCCTTTTACCTAATTCCGAGCACTTGTTCCGGAAGTGATCCCGACTTCCGCACTTGAAACATACCCTTTTCCCATCAATGACACTCATTTCCATCCAACAGTACTTAGTGAAATGACTCGCTCACTTACAATTGCCACAACTTTACAGGCTCCTTCATGATAGTGGTTACATTTGCTACACCTTGGGTGTGGACCATTAAACTGCCTAGAGTCCTAAGCCTTTATTCCGAAATTTTTCACTACCTTCCTATCCGTGCTCCAGATAACATCAAGATAGAAATCCATTCCTATTTTTAGATAATACCGCTAACACAACATTTTGATGTTCGTCAACCATCAATACCGTAGTTTTTAAATCTGATACCACCAAATACTAGAATTTACTTAAAATACATAGTTCTTAATAACTTCAAGAAAATACTTTTCCTTTGAACCAAAAGTTTTATCAAAAGTTGCCACTATCAACTATCTTAATCAAGACCATCTCTAATACACAACTATCAAGATCATCAACACAAGCATAGCTAGCACTATTCCTCTAATCACGCATGCGAGCTCCGCCCTCAACGCGGTCTGCCTAGCCGTCCTAGCGCTTTCCAAAGCCTGGGTTAAATTGTGGGACAATTGATGTACTAGTTCTACTAGTTCTGTTAAGACCTGGCCTTGATGAGTTACCCTTACATGGCAACCATGCAACTCGATTGTCATCGCTCATATGTGTTGATCTTCTGCCTAAGTCATATCGGTCACTCGTCCGATTGGCACAGTGGTGATCACACGTGGCGGCTCTGGTACCTCCGGACGCTCCGTCCTAACCATCCCCCGTCTAGGAATTTGGGACGTTCCTTCTCGTCGTTTGCCCAACACAAGGCCCTCCTAGGTGAGGTTGCAAAAAAATTCCGGAGTGGGTCGTGGTAGTACTAGGGTCGGTGACACTCTTAGTTCGTCGTAGGTGTTTTATTCACTTGACACTTCTTCTTCCGACTCCGTGCTACTAGAATTTTCATCTTCCCGTATGTCGAGTGGGTTGTCTTGAGGTTGAACAGTGACGTGATCCGACACATCGGTCGAGTAAGAATTGGGAGTGTAGGATAGTGACGATGATGACATAGTGGAACTGAAGCAAAAGTGTGCTTAGCAACTAATCGCATAAGTGATATGTCTATCCTATGCAATGTCTACGCTCTAAGCATGCTACTAGAGAGTGCAAGTAAAAATCAACATACTCCTACTATAACCATTTCTAGTCTCGCATTAACCTTCCTTAACCGAACATAGGTGATCAGGCTATGTTTAATTAAAGTCTGTTAATGCCATTCTAGACTTTGTTATACTAGTAGTAGGTTCAGTTGTTTTCATGTCAGTTTTGGACTTTTGGTTATAGTTTGGTTTTTCCAAAGAAAGACCGGTATTCTCTATAACCTTCGGCTCTGATACCAAATCTGTCACACCACGCTAAAGCGGAAATACGGGATGTCACAGCTAAAGATTTCATTGCGTAAGGTAGAAGACAACACACAATCGTCATAACATAAAAAGTTTACAAAAGATACATCTTGTTCCAAAAATATAAAATTTGTCCAAAACATAATTTGACATGATAAGGAAAGTCGTGATGAATGCAGCTACTTGAGGTGCCTTCTAAGGTTCCAATCTTACTTGCTATTTCTTAGAAAAGCATGTAAATGAGAGGGTCAACTATAAAATAGTTGGTGAGATCACAGGTTTAATGAGTACAACACGGTTTGTCATCGAAATAGTTTATAAACCACACAAGTGGATAAGTCAACCGGTTATAGAAAACAGTTTTAATCCGCACAAGTGGGTAAGTCAAAATAGTTTAAATCCGCACAAGTGGGTAAGTCAAAATAGTTTAAATCCGCACAAGGGATAATCAAAATAGTTTAAATCCGCACAAGTGGGTTTTGTAAAGTGATTTAAATCCGCATAAGTGGATAAATCAAAGCAGTTGAAATCCGTACAAATGGATAAAATAACCGGTCGTAAAATAGTTTTAAATCCGCGCAAGTGGATAAAGAATTCATTTGTCAGCATGCGCAAGGTACAGTATTGTATGCAATTACATGTTAAAGTAATGAGCCACTACCCAAACCTACTGACTGTATCACGCCCCGTACGTCCTACCTCAGCGGTGGGTATCATTCCACATGGGTAAGACCAATTAGACACATGTTCAGTCCTACCTCAGCGGTGGGTATCATTCCACATGGGTAAGACCATTTAGACACATGTTCGGTTCTACCTCAGCGGTGGGTATCATTCCACATGGGTAAAACCATTTAATGTTATATTCAGTCCTACCTCAGCGGTGGGTATTATTCCACATGGGTAAGGCCATTTAGACATATATTCAGTTCTACCTCAGCGGTGGGTATCATTCCACATGGGTAAAACCATTTAACGTCATCCATAATATATCAAGCGGCTCGCAAAATTGTAACGACCCGATTTCCCAAACATACAACAAATAACATACAACGCATAACTTCATTACATTCATAATAAAAGATACATCACAAACCAAGTACGGTCTCAATAGTCTTGACATTACAAAATATATATAAGCTTCCTAATCAACATCCATCAAAAGCTTCCTACACTTCATCCTCTCCTGCCGATCCTTAACCTGGAAAACATATTTTTGAAAACAAAATGAGGGTTAGACCAAACGGGTCTAGTGAGTTAATCCCGGTCCTTTCCAAAATCATTATAAAACCTTTTATGTAAATCCTTTGTATCAAAATAGTTTAGATAAACCTTTGATAATCCTTTCGTAAAATATAAACATACCACACGTATTTAAATACCAATCCAGACTCGTGCATCGTGTACATCTCATTCACCTTATTCCTCCACAAATGGCCATATTAGTTGGTAGCAAGCCAACTAATAAATCAACAACCGGTCCGCTCACCGGAACCCGGCTACCTGTCGGTCCGCACACCGGAACCCGACTACTCACCGGTCCGCACACCGGAACCCGGCTACACACCGGTCCGCACACCGGAACCCGGCAACAAGTGCACTCGTGTAGTGCAAATCTTATATAAATACAATATATATCTCATTACATCATATTGTCATTTATATACACATAATCATATTCCTACCACATAATCATCTCATATATATATTTATACACATATGTATTCCAGTTCAAAACGTTTTACATCAAAACTCACCTTGAATGCTTAAAATACGCTTCCAAGCCTTTCTCCGAGCTATCCGATCCTTTATCCAAATACCTCAGAATCTGAAACCATTTACATACAAATATCTCCTTACCAACTTATGTATAAGACTTACTAGCAGGTTATGGACTCTAGATACATCTACATAACTTTTATCCTCAAAATTACCCAAACAGCCAAGTTATCCGGACAACCCAAACAACCCGGACAACACCACCTTTTCCGGACAACATGACTTTTCCGGACAACCTCAGTAATCCGGACAGCAAGACTAATCCGGAAAACACGAGGAATCCGGATGCCATCCGGACTCTAAATCATCCGGAAACCATCAATCCAATCGTCCGGACTTTATCAACAACCTACCCGGACACCACCCAACAGAACTATCCGGACACATTCATATCATCCGGACACCTCTGTCGGTTTGGTACTTTTTACCCAGAAAACCGACTGAAATTCATACCAGTTCGATTCTATTGATTCTAATCCGACAGAAACCATTTACCAACCATTACAAACATAAATTGCAAAGAAAACATACCTTAATCTCTTCCAAGTACACCAAATGATGTCCTATTGCTTTCTTTTCTTCCTTTTCTTCTTTTCTCTCAAAACACACACACACACTAAAAATCTGATTTTGTGAAATATCTAAACACTAAAGAGATAATATCTAACTCAATTTTCCTTTTAGCCCTTAAACTATTCAACAATAACACAAACACCCTTAACTTATAAACTTATCGAAACTTTCCCTAAATAGAAACTTTAAAGTTAAATAAACTTAACGGCATTAGATTTTTAACTAACGGATTTACCCGGGGTATTACATTATCTCCCTCTTAAAAGAATTCCGTCCCGGAATTCGGTTAAGCAATAAACGAGGGTAACTACTTATCACGTCCTATCCAATGGTCCTTCACTCTGATCATTACATTCGTCTACTTTCTCCCACTCTCTTCTCAGCATAAAACACGTTTTCCTAAGGATAGCTCACTAGGAGGTACTCACTCTTAACGGATCCTATGAGCTAGCTTTCTTTCACCTCCAAACCAATTGCACGCACCCAATTTCAACAATTACCATACTTTACTAACAACTTCACCATACCTCATATCAGAAACTTAATCGAGTCAATCCAAAATCACACTCAATGCTCAATATAACTTCACATTTTCCATTTCTCAAACGGTAATACTCTATTCTTTAGCTAACCATCTACTGCCACTCCATTCTCTTATTCTTGAATAATACTACTACACACCACCTCGACATCCATGCCTCTCCACACATACTTTTGGGACATCTAAACAACTTATAAACAAAATCCCGAGCAGAGGTTTCCACTTATACTCACCCCATATCGTCACAAATTCACCACTTAATCTCACAAAATTCATTACTACTACACCTCGCACATTCACTAATTATAAACTGCCATCATCTTATCCACATTACCCCACACATTTAAACAATACCTTTCTTGATAGCGTAAACAATCACATTAAGTATAATCTTCACAACATACTAAACCGTCGCCTTCATGACAAGGTCAAGACTTCACACATTACCGTTACTCTCTACACATAATCGTCACGTTCCACATACTACTATTATTCTTTACACTCAAGCCATCACACTCCATACACTAACAAATTAAAACAACAATAATTAAACACACCCTTCTATACCTCTAACACAATTATCAAATATTTTTCTAACACAAATAATAAAATTGAAAACACAAAAAAATCGGTTTGCACCCAAGTCAGATAACACCTTAGCACGTATAGAGTTTATAGAAATATACCTGTCTTCATATCTATCCATACGTCGAGTCCGATCTGCCACTCTGTTGATTTTTATAGAGTTAATATACACATAAGCACATACCCCATATAATAAGGTATTCCAGTCCAAACATGCACCTGTAAGATCACAATTACACTGGCCAGGTGTAATATGAAATTACCTTACATGATGTTCCTTCTACCTTTTATACTTCATCATCCCAAGGTTCTAATATATAGAGGACATCCTACTTCACATGCAGTTTAAGTCTAGGTACGGGTACAAATACCTAAATCCCTTAAACTAGGGCTCTGATACCATTTGTAACGACCCGATTTCCCAAACATACAACAAATAACATACAACGCATAACTTCATTACATTCATAATAAAAGATACATCACAAACCAAGTACGGTCTCAATAGTCTTGACATTACAAAATATATATAAGCTTCCTAATCAACATCCATCAAAAGCTTCCTACACTTCATCCTCTCCTGCCGATCCTTAACCTGGAAAACATATTTTTGAAAACAAAATGAGGGTTAGACCAAACGGGTCTAGTGAGTTAATCCCGGTCCTTTCCAAAATCATTATAAAACCTTTTATGTAAATCCTTTGTATCAAAATAGTTTAGATAAACCTTTGATAATCCTTTCGTAAAATATAAACATACCACACGTATTTAAATACCAATCCAGACTCGTGCATCGTGTACATCTCATTCACCTTATTCCTCCACAAATGGCCATATTAGTTGGTAGCAAGCCAACTAATAAATCAACAACCGGTCCGCTCACCGGAACCCGGCTACCTGTCGGTCCGCACACCGGAACCCGACTACTCACCGGTCCACACACCGGAACCCGGCTACACACCGGTCCGCACACCGGAACCCGGCAACAAGTGCACTCATGTAGTGCAAATCTTATATAAATACAATATATATCTCATTACATCATATTGTCATTTATATACACATAATCATATTCCTACCACATAATCATCTCATATATATATTTATACACATATGTATTCCAGTTCAAAACGTTTTACATCAAAAATCACCTTGAATGCTTAAAATACGCTTCCAAGCCTTTCTCCGAGCTATCCGATCCTTTATCCAAATACCTCAGAATCTGAAACCATTTACATACAAATATCTCCTTACCAACTTATGTATAAGACTTACTAGCAGGTTATGGACTCTAGATACATCTACATAACTTTTATCCTCAAAATTACCCAAACAGCCAAGTTATCCGGACAACCCAAACAACCCGGACAACCCAAACAACCCGGACAACACCACCTTTTCCGGACAACATGACTTTTCCGGACAACCTCAGTAATCCGGACAACAAGACTATTCCGGACAACACGAGGAATCCGGATGCCATCCGGACTCTAAATCATCCGGAAACCATCAATCCAATCGTCCGGACTCTATCAACAACCTACCCGGACACCACCCAACAGAACTATCCGGACACATTCATATCATCCGGACACCTCTGTCGGTTTGGTACTTTTTACCCAGAAAACCGACTGAAATTCATACCAGTTCGATTCTATTAATTCTAATCCGACAGAAACCATTTACCAACCATTACAAACATAAATTGCAAAGAAAACATACCTTAATCTCTTCCAAGTACACCAAATGATGTCCTATTGCTTTCTTTTCTTCCTTTTCTTCTTTTCTCTCAAAACACACACACACACTAAAAATCTGATTTTGTGAAATATCTAAACACTAAAGAGATAATATCTAACTCAATTTTCCTTTTAGCCCTTAAACTATTCAACAATAACACAAACACCCTTAACTTATAAACTTATCCAAACTTTCCCTAAATAGAAACTTTAAAGTTAAATAAACTTAACGGCATTAGATTTTTAACTAACGGATTTACCCGGGGTATTACAAAAATGATCTAATGGGTAATGTAAAATCATCGGGGACTTAATAGCAAAACTCAGAATCAACTAACATAAGCATACATACCATAGCGCATAAGTATACGGAGAAAATATTCGGTATTTTAAATAAACAGTGAAATCGATGCGTAATAGAATCGGTGCGTAAAATAATTGTAGTAACGACGTGCTTTTCACCCCAAATATGTAAAACATTGAAAAAGGGGTTGTGAACTCACATGATAAGCGATAGAATCCGGGAATCTCCCACAAGTACTCCGAGATGATCCTACTTCAAACCAATGAACGTAAGGTCACTAGTGAGTTCTCAATCTCGAAGGTTCGGTACTAACTATCCAAATCGTCATAAAATGCCTTGTTGTGTTTTAATATTATAACGTAATAAACGTATACATTGTTCTTGTTGGATTAAAGTTTCCGCAATTTCGTCACATTAAGTAACGAAAAAGGTTTTAAAGAACATAAACATATATAGTACATATATATGTATAAACCGAAATTTTATCGTAAGAACGATAAGATTTGAAGGGTTTTGAATGTAAAGACAATATTTAAGTGCATAAATATATAGGTATAGTATATATTTATATTCCACGATTTCATCATAAAATGATGAAATGGGATCAAGAGTAAATAAAATGCAAAAACATATATAAATATATTATATATATGTATATTCCACAATTTCATCAAAAATGATGAAAAGGGATAAAGAATAAATAATGTGCATAAATAAAATGTAAGTATAAGATATACATATATATTCCACTATTTCAAAAATGATGAAATGGGATTTGAAGTTAGTCCTTAATAATAATAAGAATTTGTCCTTTGCTGTCCATAATTTGATGTCACTTTGTGTCCAACTTTGGGTAACTTCCAGGTATAATTTGGTCATGAAATGTTATGTCCAGGTAGTTCAATGAGTTAGGAAACTTTTGGCATAAGTTTCATAATTTTTGGAAGAGTCTAAGTACATGAAATAATATACGACGTAAAACTCGACAGAAGACTTTGCTGTTTGTGCACGGATTTTGTGAGGACAGTTTGGTAAATAAATTCTTTGAGTTTTTGAGTGAAACCACTTGGGTTTGAATCTTAACACATAAAAATGATTTTCAGAAAACGAATCACTCCATTTTGAGTTATATTGAGTGAGATATGACCCTTTGAAGTGGGGTGTGGAATTTGGCAGCAATCTGTCAAAACCATACTTTGTGCATGTGCTCACATGTTGACTTATTAACCAAAATTATTATTCCTTTGCATGCACAATCCAATTTGACCCTCTTCCATACACTTATTTTCAGTTCCCAAAACACATTTTTGATCCATTTAAAATACATGCAAGTTACCTATCAACTCAACTTTTATAAATTCTTGTAAAAGACTCATTTTAGAAAAGGTTGATGTTCTTGCCAAGAACATCAACATGCAACTTAAAATTGTGCATCTTTAGCTCATGCATGTTTGTTTAAGTATGTTTTTAGTGGGTTTCAAAGACTTATTCATAAAACTCTTGAATAAAAGATGATGGATTTCTCAAGAAAACTACATGCATGTGTTTAAAATGTTCATCTTTGGTCTTAACTTAGGTTTGATTTTGGATTCACCATCTTTCTACTAACAAAAAGATGTTATGATGGTCAATCTACAAACATTAAGACATAGTAAAGATGGTTTTTAAAAATATAAAGAAAGTGTAGAAAAGATGAAGAACATTCATAAAATGCAAGAAAGTTGAAAAAGATTTAAAGGAGTGTGTGTGGATTTCACCCAACACACTTGTTTTTACCTTTGATTATCTTGAACTTTTGAAGAAATATGATTTTGGGGCTGGAGTTGGGATGAAGATGGATGAAGATTTGAAGATCTTGATAAAGATGAAGATGAAGATTTGAAGATGGAGAGAGAAAGAATTGCAAGTATTCTTTTAGTGAGAGAGTGAGATGAGACAATGAATGAGAAGGAGATGTTAGTTGCTACATATGGAGTAGAGAGGGGGGCGGTTTCTCAAGGTGGGGGGGGGGGTGTGTGGTGTGATAAAAATAAATTGTCAAATCTTGTCTTTTTGATTAAAATTTAAAATACAAGTATTTTCTTAATAATTAAAATACAAAGTATTTATATATAATATGATTGAAATACATAAATTATCAACTACATAAATATTTGTAGTATAAATGTAGGTTAAATTGGCATTTTATGAGATTTATGGATAATTTTCCTAATTCAAGGATTTCTTAGGCAAAATTTCTCGAATTTTCCTATCGTACCGCGTTTGCTGCTAAAATTGCACTGTGTGAACTATGTCATGAGAAAATGATGTATCCAGTGTAGTTCTAACCTGAGGTGTAAATTTGACAGTTGTCACATCCTAGTCACACTGCTTTTCTTCCAACAACGCCTGATCGACCGGTCAACTTTCGTAAGGGTGAATGTTCCACATCTGCCCCTCAAACCCGTTCTGTGAACAACGTTTCCAAAAACAAATCTAAATCTAAAAGACGTTCACAGAGACAGAAAAAGACCAGTCGCTCTCAAAATATACATCCTTACTACTCAAGCTCTACTAACCATGACTTTAATGATTTTTCAGATAAACTTGGTCGTGCCAAACACATCAAACAAAAGTGGGTAGCTAAAGGATCTAAAGAGAACAAGTTGCAGTCAGAGTCATTTAATTCCGCTTTCAATTCTAGGAAAGACATTAATAATCGTGATGTAATTGAATCAAGTAATCTTGTTGAACAAAGTGATGATTTTCCATTAAAGATTTATTAAATTCAGCAATTCTTTCAGTTATCTCATGATTGTATATGTTGTTCAAATTGTGGATTGAATGACGTTGTCGATAAACAGTATGCGTCTTATTGGTTTGGCTCTTATCATGTTTTTAATTCTCGCACTAAGTTTAGATCGCCCAAACCCAAACGGAAACCCAATTTCAAATGGGTTCCTAAAACAGGTGCTACACCTAACCCCCTGTAGGTTCCCAGATTCAAGTTGTCTCATATAAACATCATAAAACAGATAGCGGAAGCATAATATAAAGCTATTAAATATGAGTGATTGTGTAGACGATTATGATACAGTGAGAGTATCAATAATGAACAGTAAATGATAACAAGACCAATAAATAAGTTGCTCGTATATTTATATATTTGAATAACACCAAGAACACTTTCTTATGTGTGTATTCTGAAATCTCTCAGGTGACAAATCGTACAGTGATAGTGGAAAGGAATGTTGCAGTGTGTGCTCTCACAATTGTGGAAAACAATTCTTCTAAAAGCTTACAAATGTGTGTTCCACTACCCTTCTATTTATAGCCTGATAAAGTGAAAGACAGAGTATTATCTAACCCTGAGGTGACACGTGGAAAGTGTGTCTCCGTCCTTTTAGGGCTGACGTGAAAAGTACGGACACGTGTCTGACACTTAGAGATTTCTACGACACTTAAGCTTCACAGAGGTCTTCATTCACCAGAGCTTTTACGCCAGAGCTCTAATGGTCTTCTAGTGTGAACAGTTCTTCTGGTGTGAACAGTTCTTCTGGTGGAACAGAAGAAGTCTTCTGCCAGATCTCTGCCAAGCTCTGATGATCTTCTGGTTGATTTTCTTCTAAGTCTTCTGCTAGATCTCTGGTGGTCTTCTGACTTATAACATTTTCAATACTTTTACATCTTGTATACTTGGGGCTAACAATCTCCCCCTAAGTATTGAAAATACAAATAGCACTATCTACATAGATGTAAACAAAAGACAAAGAGGAGAAAGTCATCCTCTATGAAACATGATATTATTCTTTAAAAGATTACAATACAAAACAAAGAACTAGTATACTAAGCATAGTATTCTCCTCTTAGAATTCTGTCGAATCTTCTGATCAGGTCTCTGAATTCTAACATGAGATCTATTTGGTTGATGTACCTCCTCATTGCTTCTTCTGGACACTTTTCCCTTGGAAGGTTTAGGATGATATTTCTGAGGTACTGCAGCAATTCACTTGAGTACTTGTGGGTTTCAACAGATCTGATTGCCTTCTTGATGCCCTTCTATCGGCAAATAAAGATTGGTGGATTTCCAACCACAGTTCCAGTTCTGTAATGATCAAAACCCTCAAGATTTTCATTTGGAGGTGCAATCGCCAGTCTCTCCACTTCGAACTCTATGCCTAGTTGAAAGTCAACTTGCGTTCTGAGGTTGATGTGCTCTTGCATAGCGTACTGAACCACGGGTAAAGTTGTCCTTGCGGGTTTGTATCTGTCATGGAAGTTCACGCAATAGCCATGAAGAGTTATTAGGTCGTAGGGATTCAGGAGCACAAGATCATTATCGTTGAAGGTCTCTATCTTCTTGTCTTCTGTTGATTCCACTATGTACAGATGGTACATAACTCTGTCATGGGAAAATTTTCTTTCTTCTATCTTCATAATTCTGTCGATCCCAAACGAAGAGTTTATTGCTCTGTTCAGATGTGACTTTGTTTCAATGAACCTTCGCCTAGCGTCTGAAAGTGTGTTTACTCTGATGGGGTTTAGGTAAGGATTGTTGGGTACATCATTTATTGGAATTATATCTATGTCGGCGTAGAGATATGCAAACACTTCTTCCAATGAGGGGTTTTCTGTGTGTCGTGGTGCAGATTATGGGTTCCGCTCAGGTGGGTTTTGGGGTTGGTTTTCAGGTTGGGTTTCAGGTTCAGCCATCAATGTATCAGTTGGGTTTTCTGGCTCTTCTGCAGTTTGGGTTTGGTGGACTTGGGTTTGGCTTTGGTTTGATTGTTCTTCAGCAGAGAATGGTTATGTTCTCTCTGGTTCAGTCCTTGGGGATTGGGGAGGAGTGTCTAGGATGATAATCTCTGGTGGTTGAGATGTCGATGCCTCTTCTGGTGCTCTTGTTAAGTCTTTGTAGATATAATCGAACTCTATCATCCCAGTCTCTATTGGAGTTTCCTCTGTCTCTTTCTCTTTCCCTTTTTCTGTTTCTTTCTCTATCTCTGTCTCTTTTTCTGTCTCCCCCTTTTGTTGCTCTGAGGACTCTCCTGTTTGTTTACCTGAAGGCTATGCGGCATCTTTTTGGATGTCATCATCATCATCAGTATCATCATCATCAAAAGTTGCAACAGTTCGTTTGGGAGAGTCTGGGGAAACAAAGTTACCCTTCTTCTTTGAAGGTTCTCCCTCTGGGGTCCAATCTGCAGGTCTTTTGTGCGAAGCAGTCTGTAAGATCGCATCTGTGAAGATAACGACTGCCTTTTTCAAAACCTCTTCGACCTCTGTTGCAGCAGCCCTGATCTCATCTACTTAACTATCAAAATTGAATTTGTGAGTCTCAATAGATGTCTGAACATGTCTTTCTGCCGCTTTAGCTTTCATGATGAACTTGGAAGCTATACTCATCATTTTGCTCATAACGTCCCTTCTGTATTCTCCCATCTGGCCAATGGTCATTGGTAGGTCGTTGGGGCTTGGACCGAATGTAGAGAGTGGAGTGGTAGAAGATGTAGTGGCTTCTTTATTGCATCCTTGACAGAGGTATTGATCATCTCTGTCAGAGCTCTAATGTTGCTCTCTAACAGAATGACAGACGAGATTGGTAGAGTTCTGTTCATCTGTTCCTTGTGACTCTCTGCCAAGGTCTTCTTCAGCTCTATTATTTCGTTGGTCATCTTTTCTGTCTCCTCTGCTCTGGCCCTTTCCCAATCAGCAAATTTCTGGGAAGTCTCTGCATGTTTTCTGGTGACTTCTTGCAGCTCTTCTTTGAGAGAAGCATTCTCCTTGCGGATCAGCTCCTCTTTTGCCTCGTTGAGCTCTGCTCTTGTGACATTATCAGTGGGGGTAACCTTGTTTCCAACACATGGATCCAAGTCAGTCTCGAGCTCAGAGACGCCTCCTTCAATAGTTGTTTGGATGTTGGCTCTTGGAGGACTTCCACCCGATCCTTGATGTTCCTTTTCAGGGGATACATCTCTGGGCGTTCTGATCAGATGTTCCTCTTCCAGCTCAGGTTTTGGAGAAGGAAATCTGATGTGTTGGGAAGATCTGGGATCAAGACAGGTCTTCCCCTGTGATACTAGGTCAAACCAATTTCCCTGAGTTGGACATTGCCTACGGGAGATTCTAAAGATCTCAGGACTAGTTTGTGTCAAATCTATGCAAGCCACAGAGGCTTCAGCAGGTGTAGGTGACCTATTGATGTCCTGGGGCGATGGGATATCATTACCAAAAATAGATTCCCCAGGTTCGTACATACCATAGGCATGAAGAGTTGCCTCTGATGGGCCAGGCTGGTTAGGGTTCGAGGTATGCACCTCTGTTTCAATGTCCATATGGTCTTGATCACCATGGACAGATTGTGTGATAGCACTGGGAGGTGGGCTAGGGAAACGCACATGTATGTTCTTAGGAACATCTTTTTCTATGCTCACATTTCCTTCGGC
This sequence comes from Saussurea involucrata, assembly GCA_033807775.1. Classification (NCBI taxonomy): domain Eukaryota; kingdom Viridiplantae; phylum Streptophyta; class Magnoliopsida; order Asterales; family Asteraceae; genus Saussurea; species Saussurea involucrata. The sequence continues at coordinate 127,223,759 of CM066320.1, forward strand.
TCCTAGGGATTCAGAAGACTCAGATGTCTATCCCTCAGATTCCTCTTCCTCACCACTGCCAGAAGAGGACGAACCCTCTGCCACCTCCTCTGCAGTTTCCCTTACATCCTCTTGGACAGCCTCCATATGGGATGCTCTGTCCACTACTTCCTCCTCCTCAATATTGGCAGAGATAGATCCCACTATGGGTACTCTTACCTCTGGTCTCACTACTTCTTCCTCTTCTCTGACCTCACTAGTAGACTCTAATGATGGCTCAGGACCTATGTATGTTGGGGATCTCACCTCAGGTTCTTGAGGTTGAGCAGCATGTCTATAGTTTTGTAAAGAGATGTGGGCTGGATTTATCAAAGAGAGCATTATTTGAGGTACTCTCCTGGTGTTAGGATACGAACCTGATGCAGTCGGTTTGAATCTAGACCTTACCCATCCAGGAGTTGGGTTTCTCTGTTGAACGAGTTGCAGGACTGGAAATGCCTCTCTGATCACCAGACTGATAAATCTTGGATATCTGATGTGCTTCAGATTCCTGTGCTCTCCCACCAATCCTCCTCTTGCCAGAGTTGAATTCTTTGTATTCACAACACTCAGAAGCTCTTTGTAGAGGATTTTAGCATAGTCGAAATGCCTTTTGAAGTATAAGTCGTACATAATCTGAAGAATTTCAGTGCTAGCTTGGTCTTGGCTACCACTTTTGCAGGTGAGGGTTCTGTTGAGGATTGAGAACATGAAGTTCCATATTGGAGGTAGATTACCTCTTTTGAAATCTCCAATCTTGGTTAGATCTTTGTTGTAGCCTAAGAATTTAACAAATGCAAGAAGAACAGGGGTTTTTGGAGGTTTTTCAAAAGCAGGGATCCCCAACTGTTCTTTTGTTTGCATTCCAAAGATTCTCCTGAAGGTCTTTTCGCGAATGCGAATCATTCCTGCTCCTCCTCCTCTTCCAGAATCGACGTTTCCAATCATCCCTTTCCTCTCTGGAATGAACTGGCATGGTGTCCACCACTATTGGACATAGATTTGAGGAAGATCATCGTCGTGTTTGGTAACGGCTTGAAAAAGTTCTGAGTTTCTGAAGAACTCAACGAAAACATGGTAGATAGGCATAAAATTGGTTAGATTGGCGTCGAATCTGTAGTTGTTATCTACAAATTTGTAGGGTTGGATCACTATTTGATCTACGGGCACTATTCGGCTTGATTCCGCTGAGTTTGCTTGTTCTGCCATTGTTGCAGGTTTTAGGGTTTTGAAGAACATGAAGGATATTTGATCAAAGGAGGGAAGGTTTGAAGATTTGAATACTTAGAAGTCGTAAGAAATGAAATGGGTCAAAGGAATGGGTATTTATACTCGAAATATCTGGCAGGATAACCATTGTAGGTATTGTAGGTACTCGAGTGTCAGATAGTGGGACGGCCTCTACAGTGGAACCTGGAAACAGCTAACGGTTGGTCTTTCAATCATAAGATGCCACGTGGGTTTTGGTTCTGACATCTTTTGGGCTATCAAACCGTCACAGTTAGAGATTTGTGGGTGACATGAGATTGACGCTCAAGAAATAACCCGCATCTCTGATGACAATACCTCTGATGACAAGGCAAAAAACTGGCAGAGCTCTGGTGGAACTCAACACAATTAATTTTGCCTCTATTGAGTGACCATGTTCATTCTTTCAAGTAACCCAACATATTTCACCTTTACCTAAAATCATTTGTAAATCCTGTATCTGATGTGAGAATAGTCAAAGAACGAAAGCAGAATTGACTTAGAGATTCCACAGAGTTCTGGTGAATTTCATCAGAGGCTCTGGTGAAATATCAGAGTTCTGGTATGTTCTTGACGTTATCAAACATGTTTTCATCAGAACAGGTTTTCCCTTCCTTAAAAGATTTTCTCTTATGTTCAACGAGCCAAGTCATGAAGATTTGAAAATTGTTTTGACTTGCTCCCCCTTAAACCATGCTTATTTTCCTTTTTAAGCTCCCCCTAGAAAGATTAGCCTAATTAACAGATTTGACTTTTCAGCTTTCTCTTGAAGAAGTAAAGAATATTTACAAAGAGAACAAAGAATATACAGGATTGAAATGAACAGAAGAAAATATTGAAAAAGTATGCTGGCAGAGCTCTGAAATGAACATCAGAGACTCTGGCGATGTAACCAACCTAACTATTTTGACATAGCTCTGGGATTATCATCAGAGGCTCTGGTGAGTTTTAAACAGAGTTAGGAGGACATGTTCAACATACCCATCTTGTTGATTAAGAAGTTAAATCTCCTTTCATCAAGGGCTTTTGTAAACAAATCAGCAAGTTGGAAGTCGGTTGAAACAAAATACATTTCAATCGTCCCTTTTTCAACATGATCCTTTATAAAATGGTACCTTATATCGATATGTTTTGTCTTCGAGTGCTGAACTGGATTAGCCGTAATTGCTATTGCACTTTTGGAATCACACAGAATTGGGACTTTGTTGTACTCTATGCCATAATCTTTGAGCTGTGTTTTCATCCAGATTACTTGAGAACAACAACTAGCAGCAGCAACATATTCAGCTTCTGCTATAGAGGTTGATACGCTGTTCTGTTTCTTGGATGTCCAACTCACCAGTTTATGTCCTAGCAATTGACAGCTACCAGAAGTACTCTTTCTGTCATTCCTGCATCCTCCATAATCTGAATCTGTGTATGCTACAAGCTCGAAACCAGAATTAAGAGGATACCAGAGACCCAAAAATTGGGTCCCTTTGAGATATTTAAAGATACATTTGACAGCAGACAAATGGGATTCCTTAGGATTTGCTTGAAATCTGGCACAAAGACATGTTGCAAACATTATATCAGGTCTGCTTGCAGTTAAATACAGAAGTGACCCTATCATGCCTCTGTAGTTCTTGACATCCACAGATTGACCTTGAGGATCATGGTCAAGTTTAACTCCAGTGGCAATAGGAGTTTTCATAGGATTTGAATTATTGAGCTTATACTTTCTCAAAATATCAGAGACATATTTTGATTGACTAATAAAGGTGCCTCTGATGGATGGTTTAACTTGTAAACCAAGGAAGAAGGAAAGTTCTCCCATCATGCTCATTTTAAATTCACTTTTCATCAAATCCTCAAACCTGTCACAGTATTCCTGCCTAGTAGACCCAGAGATAATGTCATCAACGTATATTTGGACCAGAAGAATATCATTTTTATACCTCCTAATGAATAAGGTTGTATCGATAGTACCTTTTTCGTAGTGGTTAACCAACAGAAAATTTGACAGAGTTTCATACCAGGCTCTGGGGGCTTGTTTAAGGCCATACAGAGCTTTGCCTAGCTTGTATACGTGGTCTGGATACTCTGAACTTTCATAACTCAGTGGTTGCTGGACGTAGACTTCCTCTTGCAGTCTCCCATTCAGAAAGGCAAATTTTACATCCATTTGATAGACCTTGAAACCTTTATGGGCAGCATAGGCTAAGAAGATTCCGATAGCTTCTAGCCTAGCCACAGGTGCAAAAGTTTCATCATAATCAATGCCTTCTTCTTGGCAGTATCCCTTGGAAACCAACCGTGCTTTGTTTCTGATGATAGTACCATCCTCATCTTTCTTTTTTCTGAACACCCACTTGGTTCCAATAGCGGCTTTATTTTCTGGAAGTGGAACCAAGGACCAAACTTTATTTCTTTCAAATTCCAGAAGCTCTTCTTGCATGGTTTCAATCCAGTTTGGGTCTTCCAGGGCTTCAGAAATCTTCTTCGGCTCAATCATACTTAAGAAATTTACAAAGAAAGCTTCAATGATTGTTGCCGATCTTTACACCATCTTCAGCAGCACCTATAATTAGATGATGGGGGTGATCCTTGGTCCATCTGGTCATTAGAGCATGGACAATAGGTGGAGTCTGTGCTTCTGATGGGAAAAGACGTATGTCAGCATCAGAGCTCTGAGGATTGGCACCAGGGCTCTGAGGGACACAGCTCTGGAGAGTGGCTTCATTGCTCTGTGATGTACCAACAGGGCTCTGAGAAGGCAGGCCCGTTCCTGAGGGAGGGCGGGCTGGGCTTGTGCCCAGGGCCCAAAAAAAATAGGGGCCCCAAAAAAAAATTAGTTATATATTATTGGTTATAAAAGTTTAATTATATAAAATTGGGCCCAACATTTGTAAATATGAACAAAAGCCTTGGCCCAACCCCGAATCTGATTTAGTTTCTAATAGAACCGCGTATCAAATTGAAGAAGGCGGCAATGGGAGAAATCAAGAAATATGTCGATTCCTCTTCTTTCCTTTTTACTTTGCAGTTCTCCAAGAAATCAACTCAGTCGACCTTCCAATTTCCAGCAACGGTTCTCTTCAATCATGATGGAAAATCGATGTGTTTCTGGCAACGGTAAAATTTCATTTGGTTTTATTTATAGTGTGATTTAACCTAATTTTTTTCTCCAACATCTGAAGTTCTGATTTCTGAACTCTCAAATCTCACTTCTTGCCTTCTTGGTTTTTGATTACTGGTGTGAATTTGTGATTTTATCAGTCAATTTCATGTTCAATTGCAAATTGGGAGTTTGGGACGGACTTGTTGTGGTCTTCTGGAACTGGTAAAGGTAAGTTTTTACTTACTAGTTACTAATTGCAAATGGGCTCTCCTATAATCTGATTAATTTCTTAATGGAATTGAACAATTTGGAACTTGGAAGGAAATAATGGAAGAATTGTTGTTTAATTGGTTTACTGTTTCCAAATTTCATATAATATTGCTGCTTCCAATTTTCATATTGCTGTTTCCAAGTTCCAATTTTTCTTCCAAATTTGTTGTGTCATTACGTTAGTGGCTTGTGGCTATGGTGTTTTTTTTCATTTAATCAATTCTGATTCTTTTAGTGGCTAATGGCTTCTAAATTCCAAACTTGCAATTTCTGCCTACTTTTTCTTTTCGATCCCCATTCCCCAGACCCTCCTGTTACTAACTTTAATAAACTTATTATACATATTGCAGTGCAGATTTATAATTTATTGAATATTGGATTGTACTTCTTCAGTTCTTCAATAGTTCATAATCTTTATACTAGGACTCAGGTGATTTCGTTTCATTTACACTTCCAGTTTGTTAAAATTTGATCAACTATGATGCCTAGAAAACATTTTTCTGGAAGTGAGAAAAGAAAAAAAAGAAAGTTAGATGAACAGTTTATGCAATCACGAAAAGGGGCTATGGATAAATTTGTGAAATGTGTAGATTCCTCCAATGAAAACGTTGATGAATTAGATGAAAATAATGTTGAGCAACAAAATGAGGACACTAATAATATGAGTGAACCTAATGTTGTTCCTAATCAATCTAATGTTGAGAATGTATCAGTAGATGAACAAACAACTCCATTTTTTTATATTTATGATCCAAAAAATTGGGATAATATTGATAATAGATCAAGAGAAATTTTAGTTGAAAAGGGGCCTATTAGAGAATTGAATCTTGTGTTTCCCTTAGATAACACATCTAGACATTTTTCGTACACTTATTATGATAAAAAGTTAAGTAATGGTGAAAGTAGGGATCGAAAATGGTTAGTTTATTCAAAACATGCGGATAAAGTATATTGTTTTCGCTGTAAGTTGTTCAAATCAAAAAATTATAAAAATGCATTAGCTAGCGATGGATTTAGAGATTGGAAACATCTTGGTGAAAGACTCAAAGAACATGAGAATACTATTGATCACATGAATAACATGCTATCTTGGAATGAACTTAGAGTGAGATTAAACACAAACCAAACAATTGATAAAGATTTGCAACAAGAAATTTTAAAAGAGAAAGAACGTTGGAGAAAAGTTTTAGTTAGAATAATTGTGGTTGTTAAATATCTTGCTAAGTATTCTTTGCCTTTTAGGGGATCTAATGAGAAGTTGTATCAATATAGCATTGGTAATTTTTTGGGACTAATTGAAATGATTGGGGAATTTGATGTGATTATTGAAAATCATATTAGACGCTTTCAAAAACAAGAAATTCACTATCATTATCTTGGTCCCAAAATTCAAAATGAGTTAATTTCTCTTTTGGCCAATAATGTTAAAAGTTCTATCATAAGGATTATCAAAGAGGCAAAATATTTTTCTGTAATTCTTGACTGTACGCCGGATGTGAGCCATCAAGAGCAAATGAGTTTAATAATACGATGTGTGAATATGTCTAGTAATAAAATAAAAATAGAAGAGTATTTTCTAGAATTTTTAAAGGTTGATGATACTTCCGGTATGGGATTGTTCAATGAATTGTTAGATGTACTTAAATCACTTGACCTAAACGTTGATGATGTGAGGGGCCAAGGTTACGACAATGGTTCTAACATGAAAGGAAAACACCAAGGAGTACAAAATCGATTGCTTGAAATTAATCCAAAAGCATTATATATGCCATGTGCTTGTCATAGTCTTAATCTTAGTCTTAGTGATATGGCACATTCTTGTGTTAAAGCTGTTTCATTTTTTGGAATTGTGCAACGCGTATACACATTATTTTCTAGTTCTACAAAAAGATGGAAGGTGTTGCTTGATAATGTTTCAAAAATAACTGTAAAATCTTTATGCAACACACGTTGGGAGAGTAGAATAAAAAGTGTTAAGGCCATTAGATTTCAAGCTCCTCAAATAAGATCGCATTTACTTGAATTATCTAAATCATGTGATGATGCTAAATCAAAAAGTGAAGCTGAAAGTTTGGTAAGTTCTATTGGAAACTTTGAGTTTTTAGTTGGTATGATTATTTGGTATGATATTTTATTTACAATTAACATGGTTAGTAAAAAGTTGCAATTCAAATCTATGTGCATTAATGCTACTATGGAACAATTTGAAGGTGTAACGAAGTACTTTGAAAAATATAGGAATGAAGGATATGCATCAAGTATAGATACCGCCAAAAAATTAGCATGTGAAATGAATGTAGATCCTACATTTCAAATTAAGCGTCGTATTATTAGGTAAAAACAATTTGATGAAAACAACAATGAAGAGGAAATGCAAGCATCGGAAGAGGAATCTTTTAAAATCAACTATTTTCTAACCATTGTGGATATGGCAATTTCTTCATTGAATAATAGATTCGAACAATTAAAGAAATTTGAAAGCGTTTTTTGGATTCTTATTTGATTCAAATAAGCGAAAGTCATTGGATGACAATGAACTGATGAAACGTTGTGTTACTTTTGCTAATACATTTTCTCATAATAATGTGACAGATGTGGATTTAAATGACTTTTTCTCTGAATTAAAAGTGTTGCAGGTAACTTTACCATATCAATCAATGTCGGCACTTGAAATTCTTGAGTTTGTTAAGGTTGCAGATTGTTACCCAAATGTTTCAGTTGCTTATCGGATTATGTTGACAGTACATGTGACCGTAGCATCTGCTGAAAGGAGTTTTTCAAAGTTGAAGTTACTGAAGACATATTTGAGATCATCAATGTCACAAGAAATGTTGAACGGATTAGCGATACTTTGTATTGAAAAAGATATGTTGGATATAATGGATTTAGATACTATTATTGACGATTTTGCGGCTAAAAATGCCCGTAGAAGTTGTTTTTTTATGAATTATTAGTATTTGTTGTATACAATTTTGGTTTTGATGATAAAAAACTTATTTGTCAAATATTTGTCCGTGACTCCGTTCATGGAGGGCCCATTTTTTACCGTTCGCCCAGGGCCTCTAAATTGTCAGGAACGGGCCTGTGAGAAGGTGAGCTTTCATACAATGAATTTTTTCCAATATGGGTCACAGGTGGTAATGATGGCTCTTGTTCAGGTTCTCTTACATCTGATTGTTGTTGTAACGTCCCAAAAATTACAAGGAAATTTAAAATTTTTAAAACATACATTTCATTATAAAACAACCATAATTCAATAATTCACGTCTTAAGTGAAATTAACGTCGTTGACTCAAACCGTCAACAAAGTTTATGCAGCGGAAAATTATATAATTAAATTCAAAGGGTTCGAAAGTGAAAGTTTAACAATCTTTGGTACTCTGCGCTTGATGTGTGTACGGTCACGCCCGACTGCCGCCCGCACCTGAAATAACAACATATTGGGAAGGGGTAAGCTATAATGCTTAGTGAATTCAACCACACACGTAGGTAGCAACCCCACGCATATCGCCCCTACTCGCAAGTAGGCAACATCACCATCACCACGAATATCAAACCACATAATGTTTATTATATAAGCACGAACCTCGGTCCCACCGAGTACACAAAATACATTAATATAAGCTCAGTCCCACCGAGCCCTCGGTCCCACCGAGTAATTAATACAAGCTCAGTCCCACCGAGCCCTCGGTCCCACCGAGTAAAAATTGTTGTACTAGCTTAGTCCCACCAAGCCCTCGGTCCCACCGAGCCCCTCAGTCCCACCGAGGTGTACACATGCATATATATATTCCACATACGAATCTAATAAATCACAACCAGTTATCACATCCCATCTAGTTCACGTAAGCACATAAATACACGTAATCACACGTAACACAAAATAACGACATACATGAAATTCCTAACTACGCGGTGAGAGAACTCACCTCAAAGCAAACCGACGCGCTCCCGAGCCGCAACACCAGCACGTCAACCTTCCTCACTTTTTCCCACCTAAATACGCACTAAAACGTCAACGGGAAGTCCCAACTCACGACACTTTTACTAGTTTAGCAAAACTAAAATTCCAGCTTTTATACTAAAAACGCAGGTCTGTTCGGGACCCATTTTACCCCTGCTAAACTGATCAAACCAAAAACTTAATTCCACATCCAGGAAGTTCAATGTCTTATGGTTCCAGGGACGTATCGCACGCGTCCTAACGATATTCCTAGCACTCTATACGAATTTTACAAAAACATCTCGCAGTGCAGCTAAAACAGGACCTGTCAGTATAAAATGGCAATTTGACACTAGCTATGGCCCGAACTGGTTTTTCCACAAAACATATAAAAGTTACTAGACTCAGAATGGGAACTTTTGGCACCAGTTTCATCCCAATCCGACATTCCAAGCAAAAGTTATGCATAAAACAAAACAGGGACAGAAAGCTGGATGTTTTTCGGACCAGGCTGTATAAACAGCCCCATACGGCCCAGCTACAGGCTTAACCAGATTCTCGGCAAAACACGAAAAACTTTCCTGACTCGATTAGTGAACTTCGGCCACCGATTTCATTTCAATCCGAGCTACGAGTAAAAAGTTACGGCCACGACAAAACAGTGGCAGAAAAATCGTCATTCACATAAAATGACAAATCACCAAATTTGCGACCACTTTTTCACCTAGCTAGAAGCTGAATCGGGTTTCCGCTAAAACACGGAAAACGTGGTCGACCTCGAACTTGAACCGTGGGTACCAGTTTCGGCTCAATCGGAGTTACGACGGAAAAGTTATGGCCGTCGTAAAAACAGAAACGTAACGAGAGCCATACCTTACAACGACGACTCGCAACCGTGCCTGCAATCCCTTCTTCTCGACCTCTCCGACGAAGGACGTTGACACCGGTGGTTTTCCGGCGACGGCGTTTCTCCAGCGACCTCTCTCTCTCTCTCTTTTTCTTCCTCTCTCGGCTTCTCACACTCACGATCACCCTCTCGGCAAATCAAAAACTATGGAGCCAAAATAAGCAAATAACAAAAGAAAACTATATGTTGGTGCAATTTGGAAACCGCCGAGAAGAGGAAGAGGGGGGGGGGGTCGGTTCCCCTTCCCTTGGCCGTTCAACCACCCAAACACCTCCATTGTCCACCTTTGACCCCTAGGCTCAATCCCTTTGACACTTTTGGTCCCTGAATTTCTATATTATTGCAAAAGGGAGTAAGGTTTGCCACACATAACATTCAAGGTCCCCTTTGACAACTTTCGTTAACAAGACTCGCTTTAAACGTCAATAAAATAATTACATTAAGAATTTTAAAAACCCTACCGGGACACGGGCTTTACAACTCTCCCCCGCTTGAGTTAGACTTCGTCCCCGAAGTCTACACCCGCACACAGCTCCGGATAATTCTCTCGCATCTTCGCTTCAGGTTCCCAAGTTTACTCGGAGCACTTCCGGTGTTTCCACTAGACCTTCACTAACAGGAATTTAAGATTTCCCACACCGCCTAAAAATCTCTCGAATACTTTTCTTACCACAAAACTCCTTCAAGTACACCGCAAGTATGATCGGAGGAACATTCCAACAACTGGATTCATTCCTGGTCAAACGACTTCGGTTGTCTCCCAACCATAGATAGTCCAAACATCCCGATTCAAATTTCAAGCTCTAACCATTCTAAAGTTGCTCACCAATATACCCTACAGGATACTCGAATTCGATCCTTCCTATCATTAACTGTCGATTAACTTTCACGAGTTATAATAGACTCCCACAATTTACTCCACATGAATTATCAAACTAGTAAATTTATAATCATCCACGAAGGTCATTCCACCACAAGCAAACATCTCATGATTACTACTATCATCAACATAATTTCCTTAAAATCGGCTACAATTCCCCAATTACACTAAGGCATTTGGCCTCAAGCCCAAAAGTCGACACCTAAGTATACTATTTACCTCAAAAATTCTACGCATTTATCCTCTTTATTACAAAGGGCAGCATTCCCTAACCGATAATATTCGGCCTACAGTACCCACACGCGTGGGATACCCAACCTTCCATTAAGACCGAGAAATTGACCCATGACTATCACGGACAAAATTCGGAATTTTCCCCCGAAACTCTCTCGCGATTGGCATTTTCCACCGCTTCACAGCCGTAATCTTGGCCGGGTCCACCATAATACCATTCTGGTTCACGACATGCTCTCGAAAGTGGTCCTCTCGTAACCAGAACTCACACTTGGAGAGCTTAGCATACAGCTTCTCCCGCCTCAAAACTTCCAAAACTTCTCGCAAATGCATCTCATGCTCTTCCTTCGACTTCGATTACACAAGAATATCGTCGATGAACACGATCACCGATCGATCCCACATAGGGCTACATACCCGGTTCATGAGGTCCATGAACGTTGCGGGTGCATTGGTGAGCCCGAGAGGCATCACCACAACTTGTAAATGGCCATGACGTGAACGAAAGGCCGTCTACTCCGTATCCTCTCTCCTCACCCGCATCCGATGATACCCCGATCTCAAATCAACCTTAGAGAACCACGAGGCTCCCTGAAGCTGATCGAACAAGTCATCGATCCTTGGCGGAGGATAACGATTCTTCACCGTAAGCTTATTCAACTCACGGTAGTCTATACACATCCGTTGGGACCCGTCTTTCTTTTTCACAAACAGAATCAGGGCTCCCCACGGTGGACAACTCGGCTTGATGAACTCCTTTTCGATAAGTTCCTGCAACGAGTATACAACTCCTTCATTTCCGGTGGAGCCAAGCGATAAGGTGCCTTGGCCACCGGAGCAGCATCCGGAATCAAATCAACGTGGAACTCTACCTGTCGCTCGGGAGGTATCCCCGGTAACTCCTCGGGAAAATACGTCAGCAAACTCCCGTACAATTGGCACATCCTCCACAGACTTCTTCTCTCCGTCGTCGCGCGTGTCGATCACATACGCCAAAAATCCCTGACCACTGTGCTGCAAGTACCTCCGAGCCCTTGCAGCCGAACATATCGCTGAGGTCCGCCTGGGCAAGCCGCCCTGAACTAGCATTTCTCCCCCGCTTGGGGTTCGAACTCGTACTTGTTTGCGATGACAAACAATCTCCGCATCATACGAATCCATCCAATCCATGCCCACAGTCACGCACAACTCCCGCATAGCGATCGGAATCAAATCAATCGGGAACCTCACACCAGAGATCTCCAAAGTGCACCCCGGGTACACGTCAGTAACCGTCAAGGTCCTGTCTTCAGCAACTGCAACCACAAGTGGACAGCCTAACCGTCCTACAACTCGGCCCCAAACACTCACTGACTATGTGAGACACGGAAGGATGAGTAGCCCCGCTATCAATCGTCACCACAGCAAGCACCGGGTTAACCAAGAACGTACCTGTCACCACTTTATACGTAGGTTGTGCCTCCTCCACTCCCAGTTGACGAACTCTACCTCAGGCCGCCTCCATCACTACAGCAAGTGAAGCATACTGCGCGGTACTCACGAACTCCCTGATCTTGGTACGTAACATATCCTTGCACCGTGTCCTCTTCATGTCCTCAAAAGCAGCATGCTAAGGATAGAATAATGTCATTTTCGTAAACTTTCGGTTCACCTCCTTTATGGCCTCCGTAGTCTGATAGGGCTCCAAGAACTCTTTGGCACTCCTCTCCATCTCCACTAGAGGCACATGCTCTACACGAAACATACGACGAACTCCTCCCAGGTCAAGTAGTGCGCCCGTTAAGCGTCAAAGCAATAGCACCCAGTCTTTCGCTCCGTCTCGTAACAGATTCACCGCGAAGCGAACCTTCTAGTTTGCAGGACAACCACCGATAAGGAATGTGCACTTTATAAACGATCCCGACCCTCTTGTTCGGGGCTGCCCACCCACAGGGGGTGGAATCGCCGCGATGCGCTCCTCCATCGACACTATTACCTCATCACGAATGGCGGTAATAATTTCGGGGATCGCCTCCTCAAAATATGCGTCACCTCGACCGCAAACATCTCACGAATCTGATCAGCAATAATTCCAGCATCAGCATCTGGATCAACATTGTTGTTCCTCCTTAACGAGCTACTAGCACACATTAAAACCTGCTAACTACGCTTACACTCAACTCTTCGGATTCTCCGTGACTTTCCCCGACTCGAGCACGGATCCTGTGCTTCAGATAGTAGGAGCTCTGCTACTACCCTTCACACCTATCCTTACTCGTTTCAAGTCCTGTCCCGGGACGTCCAAGTAGTTGCTTACCACAAACTAACACATATGCCCATTCCGGCATATGCAAACACTTTTCCTAGCTCCCTAGAAAAGTCGTAATACCCCACCACCCTTGCTAGAACGGAACCCCCACTAGCCCTGATGAGTCGCCTCGTAAACGCACCGTCGTATACAGTGAAACCAGATAGACATTCGAATATAAATTTCTATCCTACAACGGTTAGACTCAAACAAGAGCTGCGCAATAGAACTAAATCCAACATTCTAAGGCTATTTAGTTCCTACTGTATACAACCTAAGGTGCATTCACATAACAACCTATCAAGGCTAGCATGAGTTCCTAATAGCAAGTAACAAGTATACAGTACCACAAAATCCACGTAAGCAATCTAGCATACATACTCCTATGTTCTAGAAAGCAATCTAGCATATGTACTCATATGTAAACGCTATTCCCAGCTCACTAGGAATTTTATCTCATCCCACTACTCTTGCTACAACGGAATCCATGTTAGCCATAACGAGTTGCCTCGCGAATACCCAGCCGCACGCAGCGTGAATCAAATAGACATTCGAATACAAGATTCTATCCTAGAACGGTTGGACTCAAACAAGAGCTGCGCAATAGAACTAAATCAAATATTCTAAGGCTATATGATTCTTACTGCATGCAACCTATAGGGCCTTCACTTGACAACCTACTATAACTAGCATTGATTCCTACTAGCAAGCAGTCATCGTACAGCACAGTGTAAACAACCTCGGCAATCTAGCATGCATACCCTATGCCTAGAAAGCAATAAATACACTAAGTGCTGTACCTTCCCAATTGGCGTCGGCTGACTGTACACACTGCGCCCACGATCACCGTTTCCCAAACGGGCTTTCTCCGTTCATTTATTTTCAAAGATTTTAATAAGAGAGTTTAAAAACTTCATAGCCGCAACTTGAGACCAAACACACCGAGATGTGTTTGATTCACTCAAGCCGTGCTCTGATACCAAGTTGTAACGTCCCAAAAATTACAAGGAAATTTAAAATTTTTAAAACATACATTTCATTATAAAACAACCATAATTCAATAATTCACGTCTTAAGTGAAATTAACGTCGTTGACTCAAACCGTCAACAAAGTTTATGCAGCGGAAAATTATATAATTAAATTCAAAGGGTTCGAAAGTGAAAGTTTAACAATCTTTGGTACTCTGCGCTTGATGTGTGTACGGTCACGCCCGACTGCCGCCCGCACCTGAAATAACAACATATTGGGAAGGGGTAAGCTATAATGCTTAGTGAATTCAACCACACACGTAGGTAGCAACCCCACGCATATCGCCCCTACTCGCAAGTAGGCAACATCACCATCACCACGAATATCAAACCACATAATGTTTATTATATAAGCACGAACCTCGGTCCCACCGAGTACACAAAATACATTAATATAAGCTCAGTCCCACCGAGCCCTCGGTCCCACCGAGTAATTAATACAAGCTCAGTCCCACCGAGCCCTCGGTCCCACCGAGTAAAAATTGTTGTACTAGCTTAGTCCCACCAAGCCCTCGGTCCCACCGAGCCCCTCAGTCCCACCGAGGTGTACACATGCATATATATATTCCACATACGAATCTAATAAATCACAACCAGTTATCACATCCCATCTAGTTCACGTAAGCACATAAATACACGTAATCACACGTAACACAAAATAACGACATACATGAAATTCCTAACTACGCGGTGAGAGAACTCACCTCAAAGCAAACCGACGCGCTCCCGAGCCGCAACACCAGCACGTCAACCTTCCTCACTTTTTCCCACCTAAATACGCACTAAAACGTCAACGGGAAGTCCCAACTCACGACACTTTTACTAGTTTAGCAAAACTAAAATTCCAGCTTTTATACTAAAAACGCAGGTCTGTTCGGGACCCATTTTACCCCTGCTAAACTGATCAAACCAAAAACTTAATTCCACATCCAGGAAGTTCAATGTCTTATGGTTCCAGGGACGTATCGCACGCGTCCTAACGATATTCCTAGCACTCTATACGAATTTTACAAAAACATCTCGCAGTGCAGCTAAAACAGGACCTGTCAGTATAAAATGGCAATTTGACACTAGCTATGGCCCGAACTGGTTTTTCCACAAAACATATAAAAGTTACTAGACTCAGAATGGGAACTTTTGGCACCAGTTTCATCCCAATCCGACATTCCAAGCAAAAGTTATGCATAAAACAAAACAGGGACAGAAAGCTGGATGTTTTTCGGACCAGGCTGTATAAACAGCCCCATACGGCCCAGCTACAGGCTTAACCAGATTCTCGGCAAAACACGAAAAACTTTCCTGACTCGATTAGTGAACTTCGGCCACCGATTTCATTTCAATCCGAGCTACGAGTAAAAAGTTACGGCCACGACAAAACAGTGGCAGAAAAATCGTCATTCACATAAAATGACAAATCACCAAATTTGCGACCACTTTTTCACCTAGCTAGAAGCTGAATCGGGTTTCCGCTAAAACACGGAAAACGTGGTCGACCTCGAACTTGAACCGTGGGTACCAGTTTCGGCTCAATCGGAGTTACGACGGAAAAGTTATGGCCGTCGTAAAAACAGAAACGTAACGAGAGCCATACCTTACAACGACGACTCGCAACCGTGCCTGCAATCCCTTCTTCTCGACCTCTCCGACGAAGGACGTTGACACCGGTGGTTTTCCGGCGACGGCGTTTCTCCAGCGACCTCTCTCTCTCTCTTTTTCTTCCTCTCTCGGCTTCTCACACTCACGATCACCCTCTCGGCAAATCAAAAACTATGGAGCCAAAATAAGCAAATAACAAAAGAAAACTATATGTTGGTGCAATTTGGAAACCGCCGAGAAGAGGAAGAGGGGGGGGGGGGGTCGGTTCCCCTTCCCTTGGCCGTTCAACCACCCAAACACCTCCATTGTCCACCTTTGACCCCTAGGCTCAATCCCTTTGACACTTTTGGTCCCTGAATTTCTATATTATTGCAAAAGGGAGTAAGGTTTGCCACACATAACATTCAAGGTCCCCTTTGACAACTTTCGTTAACAAGACTCGCTTTAAACGTCAATAAAATAATTACATTAAGAATTTTAAAAACCCTACCGGGACACGGGCTTTACAGTTGTCCCTCATTTCTCTGAATTAGGCCTGTAGACAGAGAAGTAGATGGTGAAGAATTGGAGGGACCTGTTAGAGATGTACCTGTTAAGTTCTGTTCGTTAGAGTTCTAAGCTTGATTGCCTCTGGTGATGTCGTCATAGGAATCATCATCATCGATGAAGTCGGTGAATATCAAGTAGATATCTTCTTCTCTTGTCTTGGAAGAGCTTAGCTTCTCTTCAGTCTGTATCCCCTCTAGTGATTTGCAATCAGAGGAACTTGATGAATTTTCATCAAAGGATACATTTATGCTCTCTTGAATGACTCTGGTTCTTATGTTGTAGACCCTACAGGCTTTAGAGGTCAAAGAGTAACCAATAAAGACTCCCTCGTCAGCCTTCTTGTCAAATTTACCCAGCTGGTCTCTGTCATTCAAGATGTAACATTTGCAGCCAAAAACATGAAAGTATTTCACATTTGGCCTTCGGTTGTTGATGAGTTCATAAGCAGTCTTTTTGAATCTTTTTACTATGACAGCTCTGTTCTGGGTAAAATAGGTTGTTGAGACTGCCTCTGCCTAGATGTTGATAGGAAGAATAGATCCTGCCAACATAGTTCTGGTGGCTTCTACCAGATTTATGTTCTTTCTCTCCACAACACCATTTTGTTGGGGGGTTCTGGCAGCTGAGAAATTCTAGGAGATTCCTTCCTCTATTAGGTAGGCACCAATTTTGGCATTCTTGAACTCCGTCTCATTATCACTTCTCAACTTTTGAATTTTGAGACCTAACAGAACCTGTATTCTTTTCAACAAACTTATCAGAATTTCTGGGACATCAGATTTTACTCTGATGAACTCAACCCAAGTATATCTAGAAAATTCATCTATGAGTACAAGAATATACTTTTTACCAGATAGACTTTGCATAGAAATTGGACCACAAAGATCCACATGTAGCATATGCAAAGGTCTAGGGCAATTGTGATCACTTTTTGTTTTGTGTGAAGCTCCTTTTAGCTTACCCAATTCACAAGCAGAACAAAGATGGTCTTTGTCAAATTTAAGTGAAGGCAGACCTTTCACTAAGTTTAGTTTCACGAGCTTGTCAAGATTTGAAAATTTTAGATGAGCAAATCTTTTATGCCAGAGCCAGGCATCTTCCTTATTCAAAGAGACTAAGCAAAGTTTTTATGTTGTAGAACTTTGATTAGGATTAAAATTCATTTTGTACAGATTGTCTTTTCTGTCGGCTCTTAAAAGCTCTTGACCAGACTTGGAAAGTAACAAAGAACAATATTTCTTCTTAAAATTGACATCGAATCCATGATCACACAGTTGACTTATGCTAAGCAGATTATGATTTACACCTTCAACATAAGCAACTTTTGTAAATGAAACACCACCATTATTCAAAACACCGTAACCTCTAATTTGTCCCTATCCATCGCCTCCAAAGGTTACTGCACTTCCCATTTTGTCTTTGAATGAAGTCAGCAGCTCCTTATTGCCTGTCATGTGCCTGGAACATCCTGAATCTAAATACCAGATCTGCACATGAGGCTTCTGCAAGACAGATTAGTTCCTTTTAGGTACCCATTTCATAATGGGTCCTTTCTGGTTAGGCTTGGGGGTGTTAACAGATTTACCTGCTGGCTTTCCATTCTTTGATGGTGTGCCAGAGGGTTTTTTCTGCATATTCTGAGCAATCTTAGGATTTTTCCTTTCAGATGACTGGTTCAGAACACAATGAGGACCATTCAGGTGATTCTGCAACTTTAACAGAAGTTGAATGCAATTGCAGTTGATAGAACATGAAGATGATTGATGCATATTGCTGTTTCTATTCAACATCTGTGGATTATTTGGCATTTTAGATTGAAAAACTTTAGGACCAGATGTTTTAACTGACATTTTGTCCTGACTTGCTCTGTTGAGATTGGCATTGTTCCTTGGAACAGATTCTTTTGACCAAAAAAGTGTTTTTCCTTTGATTTACAGCAGAAGTATGGATAGGTTGGTCAGTGACTTTCCATTTACCCTTTAGCTCTGGAGTAAATCTGATTGGCTTATAAGCATAGGGAACAAAAGTATGGTTCACAGAAATACTTTTTACTTTCTCTCTTCTCTTATCTTCTATATCATCAGAAGAAAGAATTCTGATACCCTTGTTTTTGAAATCAGGAACTGGTGGAAATCTGGATTGGTTCCTAAAAGGTGTGACAGTTTTCAAAACTCCAGATCCAACAAGTACCTGCTTGGGTTTGTGCATAACATTCTCTTGTGCATAGTGTAACGTCCCAAAAATTACAAGCAAATTTAAATTTTTAAAATAAACATTTCATTGATAACAACTCATTAAATGATCCCAACGTTTCGTTTACAAACACATAATTAATATCTTTATAAAATAAAACCAGCGGAATAAATGTTTAGTTATTAAAATCATAAAGCAACCAGCTCTTCCCGCGCGCCAGTGTGTACTCGTCACGCCTTGGAGCCGCCCGTACCTGAAACCACAGTTTATTGGGAAAGGGTAAGCACGAAGCTTAGTGAATTCCAACACATGCGCATATAGGAATTATATACACATCACCCCTATCCGCACATAAGCAACAACTCCACAGATACATAAACGAGTAACCATCTACAAGTAATTATGTATCCAACACCTCGGTCCCATCGGACCCTCGGTCCCACCGAATTGTAATGTATCCAACACCTCAGTACCATCGAGGCCTCGGTCCCACCGAATTGTAATGTATCCAACACCTCAGTACCATCGAGGCCTCGGTCCCACCGAATTGTAATGTATCCAACACCTCAGTACCATCGAGGCCTCGGTCCCACCGAATTGTCATGTAACCAACACCTAAGTACCATCGAGGCCTCGGTCTCACCGAATTGTAATGTAACACATTTATACCAAGCATTCAAACCAATCAAATATTACACACCACAAACAACTAGTTCACACCACAAAGACAATAGTACATACAAACTATTATGACATGCATACAACCCCTAACTACACAGTGAGAGAACTCACCTCGAATGCGCGCCCAGCTTAATAATACAATTCCAGCTTCACAATTACGGTCACTTCCCAGCACCTAAACGCATGTTAAAACGTGTCAATACGAGACCCGGACCCTATGACACGACACACGCTTAAACCGTCACTAAAACTAAATTCCGTTCACCCAAAACAGGTCTGTTCGGGACCTGTTTCGACCCCTTTAAACCCATAAAATTCCCAATATTATATCATGACCAGAAAGTACTCTGAGTTAGGGTTCCAAGGACATATTATACGCCTCCTAACGATTTTTCTACAATTTACTACGGATTTTACAAAAACAGTTTCCAGCACAGCGAAATTCAGCACCTTTCAGTATAAAACGACAATTCGACCCATGCTACGTCCCGGACTGGGTTTTGCACAAAACACAGAAAAGTTTCTAGACTCAAAAAGGGAACTTTTGACACCGGTTTCACCCCAAACCGAGTTACGAGCAGAAAGTTATGGTCTACGCAAAACAGTGGCAGATTCCAGAATTTTGCACATAAAATGACGAAACACAGAACTTACGACCACTTTTTCGCCCAGCTAGAGGCCGAACCAGTTTTCCGCTAAAACACGGAAAACGTGCCCGACCCCGAGCTTGAACCGTGGGCGCCAGTTTCGGCTCAAACGGAGTTACGACGGAAAGGTTATGATCACGCAAAAACTGGACAGCGCACTTAGAATTTTCATAAAATTACGATTTATAAAAACGGTTCAAGGCTTAAACGATTCGGGTTTTACGCTACGAGTGTCACCCACTGACACCGCCCTCCACCCACAGCCACCGCAGCGGCGGCGTGCGGCGGTGGTGGTCTTGCCGGAAAAACGAAAGGAAAAGGAAAAGAAACGAGACGAACGAGAGAGTTACTTACCTTACGACGACGTCTCACCACCACAACCACACTTCTCTCTCTCGATCTCCGACGAAACCAGGGTGGTGGCGCCCCCCGGCGACAGCGGCGGCGGCGGCGACGGCTGCCGCTGAGTTCTTTCTTCTCATCTCTCTCTTTCTCGCGATTACTCTCGCTCTCGTTTCTCTCTCACTCGGCCGTACAACACAAAGGAAAGAAAAGGAGAAAGGATTCTTAGGGTTAAATGATTTGTTGGTATGCTTGGCTTACAAGGAAAAAGGAAAACGATGGAATTCGGCCATGGGCCGAGAGGTATGCAAGATTTTCCCAAAATTGCACTATGGTCCCTTGAAAAACCAAGACTCTTCACCATCCACCATTAATATATTGATCTTAGCATTTTGGTCCTCTTTAACACCAATCCACTAACCAAGAATAATTAAAGGCAACAATTTAAAATGGTTTAAAGATTTATTACGCATTTGGTCAAACTTGCTAACCCCGTTAGTAAAGATTCACTAAAAGAACGATATTAAAGCAGTTAATTAAAATATATATAAACATACCGGGACACGGGCTTTACAACTCTCCCCCACTTGGATTAGACTTCGCCCTCGAAGTCTCTGCCTACGAATAGCTCCGGATAGTTCTCCCTCATCTCAACCTCAGGTTCCTAAGTCCACTTGAAACCCCTACTAAACTTCCCGAATACTATTCTTACTAACGTACTCTTTCTAAGACACTGGGATTATGATCGGCAGAACACCCAGACAATTGAAATCATTCCTAGCCAAGCGACTACGGTTGTCCCCCAACCTTAGATATTCCATACATCCCGAGTCAAATCTCAAGCTCTAACCATTCTAAAGCTGCTCACCAGTATACTCTACAGGATACTCGATTACGATCCCTCCTATCATTAACTGACGATTAACTTCCACGAGTTCTAATAGACTCCAACGATTTTCAATAAATTATATTAACAAAACATCGACCCCCTGCCGAACATCGGTCCAACCGATTACAATAACAAACATCGGCCACCCGCCGAACATCGGTCCAACCGATTACAATAACAAACATCGGCCACCCGCCGAACATCGGTCCAACCGATTACAATAACAAACATCGGCCACCCGCCGAACATCGGTCCCACCGATTACAATAACAAACATAAGCGTGGTATTATCCTAGACACTAACACAAATAGATATCCCCCACAACCAAAATCAACTAACACACACGTAGGTCATTCCACCATAACCATCCATCACAAGTGATCATTTCAGGGTTACTACTACCGTCACCATGATTATCTTAAAATCGGCTACAACTCTCCGATTATACTAAAGGTGTTTGGCCTCAAGCCCAAAAGTCGACACCTAAATATACCACCTACCCCAAAATGGTTGATGCGCATTTATTCTCTTAATAACAAAGGGCATCAATCCCTTAACCGATACTATTCGGCCTACAGTACTAACGCGCGTGGAATATCTACCTTCCACCGTCGACGTATCATCCACACTTACTCTACGAAGCCAAGTCACACCGTATCGAGGATACACCTTGACGTCTACCTCCCAGGTAACGCCTCAAGACCCAGTACACCGGAACTACCTCCCAGGTAAGTGCCCACAACTATATCCTCCCAGTACCTACTGGAAAGCCTAGGTTAAAACACATGAACACCGGGGCCTCACCCCGAGATACCCAACCGACCACTACCAGCGACTGACTAACGTGCCTAAGGATCCAAAGCAAAACAGCCTACCCACAAGTGCCTATCCCGGATTGTCTCCCTCACCCAAACGTGTAAATACTCGACGTGTAATGAATGCAAAACTGTGCAACAAAACAACCCATCAACGAGACTCCACATCGAGCCATTAAAACCGTGCAATTGACCCATGACTATCTCAAAGTCAAAACCGAGCAAAATGCTCCACGCTTGCTAGACCCATAAGTCGGTCAAAAACGCGTTTAAATAAAGTTTAAGCAAGCAATACTCTTAAATAACATCAGTCCCAAACTCGACACGAGTTAAACAAAAGAGTTTTTCAAAAGGACTCACACCCTTAAAATTCTCAAAATAACACATAACCCTTATAAACGCACTTCCCAAATGGTTTACAAAATCATTTATAAAATATTCTCAACGTCAAGATTTTTCATTCCAAAAAGACCTTAAGCAATAAAACTACAATTACCAGGTCGGTAGTTACGCAAAAATGGACACGCTCGTCCCACATATGAAAATCATGTTGAAAATCATCTCATTGCAGCTTAATTTACTCACAAAACGTAAGCGAAATAAATAATTTATTTGAAAATGAACCGTCACGGTTCTAGTATGAATTGACTCATGACATGTATTTAAAGTAACCGCTCGACCTTACACCGGGTGCGACAAAGCGTGCACATAGTTTCAAAATCAGTCCCACGACGTTTGACCCCCAAAATTCCTCTTTTTCAACATAAAATGTCGTGGCACAGGGTTCACTAACAAATCTTACGCACGTCGGCTAGTCATACAAAACGATGACACGGTTTACAAATATATTTTTGTTAAAACACAACTGTCTCGTGTAAGTTTCAAACTTGAAGACAGAAACCAGTCCGCTTCTAATAATTGGAAATATCGACTAAAACCTCATAAAATCTCAAACTGGGGGCAGGCATGCAAGCTTGTAACACTTCCTCAAGTTTCGTACTTGAGACATATAACGTCAAAACATTATAGTTTGAAAATGTATTTATCGAAAATGCTCAAAATACTCGTTTCCTCCAAAGCAAAAGTTTTTTAATTTCCCAAAAAAAAAAGATCGGTAACTCTAAATTAACCGAATGTCAAAAATCTACGCATTTATATTTCCAAAATATAACACATTGTAATCGTATGCATGATGTTCACAACATTAAAACACTCCTTGGATCAAATGGTCTTTCATTTCGACAAAAAGGAACTAAAACATTTTCATGCACGACTCGTTCATCAAAATGTCGAGAACAAAGGTTACCCCAGTATGCATACCCCTAAGTCGATAAATCGCATTTTCATGGAAATGTCAATAAAACCTTTAGCTGACTAAAAACGCACTAAACAACCCTTATGAAATGTTACCAAAATTCCTCCATGCATCACTTATGTCACGCATGAATCAATCCACACACTGAACTATTTGCAAAAAAAAACACTTAGTAATACAAACTTTCGAACGAAAAGTTAAGCGACACTGGAATTCCAAACTCATTTTAAACAAATCACCAAAATAGCCTTTATACAGACATCGTGGAATGTAACTTTTCGTCTCAACTCTAACACATGTGGAGGAGTTCCAATGTTAGAGTCTCAAGCCGTAGTCACTTACCCAACATCTTAACCACCTCAAAACATGGATAACATCGTACCCGGAGGAACCGTTGGAAAATAAACAAATGAAACAATCTTTTACAAAGTTTTCAACTCCCGTGATAAAACGATTTCAAGCACTTTCAAAACTATAATTTGAAATCTCATGTGTGCTAAACATTTCCCAGAGTTTCGAAATACAATCCATACAAGGATCGGAACACAAGGATTAATTAGTGCAATCCTATTTTCAAAATAACTTCGTGCATGACTCATTCGGCATTCAACGTCTCGACCCATACTACTCCGAAACTCTTCGGTCTACTATTGTCATCCAGACACTTAAACCTCTTAAGGCAAGTTGGGAAATCACATCAAATCATCTTACGGTTTTTCCTCAAATCAAAGTCGGCTCTATAGGCCTATGACTCTAGCACAACCTTCTATCTTGGCCCGAAATGATCTACTTACCACAAACATCGACGACATCGTCACTCAAAGTGACTAATACTAGAATCGTCCTTCTATTCCAACGACTACTGGATTAGATCCTTCACCACTACCCTCAACGATCATTACATCTAAGCAAGTCAAGCACACACATGTACCAGTGGATCTACTATAGTTGTCTCTCCTCGTGACAGCTCTTCTGGGTAGATAATACAACGCGTTATTAGCACATAACAACGCACACTAACACACTCACGCCCAACTCCTTGGATTCCTCGTGACTTCCCCGACTCGAGCATTGATCATGTGCTTCCGGTAGTAGGAGCTCTACTACTACCTTCCACACCTATCATTACTCGTTCTGAGTCCCATCCCAAGGGTCCAAGTAGTTTCTCGCCGAAACTATACACATAATACAGTTTATCCACACATGCCAGTTCAAGAACATATCCTAAACAGGCAACTCATACAACTACTGTATATATAAAACCATCGGTCTCCCCGATCAGACAGCCACAAATGTATACTTAATAAACCATCGGTCACCCCGATCATACAACAACAATTACATATATAATTAACCATATGCCTGCACCAGCATATATATACATCCACCCTTCCTAGCTCCCTAGGAATTTCCTCTTATCCCACTACCCTTGCTACTACCGAATCCCTACTAATTATAACGGGTGACCTCGCGAATACCCGATTATATGCAGTGCGAAACAAATAGACAGTCGAATACAAGACTCTATCCTAGAACGGTTGGACTCAAACAAGAGCTGCGCAATAGAACTAAATCGAATATTCTAAGGCTATAAATCTCTTACTGCATACAACCTAGAGGGCATCCACTTAGTAACCTATCATAATTAGCATAAATTCCTAATAGCAAGTAGTTCAACATACAGCATAGTGTCCACAACAGGCAATCTAGCATGCATACTCTATGATCTAGAAAGCAATAAAACACTAAGTACTGTACCCTTTCCCTTGGCTCCGGCTGACTGTACACACTGCGCCATCGATCACCGTTTCTCAAACGGGTTTTCCTTTCTTTTATTTTCCAAAAAAATTTAATAAAGAATTTGAAAATTTCTCAGCCGCAACTTGAGACCAAACACACCGAGGTGCGTTTGATTCACTCAAGCTGTGCTCTGATACCAAGTTGTAACGTCCCAAAAATTACAAGCAAATTTAAATTTTTAAAATAAACATTTCATTGATAACAACTCATTAAATGATCCCAACGTTTCGTTTACAAACACATAATTAATATCTTTATAAAATAAAACCAGCGGAATAAATGTTTAGTTATTAAAATCATAAAGCAACCAGCTCTTCCCGCGCGCCAGTGTGTACTCGTCACGCCTTGGAGCCGCCCGTACCTGAAAACACAGTTTATTGGGAAAGGGTAAGCACGAAGCTTAGTGAATTCCAACACATGCGCATATAGGAATTATATACACATCACCCCTATCCGCACATAAGCAACAACTCCACAGATACATAAACGAGTAACCATCTACAAGTAATTATGTATCCAACACCTCGGTCCCATCGGACCCTCGGTCCCACCGAATTGTATTGTATCCAACACCTCAGTACCATCGAGGCCTCGGTCCCACCGAATTGTAATGTATCCAACACCTCAGTACCATCGAGGCCTCGGTCCCACCGAATTGTAATGTATCCAACACCTCAGTACCATCGAGGCCTCGGTCCCACCGAATTGTCATGTAACCAACACCTAAGTACCATCGAGGCCTCGGTCTCACCGAATTGTAATGTAACACATTTATACCAAGCATTCAAACCAATCAAATATTACACACCACAAACAACTAGTTCACACCACAAAGACAATAGTACATACAAACTATTATGACATGCATACAACCCCTAACTACACAGTGAGAGAACTCACCTCGAATGCGCGCCCAGCTTAATAATACAATTCCAGCTTCACAATTACGGTCACTTCCCAGCACCTAAACGCATGTTAAAACGTGTCAATACGAGACCCGGACCCTATGACACGACACACGCTTAAACCGTCACTAAAACTAAATTCCGTTCACCCAAAACAGGTCTGTTCGGGACCTGTTTCGACCCCTTTAAACCCATAAAATTCCAAATATTATATCATGACCAGAAAGTACTCTGAGTTAGGGTTCCAAGGACATATTATACGCCTCCTAACGATTTTTCTACAATTTACTACGGATTTTACAAAAACAGTTTCCAGCACAGCGAAATTCAGCACCTTTCAGTATAAAACGACAATTCGACCCATGCTACGTCCCGGACTGGGTTTTGCACAAAACACAGAAAAGTTTCTAGACTCAAAAAGGGAACTTTTGACACCGGTTTCACCCCAAACCGAGTTACGAGCAGAAAGTTATGGTCTACGCAAAACAGTGGCAGATTCCAGAATTTTGCACATAAAATGACGAAACACAGAACTTACGACCACTTTTTCGCCCAGCTAGAGGCCGAACCAGTTTTCCGCTAAAACACGGAAAACGTGCCCGACCCCGAGCTTGAACCGTGGGCGCCAGTTTCGGCTCAAACGGAGTTACGACGGAAAAGTTATGATCACGCAAAAACTGGACAGCGCACTTAGAATTTTCATAAAATTACGATTTATAAAAACGGTTCAAGGCTTAAACGATTCGGGTTTTACGCTACGAGTGTCACCCACTGACACCGCCCTCCACCCACAGCCACCGCAGCGGCGGCGTGCGGCGGTGGTGGTCTTGCCGGAAAAACGAAAGGAAAAGGAAAAGAAACGAGACGAACGAGAGAGTTACTTACCTTACGACGACGTCTCACCACCACAACCACACTTCTCTCTCTCGATCTCCGACGAAACCAGGGTGGTGGCGCCCCCCGGCGACAGCGGCGGCGGCGGCGACGGCTGCCGCTGAGTTCTTTCTTCTCATCTCTCTCTTTCTCGCGATTACTCTCGCTCTCGTTTCTCTCTCACTCGGCCGTACAACACAAAGGAAAGAAAAGGAGAAAGGATTCTTAGGGTTAAATGATTTGTTGGTATGCTTGGCTTACAAGGAAAAAGGAAAACGATGGAATTCGGCCATGGGCCGAGAGGTATGCAAGATTTTCCCAAAATTGCACTATGGTCCCTTGAAAAACCAAGACTCTTCACCATCCACCATTAATATATTGATCTTAGCATTTTGGTCCTCTTTAACACCAATCCACTAACCAAGAATAATTAAAGGCAACAATTTAAAATGGTTTAAAGATTTATTACGCATTTGGTCAAACTTGCTAACCCCGTTAGTAAAGATTCGCTAAAAGAACGATATTAAAGCAGTTAATTAAAATATATATAAACATACTGGGACACGGGCTTTACACATAGAAAATCTGCTCATCCACCTCAGAATCAGAATCAGAATCAGAGTCTAGAAAGTCTCTGGTGGCTCTGGCAGAGGTGTGAGACTCTTTGGGTAACTCAGAAATATTTGCTCTGGTGGACTTAAACTTTCTTAATCTTGGTTTCAAAGGATCAGATGCAGCATTTTCCTCAAGAACTCTTTTAAGATCCTCTTCAAAAGATGTTCTTATTGATTCAAAGGTAGGGGAGAAGACTGGAGCTTCAGGGTTGAGCACACTCTGTGTTTTGGCACCAGATGACTCAGCCACTGAAGTAACAGACTTCTGACCCTTAAAAGAGTTGAAGTGAAAATTTTCTTTAGGATCAAGACTTTTGACAGAATCAGGAAATTTGATCTCAGCTTTTCCTTGATCATGAATGAACTTTTCAGATGGTTTTGTAACCTTTTCATGATCCAAGGAGTCATAGCTGACATTCCTGAAATTCAGACTTCTTGTTTTTGAAACATCTGAAGTTTTAGCTCTTTTAAAAATTGCAATACCAGAGATCACATCTTCTTGGATTTTTCCAACACAGAAGGCAGAGGACAATGAAGTCTTCTTCCTTCCAGTAAAGGGAACAAGGTCTTTGAAACCCATACCTTGAGTATCCTTTTGAGAATTGATTTTAATATGCACATCTTGTGCATCCTGGTACTTTTTGATTAAAATCTCTTTTCTCTGTAAAGATTGGTGTAAAACCTCTCTTTCTCTTTGAAAATAGTCCTTAATAGCGACGAGTTAAGCCTTTCGTATTCAGATTTCTTAACATCCTCTGTCTTTGTTGGGAACTGAAGATATGCTAAGTATGGTTAGTACTGCCAGAACAACATTACTACTGCCAGATCAAGTTTGTTGGTGCAAGTGTACCCAGCTTTAAATATTGTGATATATTTTTGGTACACATAAAATCACATCTCCATATTTATTTTGATGATTACAAAACACACCGCATTATTTGTTATCTAATATTTTATCTGAGTATGCAGATATTTAAATG
Source organism: Saussurea involucrata (assembly GCA_033807775.1). Lineage (NCBI taxonomy): Eukaryota > Viridiplantae > Streptophyta > Magnoliopsida > Asterales > Asteraceae > Saussurea > Saussurea involucrata. The sequence goes on from CM066320.1 coordinate 127,251,875, forward strand.
ATCTCGATAAATTTTTATCTGAAGAATCCAAGTCTGAAGAGTTTCGTCATTTTATTTTAAAATGATAAACACCCTAAAATATTTTATCACTTGGATATTTCGTATCTATATAAATATATTTGAATCAAATATATATATAATATATATATGTTTTTATTAAATATATATATAAATCGCAGATATATATATACATATGTTTTTTATTTAAATCACATCTCATGCCTTTTACTGTTGCTCATTAAATGCAAAGAAGTGTGATCAGCCGAAAGAAGCCTTCCAGCGCACTGCCCTCTTGTACGTTTGTCAGGCGGTATACCGCGATGGGCTGCCGGTATACCGCGGCAGCATGCTTTTCTCTGTTGATTGGACCACCGACTGTCAGGCGGTATACCGCCGTGTGCAACGCGGTATACCGCGGGTACAAGTACCGTTGGTTTTTTGCAGGGTTGACCTTCTCCTTGCAGTGTACTTTTTCTGACGCAGGTATACCGCGATGGGCTGCCGGTATACCGCGAAAGCTTATGCCCAGTTGCTCATCCAGTATAAATATCATGCAACCTCCAGCATTCAAGTTCACACCAACTTCAGCAATAAATTCTCCCTCAGCATTTGATTATTATTCTGCTGCCTTCTTACTCACACTAAATCACTTAAACTGATAAAATTAATTTTTTTGAGTAAGAAATCTTGAGTTGATAGCAGATTAAAATCTCTCGATTAGTTGAATCAGCAACACAACTCAAGTGATCAAACTCTCTAAAAATATCCAAGTGATAAACCTTATTCAAGAGTGATTATTCATATTAAAATTTATACCCTCTTGTAAGTGTTTGAATAGAGTGAGTGATCCACATTAATCTCTCAAAGAAGAGTGTTTCGCGTTTGTTGTATTAAGGTTTGTGTTTCTACCGTAAAGAACACGTTCGTATTGGATCTCCGAGAAGTGTTATTTTCTCGAGGTGGACTAGCCAACTTTGTGTTTGGTGAACCACTTTAAAAATATCGTTGTCAAGTATTCTCTTTCCCTTATCTATTTACATTTCCGCTGTGCATTTAAATTATATCTGTTTATATAATTGTTGTATACTTATTTATTTATACTCTGCTTTATTTATTCTGTATTTATTTGTAAAAAGAATTTTTTGAAAGTAAAAGATTTAAAATACAACCTTACCCCCCCTTAGGTTGTCCAACAAAGTTAGTACTGCTAGTTCAATGTTAGTGCTGCCAGAACAAAGATACTACTGCTAGTTCAAGGTTAGTACTGCTGAGTCATTAATGCTGCAAGAACATGATTAGTACTGCTAGACAAGTTACTACTGCTGGTACATGGTTAATACTGCTGAACAAAGTTAATACTGCTGAACAAAGTTAATATTGCTGGTATATTACTACTGCTGGAGATTGTTAGTACTGCTCATGAAGAATGAAGGTTAATACTGCTGAGTTTGTTAAGATTGGTATGCGATACTTTTGGAGACAAAGAAGGAATTGATCAAGATATGTTTAACGAAGATTTAGAAGATCAAGTTACTTTTTGATAGTTATCTTGTAATTATTTTTGTATAAATAGTATTGATAGATAGCTATTAAGATAGACGAGTTAATATACGTGTGAAAAAGAATTCGATATCGTTTTCAGAGAGAATTAACCTCAAGGTGTAAGAACCCTATTTCTAGAGAAGTAGAAGTCGTCTTGATTGAGTTTGTTCATCAAGATTGAGGTTTGGTTGTAATATTGTGAGTCGAAACAGTGAATACAAAAATTGTGTGTTTTCTGATATTCTGTTCATTGATTGTGAGAATTAAAGTTCTATTCCGCAGATTCTTTAATTCTGAATTCTAAGTATTAATTATCTTGTTAAGATTCGATCCTGACAAGTGGTATTAGAGCTAGTGTTTCTTAGAATTCTACAGTCATTATGGAAAATTCTTTTGAATCAAACAGTACTCTTGTTTCGAAGGTTCCCATGCTCAGACCCAATGAATTTGACATGTGGAAAATTATAATCAAGCAGTACATTCTGCTTACTGATTATTCCATCTGGGATATCATTGAGAATGGTCCATGTGCTGAAGGAAGAACTGGACCAGATGGCAAAAGACCTCCTCCAAAGACTGATGCAGAGAGGAAAGTCAGACAGATAGAGATGAAGGCCTTAAGCACTCTGCTTTTGGCTATCCCCAATGAGTATCAGCATCAATTTCATCACTGCACTGATGCTCTGATTCTATGGAATGCTCTGGAGAAGAGATTTACTGGCACCAAAAGCACAAAGAGAAATCAAAAGGCAATTCTCAAGCAGCAGTATGAAAACTTTACTTCTACCAAGAATGAGTCTATGACTCAAACTTTTGATAGATTTAATAAGCTGATTGGAGAATTAGCCACTGTAGGAGTCAAGATGGAGGCTGATGATGTCAACAGGAAGTTCTTAAGATCATTGGGTGAAGAATGGACAATGTACACTGTGTCCTTTAGACAGAATGACCAACTGGAAGATAAGGAACTTGATGATCTGTACAATGATCTTAGAGTCTTTGAATCAGAGGTTGAAGCCAAAAAGAAGCCCTCTGGATATGTTCATAATGCTGCACTTCTTTCAGCATCACCTAATTCTACTGCTAACCATGAATCAGTTAGTACTGCTGGTTCAGTTAGTGCTGCTGGTTCAGTCAATCAGGAAAAGTCCAAAGATACAGTACTAGAAGCTTTCTTTTCCAGTCATATAAATTCCTCTTTGATTAATGATGATTTAGAACAGGTTAATGTTGATGATCTTGAAGAGATGGATATAAAGTGGCAGATGGCTATGCTGTCTATGAGGGTGAAGAGATTCATTAAGAGGACAGGGAGAAACAATTTTTCCCAAAGAAGAGAGGATGGTGCTGGATTTGACAAATCCAAAGTTGAATGCTACAAGTGTCACAAGATGGGACACTTTGCCAGGGAATGCAGAGGAGGAACATCTCACAACAGCCATCAACAAACTCAGGCTGGAAGTTCCAATCAAAACAGAAGCTCCATTCAAGCTCTTGTTTCTCAACAAGGAATGGGATTTGACTGGAGTGACCAAGCAGAAGAAGCCATCCAAAATCAAGCACTTATGGCTGAAGTTTCAGATTTTCCCACTGAGGTAAAATCTAATCTCTGTACTCAAGCTTGTATAGACACTGTTAAAAGGTATAGAGATCACAATCAGGGTATGTGTGATGATCTTAAAAGGTTAGAAAAGGATAGAAGAGACTATGTGTTGAGTGTTGAGAGGTTTGAAGAACAGATTAGGGCCTTTCAAGCCAATGAACTTCAACACTCATATGATACTAACTACTGGAAGTGGGAAAAAGGTGGTCTGGAGTTCCAACTGAAAGAGTCTAGGGAAGAGTGTGAGAAATTAAAAGAAGAACTTAAGAAAGTTAAAGCTGATGTTGAAAAGTTTTCAAAAGCTTCTAAAGCCATGGACACAATAATAAATGCTCAAGTCCATGGTAAGATGAAAACAGGACTAGGGTATAATGCCACTCCCCCACCCTACAACAACAACTACATCCCTCCTAGGTCAGACCTTTTAGAAACCTTGGATAGTAAGGACTTATCTGAATGAGCCACTAGTGTAGACCCATTAGATGCAGTTGTTGTTGAAGATGGATCTGATGGGGAAGATTCTAAGAAGGATAGTGATGAGATCCCATTAGAAAATCACATCAAGACTAATGAGGAAGGTGGAAGTCCTTGGGATAGGAGTAAGGAGATGAAAAGGACTGTAAAAGGAAAGAAAGTTCATTACACACAGACCACAGTTGTGAACTCTAATACTTGTAAACAGTGTTCTTGCAGGAAATCTCAAGAGTATAAGCCCCAAAATCATGATAATAAGAGGGGAAATCAAAGGAACTGGAATAACCAGTGGGCACTAAGGCAAGGAGTTGATCTGCAAAAGATTAACAGACCAAAACCTTGCTTTATTTGTGGCAAACTGAATCATCTTGCCAAATACTGTTTCTTCAATCCTATTAACCAAAAGAGAAGTTTTCAAAGAAGTTATCAAAAATCTTCTGGCTATAGGAAGCCTACAAGAACAAATGTGGCTAAGAAACAAGCTGAACCAAAAAGCCACATGAAGAAAAAGCCTGAAAAGGAATGTGTTACAATGTGGGTTACAAAAGGCACTAAAAATAATACTGCTGCTAGCAGTGTTAGTACTGCTAACACTGTTAGTACTTCTTCAAGAGTTAGTGCTGCTAGCAGTGTTAATACTGCTAGTAATTCTTCAAAAGTTACTGCTGCTAGCAGTGTTAGTACTGCTAACACTGTTAGTACTTCTTCAAGAGTTAGTGCTGCTAGCAGTGTTAATACTGCTAGTAATTCTTCAAAAGTTAGTGCTGTTAGCAGTATTAGTGCTGCTAACACTGTTAGTACTTCCTATTCAGATAATACTGCTGCTAGCAGTGTTAACTCTGTTAATACTGCTTCTAGCAGTGTTAACTCTGTTAATACTGCTAACTCTGTTAGTACTGCTGATACTGCTGCTAGTACTGATAGTGCTGCTAACGATACTGCTGCTCCCAGTGTTAGTACTGCTAGCACTGTTAGTACTTCTGAGGTTAATACTGCTTCTAGTGCTGCTAAACCAATCATATTGACAAAGTACTCCAGTACTGCAGTACCTAAGGTTGAAAATCTCATCAAAACCAAGTGCAAGTACTTTGATGAGCAAGGGAGACCCAAGACCACTTCGGCTTGGGTTCCCAATAAAACTAACTGATTTATCTTAATGTGCAGGGCAACCAACAGCTCAAGGGGAAGAGCATTTGGCATGTTGATAGTGGTTTCTCCAGGCACATGACAGGTAACATGGCCTGCCTCAAAATTTTCAAAAAGATTGATGGAGGACATGTTGCATTTGGGAATAATCCTGCTGGTGGAAAGATAAGTGGTAAGGGTGATGTTTCAAAAGGTAAGATGACCTTTGAAGATGTGTACTATGTTGAGCAATTGAGATACAACCTGTTAAGTGTATCACAGGTATGTGACAAGAAGCATAGCATATTGTTTACTGATTCTGAATGTATTATCCTTGCTCCTGGATACAAAGTGGTTGATGAAAACATGATACTTCTGAGAACTCCTAGGAAGGATAATGTATATTGTTTAGATTTGGAAAGTGTGTCATCTGATTCATCCCTAAATTGTTTAGTTTCAAAAGCTTCTTTGGATGAATCATCACTTTGGCACAGAAGGATGTGTCACATGAACTTTAAAACAATGAATAAACTTGTTAAGAATAACCTTGTAAGGGGTTTGCCATCCAAAGTCTATTCATGTGATGATCATTGTGTTTCTTGTCTCAAAGGCAAACAACACAAAACTTCTCATAAGACCAAAGAGATAAACACTATCTCAAATCCTCTTCAACTGTTACATATGGATCTGTTTGGTCCTACTAATGTGATGAGTATTGGCAAGAAATCATACTGCTTAGTTATTGTTGATGATTATTCTAGATTTACTTGGGTATATTTTCTGAGAACTAAAGATGAGACAAGTGGACTGATCAAATCTTTTATTCTCAAAATTGAAAACCAATCAAATCAAAGAGTGAAAGTCATTAGATCAGATAATGGAACTGAGTTTAAAAATTTTGATCTAAACACCTTTTGTGAAGAAAAAGGAATTGAGAGACAATACAGTGCTCCTAGGACTCCACAACAAAACGGTGTTGCTGAGAGAAGGAATAGGACACTGATTGAGGCTGCTAGATCTCTGTTAGCTGATTCAAAGTTACCAATTACTTTTTGGGCAGAAGCAGTTAATACTGCCTGCTATGTTCAAAACAGGGTTTTAGTTGTAAAGCCTAAAAACAAGACACCTTATGAGCTTTTCCATAAAAAGAAACCATATATTAGATTTTTCAAACCATTTGGATGTCCTTGTACTATTCTCAATACCAAATCTCACTTAGGTAAGTTTGATAGCAAAGCAGATGATGGTTTTCTTGTTGGGTATTCATCTCAGAGTAAGGCCTACAGAGTTTTTAATACCTCTTCTAGAATAATTGAAGAAAGTGACAATGTCAAATGCAATGAGAACACACCAAATCCTATTGGTTCAGGTCCTAATTGGCTATTTGACATTGATTCACTCACTAATTCTTTGGGTTTCAGTAGTGATGTATATGCAGGACAAAGGGATACACCAACATCAGAACACAGAATTCAATCTGTGATATTTCCACTCCCTTCCATTGATCCTGTTGAATTCTGTGAACAACAAGAGGAGGCTGAACCTATTCAGAATGAAGAAGAGAGGAGAGCAGAGGAAAATCAGTCTTCAGGTCCAAATTCCAGAGAATCTGAGGTGACTGAAGAAGCAGAAACAAATCCAGAATTAAATGAGTCAAATCTGGATGAGAACATACAAGAGGAAGCTGGTCATCCAACAAGAACTCAGAAAAATCATCCTCCTGGGTTGGTGATTGGAGATATTGCATCTCCAATGATGACTAGAAAGCAAAGCAGACTCCAAGAGTTGCAAGAGCAGCAAAATACAGTTAATACTGTTCTTACTTGCTTTCTATCCCAGATTGAGCCCAAAAAGGCTTATGATGCTATGAAAGACCCAAGCTGGATAGAGGCAATGCAAGAGGAGCTGCTACAGTTCAAATTACAGGATGTTTGGGACTTGGTAGACCTTCCAAAAGGTCATAGAGCAATTGGCACCAAGTGGATTTTCAGGAACAAGAAGGATGACAGAGGGATTGTGATCAGAAACAAAGCTAGACTGGTTGCACAAGGGTACACTCAGGAAGAAGGAATAGATTATGAGGAAGTCTTTGCTCCTGTGGCAAGGATTGAAGCAATCAGGTTATTTCTAGCCTATGCCTCATACATGAAGTTCAAAGTGTACCAAATGGATGTCAAAAGTGCATTTCTGTATGGAAGTATTGAGGAAGAAGTATATGTCTGTCAACCCCCTGGATTTGAGAATCCATTGCACCCTGACAAAGTATACAAGTTGAAGAAGGCTCTTTATGGTTTGCATCAAGCCCCAAGAGCATGGTATGACACCCTGTCTACCTATCTCTTGAAAAATGACTTTGAAAGAGGAGTAATTGACAAGACCCTGTTTATCAAGAGGAGAAAGAAAGACACATTACTTGTTCAGATCTATGTGGATGACATCATCTTTGGATCCACCAATGATCAAATGTGTAAAGAGTTTGAGGAGTTAATGCACAAAAGCTTCAAGATGAGTTCCATGGGAGAACTTACTTTCTTTCTTGGGCTTCAGGTAAAACAAAGGAAAGATGGGATTTTTATTAGCCAATCCAAGTATGTGAAAGACATCCTGGACAAGTTTGGTTTATCAGACTCAAAGTCAGCAAGCACACCTATGGAGACACACAAACAGCTCACTGCTGATCTTGAGGGGGAGGATATGGATGTCCATCATTACAGATCAATGATTGGATCTCTCATGTATCTCACAGCCTCTAGACCAGATATTATGTTTTCAGTTTCTGTTTGTGCCAGATTTCAAGTTACACCAAAGCAATCTCATCTTCATGCAGTCAAGAGAATTTTCAGATACCTAAGAGGGCAACCTAGACTAGGTCTCTGGTATCCTTATGAATCATCTTTTGACTTGCTTGCATACTCAGATAGTGACTTGGGTGGAGCTAACATGGATAGGAAGTCTACTTCAGGTGGATGTCAGTTTTTGGGTACAAGACTAGTATCTTGGCAGTGTAAGAAACAAACCACAGTGTCCTTATCTACCACAGAGGCTGAGTACATAGCTGTTGCAAGCTGCTGCTCTCAGGTTCTATGGATTCAGAATCAGATGTTGGACTATGGGGTAACATTTCTTCACAATCCAATCTTCATTGATAACAACAGTGCTATTAGCATTGTTAATAATCCAGTCAAACACTCAAAAACAAAGCATATAGAGATCAGGTATCACTTTATAAGAGATTGCAATGAAAAGAAATTAATTCAGGTTGCTAAAGTTCATACAAATGACCAGTTTGCTGATCTATTCACAAAAGCTTTTGATGTGGGTAGATTCACCTTTTTGGTAACAAGTGTGGGCATGATCAACCTAGAATAAATTCATGACTTTCTGTTTTTATACCTGTATTTCTTCATATATTTGGTGCTACTAACTCTCTTTCTCAGAATCCTCTGTTTCCCTCAGATTACCAAGTGCAGAAAAGTGTAAGTGTAGTTACTACTGCCGGTGCAGAGTTACTACTGCCAGTGTTCTAGTAATTAATACTGCTCAGTAGTTAATACTGCTAAGTAGTTAATACTGCCTTTGCAGTTAATACTGCTAAGTGATTAATATTGCTCTGCAGTTAATACTGCTAAGTAGTTAATACTGCTCTTGTAGTTAATACTGCTTTGTAGTTAATACTGCGGGTGTGGTTAATACTGCTTTGCAGTTAATACTGCTCAGTAGTTAATACTACTAGTGCACAGTTAATACTGCCAATGAGTCGTTAATACTGCTTGTGTAGTTAATACTTCTTGTGTAGTTAATACTGCTTGTGTAGTTAATACTGCTCAGTAGTTAATACTGCTCAGTAGTTAATACTGCTAGTGCACAGTTAATACTGCTTAGCGGTTAATACTGCTTGTGTAGTTAATACTGCTCAGTCGTTAATACTGCTTATGTCGTTAATACTGCTTATGTCGTTAATACTGCTTTTGAAAATCTAGGGCAAATACTGCTATAAATACCCCTGTTTGCCCGCCAAAGTTCATAACAACTCTTCGCATTAAGTTCTTCTCTCTCTCGTTCTAACTCCTTCTCCCTAGAATCTCTGTGTTTTCTTTACAAATCCTCAGGAAGCACAACGATTATGGAGTTTGTCGACGAGCATAATGAGATTGCAATGCTTCAGAAGCCGAAGCAGGCTGAAGGATTTCATGAAATTGTGGATTTTCTCAAGTCCACTCATATTTCGTATGCCCTAACGGTGAATCCAACAATATACATCGAGCATCAGACGCAATTCTGGGCCAATGCCACCGTAGAATCCGAAGATGGGCATAAAGTCATTCAAACAAGGGTATGTGACAAACCCTTGAAAGTTTCAGAAGAACTCATTCGCATCACTCTTCGACTAGATGATGCCTCAGGTATATCTTCTATTCCCAATGAAGAACTCTTCTCAACTTTACAAAGAATGGGGTATGAAGGTCCCATTGGAGTTTTCAAATTCTACAAGTCAAAGTTTTTTACTCAATGGAGATTCTTTGTTCATACCCTAATGCATTGTATTTCAAAGAAAACTACTGGATGGAGTGAGTTCAGCAGTACTATTGCTTATGCTCTAGTCTGCTTAGCCACTAACAGGAAGTTTAATTTTTCTCAAATGATTTTCAATGATCTTGTGGCAAACCTGGAATCCAAAAAGCGTTTCTATATGTATCCAAGGTTTGTTCAGGAAGTAATTACCAAGGAATTGACGGATATGCCTCAATTTGATGAGGTATATGTGCCAAAATCCCCTAAAGGGAAGGTTTTTTCAAATATGAAAAGACTTCCTAGGGACTCGGAAGGAGTTGACACACCATTGTTCTCTACAATGATGGTTGTGTCCCACACATTTGAAGGTATGGCATCAGGGTCAAGGCCCTCATTAGACACACCCTCTGATGACCAATCCCAACCTTCCATCACAAAAGACATCCCTCAGTCCATTCTTGAACGACCCACTCCCACAATAACCAAAAAGTTTGAAAGAAGAAAGGTACACAAGGTTCCTTCCCTTGCTGTATCTCCTAAGAGCCCGAAGCCTTTAAGCCCTCTGTTGGAGCATTCTCCAATGGAGAATATCGAAAGGGAAACCATAGGGGTGTCTCCCAACCCCAAGAAGGTGCTCACTAAGGAGAAGGTTGAGCATGTGAGTCGCAAGGCTGCCACTACTTCTGCTAGCAAAGAGAAGGCCAGTGGTAAAATAACTAAGCCCTTCCTCACGGCAACTCAGGGTGAGAAATCATCCAGAGGTCCCAGGTGCCAAGAAACCAAGGGGGTAGGTAGTGCTTTTGCTAGGCAAGAGACACCTGCTAAAACTTCCAATGATCCTTTAAGGGAGGTAAAAACTCCTAAACAGGGTGAGGATAGATATACGTACGAGGAATTGATGGAAACTATTGCAAATATCAACATTGAGGTCATGGATCAGAAAAAGGAGATTGATGAACTCAAGAAAGTGGTCCTCTATCAAAACTCACAGCTTGAGAAGCAAAGGAAGATGATCACTAAGTTGATGCACAGAAAGAAGAAAGCTCAGTTTGTCCTTAGGAGAAGAAACCCTACCAATGATGCTTCCAAAAAGGGGGAGTCAGACTCAGATCTAAACATGGAGGATGCAAACATTGAGGGGGGTATGAGTATAAGGTTGAGGGGGAGACTGAGGAGGCTGCAGATATTACAAAGGAAGCAGAAACAGCAGCAGAAACCGTTACTGTTGCTGATATTACAAAGGAAGCAGAAACAGAAACAGCAGCAGAAACCGTTACTGCTGCTGATCTTACAAAGGAAGCAGAAACAGAACCAGCAGCAGAAACGGTTACTGCTGCTGAGGTTGCAAAAGAAGTAGAAACAGATAATGCTGCTGAAAAACAAAAGGCAGCAGAAACTGTTAGTGCTGCTAAGAGCCACAAAGAAGAAACAGCTGAAACCACTCCTGAAGCTGTTAAATCTTTCAAAAGAACAAAGAGGCCAAGAACAAAGTCAATAGCCTCAAAGAAGAAAGATATAAAGAAGCCAAGGGTGGATCCAACTGTAGAAGAAGCCCAGGAGGAAGCAGTAAAAGAGAAATCTGATCCAAAAGTTGCTGAAGAAGAAGTGGCAACTTCATCAGGTCAACCAAGCAATGTACAATCACAATCAAATGCTCAATGTGATGTGTATATAACTATGGTTGATACTAATCCAATCAAGACTACACCATTGTCTTCCATGCCTCCTGAGATCATCTTCTGGGACACATTGAAAGATGGAAGAAAGGAGTTGATCAGAATCAAAAGGGCAGATGGAAAGTTTGAAGTTTGTCCTACTTGGGGAAAACTTATCAGAACATGCTCTAGATCTGACTTGGAAGAGATGCTCAAGGTGGGAATGAGGCTATATGGAAACATACTGACAGAGCAAGGTATGTCTATCACCAAGATGGTTCTTGAATACTTGTGCTTAATGTTCAAACCAGAAGCAGTTCAGTATTTGATGGCAAGGAATTTTCAAGTCATTACCAACTGGATGCTCATTGAGAATTGTGGAGTGTATGTCATCTCTCTTGACAATACATTTCATGAATATTATTTGGTGGATGTTGTATACAAGCACAGCATGAAAAAGTTGAATGGAATGCTGCATGCTAAGTTGGTGAGTGACAAAGACTCTAAGATGGCAAGATACCTTGTAAAAAGGATTCTCAATCAAAGTCTGGGATTGGATCCAAATTTATGCGTTGATGACTAGGTTTTGGAAGCATCGTCTGAAGAACTTAACTTCTCATCCTGAAAAGTCAAGTTAGGGGGAGATTGTTGGGAACTGAAGATATGCTAAGTATGGTTAGTACTGCCAGAACAACATTACTACTGCCAGATCAAGTTAGTACTGCTAGTTCAATGTTAGTGCTGCCAGAACAAAGATACTACTGCTAGTTCAAGGTTAGTACTGCTGAGTCATTAATGCTGCAAGAACATGATTAGTACTGCTAGACAAGTTACTACTGCTGGTACATGGTTAATACTGCTGAACAAAGTTAATACTGCTGAACAAAGTTAATACTGCTGGTATATTACTACTGCTGGAGATTGTTAGTACTGCTCATGAAGAATGAAGGTTAATACTGCTGAGTTTGTTAAGATTGGTATGCGATACTTTTGGAGACAAAGAAGGAATTGATCAAGATATGTTTAACGAAGATTTAGAAGATCAAGTTACTTTTTGATAGTTATCTTGTAATTATTTTTGTATAAATAGTATTGATAGATAGCTATTAAGATAGACGAGTTAATATACGTGTGAAAAAGAATTCGATATCGTTTTCAGAGAGAATTAACCTCAAGGTGTAAGAACCCTATTTCTAGAGAAGTAGAAGTCGTCTTGATTGAGTTTGTTCATCAAGATTGAGGTTTGGTTGTAATATTGTGAGTCGAAACAGTGAATACAAAAATTGTGTGTTTTCTGATATTCTGTTCATTGATTGTGAGAATTAAAGTTCTATTCCGCAGATTCTTTAATTCTGAATTCTAAGTATTAATTATCTTGTTAAGATTCGATCCTGACAGTCTTTTGCTTTAAAACTTCCTCATATTCCTTACACTTTTCAGAAAAAGAATTTTCCTTCTGTTTTTGCAAAATCTCTAGCTCATATTTTTCTTTGGAGATCTCTTCCTTCTCCATTTCCAATATATTTTTCTCTCTCTTGTAGAAAGACAGATCCTTCTAAGCTAGCTTTCTTAACTCTTTTTCTTCTGAAAGCTTTTGTTTCAGCAGTTGAAATTCCTCAGTAAGTAAAGACACATGCATCTCCAGCTCAGAGTCTGATTTAGATTCAGAAGTAGTACATACCTTGGCACTGGGTTTGGTGGTCTCTAGCACTCTGTCGTTTGGCTCTGTTACTGAAAGAGCATGTGTATTTTGAGACACGTCTGTTGCCTCTTTTGATCTCTCTTGCATCTCTCAAGTCATCCAGTCAGCTACCTCTTCCAAACTCTCATCATCGACAGCAACCCCGCAAAAATTGGCTTGCTCTGGTTCGTCATCAGAGGACGAGTCAGAGATCCAATTTCCATCTCAGCAACATACCTTCTCTCTCTGAAGTTGTATTTATACTTGTTCTTATAGTAGTCCTGGTCCTTTACCAGTCTACCCTTGCAGATTGCAGAGAAATGGCCGGGTTTGCCACATCGAAAACATCTTCCATCATTCTGGTTGATGGGCTGGGCAACATCAGCTTGCTTCTGGGGGGCTGGAGGATTGTACTTCTGTGGTGGTCTCTGCTCTAGTGGAGCTCTATTGTTGTTCTGATGGTGAGGTGCAACATGTCACACCCCGCTAAAGCGGAAACACGGGATGTGCAGCTCAAGTTTCATAGCAAGAGTTACAGGATTACACCAACCATCAAAATACATTCAAAAGATGAAGACATTGTCTTTTACAGTCGTTTTTCAAAAGGGGAAATGACATAACTAAAAGATAATGAAGAAAGCTTCATCACGTGTAGCCTTCCTAGATCCCAACCTTAAAGACGTTCTCCTGAAAAGCATGTCAATGAAAAGGTCAACTAATGCACTAGTTGGTGAGATCACAGGTTTAATGAGTACAACATTGTTTATCATAGCAAAATAGTTTAAATCCGCACAAGTGGATAAGGCAACCGGTTATGAAAACACTTGCTCATGGAAATAGTATGTATTATGTTTAAGTAGTGAGCCTGTTACCCGACCTATATGACAGCCGCCCCAACGCATGTTCTATCGCCAACAATGCGCACGAACAACAATAATTATGCACTCAAACAAGCGCGACTTGTGAGTGGGGTGTCAACCAAATAGCGCTATCCATAATTACCAACGACTCACACTCGTGAGTTAAACGGGTAACGTAGAGTCAAATGGGGACTTACGTACGATAGAGAAAAGCTCAAAAACTTACAACATGCGTAACCGATACATACCATAGAGCATAAAAGAGTATAGCAAAGTTTACATTTTCAAGAAAACGAGTTAACCGGTGCGTAAAGTAGTTGCAATAACGACATGCTTTTCACCCCAAATATGTAAAATATTGAAAAAGGGGATGTGATAACTCACTTGATAAGCGATAGAATCCGGGAATCTCCCACAAGTACTTCGAGATGATCCTACTTCAAACCTATGAACGTAAGGTCACTAGTGAGTTTTTAATTTCGCAGGTTCGGTACTAACTATCCAAATCGTCATAAAATGCCTTTATTGTGATTTAAATATTATAAATCGTATGGAGTTACCAACATTTGTAATCGTAACATAAGTATGCTTCATTCTTGTTAGATTAAAGTTACCGCAATTTCGTCACAATAAGTAACGAAAAGGGTCCAAAGACTTTATATATAGTATATATATGTATACCGAAATTTTATCATAAGAATGATAAAAAGGGTTCAAAATGTAAAGATGAAGTATTTAAAGTGCATAACTTTATAAATGTATAGTACATATATATATTTATACATACCACAATTTCATCATAATAATGATGAAAAGGGTTTAAAGTATATAAATTGCATAATTATATGAATATATATAGTATATATATATATATATATTCCACAATTTCATCATAATATGATGAAATGGGATCAAGAGTATATAAAATACATAAATATATAAATATATAGTGTACATATATGTAGATTCCACAATTTCATCATAAAATGATGAAATGGGATCAAGAGTTAACTTTCAATCATAACAAGAAAATTGTCCTTTGCTGTCCAGATTTTTGGTGTCACTTTGTGTCCATTTTTGGATAACTTCCAGGTATAGTTAGGTCAAGATATTTTATTTCCAAGTGGTTTACTGAGTTAGGAAACCTTTGGCATAAGTTTCATAATTTTTAGAAGTGTTTAAGTACGTGAAAAAAATACTTGACGTAAAACTCGACAGAAAACGTTGTTGTTTGCGCACTGCTTTTGTGAAGACTGTTTGGTAGACGAAATCTTTGCATTTTTGAGTGAAACCACTTGGGTTTGAATCCTAACACATAAAAATAATTTCCATAAAAAGAATTACTTAATTTGGAGTAGTATTGAGTGAGATATGACCTTTTGAAAAGAGGTGTGGAATCTGACAGCAAGCTGTCAAAACCACCCTTTGTGCATGTGCACCTATATTGACTTTTTACCCAAAATTCATATTCATTTGCATGCAAAATACGATTTGACTCATCCCCATACATTTATTTTCAGTTCCAAAACATGTTTTTGAGCCATTTAAACTACATGAAAATTTACCCATCATCTCATCTTTTATAAATCTTGAAAATGGTTCTTTTTGGTGTTTATGTCAAGATCTTCATCATGTATCATAAAATTGTGTATTTTTAGCTCATGCATGTTGGTTAAAACATGTTTTTAATTGATTTAAAGATCCACTCATGAAACTTTTGAATCAAAAGGTATGGATTTTTCAAGAAAACTACATGCATGTGTTTAAAAGTTAATCTTTGATCTTAACATGGGTTTGATTATGAATTCACCACCTTTTTACTAACATGCAAGTGTTATGGTGGTAAATCTACAAAAATTAAGATGTGTAAAGATGATTTTTAACAATATTAAAGAAATGTAGAAGAAGGTGAAGAACATTCATAAGAAAATGCAAGAAATGAAAATTTAGACAAAAGAGAGTGTGTGGATTTCATCCAATACACTTGTATTTACCTTGAACACTTTTATCTCTTTGAAAAGAGGTGTTTAGAGGCTGAATTTGTGGATGAAGGTGGATGAAGATTTGATGAAGATTTGATGAAGATGGATGAAGATGGAGAGAGAAAGAAGAGAGAATTCTTATGTGAGAATTTAGAGAGAGAATGAAATGTTTTGTAAATGAATTGTGATAGCCAAAAGAAATACATAAAGGGTAGAGAGGGGGCGGCCTCTCCATGGGGGGGGGGGGGGTGGTGTGGTGTGATGCAATAATAAAGTCTAATCTTGTCTTTTGGATCTATTTAAAACACAAGTATTTTCTCATAAATTATAAATAGCAAAGTAATTATATAAAAGTAAAGTATTTATATAATTTAGTTGAAAATAGATCAAGTTGTTAATTATATAATACTTGTGGTATAATTGTAGCTTAAGTTGGCATTTTATGAGATTTATGGATAATTTCATAAATCAAGGGGTTCCTAGGCAAAATTTCTCAAATTTTCCTACCGTACGGAGTTTACTGCTAAAATCGCACTGTGTGAACTATGACATGAATAATTGAAATATTCAGTGCAGTTCTAACCTGAGGTGTAAATTTGACAGTTGTCACAGTCTCCCCCGGTTAAAAGAATTTCGTCCCGAAATTCAAGTGTTACTAGCTTTAACAGGTTTGCTAGCAAAGAGATGAGGATACTTATGCATCATGTAATCCTCCCGTTCCCAAGTGTACTCAGGCCCATGCCTTGTGTTCCAATGGACTTTTACTATCGGGATTTTGCTTCGCTTAAGACGCTTGACTTCCCTATCGAGTATTTCCATTGGTTCCTCTACGATGTGCAGTTTATCGTTGATTTGGACTTCTTCCAAAGGCACGGTTACTGCTTCGTCAGCTAAACACTTCTCCAGGTTTGACACGTGAAACGTGTTGTGGATAGCACTTAACTCCATTGGCAATTCCAGCTTATAAGCTACTGGTCCAATTCTTTCCGTGATTTTGAATGGTCCAACATACCGTGGACTCAATTTTCCTCTTTTCCCAAACCGGACTGTTCCCTTCCAAGGGGACACTTTCAAAAAGACTCTGTCACCAACTTGAAATTCTAAAGGATTCCTACGATTGTACGCATAGCTCTTTTGACGATCTTGAGCTGCTTTAAGCCTATCTCTGATGATTGCAATCTTGTCGGTGGTTTCTTGAACAATGTCCGGACTAGATAGTTGTCTATCTCCAATCTCTAACCAACAAAGAGGTGTTCGACACTTGCGTCCATACAGAGCTTCATATGGCGCACACTGAATACTAGTGTGATAACTATTGTTGTAAGAAAACTCAACTAACGGCAAGTGGCTATCCCAACTTCCTCCAAAGTCTATCACACATGCCCGAAGCATGTCCTCCAATGTCTGAATGGTTCGCTCACTCTGACCATCCATTTGAGGATGATAGGCCGTGCTCAATTTCAATTGCGTACCTAACGCTTTTTGAAGTGACTGCCAAAATCGAGATGTGAAGCGGCTATCTCTATCTGATATGATGGAAACTGGGACTCCATGTCGCGTGACGATTTCCTTGATATAGATTTGGGCAAGCTTCTCCATCTTATAGTCTTCCCGAATAGGCAAGAAATGTGCAGACTTCGTAAATCGATCTACTATAACCCAAATCGAGTCGTGTCCTTTGGCAGTTCTTGGAAGTTTGGTTATGAAATCCATAGTGATTTGCTCCCATTTCCACTGTGGAATCTCTGGTTGTTGCAACAATCCTGATGGCTTTTGATAACCAGCCTTGACCTTTGAGCAAGTTATGCATTTCCCTACATATATGGCAACATCCTTCTTCATTCCTGGCCACCAATAGTACTCCCTTAAATCCTTGTACATCTTATCTGCTCCTGGGTGAATTGAGTACTTAGATTTATGAGCCTCCTCCAAAATCATTTCCCGTAGGTTGTCAGCCTTTGGGATCCATACTCTGCCCTTAAAGTAACGTACCCCATCAATCTTAGTTTCAAATCTAGCCTCTAAACCATGAAGAGTCTCGTTTTTCAGGTTTTCAGACTTCATTGCTTCGACTTGAGCTTCAAAAATCCGGGTTTTCAAACATGTTTGAACCAGCGCTCCTAATGCTCGGACTCGTGAAGGTTTTACCCTTTTTTCCTACTCAGGGCATCAGCTACCACATTGGCCTTACCTGGGTGGTAACGTATCTCACAATCGTAGTCGCTGAGCAGTTCTACCCATCTTCTTTGCCTCATATTAAGCATCTTTTGATCAAAAATATGTTGAAGACTCTTGTGATCAGTGAAAATAGTGCACTTGGTACCATATAGATAATGTCTCCATATCTTTAGAGCGAATACCACAGCTCCAAGTTCCAAATCGTGCGTGGTATAGTTCATCTCATAAACTTTTAGTTGTCTCGAGGCGTATGCTATCACCTTATCATTTTGCATCAATACGCAACCTAATCCCTGATGCGATGCGTCACAATACACCACAAAATTTTCCGTCCCTTCCGGTAAAGCTAGAATCGGTGCATCGCACAACTTTTTCTTCAAAAGTTGAAACGCTTCTTCTTGTGAAACTCCCCAAACGAATTTCCTATCCTTTTGGGTTAACTCGGTGAGGGGTTTAGCAATCCTAGAGAAATTCTCGATGAAACGCCAATAATATCCTGCCAAACCTAGAAATTGGCGAATTTCCGTTGGAGTCCTTGGGGCTTCCCATTTCCTAATGGCTTCCACTTTAGCTGGGTCCACGTGAATCCCTTTTTCTCCAATCACGTGACCTAAGAAATGTACTTCCCGAATCCAAAATTCACATTTAGAGAATTTGGCAAACAGTTTCTGCTCCTTGAGAAGTTCTAGAATCACTTTTAGATGATGCCCGTGATCTTTCTCACTCTGAGAATAGATCAATATATCATCGATGAATACAATCATAAACTTATCAAGGTATGGCCTACATACTCTATTCATTAGATCCATAAACACAGCTGGCACGTTCGTCAATCCAAAAGGCATAACTAAAAACTCGTAGTGTCCATAGCGAGTTCTAAAAGCTGTTTTAGGAATGTCTTCCTCTCGGACTCTTAACTGATGATATCCCGATCGAAGGTCAATCTTCGAGAAGTAAGTTGCACCCTGCAACTGGTCGAACAAATCGTCTATTCGAGGGAGAGGATATCGGTTCTTGATTGTTATCTTATTTAGTTCCCTATAATCGATACACATTCAAAATGATCCATCCTTCTTCTTGATGAAGAGAATCGGGGCACCCCAGGGTGATGAACTTGGTCGAATGAATCCTTTATCCAGAAGTTCCTGAAGTTGATTCGACAACTCCTACATTTCGGCAGGTGCTAAACGATATGGGGCCTTGGCTACAGGCGCCACTCTGGGTATAAGGTCAATCTGAAATTCGACTTGTCTACACGGTGGAAGTCCAGACAAATCGTCTGGAAACACTTCTGGGTGATCCTTCACCACAGGAATATCTTGGACTCGCCTCTCCTCAGACTTCTTCTCAATTACTTGCGCCAAGAACGCAACGCACTTCTTCCTCAAATACTTATGGACCTTCATACAGGACACTATCTTTAGGCTCCTTCCAGCTCTATCTCCTTGGACAAAAAGGGTTTCTCCGCCTTGTAATGGTAACTTGACAGTCTTTTCAAAACAACTAACCTCTGCTCGGTTCTTGGATAACCAATCCATCCCTATCACTATGTCAAAACTCCCCAATTCAATTGGAATAAGATCAACACTAAATAGCTTATCATCTAAGTTCAAAGTACAACCTAAGATTACATCCTTAGCTTCTAACTCATATCCATTAGCAACCTCAACAATATAAGCATTCGGCATTTTCTTATATTCTAGATTGATCAAAGGCCTAAATTCTAACGAAACAAAGCTCTTATCGGCACCAGTGTCAAATAATACTGACGCGTAATAACCGTTTAGGAGGAATGTACCTGTCACTACATTGGGGTCTCGGCGTGCTTCTTCTGCTCCTAAAACAAATGCTCGTCCTCGAGCTTGTCCTCCTTGGTTTCCCTGATTGGATTGCCTTGCTTGATACCTAGCATTGTTATTGGTTGGTCCCCTTTTCAGCCTTGGGCACGCATTCCGGAAGTGATCTGGACTTTCGCACTCATAGCATACCCTTCCTTCCTCCTTTACATTCTTTCCCGTCTTGCAGTGCCGGGTGAAATGACCCTTTTGCTTACAAATGCCACAGGTGGGGCAGGTTCCTTCATGATGCAAATTGCACTGATTACATTTCGGGAGGGGTCCATGGTAACGCCCTACTTCCTTAGCATTCATCCCAAAGTTTCCCACTACTTTCTTGTTCCTACTTGAACTACTTCCAATCGCCTTTCCTGACTGACTCTCTGGCCTTCTCTTACTACCGACACCTTTCTGAGTCAGAGTTCCTGCCCTGACCGCATCATGGGTCAAACTAGTTGCTAATGCCACTGCGGCTTGGATCGTAGTCGGACTTGCTGACTTAACCATCCCTCGGATCTCCGGGGCCAATCCATACAAATATCGGTCGATCCGTTTGCTCTCTGGGGTAACCATGTGGGGCACTAACTGAGAACAAATCAGGTAACAAGATTAAACCATTAAAGCACTTGATTAGAGGAGAAATGTAGAAGATGATGAATTGGGTACACTTTCTCTCTTTGGGAGGGCACTCTCTCTATTTCACACACACACCTTGGTGGCTAATACACTAATGACCTCACACTCTCACAAACCCTAACAATTGGGTTTATATACCCTTTGACCAAACCTAGATAATTTTGACTTTGACTATAATTGACTAAATTACAATTAGTCCTAAATCTTGGATACATTGTGTACTAACAATCTCCCCCTATGTTTCCAAGATTTAAAAAAAAATATGACGATAGTCTTCAGCTCTTTAATCTTCAGATAGGCTTTAATCTTCATGAGGCTCTTCCGAAACAAATAGTCACAAAGTCTTGAAACACGAACTTCAAATCTGTGTAGGTTGATCAAGGTCTTCAAATCTGTGTATCGATCTATCCCCGAACCAACCATGGTAAGATCCCAAAGTTCAGCCTCCAATTTCTGAACTTCGCTCTTGGGACAGTATTCCTCAATGAGTAATTCCTTGAACTCAGTCCAGAACAGCTTGTAAGCTTCCTCCCTTCCACGGGTTTGGACTTGAATGTTCCACCAAGTCAAAGCTCGCTTCTGGAACTGGCAGGCCGCATATTCCACCATGTGATCCTCTGAGCACTTACTGATATGGAGTACCGACTCCATGCTATCAAACCATGAAAGTAATCATGTAGCACCCTCGGTTGCGTGAAATTCCTTGGGCTTGCAAGTCATGAATGTGTTGTAGCTACATCCTCTACTGTCATGAACATCATTGGGAGTTCCTCCTCCCATATTGACATTCCTATGACGCTCATTGATGCTTGCGGTGACTTGGGTTACGATGTCGGGTATCGCCTCTTGGATACGTTGAGCTATGATCTGGGCAATATCGGGGTTTTGATCATCAGGATTTTCTCCCGTGCGACGTGTGGATCTTCTTGGTGGCATTTTTCTAAAACACATTTGCAAATATCGATTTGGTTAAAATTTTGAGTAGATAAAGTCGGATGTTTTGTAAAGAATACATTTGTAATTTTGAAATATTGGAAATAAATAAAAAGAATAACTGTCGCATGTTCGACACATATGTAATTAAAATGCGAAATTGCCTTTTCATTAAGGTCGTTAATAATGGTCGTTGATACAAAATTTCTGATGTGCATCGTACATCAGTATAGAATTACAAACTGAAATACAAGGTTGAAACAGCTAGAAATAAAAAAAAACGTTTTCTAAATCTTCCACCATCCACGTCAATATCCGCCCCGATACACTTCAATCAAAACCCACAACACCAATAACGTCAGTAGCATCACTACTACTATGCACACTATCTCGGCCCATAAAGCTATCCTCCGAGCTATTCTCGCTCCGTTTAGGGCGTCAGACGACATGATGGTCAAAAGGTGACTTAACTCTACTAGCTCCGTTAGGACTTGACTCTGGTGACTGACCCTCATTTGACATCCGTGCAAATCCGTTGTCACAGCCCTAAGGTGCTGCTCTTCGGCCCAGGTCATGCCAGACGTACGACCAATAGGCACTCCTTCGATAACTCGCGAGGGTTCCGGCGCCTCTTGCCGATCGGACCTCAAACTCACTCGTCTAGGTATAGGAACGCTTTCCCTAGCGGTTAGTCTCGTGCGTGGCCCTCTAGAGTTTGGTTGTATCACTATAGGAGTGGGTTGCGGTGGAACCACAGTCGGGGGTATCCTCGGTCCATCATACGGATCGTGTTCGCCTTCCGATGATCGGTCGCTCGACGACGTGTAGGAGGGTTGAGAGTGTGATGATGATGATGACAACATAGTGGTGCTGAAGTAATAGTGTATAACATTACTATCGCGCAAATGTAAAGGCTAGGCGCACTATACTATTGCATACTATAAGCAATAACTACGCTCATACTAGGCATACAACGTGAAGCATCAAGTGCGAAAACACACATATTCCTAGTATATCCATTTCCGGTCTCGCATTACTCTTTCTTTAATTAAACATAGGTGATCAGGCTTTGTTTAATTAAAGACCGATGATGCAATACCCGAATTAGTTATACTAGCAACATGTTTAGTAATTTAAGTGTTTTTCCCCGTTTTTGGTTATAGTTGCAGTTTTCCAAAGGAAAACCGGTATTCTCTATAACCTTTGGCTCTGATACCAAGTCTGTCACACCCCGCTAAAGCGGAAACACGGGATGTGCAGCTCAAGTTTCATAGCAAGAGTTACAGGATTACACCAACCATCAAAATACATTCAAAAGATGAAGACATTGTCTTTTACATTCGTTTTTCAAAAGGGGAAATGACATAATTAAAAGATAATGAAGAAAGCTTCATCACGTGTAGCCTTCCTAGATCCCAACCTTAAAGACGTTCTCCTGAAAAGCATGTCAATGAAAAGGTCAACTAATGCACTAGTTGGTGAAATCACAGGTTTAATGAGTACAACATTGTTTATCATAGCAAAATAGTTTAAATCCGCACAAGTGGATAAGGCAACCGGTTATGAAAACACTTGCTCATGGAAATAGTATGTATTATGTTTAAGTAGTGAGCCCGTTACCCGACCTATATGACAGCCGCCCCAACGCATGTACAATCGCCAACAATGCGCACGAACAACAATAATTATGCACTCAAACAAGCGCGACTTGTGAGTGGGGTGTCAACCAAATAGCGCTATCCATAATTACCAACGGCTCACACTCGTGAGTTAAACGGGTAACGTAGAGTCAAATGGGGACTTACGTACGATAGAGAAAATCTCAAAAACTTACAACATGCGTAACCTATACATACCATAGAGCATAAAAGAGTATAGCAAAGTTTACATTTTCAAGAAAACGAGTTAACCGGTGCGTAAAGTAGTTGCAATAATGACATCCTTTTCACCCTAAATATGTAAAATATTGAAAAAGGGGATGTGATAACTCACTTGATAAGCGATAGAATCCGGGAATCTCCCACAAGTACTTCGAGATGATCCTACTTCAAACCTATGAACGTAAGGTCACTAGTGAGTTTTTAATTTCGCAGGTTCGGTACTAACTATCCAAATCGTCATAAAATGCCTTTATTGTGATTTAAATATTATAAATCGTATGGAGTTACCAACATTTGTAATCGTAACATAAGTATGCTTCATTCTTGTTAGATTAAAGTTACCGCAATTTCGTCACAATAAGTAACGAAAAGGGTCCAAAGACTTTATATATGGTATATATATGTATACCGAAATTTTATCATAAGAATGATAAAAATGGTTCAAAATGTAAAGATGAAGTATTTAAAGTGCATAACTTTATAAATGTATAGTACATATATATATTTATACATACCACAATTTCATCATAATAATGATGAAAAGGGTTTAAAGTATATAAATTGCATAATTATATGAATATATATAGTATATATATATATTCCACAATTTCATCATAATATGATGAAATGGGATCAAGAGTATATAAAATACATAAATATATAAATATATAGTGTACATATATGTATATTCCACAATTTCATCATAAAATGATGAAATGGAATCAAGAGTTAACTTTCAATCATAACAAGAAAATTGTCCTTTGCTGTCCAGATTTTTGGTGTCACTTTGTGTCCATTTTTGGATAACTTCCAGGTATAGTTAGGTCAAGATATTTTATTTCCAAGTCGTTTAATGAGTTAGGAAACTTTTGGCATAAGTTTCATAATTTTTAGAAGTGTTTAAGTACGTGAAAAAAATACTTGACGTAAAACTCGACAGAAAACGTTGCTGTTTGCGCACTGCTTTTGTGAAGACTGTTTGGTAGTCGAAATCTTTGCGTTTTTGAGTGAAACCACTTGGGTTTGAATCCTAACACATAAAAATAATTTCCAGAATTACTTAATTTGGAGTAGTATTGAGTGAGATATGACCTTTTGAAAAGAGGTGCGGAATCTGACAGCAAGCTGTCAAAACCACCCTTTGTGCATGTGCACCTATATTGACTTTTTACCCAAAATTCATATTCCTTTGCATGCAAAATACGATTTGACTCATCCCCATACATTTATTTTCAGTTCCAAAACATGTTTTTGAGCCATTTAAACTACATGAAAGTTTACCCATCATCTCATCTTTTATAAATCTTGAAAATGGTTCTTTTTGGTGTTTATGTCAAGATCTTCATCATGTATCATAAAATTGTGTATTTTTAGCTCATGCATGTTGGTTAAAACATGTTTTTAATGGATTTAAAGATCCACTCGTGAAACCTTTGAATCAAAAGGTATGGATTTTTTAAGAAAACTACATGCATGTGTGTTTGCGCAACCCGTTGGTGGCGCAAAGTAGACTTAGCAGAACCTGCAAAAGTGAAGATGAACTGGCGTATAGTGTAGATCTGGCGCAAAGTTCAAAAATTCATCAAAAACTGATCAAATCTCCGAATTAGGCTTCCAAATTTTGTAGAGATGTTAGAAAATAGGTTTCTAACATGATTAGGTGAACCAATTTCGCTAAAAATCACTGATTTGATATCTGAATGATGAACCATACTTATACGATCGATATGAACAAAAATCTCGAAAATCTTCAAATTGACCCTCAAATCTCTGAAATTAGCACTCGATTCTTGAATAAGGATTGTTCCAAAACAGATTCCTAAAACGATGAACTCAAAATCCAGACGAATCAAACTCAAAAAATGTAAGAATTTGAGAAAAAAGAGATTTTCTTGAAAAAATCAAGAAAATCAATCGATTTCTCTCAAAAACCTAACAATTTTGATCTCGATTCGTGTAATTTCTTCAGCAGATCTTCATTAACTTGCTCTGATACCAATTGTTAATCCCAAATCAATCAAGCAACATGAAATTCACACAAGATCTAGAGAGAGAGTAGAGAGAGAAAGTGTATTCTTATTAAGTCGGCTCTCTGTATCTTACAATATGTGAGTTATGTCCTAATTGTTCTCTCAATTGTTACAAGATAAGACAAGACAAAGCTATTTATACCTAAGATCTATACAAGACATTAAGCTAAGTTTGACTTTCACAAACACATAATACATTGACTTTGACTTTATCATTAAATCTTGAAGACATATTTTAGACTTAACAATGTGTTTAAAAGTTCATCTTTGATCTTAACATGGGTTTGATTATGGATTCACCACCTTTTTACTAACATGCAAGTGTTATGGTGGTAAATCTACAAACATTAAGATGTGTAAAGATGATTTTTAACAATATTAAAAAATATAGAAGAAGGTGAAGAACATTCATAAGAAAATGCAAGAAATGAAAATTTAGACAAAAGAGAGTGTGTGGATTTCATCCAATACACTTGTATTTACCTTGAACACTTTTATCTCTTTGAAAAGAGGTGTTTAGAGGCTGAATTTGTGGATGAAGGTGGATGAAGGTTTGATGAAGATGGATGAAGATGGAGAGAGAAAGAAGAGAGAATTCTTGTGTGAGAATTTAGAGAGAGAAAGAAATGTTTTGTAAATGAATTGTGATAGCCAAAAGAAATACATAAAGAGTAGAGAGGGGGGGGGCTCTCCATGGGGGGGTGTGGTGTGATGCAATAATAAAGTCTAATCTTGTCTTTTTGATTTTATTTAAAACACAAGTATTTTCTCATAAATTATAAATAGCAAAGTAATTATATAAAAGTAAAGTATTTATATAATTTAGTTGAAAATAGATCAAGTTGTTAATTATATAATACTTGTGGTATAATTGTAGCTTAAGTTGGCATTTTATGAGATTTATGGATAATTTCCTAAATCAAGGGGTTCCTAAGTAAAATTTCTCAAATTTTCCTACCGTACCGAGTTTACTGCTAAAATCGCACTGTGTGAACTATGACATGAATAATTGAAATATCCAGTGCAGTTCTAACCTGAGGTGTAAATTTGACAGTTGTCACACAACATAACCTCTCTTCTCGTCTTTCTCTTCTCTCTCATATCTTCCTCTTCTATCAAATACTTTGTTACCAAATCTCTTGTTAAACTTTTGAGTTATTAAGGCAAGAGATTGGGCAAAAGCATTAATATCATCGTCCTCTGATGAACTCTCCTCTTCATCACTTTCAGCAATCAAACTTTTCTTTCCCTTCTTTTTCACAGCCTTCTCCTTCTTCTTTTCTCTGCTGGTACTTTCTCTGTTGGATTTTCCTTCAGCGGGAGTTTTTGAATCAGAGATTAAAGCTATTGGACATGCAATGGTGAATTCGCCTTTTTGCTTGACAACATCCTTCTCTTGTGCAACAAGAGTGCCATACACATCAGTAAGAGACCATGCATCCAGATCTTGGTTAGCTTGTAGAGACATGGATAGATTCAACCATTCATCATTTAAACTTTTCAAGAATAAGACATTGTTATCTTCCTTCGACCGAACAACCCCACATTTCTTACATTTGTTTATTAAAACATTGAATCTGTTGTAGGTCTGTTGTAAGGTTTCCTCATAAAGTGCTTTGAAATCATTGTATTTATTAATACATTGGGTCCTTCTATTCTTTTGGGTTTTTATACCACCTTCGAGTTTATTTAGAAGTTGATCCCAGATTTCTTTTGCAGTAACACATGAGTCTAGTTCTTGGAAAATATCGTTTGGAATGGCCATAATCAGAAGTCTAACTGCCTTGAGGTCATTTTCCATTTTGAGCTTTTCTTCCTCAGTAAACCCAGTGGTTTTAACTTCGAAGTGAGCTGGAACCTCAACGGTAGTTTCTGTAGCGGGTACACGAGGAACCAAAACCATAGGTTGGAATGGTCCATCAGTGACAGATCGCATAAGGTCTCTATCCATCCCATCAAAGAAGTTAACCATCCTAATCTTCCATTGAGGATATTCATCTCTCAGAAGAGTAGGAAGTTTGGTTAGAGAACCAGCCATGTAGATAGCGTTGATGTTGTTATTAGCCATCTTTTCATAAAACAGAGTACGAAGGTTTCAAAAGATTTTAAAAGATTTTCCAACTGGAAGTAGATGAACAGTAACCAATGGAACAGTAAACAAAGTAGAGAAGATATTGAAGCTTAAATGCGTGTTAAAAGAACTCTGAAGCTTTGTTTCAAACTTTAAACAGTAAAACAGAGTATACTATGAAGCTTTTAAAGAACAGACACAATCAACAACAGTGAATCAACCTGGTTAGATTGGATCGATTTGATTTAAGCAAATCAATCTGCTCTGATACCAATTGTAGGTTCCCAGATTCAAGTTGTCTCGTATAAACAGCATAAAACAGATAGCGGAAGCATAATATAAAGCTTTTAAATATGAGTGATTGTGTAGACGATTATGAAACAGTGAGAGTATCAGTAATGAACAGTAAATGATAACAAGATCAATAAATAAGCTGCTCGTATATTGATGTATTTGAATAACACCAAGAACACTTTCTTGTGTGTGTATTCTAAAATCTCTCAGGTGACAAATCGTACAGTGATAGTGGAAAGGAATGTTGCAGTGTGTGCTCTCACAATTGTGGAAAACAATTCTTCCAAAAGCTTACAAATGTGTGTTCCACTACCCTTCTATTTATAGCCTGATAAAGTGAAAGACAATGTACTATCTAACCCTGAGGTGACACATGAAAAGTGTGTCTCCGTCCTTTTAGGGCTGACGTGGAAAGTACGGACACGTGTCTGACACTTAGATATTTCTACAAGACTTAAGCTTCACAGAGGTCTTCATTCACCAGAGCTTTTACGCCAGAGCTCTGATGGTCTTCTGGTGTGAACAGTTCTTCTGGTGGAACAGAAGAAGTCTTCTGCCAGAGCTCTGTCGAGCTCTGATGATCTTCTGGTTGATTTTCTTCTAAGTCTTCTGCTAGATCTCTGGTGGTCTTCTGACTTGTAACATTTTCAATACTTTTACATCTTGTATACTTGGGGCTAACACCCCCATGACCCATTTTCAAATGGGTACCTAAAGCTGTCTAATTCCTTTTGCAGAACGG
The DNA here is from genome assembly GCA_033807775.1 of Saussurea involucrata. Lineage (NCBI taxonomy): Eukaryota > Viridiplantae > Streptophyta > Magnoliopsida > Asterales > Asteraceae > Saussurea > Saussurea involucrata. Next base: position 127,279,908 of record CM066320.1, read on the forward strand.
TCATGTGTGGTAGTTAGATTCAGGATGCTCCAAGCACATGACCGGAAGGATGGAGCTTCTCACGAACTTCACCGAAAAATACTGTGGCAACGTGAGACTTGGGAATGACGACAAACCACCGATCATGGTTATGGCGACATTGTTCAAGAGAATATCACCATCAAGAAAGTTTCCTATGTCCAAGGCTTAGGACATAAATTGTTTTGCATAGGTCAGTTATGCGACAAAGACCTAGAGGTCAACTTCAAAGCTAAGAGGTGCAGCGTCCGCACTGAAGACGAAAAGGAGCTACTAGTTGGGACGCGCAAAACCAACCTCTACACCATCGACCTCTCCTCTCTGAAGACTGACAAGTCCGTGTGTTTGATGTCAAAGGCCAACTCTCAGCAAACCTGGATATGGCATCGAAGACTGTCGCACCTAAATTTCAAGAACATCAACAAACTAGTGCTAGGCGGACACGTGAAAGGCATGCCAGAGCTCAAATTTGAGAAGGATCGTCTATGTGGAGCATGCGAGATGGGAAAGATGAAGCAAGCATCCCACAAGCCGAAGGCCACTCTGAGCACGTCGAGGTCCCTCGAACTCATCCACATGGATTTGTGTGGACCGATGCGTGTTCAGAGTATCAACCACAAGAAGTACGTCCTGGTCATGGTCGACGACTACTCTCGCTATACATGGGTCAAGTTTCTTCATTCCAAGGACGAGACCCCGGAGCTAATCATCACTCACCTGAAGACAATTCAGTTAAATCTAAGCAACTCGTTCAGACCATTCAGAAGGACAATGGTACTGAGTTCAAGAATCGTACGTTGGATGACTACCTCTCTTTGGTAGGCATCACTCACACCTTTTCCGCCGCACGTACTCCTCAGCAAAACGGAGTCGTGGAAAGGAAGAACCGTACCTTAGTGAAAGCCGCTCACACAATGATATCCCAGTCAAAGCTACCATTATATCTATGGGCAGAGGTTGTTGCTACCGCCTGCTACACGCAGAACCGATCAATTCTTAACAAGAGGTTCAACAAGACGCCCTACGAGATCATCAACAACTGCATTCTGAACATCAAGTACTTCCATGCATTCGGATGCACGTGCTACATCATGAACGACAGGGATGATCTCGGAAAGTTCAGCCCCAAAGCAGACGAAGGAGTATTCATCGGATACTCGAATCAAGCTCAAGCGTTCCGTGTTTACAACAAGCAAACAAAGACTGTCCTCGAGAGTGTAAATGTGACGTTTGACGAAGTGGCTGACTTGGCTTCTGAACAAATCAGTTCAGAACCTGCTTTAACTGGTGTGTTAGCTTCCGAACACTCTCGTTCGGAATCTACACAAATCCAAGTAAATTCAGATCATGCCTCTACGTCAAAATCACATCTTTCTGATTTGGATTTACTTTTTGAGCATTTCTATGATGAATTCTTTAACCAGCCTAATGCAAATGTTAATGTGAATAACATGATTGAAAATGAGCGACCCGAGGACTCTGCAAATCTGACCGGTCCACCGCCATCAGTCAGTGCTCCAACAAATTCTACTAAGAACCCCCAAAGCTCAAGTGACACTACATCCGAAGCTGAGCCTACACCTGAAGTTGTTGCCAACATACCGGACACAGATGTTGCTAAAGATTCGTCTTCCACTACTCGTTCGGGCCAACCGCCATCTTCCCCGTACGTTGCCCAACCATCCACGAATCTGGCACCAGCCCCTCAGATCAGCAGACCATCGTCACTTGAAGCGGTCCAAGACCCCCCCCCCATAATTAAGTGGATCCGGACACCTCTCACATCACTACTCAGCCGCTTCCATACACCACCAAATGGACTCACGCACATCCCCTTCACCAAATCATTGGCGACTTCTCCACACTAGTCCAGACGCACGGTGCCTCAGCCAACTTCTGCCTTCTCTTCGGTTTCCTAACCGCATCGAGCCTACAACCGTTTTAGAAGCACTTAGTGATCCAGACTGGGTGATAGAAATGCAAGAGGAGCTAAATCAATTCGAACGCCTCAAGGTATGGAGACTGGTCCCACGACCAATGCACAAAACAGTGAATGGCACCAAGTGGGTCTTCAAGAATATGAAGAATGAAGACATTGTAGTAGTTCGCAACAAGGCATGTCTTGTAGCAAAGGGATATCAACAACAAGAAGGAATCGACTACGACTAGACGTACGCCCCGATTTCCCGTATTGAAGCGATTCGCATGTTACTCGCCTACGCCGCACACAAGAACTTCACGGTCTTCCAGATGGACGTGAAGATTGCATTCCTCAACGGCGTCCTGAAGGAGGAGGTCTACGTTTCGCAACCAGAAGGGTTCATGGATGACTCAAAGCCAAATCATGTATACATCTTAGACAAGGCCCTCTATGGCCTTAAGGAAGCTCCACGGGCCTAGTATGACGCTCTCTCCACCTTCCTGATAAATCTGGCTTTTCCAAAGGTAAAATAGATACAACTTTATTTATTAAAAAGGAAAAGAACGATATCATCGTTGTACAAGTGTATGTTGACGACATCATTTTTGGTTCGTCTAACGCTAAGTACTGTCAGAATTTTTTGGTTTTAATGAGCAAATATTTTCAAATGAGTATGATGGGACAAATGAATTTTTTCCTCGGTCTTCAGGTTAAACAAGTGTCGACCGGGATCTTCATTAATCAGTCTAAGTACATCTGGGATATTCTTCGGAAATACCAGATGGAACAGTCTGCTCCCATGAAAACTCATATGTCTCCGGGGACGAGGTTACACGTCGATCCAAGCAGAAAGGACGTGGACACCAAAACCTATCGGGCCATGATCGGCTCTCTGATGTACTTACGGCTAGTCGGCCAGATGTTATATTTTCTACATTCCTGTGTGCCCGTTTTCAATAAAAACCTAAGGAATCTCATTTAATAGCTATTAAACGCATATTTATATACTTGAATGGTACCGCTGATCTTGGCTTGTAGTACCCGAAAGAGACAGGTTTTGAGTTAACAGCGTACTCGGATGCTGACCATGCTGGCAACATGTTGGACCGAAAAAGCACGTCGGGTCACGTACAGTTCCTGGGAGATAGTCTTGTGAGTTGGGCCTCAAAGAAGCAACTTTGCGTGTCTACATCCATAGCTGAGTTAGAGTATGTTGTTGCTGCAAGCTGCTGCTCTCAAGTCATTTAGATGCGCACTCAGCTCAACGACTACGGATTCACGTACTCAAAAGTCCCCATCTATTGTGACTAAAAGAGCGCGATCGCCATATCAAGCAATCTGGTGCAACACACGAAAATGAAGCACATAGACGTTCGGTATCACTTCATCAAAGACCACATTGAATGAGGTACGATTAAACTCTACTTTGTTAATACTGAGCATCAGATAGCAGACCTCATTACCAAAGCCTTGAATGAAGAACGCTTTAATGACTTAGTGTCCAAGCTAGGTATGCTAAATCTGAAGGTTTAGTTCATCTGAGTCTGATACAGCTTCTGTTCAATAACGAGGAATTGTCTCCTCATTATCTGATGGTAACACCTTAGATGGTGAAAGTCACACTTTCTCAGTGTTGAACTCTATCTGTATCACTCTCATTTGTAGGTAAACCTCTGTATTAATAAGTTAGATTTTCTTCGTTTGTTTGTTCGCGTTCTTTCTTGTGTGAATTTTTCTTTATGTTTTCGTTATTTTTCGATACCCGTACGTTTGATTGTTTGCTCATGTGTTCAGGGGGACCCTATGCGACAAAAATCTTATTACGTTAATTGTTCGAGGGGGAGCGACACTCGGTTTTTAAAATTTTCTCAATACGAGTTTTTTATCTATTTTTCCTCGTGTCAAAAGTTTTTCGTTCATATGTCGAGGGGAGCAGCCACATTTACATTCATGTTAATTTTCAATTTTTTTGGTAAAGTGTGCATAAGTCTAGGGGGAGAAAAGTCAAAAATTCAAACTTTTTCAATTTTCTAAACTTTTCCGGATTGAATTTTTTCCGGATATCTCAATTTTTTCCGAACCCCTTTGTTTTCCGGACTGTTTTCCGGATAAATCGAGTTTTCCGGTACTAGCGCCCGGAAAACCCTCTTTCATATAAATAGTCCTTAAACCCCTTCTTTTCATTCACGCGTTCCGGAAAACACTCTTAAACCCTCTCAGACTCAATCGCACGCACGCACAACACACAACTCCATTTTCGGTCGATTCCAACTCTTTCAAGTAAGTTTCGATCCTCTCTATCTGTTTTATGTTTAATCCTATCGATTATTCGCATTCACATCGTTGATTTTACACGATCACACACACAGTGACGGTTTGCCTCCATTGGGTCGATTCACCGTCGAAATATATGCTTAATCTCGTGTTTTTGGTCTCTTTACATGCGTCGATAGCCACATTAGTGTTTTGGGTCGTTTAATCGCATTTTCAAATTTTTCCGGAACTTGAGTTTTTTCGGAACTCAATGTTTTCCGGAACATGGGTTTTTCCAAAACTTGAGTTTTCCAGTACTAATGTTTTC